>CM066340.1:5241811-5846811 GCA_033807585.1 Hydrophis major | reverse complement strand
ATCTAAGTCAGTCAATTTATCATAAAATCCTTCTATTTTAGAATCTTTAAGATACCTTGCATGTATTTGGCTAGCGCTAAATTGATTAAAGGATATGTGTGTGTGTGTGTGTGTGTGTATGTTTTCTTAAGTTTTCCTGGGTATTTATATGTATGGTATTCAGCTTTGTTCAGGTATTTTCCCACGACTGTGTAGTTGTGCTTTTAAAGTTGTAGCAACGTTTCGGCAGAATCTCATCTGCCATCATCAGGCTTCTGTATTGTGTTCGTCTGTGAGTCAGACTTTTACAGTGGTTTCAGATTTAAATTTGGGGCAGCCTATTGCTGTGCCAGAATGGTTTTTTCTTCATCCTAATTGGTTGGGAGTCTTGGTCTGTGTTTATTGGTCTTGGATTTTGCTGTGTTCTGCTTGACTGGTGTTTCTAATATCTTCTGTCTGTTTTGTAGTGGTTTTTTTGTCCTGATTATCTGGCAACATTATGTTGCGTGCATTGGGGGCTTTCAGCTTGGCTTCAGGTGAATGGTTGGTTATCATTTATTAGGAAGCTAGGTTTCATCTGGGTGGCTGACTGGGGTGTGTTTGGCTGGAGGTATCAAGGGAGTTTCTGTTTGTGCTCAGGTGTTTGCTTGGCTTGTGGTATGGAGATTTTTTTTTTTGTTTGTGAATGCAGACTTCCAGATAATTGACAGTCTGGTGGAGTCATCTCTTCTATTTATGCTTTCAGGTCATTTTTCAATCTCTATGGCTTCTCTGATGATTCTGAAGCTGGAGTTTTCTATCGTGGCTAGGGTTTGGGTGCCATTGAGGTTGATGCTATGACCTGTGGCTTTCATGTGTTGGACTTGTGTGTTCCAGTTTTTTTTACTGCATTTTTGTATATATATGAAAGAGAGAGAGAGAGAGAGAGAGACCCTATGATTTCATATTACTCCTAGATAAATAAAGTGAATTGTCAATGAATTCAGCAACAGCATAACTTAAAGGACACTTTCTTTAAACTGAGAATTTCAATCATGATAGCTGGTTAGGGTTCACTATGACCAATAGATGGCAAAATCTTTCTCTTTCTCTCTCCATCCCCCCCACACCAATTTTTGCACAATTCCAAATGTGTTCAGAGAGTCCTTGAAATTAGCGGTTGGGGTTCTTCTCAATCCATAGTTCCAATATGGAGAGGAGGACAGGTGTGTTTAAGCAGTGTGCCCCATGCCAGAAATTATATCTCACCCTCCATTACAACTTTGCTTTTCTGCCTGCCAAGGGAAAAAGAAATCCTGCACAGTGGTAAAAGAGATGCTTTAGCAAAAATAAATCCCAAGCCAGAAGATGTTCTTCCTTCTCCTTTGCATCAAAAAAAGAACAGATTCCTATCCACCCTCAGAAAAAGAAAAAAAAAGAAGACAGATTTCTGCTCTACTAGAAATTGCTTCAAGCCAGCCATTCATCATTGTGTCCTTCCTTTGGGAGTTGTTCCTCCCATAAAGGTTCTACCTTTGTTTACTGGGTTTGGCTTCACTAATTCCTACATAGGGAGAATCAAAAGATATTCATAATAACCAGATACTCTGTCCTATTTGCCTAACAGATTTTTTTTTTTTTTGCTAGCTAACCTGGAATTAAGGAGAAACTTCCCAACAGTGAGAACTATTAACCAGTGGAATAGCTTGTCTTCAGAAGTTGTGGGTGTTTCATTCAATCTCAAGAAGAGACTGGACAGATGTTTTTCTTGAATTAATTTCCAAAACAGTTGGTTGATTGCAGAACTGAGCAGTCAAAGAGTCCCAATGATGTGGCAAGTAATTCAGTTTATAGCATATGGCAATATGATCATCACCATCGTCATGAGTTGGAAGAAACCTTGGAGGTCTTCAAGTCCTGTTCAATCAGGAGACCCCATGCCATTCCAGACAAATGGCTTTCCAATCTCTTTTTGACAACTTCCAGTGATGGAGCACCCACATCTTCTGAAGACAAGACATTCCACTAGTTGATTGTTCTCACTATCAGTGAGAATTAGAATTAGTTCTAGGTTGCTTCTCTCTTTGGTTAGTTTCCATCCGTTGTTTTTTGTCCTGTCTTCTGGTGGTTTGGAAAATAAGTTGACCCCTTCTTTTTTGTGGTTGCTTCTTTCCTTGATGCATGGAAACTAGAAGTAAAGAGAAAAATCCCTAACATTTAGAGGATGGAACCAGTGGAACAACTTGCCTTAGAAGTTGTGGGTGCTCTATCATTGGAGGTTTTCTAAAAGAGACTGGACAGCCATTTGTCTGGAATGATGTAGGGACTCCTGCTTGAGCAGGGAGTTGGACTAGAAGAACTCCAAGATCTCTTCCAACTCTGTTATTTTGTCATTCTATTTTTCTATTAAATCATCAGGCTTAAATTATAATGTTTTTGACACAGCAGACTAAGCTCTCTTGAGAAATCTACAATACTAAGAAAAGCAGAAGGGAAAAGAAGAAGAAAAATAATTAGAAACAGGGAATTCAGTGATGTTTCTGATGGATCTACTATTGTGAGACCTGAAGGACCAGATCAGAAACTGATCATTCTGAAGAACGTCTGTAAAAACTTACTGACAATGGCAGGTTAGGCAGAACATGAAAGAAAAACCATTTTCTGTGAAACACATTGGTGAGGAACAATGTTGACTTGCCTGTACAACTCACAGGGATTGGAATTAGGCTGTTCTCAATTTCCCTAATTATAAACAACTGATGTTCACTGTCTCAAAGGTTCTAATGCAATAATTTGCTCAGGAATTTTCTTTTTAAATGTTTTAGATTTGGCTTGGAAGCAACTGTAACTAATACTACGGTGAACTCTCTTCCCAGATTTTTCAGAGATTGACTTGTGTTGCCTTTTGGGCTTTCTTGTTTCATTTTGTTTTGATCTGATTTCCAAAATCATTTTCAAATTTCTTTGAAGTGGGCTTTTGAGCCAACATCCGTGGCAAGGTTTTATTTTTCTATTTAAAGTTACTCCATTGCCCTACAGCTTCCCTGACCGATCCACTAGAACAATTTCTCCTTGTTTACTTTGGCTGGGGTTTAATTGAAGTCAAGAAAACTGCAGGCTGCGGGGCCACAATAATACCCTGGAAGAAAGCTCTTTGTCCTAGCATAACTTAATTGCTATACTTTGCATCAACTTTTAACCTTTTTGAAAGAATTTTTATTAGAGTTTCTTGTAATGTGTCCTACAAATGGAAATAAAGATTGCAAGAGAAACAGAAAAGGCATGCAGGATAAAAGTAAAAGAAAAAGAAAAGAATAGCAGTGACTTCCAAACTTAACCTCCCCTAGGAGCTAAGGTTTGGGGTCAAATTTTCAATATTTCCCAGATTTTGAGACTGGAATGATTGGTCAGCTCACTACCAAACTTCAAAGAGATGGTTTTGGGGTGCTGGCATAAATAAGGGAAACCAAAGACAGTTTGTGACCCATGGCCCATGATAATATCCATCCCGTCACCCAAAGGTTAAAGAAGTCACATTGTGCACTAGCAAAATGGGGAAATCAACTAAATTTCTGCCTGTCTCAAGGACAATGTCAGCTTGTAAAACATTTCTACACTTGCTTCCAAGTTAGCATACAACACTTGTTAAAAGAAGCTGAATTACTACTTGCTGAAATCCGAAAAGAACTCTGTTGGGATCAATCACGGCAAGAGGTGGACTGAGTGAAGATCAGGCTTATTTATGCCCAAAGACCTTGAAGCTGCCGGGTCCTTCTACCTCTCTGTAAAATGAGCACTCAAGTATATCTATTGCCTATGTAACTGCTTATTGAATCTCCTCTTGATTTGAATAATTGACCATCGAGGAGCTTACAACATTGTCAATATATGCCAATGTCTCTAAAATGCTTAAGTGGGCACTTGTCTGTTTCAAGACTCTTCAAATGCTTAGGAAGCATTTTCCAATTAGCCCTCTCTGTAATAGGAGTGCTTGATGTTTGTCTAAAGGGTAGAAAATGTGTGTGTGCATGCAATGTGAATATCTTGTAACACTTAGACAATTGTAAGAAGCCCCAGGTTGCCTTGCCTCTCTGTGGATAGGCATGATTGGTGGATGTATTACCTATCCATCAAGGAACACCAGAGGAGATGGATGCTTAAGAAATATGAAGTATGAATAAAGAAACAAACAAATACTACAAATAGCATCATATTGGAAAGTCATTAATATCAGGCATTATTTCAAAACAGTATATTCTCTTCTCACCAGGGCTTTCTCTTGTCTAGTAATCTGGAGTATCTCCTCTCTAATGGAATAAGTCATTTAACAGAATAGATCAGAACAATAGAGTTGGAAGTTCAGCTCGCTCCTCAAGCAGCAGATCTTATACCATTCCAGACAAGTGCCTGTCCAGTCTCTTCTTAAAAATCTCCACTGATGGAGCACCTATAACTTCTGAAGGAAAGTGGTTCCACTGGTTTATTGTTCTCACCATCAGGAATTTTCTCCTTAGTTCTAGGTTGCTCTTGTGCTTTGTTAGTTTCCAAGCATTGCTTCTTGTCTTGCATACAGAAAAGTATCTTGGTGTAGCAAGGTGTCTGAATCCAAGCTTAAGAGATTTAGGGCAGCCTTTTCCTAACCTGGATGTTCTCCTAACATGAATAATTTTATTTCCAGAGTTGTGCATAATGTTGATGCTATCTAGAAATCCAGGGAGCCATAATCCGCACACTGCATCTGAGTAGGACATTAAGAGGCTGGACTTTGATGAGTAATTGAAAACTGGTGAGCTACTGAATTAATCAGCTGGTTGATTATGAGCCATTTTGTTCTAGCAAGATTTATCTATGTGGTTGCTTATGAGTTGGGAAACCATTTAATGGTAGAGTGGCCCAAACAAGTTGGTGATTTCTAGAAGGTCTGTTTAGATTTTTAGATCTGTTATCCTCATTGTAGATGTGATGTTGTGTCACTCTGCAGGTCCAGATGGAGTGAGTCAAGGAATAATTTTTGTAGCTCAAATCAATGATAATGGCTGAATGTACAGTTGGATTTGTTCCACCCTTACATTATAAAAAGCCCACAGTCAGGATCAGAATAAAGCACTTTAAAAAAAAACAAAACAATTCCTTCCAAAGGGAAAGTTACCACTCCTTTCCACTTCTCATAAAGCCTAAATTGGTGCCCCCAGAGCCCCTCTAAAATTTGCCATTTTTTAATGAGACAGAAGGAGACAAAAAAGTTAAATATGTAGGGAGTAATTTCATCCATATAATTATCATCAAATGCAAATGTAAATCTGATTGAATCAAAATTGGTGTTTGCCCTCACCCCTCCCTTGTCATTATTTCTGACCTTCTTCCAGTTTGGAACCATTGAGTTCAAATACAGCCCTTTATTTCCCCAGAGTGCTGTATCTGTGCCATAGTTTCTGTGTAGTGAATTCTCTTGATGGGAAGGAACAGCTCTAGGCTGTTGGAGAACGTTCTAGGCTGACTGGGTGGGATACGTGTGAAGAAAGGATTGAAGGCACAGCAATGCCTCAAACTCTCATTCTGAGCTCGGTTGCCAAGTTTTCTCCTGGAATCTGGACCTCACTCCCTCAGGGTCCCTAAAAGGCAACTGGACTTTGTTGGGTTTTTCCTTGAGAACATTTCACTTTTCATCCAAGAAAGCTTCTTCAGTTCTGACTGAATGGAAAGATTTATATTCTTTGAGGTCATCTGGTTGTTAGTTCTCTGAGGGTCTTTTAGGCCACTTGGGGGTTTACCCTTGAGGTCATTGTTATGAACTAATAAAAGCGCTGAAATAAAGTTTTAACAAACCTTAAGAAAAAGCAGGGTTCTAATCCTGCACTTCTGATTGGCCGATAAAAGCGATATCGGATTGGTCCATTCTGGGGAATCTGATTGGCTGTTAATGAGCCACTCTCATTGGTTCAAGGGTTTAACACTTCCATGTTTCTCATTGGCTAATAGGTCAGCAGCCTGCCCTATAAAAGGGCTGCTGCTGCCCTAGGGTTTTTGCTCTGTTCAGAATGATTAATAAAGAGTTGAAGTTCACTGTTCACTACCTCATCTCCGTTCCTTGCGCCCATGCGCAGAACCTAACACAAACAAAGTGCTGCCTCCTGCTGTGGTTCTACACCCTTGAGAAAAGTAGGGGGAACATGCAAAGGAAACCTTATAGAGCAGCATTTTTCAACTTTGGCAACTTGAAAATGTGCGGACTTCAATTCCCAGAATTCCCAGCTTTCACAACAAACTATTTTTGGGTTAAATTTATATTTTACCAACAAAGAAACAAATGGAGACTAGTATAGATATGTAAGCATCCCAGCTTCGAATCCCAGGAGGGGATGGCTAGCTGATGAGAGCTAAATAGCTTGAAATAGAACTACACGGGTCTCCCTTTATTTCTTTGTCAATAAATATAAATTTAACACACACAAAAAGTTTGTTGCAAAAGTGACTGCCTGCAAAGACTCCTGGATTGGGGTTGAAAGGTAAAAGTGGAAGCAGTATGTTCAGTCCCATATTTGGGTAGACGAGTGTAGAAAGTTAGCACCCACCCCACTCCTAGAAGAGTGAAGTAGTCTAGGAAATATTAAAAAGGCAGAATATTATATTTTCCCTGGTGAGAAAAAGAAAAATATATTTTTAAAGACAAAGCAGCTCCCTGTAGCTCCCTGCCCCCCCCTTCAGCTCCAGAATAATGGGATTAAGACATGGCCCTTAGGAATGATAGGATTAGCCCTCTACCCATCTAATCACCTGGCATCTGGGAAAATTACATCACCCAGCAAGATTCAGCCAAGCTTGGGACTCAAGACAACCTACAAAATTATCCCTGCATGGCCCCATGGGAATCTGACAACCCATCAGGATACATTTCTTGCCACAAGAACAAGAAGCAAGTTCAAAGCCCAACAGAGATTATAAATCTCCCTCCCTCCCTCATCCATGTGCTTTTTTGCCCAGGACCTCAATGTGGCCCATTAAAACTACCCTTCCAAGCAATCTCCATGTTTCCAGTGTCTTTCTTCCCACTTGGAACTGAGCCCAGATGGACATTTCTTCCAGCACAGGTTGCCCTGATTTTAAAAAAACAACAACACTCAAATTCTTCAATATTTACACAGGATGGAGATCCTCACCATCCAGTACCCAAGTTTGTTTGCTCTTTCTTTCTTTCTTTCTTTCTTTCTTTCTTTCTTTCTTTCTTTCTTTCTTTCTTTCTTTCTTTCTTTCTTTCTTTCTTTCTTTCTTTTCTTTCTTTCTTTCTTTCTTTCTTTCTTTTTAACTGAAGATTCCTTAGGATTAAACCTTGAACTGTTTTTCCCTCCCTCTGCAAACAAAGCATATGCTACAAAACAGCAGAACCTTCCAGGTTTTAGCTGCTTGCTGTTACAGCTGCCATATTGATCCTCAAGACCTTTGAAAGTCTCTCTTTCTTCCTGGCAAGACAGCCTTCTGCTACTGCAAATGAATCCAGGGTGAGCTGTAGGGGAGACAGGTTGCTTTGACAAGGAGGACCCAACAATGAGAATGGCTGATGTGGTGCAAGAGAGAGCTGGCCAACAAATAGTCCCAGGGACTGTCTCCCTTTCATTTCTTTATTAAGTTGCAGTTTGGGATCAATGTCTCCCTTCTGTGGGTTGTTCCCCTCTTCATGAATTCACATAAAACTCACGTGAAGTTACTCTCCAAATACGCATTTTTTTCCCCTACACCACATCTTCGAGTGGTTGAACCGTCAAATAATAACCAACTCTGGTCTGGGATTTTTTGAACCAAGGAAAAGCAAGCGAAATGTTGACTCCTGCTGTGATTCTGCACAATAAAGAAAAATAGAAACAAAATGCCCAAAGAAAAGTTATAGAGCAGTGTTTTTCAACTTTTGGCAACTTGAAGCTGACTTCAAGTCCCAAAATTCCCCAGTCACAGACTCCCAGGAGTGGGAGGGTCTTAGCTAACTTTGTAGACTTTGTCTGGACCACATGGCTTCACCTGAGTGCTGGCTGATGCAATCTTCCCAGGCCATGTAGTGAGATGGGTAGAGGGCTTTGTTATGTAGAATACTCTGGCCCAGGCCTTAATTGCCCACCTATTAACAAAGGTGAGGGTGAACTTCTGCTTCTGAGTTTCTACTTCTCTTTTTAGGGGAAATATTCTGCCTTTTTAGTATATCCTAAAATATTTCCTTTTCCTAGGACAGGGGTAGTTTTAATTTCCAACCGTTAAGAAGGCAGAATATTTTCCCCAAAACTGAAGTAGAAACTCAGAGAGGCAGAAACTCAGCCCCTCCACCTTTGTTAAGGGGCCATTAAGGCCTGGGCCAGTCTATTTTACACAACAAAGATCTAACTCCTTCAGGCAGAGCCATTTCATTGTCCTTCATTGCATCACCCACCAAGTTTCAATCAAACTTAGCACGCAGACAACCTAAAAAGGTAGTTATAACCTCTGACAGCAACCAATCAGGATACTCTTCCTGTGCCCCAGGAAGCTCAAAGGCAGAGAGGGTATAAAACCCAGGCACTTTCAGCATCTCTTCCCTTTTCTGTCCAAGAATCCATCCTGTTCATCAATAAACCATCTTTCCAAGCAGCTTCCATGTTTCTAATGTCTTTTTCCCCACTTGGAACTAAACCCAGAAGGATATTTCTTCTACCACGGTCTACTTAAAATGGAAAGTAGCTTTAATTGAACAATCATGGCTATCCTATCTGAGACACTTCCTGGATGTTTCATCGGCCAAAATATATATATTTTTATGTTTGTTAGGCTTCCTGATTTTCTTCACCATGCCCTCTGAGCCTCCATTTCCAATCTTAAACGCTCAGAAAAGAGCATTCCTTTTTATTCCAACATATGGCATTTTATCAAACTTGTATATAAATTACCTGATTCTTCATACAATTGATATTCTTCCAATTGCTTTAATAGACCATAAAAATGGAAATACCATGGTAAACCGTAAAACACTTAGCCATTTAACCCAACATTATTCCTTGTTTAATAGTTTTTACTCATTTAACACTTATGATTTGTAACCAAGTAAATCTAATTTTAAAAGAGGATAAAGAAGTGTAGCCATTCCCAAGGGAACCACTCTGCACTCTTATACCCGAAGGGCAATATTAATTGCTTTCTGAACCCAGAGCCAGCTTTAAATGAAGTCAGGCTCCAAGGATTACTAATGAATGAAGTTTCCATTGTACCTGTTCAAAACCAATAGGAAGTTTTTTTTTCTCTTTTTTGGAACAGAGCACTTGAAATATAAAGGTTCTTGAAGGTCTCTGGGTGCCAGTTTTTTTTTAAAGGATCAGTCTTGATCAGAGAAAACCAAATGCAAAGTGATTTATAAAAGGAGGGGGCAAAAGACTTGCACTCTCTAGATTCATGGGATAGAATCAAGATCAAGTGAAGTGTTAATACCACTTTATAATGCCTTGGTAAGGCCACACTTAGAATACCTTATCCAATTTTGGATTGACACAATGTCAAAAAGATGTAGAGACTCTAGAAAGAATGCAGAGAAGAGCAACCAAGATGAGGGGACTGTCACTGGAGGCTAAAACATATGAAGAACAGTTGCTGGAATTGGATATGTCTAGTTTAATGAAAAGAAGGATGACATGATAGCAGCATTCCAATATCTCAGGGGCTGCCACAAAGAAGAGGGAGAGTCAAGCTATTCTCCAAAGCCCCTGAAGGCAGGACAAGAAGCAACGGATGGAAACTAATCAGGGACTTAGAACCAAGGAGGAATTTCCTGACATTTAGAATAATTAATCAGTGGAACAACTTGCCTCCAGAAGTTGTGAATGCTCCAACAACTGGAAGTTTTTAAGAAGAGATTGGATAACCATTTATCTGAAATGGTATAGGGTCCCTTCCAACTCTATTTTTCTATTCTGTTCTGTTCTCTCCTCTATTCTCCTCTCCTCTCCTCTTCTATGGAAACTCTCTGTCATCAAAAGTAATTTGTCAATTACTTTTCTTTCATCAAGTCTGTCGATTTCATCACCTCTTCCAGCTTCACATACCATTCTTCCACTGTTGGTATTTGGAAATCCTTCCACCTTGATTCATATAAAAGCCTCACTGCCTATATCAAGAAACATACAAATAGCACTGGGCAAAGCAAACCCCTCTTGGGAACCCTTTGTGTGCAATAAAAGCAGTTTTTTTTTAAAAAAAATTAGAATTTAAGAAAAAGGGTCCAGTGCAGAAAAAATGAGGGGTAGGAAATATTACAATGGAGATGGGAGATGCCATGCTTCCCTCTTCCTCCCCTGAATGGTGCTTCTTGATGTCCCTTTTTCCAAGGACACCAAGGAGGTGAAAGGAGGGGCATTTAATGGGGAGAAGGAAGTGGGAACTCAGTTGTTTATGGGGATTCTCAGTCATCCAAGTCATGGTTGTCCCCAAGGTGCTTTTTCAAAAGGCAACTGGACTTTCTTGGTTTTTCCTTGAAGACATTTTGTTTCTCATCCAAGAAGCTTCTTCCATTCTGAAGAAAAGAACCGAAGAAATACTGAAGAAGTTTCTTGAATGAGAAGGGAAACGTCTTCAAGGAAAAACCAAGAAAATCAAGTTGCCTTTTGAAAAAGCACCTTTGGAATTTCTAGATCCATATTCTTCTGCCTATAAGTGGCTCAGTTTGTATTATTTTTACATTTATGTCCTTCCTCCTTAAGCAGCACAGACCTCCATCACAGGCTGTGTGGACCTTTCACTTGTATCACTCTATACATTGTGTCACTCTATGAATGTTGAATTAGCAAATTCATGTCATGGGCATGATGACGATGTTTATAGTGTCTTTCTCCTGTATGGATCCTAGGAGTCTACTGGCCTTTTTTGCTAGTTCTGGTCCTCAGTTGCAAATGTTACATCACTGATAATTTTAGGGAAGTAGAACTGGTTTGATAACGCCCCTCTATGAGCAAAATCAAAAGTGTTGGTTTCTTTAGGAAAGGTTTAGGAGAAAGTGTTGTGTATGTACCATAGTTAATAAAGTATGAGCTTGAGGTAAAGTGCAGGGTTCTGGCCCTGCACTTCTGATTGGCTGTTAGGCGGCCAGATTGGATTGGTTAGTTCTTAGGAATCCGATTGGCCCTTAACAGAGGATTATCCTTGGTTTAAAGAGCTAGCGTTCATAGCTCGCTATTGGACAATTCTCACAAAGGTTGCCTATATAAGGCAGGGTTCACTGTTGTTGTTTTGAGAAGTCACTATGCAATAAAGAGCTGAAAGTTCACATTCAGAGACTATCTCCATTTACTCCAACCCATGTCCAAGTACTTAATACTGGCGACGAAGGTGGGATGTGGAGACGTCTGAAACTAAGAAGCTAGGAAGCGATACCGAGCACGTGATAAGACGACACCAACAACGGAACCATGTCCGGCGACATCGTACCACCCGCTCCATTCGATCCGAACCAAGAGGATTGGGAATCCTACATGGATCGCTTCCAAATGTTTCTTGAGATGAATAATTTAAAGGACGCCACACCAGCAAAGAAGCGGACACTGTTCCTGACGCACTGCGGCCCAGCTGTATTTAAAATGGCTAAAGCACTCGCCAAACCTTGAGAAGTGAAAGCCATGAGCTGGGACGACCTCGAACCCATCCTGAGAGACCATTATGCGCCAACTGTGCCTACACTCATGAGACGCCACGAGTTTTATCAGAGGAACCAGTGAAAAGGAGAGAGCGTGGCCGATTTCGTGGCGGACCTCCGGAATTTAGGGGGCCTCTGCGGATTCGCCGATTTAGAAGAAGCACTAAGAGATCGAGTAATTCTGGGATTAGATGCACTAGGCGTGCAAGGCAAGCTGATGGCAAAAGGCGACATCAGCCTTGCTGACGCCATCGCCGAAGCCACGGCTGCGGAGGCGACCAAAAAGTTGGCTGCACAATTACGGCGAAGCCGCACTCCAGCAACACAACCGACCGGCGAAATCTAACCCAACTCAGAAAGGCAGCTACTAACGACGCATCACGAGGACCTCTCTTCGTTGTCAGACAGCAACGAAGAAGGGGTCCATTGACTGCGGTCCGACCGGGACCCTCGCCCTAAGCCCTTACGCCCTTGCACTGGCTGTGGAGCAAACCATGCCAGGGCCGAATGCAAATTCCGCGACGCACTCTGCCATGAGTGCGGGAAACGAGGCCACATCAGCCGGGTCTGCCGCAGTTTACCAGGACCCAGCCAAGCCTCAAAAGGGGCCAACTATCACCAATCGACAGGAAACTGTCCTGTAAGGCAAGAGCCAGTAAACCACTCCTACAGAAATTGAGCTTTGCAAAAAGAAGAGGCTCACCATACTATCACTATAGGTCACGCCTCAGTTTTGGACACCAAGAAAATTCGAGTCACGGTAGCCATCGAGAACCAGCCTTGCCACATGGAGGTCGACTCGGGATCGTCCCTCTCGATGGTGTCTTGGAAGACACTCAAGCAACTTATCCCCACAATCCAATGCCAAGACCTCCAATTTCAATGTCTCATCCTCAAGGACTACCAAGGAAATCGAATCCCCGTGGTCGGGTCCTGCCGAGTCCGAGACTCCTTCAAAAAGCATACAGCGTACTTACCTCTAACGATCATCAATAAGATAGGCCTAGTCTATTGGGCCTCCAATGGTTCACGCCACTCGGCATCGAAGTGGCCGGCGTGAACCGAGTCGGTGGTTGTGAATGGGAGGAAGACCTTATTTCTGAGTTCAGCGACGTCTTCGCGGACCGTTTAGGCGAGTATAAAGGGACCCCAATCTCATTTAGTCTAGATCCAAAGGTAGCCCCTGTTCGCTTGAAGCCCCGTCGAGTTCCATTTGCTCTTAAAGCAAAGATCGACGAACAACTCGACAAGCTAATTGCTCAAGGGGTGTTGAAGCCCATCGATCACTCTCCATGGGAAACCCCTATTGTAACACCCATTAAGCCAGATGGGTCAATCCAAATTTGTGGGGACTACCGGGCCATTTTAAACCACGCCCTACAGCAGAATGCGTAACCAGTTCCGGTGGTGCAGCACCTCCTCCATTCCTTGGGGGGCGGAAAGGTTTTCGCTAAATTAGATTTAGCTCAAGCTTATCAACAACTACCAGTGGATGAAAAGACGGCCCAAGCCCAAACAATTGTAATGCACAGAGATGCTTTTAAATGTACTCGATTGCAATTTGGGGTTAGTGTAGCCCCGGGGATATTCCAAAGCCTCATGGAAAGGTTGTTACAGGGAATCAAGGGCATGGTTCCGTATTTTGATGTATTAATTGCAGCCCCTACCAAAAAAATCTTGCAGGATTGTTTGAAATGTGTTCTTAAAAAATTCCAAGAGGCAGGACTTAAGGTGAAAAAAAATAAATGTCACTTATATACTGACAGTGTTGAGTTTCTAGGGTATCGGATTGATAGCCAGGGCATTCATCCTACCGAAAGTAAATTAAAGGCGATAAAAAATGCTCCCAGGCCACATAACAAGGCCAATATCCAGGCATTCTTAGGCCTCATTAATTTCTATAATGTATTTTTACCGCACAAGGCGACTGTTGCTGAACCGTTACACCGGTTATTAGATAAAAAAGCATTGTGGGTATGGGGTTACCGGGAAGAACAAGCATTCCGGAATGTTAAAAAATTGCTCACATCTGACTCTGTACTTATCCAGTATAACAAGACTTTACCATTAGTTATAACCTGCGATGCCTCGCCCTTCGGGGTGGGCGCCATTTTGAGTCATGTACTGCCTAATGGGAACAAAGCCCTTGTTGCATACTTTTCGAAGACTCTTTCACAAGCAGAGCGGAACTATGGACAAATTGATAAAGAAGCTCTCGCAATCGTTTCAGCTGTAAAGAAATTTCATGAATATGTGTATGGAAGGACATTTACCATTATAACTGACCACAAACCGTTGCTAGGGATAATAGTCGGGGACAAGCCAGAATTCCTAGCTGCTTATAATTATCGCCTGCAATATCACCCGGGGAAAGCCATTCCCCACGCTGACGCATTAAGCCGAGCACCGCTTCCAGAGACTCTCGACGATCCGACACCAACGGCAACCACGTTGCAGATCGAAACATTCAACTCACTGCCTATGACCGCCCGAGACATCGCGAGAGAAACCAAACGAGACCACACCCTAGCTCGAGTCCTAGGCTGGGTAGAACGCGGATGGCCATTGGACCAAGTCCCAGATGACTTCGCACCATTTAAAGCAAGACAGACTGAACTTTTTTCCCAAAAAGACTGTGTCATCTGGGGCGATAGAGTCATTGTCCCAGAACGACTCCAGAAGACGCTGCTACAAATTCTGCACGAGGGCCACCCCGGCATCGTGCGGATGAAAGCGCTTGCACGAAGCTACGCATGGTGGCCAGGCATGGACCGGCAAATTGAGCAGTGGGTCAAAGCATGCACCAATTGCCAACAAGCCAGCAACGCCCCACCAAAAGCCATGCCTACTGAATGGGAGACGCCACGTGGACCCTGGTCCAGAATCCACCTGGATTTCGCGGGGCCAACCAAAGGATATACCTTCCTGCTGACAGTCGACGCATACTCCAATTGGTTAGAAATTCATCGTATGACGGCTACAACTTCCGAGGCAGTGATCAAGATCCTAAATAGACTCTTTGCAACCCACGGATTGCCTGACGTCCTGGTGTCCGATAACGGGCCACAGTTTACGGCACTAATGTTCGAGCAGTACCTCGCTGACCGCAGCATCCGCCATGCGCTCACCTCACCTGCGCACCCTGTGACCAATGGCCGAGCGGAATGCATGGTCCAATTTGTTAAAAAGACTTTGCAAAAAATGGACAATGACAATATCAATGACAAGGTCAACCAAATTCTCTTTTTGCAACACATAACTCCACATAGCGTCACCGGCAGAACTCCCGCAGAACTACTGATGGGACGAAGACTCCGTTCCCACCTCGACTGGTTGCACCCTGCTTACGAACTGGAAAAGCCAATAGGATCCAGTGGCCGCTGTCGCACCTTCCAGGTAGGAGACCTCATTTACACACGAAACTTATCGGGCAATCCGTTATGGATAGAGGCAACGGTAGTGCGAGTGACCGGCCCCAAATCCTATGTAGTGAAATGCTGTGACAATAGACTGTGGAAACGGCATATCGACCAATTGCGGTCATGACTCACAACGGCCAGTCAACAACTCCCCCATGACCAAACCGAGGGGGGGGGTGGTACAGAAGAAGATGACATTCCAGGGAACCTGCTCGAAGGGAGCGACGAATCAAGTGAGACTCAGGAAATGGAGCAGGAAGGAGAATTGTTTGCACTGCAAGAAATTGCACCTGAGTAAGAAGCAGATCCACTGCCAAACAACAATCTACCTCAACAGGATTGCAATCAACCAGTCCAACGAAAATCCGAAAGACTTAAAAGACAACCGTCCTATTTAAAGGACTATATAACTACACCGTAATTAAGAAGCCAGGGGGAAGGGGTGTTGTGTATGTACCATAGTTAATAAAGTATGAGCTTGAGGTAAAGTGCAGGGTTCTGGCCCTGCACTTCTGATTGGCTGTTAGGCGGCCAGATCGGATTGGTTAGTTCTTAGGAATCCGATTGGCCCTTAACAGAGGATTATTATTGGTTGAAAGAGCTAGCGTTCATAGCTCGCTATTGGACAATTCTCACAAGGGTTGCCTATATAAGGCAGAGTTCACTGTTATTGTTTTGAGAAGTCACTATGCAATAAAGAGCTGAAAGTTCACATTCAGAGACTGTCTCCATTTACTCCGACCCATGTCCAAGTACTTAATAGAAAGGGTAGCTTTAAGGTACCTAGTAGTATGTATATATATATAATGCTCCCAATTTGATGGCAGATTTCTTCAAGCTAATAGTAAACAACTTCCTGATTAAGGAAAAACCAAGAATATTTCCATTAACACTGATAGGGTAAGTCACTAGCATATAAAAGAGAGCAAACACCATTCCCTTCTAGCACTGAAGATGTTATTTCGTTTGGTAATGAAACATCTTCAAGAATACACCAAATTCAAAGAGCAGCAAGGAGTCCTCCTCCTACAACTACAACTCCTCCTCATCTTCTTCCTCCTTCTTCACCAATTCCTCCACCAACTCCGCAGTCACCAACTCCTCCTCTTCCTCCTCCTCCTCCTCCTCCTTCTTCTCTCTCTCTCTCTCTCTGCAAACCCCACTTGCTTCTAGCACTGATGATATTACCTAGTTTGGTAATGAAACATCTATAAGAAAACAACCAACTTCAACGAGCACCAAGGACCCCCACAGGTTTCTTCTGGGAGCCACTTTCAAAAGCAGGGGCAATGATCAAAACAGTCTTAGTGATGGGGAGGTTGAGAAAGGGGGCTTCAATGCATCTTCACTCCCCTACAATGTATCACCTGGATTTACCAGCGGGAAAGTGTGCGCATTAGAACTCAAAGGTGCTTTTCAAAAGACAACTGAGCTTCCTTTGTTTTTCCTCGAAGATATTTTGCTTATCATCCAAGAAGCTTCTTCAGTTCTTTCTGAATGGTGGAGGATGGAAGGGTTTATACTCTTTGCAGTCATCTTGTCTTTAGCATTCTTTCAAGCAGTATTTAATTATGAGAGGGATAATCTAGGATCCTACCCGGCCTTTGTTTCATTATCCCTTATATGCCATTAGATTTTGTCTTTCATCTTAGATTCCTCATCCACTTCCCCCTAACAGTTGGCTTATAATAGAAAAAGACACGGATGTTCTCGGTGTCAGATAATGATGTACCATTATATTAAGATCCATTTTCTAACTAAGATTCATCAGGGAAGTTGAAAAATTAATCTACACATTAGGTGCTTTGGTAATTCTGCCATGCAAGAACATTTTGTACTCCTCCTAGGACAACACAAAGTGATAGATTAATCTACAAGAAGTGCAAGTGGGATTTCACTGTTAACTTTAATGGCTAATTTCTTATGTCTCTAATTATGACTTCAGCGAAATTGGATTCATTTTTAAAAGCAGCGTGGTGGAATCCTGGGAGTTTGAACAAATGGCAGAATAAACAAAACAGTCGAAGAAGGTTGGTTGGAGGAGAAATGAGTTGAGATCAGGAAAAGAGATTATTGGCTTGGCTTTTAGATCAGGGTTTGCTGAATTGTGCAGCCAATATGCAGATGGAAGCTTGACTCTATTTCAACCTTAGTCACATCTTAAAAATCGCCGGACAAGTGGGCAGCTGTATAATAAAACAGGGCACAAAAGTGGACATTTTCAAAAAATATTAGGGAAAATGGTTTGCAAGGATGTATTATCAGAGAAAAAAAACTAATGTCCAGTCATTCTACTTTGTGCAAGATTTGCAGGAGAGAACATTGGTGATTTAGGCTGGCAAAAGATCAGGAGGAATCTGGTCTCACCTTTGCTGACTAAGAAATTTTAGTAAGAGGCAGAATCTTTCATGAACTGAATGCACTTCATTGGATGCGATTGTATCCTTTGTTAGCCTCAACAACTCTCTAAAAAAATGCAAATGACAGTTGTCTGCAAGGAGTATAAATCCTTCCATTCTCCACTACTATCCAGAGCTGAAGAAGCTTCTTGGATGAGAAGTGAAACATCTTCAAAGAAAAAAACAAGAAAGTCCAGTTGCCTCTTGAAAAAAGCTCCTTTGAGAAAACCATGACCTGGATGACTGAGAATCTGCACAGACACGCAACTTATAAGAGTCACTAAATGAATGGCTACCTGTATAGGTAGCTAAATAGCTTTTTATACTTCCTATACAGGTATATAGGAAGAAATGGAAAGGGATAATTTTTCCATATTTAGGACTTGGTCTGGGTTAAAAAGTTAAGCAGGTGGCACCTGACTAGAACTTAAATGGAAGGCCAGCCCCAAACCCCAGGTTTATAGGCTAGACCAGGGTGTCAAACTCAAGGTCCGGATCCAGCCCTTGAGGTGCTTAGATCTGGTATACTGGGCTGCCTTGGAAACAGAGAAGGACTAGCCTGTGGTGCCTCTGCCAGTAAAAATGGACCTACACCTGTGGCCTTCCTGACCTCCATTTTCAGTGGCAGAAGGTTGCAGGAACCATCACTCAGTGGTGGGATTCAAATTTTTTTACTACCGGTTCTGTAGGTGTGGCTTGGTGGGCATGGCTTGGTGGGAGTGGCAGGGGAAAAATACTGCAATATGCCTGCTTTCCAGCTCCGTTCTCCTGTGCAGGGCAACAAAAGAAGACCCAGACGATCAAATGGGACTCAATGGGAGGCAGAGAATAGATGGGGGTGGGGCCAGTTTTTGGCATTTTTTGGCTCTCTGAACTATTCAAAGTTTCCACTACCAGTTCTCCAGAACCGCTCAGAACCTGCTGAATACCACCTCTGCCATCAAAGAATCCCATTTTCATTGGCAAAGCACTCAGGCTGCCCCTGATACAAGTGACATTGAGCTGGTCGCAACCACCCTAGCCACATACACACCGGCCCCCTGAAATCAAACACAACCTGATGCAGCCCTCAATGAAATAGATAACTCAAATTTGACACCCCAGCCTAGACTATAACAGAATAACAGAGTTGGAAGGGGCCTTGGAGGTCTTCTAGTCCACCCCCCCTGCTTAGGCAGGAAACCCTATACCATTCCAGTCAAGTGGATGTCCAGTCTCTTCTTAAAAACTTCCAGCATTGGAACATCCACAGCTTCTGGAAGCAAATTGTTCCACTGATTAATTGTTTTAACAGTCAGGAAATTTCTCTTGCTTCTCTCCTTAATTAGTTTCCATCTGTTGTTTCTTGTCCTGCCTTCAGGTGCTTTGGAGAATAGCTTGACTCCCTCTTCTTTGTGGCTACATTGTGTGTGTGTGTGTGTACGCGTGCAAGTGCATGAAGGCAAAGGAAGGCAAATCATTTTCCTGTCACTTTCAAAAGACACATTCTCTTTTTCCCCCCCTTTGGATAGCATCATTATCTCCCCTGAGATTCTTTTCCCATTAATTTGGACTGTTACTATTTTTGGTCTAGCCAATTGCTTTGCTATGTTTGACCATATTGCATCTTGTAACCATTATATTTCTGCTTTCAAACTAAAGCTGGAGAGTTTTGTGTTTTGTAACAATCTTCTACCCTTTGCTTTCTCTGAACCAGTGTAACAACTACATTTCCATATTTATATTTTTTCCCCCTGTTCTGTGATGCAATTTTCTGGGCAAAAGGATGCAATTACAAATGAGCATATCTGAGAAAATATCGTCCATAAACCTTCGGTGTTGGAGGAAATGGTTCAGACAAATGTGAACATTTGGGGAAAGTTGTAAGCAGCACAAAGTGGGAGAAACATACCGAAAACAGATGAATGAACTTCCTCTTTAAAAATTGGACACCGATATGGACATTTCTCATAGGAAGTTTGATAAGCTCCAACACCCAAAGGTGCTTGACAATATTTTGCTTTTCATCCAAGAAATTTATTTAGTTCTCCAGAACAGAAGAAGCTTCTTGGATGAACAGTGAAAAACCTTCCAGGAAAAACAAAGGAAGTCCAGTTGCCTCTTGAAAAAGTACCTTTGGGACAACTATGGCTGACTATCTCCACACACATTAGTTCCAATAAAATCTACATTTTGAAAAGAAGAGAGGTTGGTGTGTGTGTGGCATATTTTTAAATCATTCGTGATTTTGCTGCTGTCTTTTTTGTGAGCCAACAAGAATCCTGAGTCCTTTGTATACTCCCCAGTTTCTTTAAACCACAGAGAATCATGGAGATGGTTGCCTGATCTACTTCCAAATATTATCTTCTTTCCCAGGCCTTACAGAATATTAGCTTTTATTGAACAGGGTGTTCTTTGATCACTTGAGTACTTTAGAAGAGCCTGTAAATTTGAATGGAAAGCCCAGAAACAGCCCAGCGAAGATTTTAAAGCTAAATAAAAGGGGGGAAGCTATTCTGAAAGCTGCTGCATCGCTTTTATTTTATTATTTAATTTATTCATTTGATTTGTCAGTCGCTTACAAGATAATAGATATAAGCATAAACATGAGCAAGAATAAAGGAAATAGGTATGAATAAATGGGGACAATAGGACAGGGACGTTAGGCATGATGGTGCACTTATGCATGCCCCTTACAGACCTCTTAGGAATGGGGTGAGGTCAATAGTGGATAGTTTAAGGTTAAAGGAGTCGGGGTGTGAGGATGTAACAACAGAGTCAAGTAGTGCATTCCATTCCATTCCATTTTCATTATTCCCTTTTTGCCTTTAGGTTGTGCTTTCTGTTCTGAATTATGTTCTTGGCTGACTCAGATGTAGAGAGTGAGAAGATTGAAGAAGATATGGCTTCCAACACACACCATCTTCATGCCTGACCTGGATGGAGGTGTATTTTCTAGTCTCCCCTTGAGCTGCAGATTGAACATTGCTTTCCCTTTTTTCTGCTCTACTTTTAGATACAATCTGGTGTTGTCTCCAAAACTTCAGGAAACTGAAAGTGTTTGGAAATTTGCTGGTAAGAAGACAGGTGATTTTCTTTCCCTGCATTGATTCATTTCATTCTCTTCTTGTCTCTGATTCTTGGAATTCTGCTCTTTTAATTCCTCTCCCAGGCAAAAAGTATTCGTTGCTGCTTTTACATTTGCAATTTATATTATTCTTGTTTCTATTTTGTTTCCTTGGCAAAATATTGATGGAAGAGCAGTGGCTTTTTCATGAAAAGACCCAGATGATATTGAACATTGACCATAGAATAACAGAGTTGGAAGGGACCTTGGAGATCATCTAGTCCAACACCCTGCACAAGCTGAAGCGTCTATATCATTTCAGAAAATGATATTCCAGTCTCTTCTTGAAAACCTCCAGGGTTGGAGCACCCACAACTTCTGAAGGCAAGTTGTTCCATTGGTTAATTGTTCTCACTGTCATCAAATTTCTCCTTATTCCATCCTTGATTAGTTTCCATCCAATGCTTCTTGTCTTGCCTTCTGGAAATTAGAATGATCCCTTCATCTCTGTGACAGCCCTTCAAATTTTGGAACACTGCTATCATTTCTCCCCTCATCCTTCTTTTCACTAGATTAGAGATACCCAATTCCTGCAACCTTCATATGTTTCAGCCTCCAGCCCCCTAATCATCTTCTCTGCATTATTTCCAGAATCTCAACATCTCTTTTATATTGTGGTGTATGTTGGCTACTGGTTATTTGGCTACTGATGTTGGTTCTGTAGTTGCTGCTAATAATAATGATTAAACTTCCAGACATAAGAAACTGAACTCTTTTGCAACAACAAAAGGAGACATGGATATATTGTAGTTGTTAAACTGCAGGTTAAAACAAGGGGACATGTAGAGTCAAAACGATTAAGACCCAGACATTTTGAATGTGTGTTATGTTGTGTTGTGTTGTGCTTGGGGCAGGGCTTCGATTGCACAATTGCAACCCCCATCTATCTACCTCTATTTATTTCTCATTCTTTTATTTATGCCTCACTACAATCCCAGAGGAGCCTCAGTGGTTTACAGAAATATATAACCATTAAAATGTTGACAGTTAACCTTGAAATAATAATAGAAAGATTTAAAAATACTCCAAAGCAGCCAAAATCCAGGAATCAAGTGGCAAATGCTTTCCAGAACAGCTCCCTTTTTAATTCTTTCTAGAAATCAGTTAAAAGTAGAAGCTAATCTCCTAATAACATTCCTAACGTTGGCCTGCCTTCCATCAAAGACCTGTATATTGCATGAGTAAAAAGAGGGCTGTGAAAATATCTACAGAACCCTCACATCCTGGACATAAATTATTTCAACTACTACCCTCAAAATGATGTTATAAGGCACTGCACACTGGAACTAGACACAAGAACAGTTTCCCCCCAAATGCCATCACTCTGCTAAACAACTAACTCTCATAACACTGCCAAATTACTTAGTAAGATTTCTTCTTCTCATCCTATTACCTATCCCTTCCAACTTATGACTATAAGCGTGTTGCTTGTATCTTTACAATTTATATTGTTTTATTGTTCCCTAGTATGATTTGATTGCTTTTTAGTATCCTATGAATATCACTACGTGTTGTATTTTATGATTTATGATGAATATATTTTTATAAAGACTATGATCATGATTTACCACTTATATCTTTTATGTATACTGAGAGTATTTACAACAAGACAAATTCCTTGTGTGTCCAATCTCACTTGGCCAATAAAAGAATTCTATTCTATTCTATTCTATTCTATTCTATTCTATTCTATTCTATTCTATTCTATTCTATTCTATCCTATCCTATTCTATCCTATTCTATTATATTCTTTGAGAAGCCACATCTCTGAACCTTGAACTTTCATACCTCCAAAAAATATTTTGTTGGGCAAATTCTAGTGGATAAATGTAATCTTGAACTAGTTTTGTGCCAAGCCAATTTGAGATTATATTTTAATTACACTCCCATCCCTCTCCCCTTCTCCTGACACTGGGTAAAGGAAGATACCTATGAACATCTATGGACTTGTAATGGTGTGTAGGAATGATCTTGGGAAACCAGAAATTGACCTGCAACTATTTAGTTGGCAGAACAAGAGGCTCAGAGAGACCCTTTCCAAGTTATCAGGCTGTAAACATGACAGCGGATATGACATGTCACACTTCTAACAGATTTCAATTTATTCTAGTCATTCCTTATTTGTATAGTGATTTTCCACAAGTTTCTGCCTGGTGATGTGAGATTTCAGTTGAACCTAAATTGTCTTGGGCTTTCTCCAACCCACTGGGAAATTAAGTCAGAACTCCTAGATTATTCCTCCTCCTCCTCCTCCTCCTCCTCCTCCTCCTCCTCCTCCTCCTCCTCCTCCTCCTCCTCCTCCTCCTCTTCCTCTTCCTCCTCCTCTTCTTCTTCTTCTTCTTCTTCTTCTTCTTCTTCTTCTTCTTCTTCTTCTTCTTCTTCTTCTTCTTCTTCTTCTTCTTCTTCTTCCTCCTCCTCCTCCTCCTCCTCCTCCTCCTCCTCCACCTCCTCCCCCTTCTCCTCCTCCTCCTCCTCCTCCTCCTCAGCAATAGAGCTTGATCACCATTTAAACACATGCGCCCAGCTTAAATGTCAATTCTATTTTTATTGCTCCTTAGATTTAAATATATATATAATTTAGTACCCACAATAATTTTAATGCATGATCATTGCTTGGTAGTAGCTCTTTGACTATTACCTCTTCAAAAAAAAAATGTTCCTGTTTGTTTTACCATTTTTGTGAATATCCTCTGGAAATCATTTAATACATTAAAATCTGGCTATTTTTCTCCATCTCACCCTGATTATCATTCCGGCTGCTTTTGCACCACACACAGTGAGTGTTACTTTGGTTCTGCATCATAAGCACCCAGGATGTACAATGATGGATGCCCTTCCCCTACACCTGTAGATTTCCATGGAATTGCCCATCGATCATGTCTCCTACTCATTGCTATTATAATCCCTAGTATTTTCTTCAATGGGGGAGGGAGAAGTAGAGGGGAAGAAATGAGAAACAGAGCTCTTGGAATGAGATTTCGCTTCTCATCTGACTTTGGTGAAGAACTACCCATGATAACAATGGAAGAAATAAGTTCTTTAGGGAAAGATTCTACCCCAACACTTGATTGTTCTGATTTCCACTCATTCAAATATTTTGCAATTTCTTTGAATGGTGAATTTTTGCAAAATGCTTCCAAGGGACATTTTTCTCAGATGGAATCTTCTAAATTATTTCATATTCCAGTTGAGTTGATGAAGACAAGAGACAAAGCATCTATTTCTGCTCATAAAGCAGATTGTGAATATTTCAGAAGTCCTTTTTGAAAAATCCCTTCATTATATCTCCTGTTGCAAGCAGAGAAAGATTAAGCAAATTGTCACTTTCCTAATATCTGTATAGTAGTGTATCTTCTTTAGAATATAATTTGGTGTGGCAAAATCAGTTGTAAAGTCCTTCCACTTTTCATAATGATTCCCAACCGCTCTCTTGTAGCATAGTTCATATTTTTAGTCTGAATGGAATCTTTTGCTTACATTTGCTTACATTTCAAACTATGTTTTGGGTGGCTTGTTTACCTGATAATATTAAAATTGAGAAGGTTGTTTTTTATAAGGAATTCTGTAATGTTAACCTTGTAATTCTATGAAGACTGGCACAAAAGCAAGGGCACATTCTCTTTAGTGATGCTTATACTCAGCTGAGGAGGTACTGGAGCATAGCATTAAATCAGGCTGAAGATGGTACAAGTCAAGCATATAAGTCAAGGGTTACTCTGTCTGCAGCATCTGAGCTCAGAACTTTCCTTCCTTCCTTCCTTCCTTCCTTCCTTCCTTCCTTCCTTCCTTCCTTCCTTCCTTCCTTCCTTCCTTCCTTCCCTCCCTCCCTCCCTCCTTCCTTCTTTCCTTCCCTCCCTCCCTCCTTCCTTCCTTCCCTCCTTCCTTCCTTCTTCCTTCCTTCCTTCCTTCCTTCCTTCCTTCCTTCCCTCCTGCCTCCCTCCCTCCCCTTTCCTTCCTCCCAGTTCTCTATTCCTTTCTCCCTCCCTCCTGCCCTCCCTCCCTCCCTCCCTCCCTCCTTCCTTCCTTCCTTCCCTCCTTCCTTCCTTCCTTCCTTCCCTCCTGCCTCCCTCCCTCCCCTTTCCTTCCTCCCAGTTCTCCATTCCTTTCTCCCTCCCTCCTGTCCTCCCTCCCTCCCTTTTCAGCTCTAACTAAAAGCATTGTTTTCACAAAGTTAGAAACCCATCAACTTAATGTTCCCTGGTTACCAGGGACCAGCTATAATAACTCCGTAGCCAAACCCATTGCCTCACTTCTCCAGTCAGCATCTGGCTGCTACAAATTTGAACTGTACTGTGGCCCAACATAAATTCTTTTGTACTGTTTTCCTTTTTTAAGTTAACTTAATGATTTTTGGGATGTTGCTAATGGACACATGGCTGATATTTCAGAAGTCAAATGATAATTCTGAATTATCTGTTTTTCCCCCTTAAGTATGAAAGTGATCTCGAAGGAAGAATAATTTTCACTTCTCAGGATTAATTAGCTCAGCTAATTAGTGTTTAGGGAAGAGTTAGTAATACACAATTATATATGCAGAGAAACATACTTTGTCATGTGATGCTGTTGCAAGATAAATTGGCTAAAAAGGAGAAATACATATGTACTATTTAGGAGGAATGCCATGGGTATTGGTGATATTTCTTGTTCAAAAATTAAAGCTTCCCAGTTGTTTCTTATGGGCTCATAAACTGATTTTCTTGTAATTATGGAAGGTCTGGAATAGATCTTACATCTTAAACTGGAAATCTTGAGGGGGAGGTCTTGCTGCATCTAATCACTGGCCCGTAGTTAAGAACTGAATGCATCTCAACTCAAGCAATTGGAGATATAGCCTCATTTTGTTTCAGAGCAGTTTTCTGCAATCTGAAAATGGAGGACATTCCTTCCAGTCTTTGATGTGTTCAGATTGCTCCCAGATTTTGATGGAATGGATTGGATGTTGGATGTTCTTGAGGGAGAAGAAAGAACTAAATGTATTGTGTTCAACCAGCACAAGGAGATTGGACTTTGGGGTGAGAAGATGCATTAGGAGAATCTGTCCTGAGTACTGATGGATTCAGAAAGATTCCAGGGACAAAATAATAAATAAATAGTAGGGGTGACATGATGGCAGTATTTAACTATTTTAGGGATCATCACAAGGAAGACGGGGTCATTCTATTTTCTAAACCAGCTGAGGGAAAGGCAAGAAGCAACTACTCAAGAAGAGAAGCAACCCAGAATTAACAGAATAACAGAGTTGGAAGGGACCTTGGAGGTCTTCTAGTCCAATCCCCTGCCTAGGCAGGAAACCCTACACAACTTCAGACAAGTGGTTACGCAATCTCTTCTTAAAAACTTCCAATGTTGGAGCATTCATAACTTCTGGAGGCACGTTGTTCCACTGATTAATTGTTCAAATCCAATCAAATCAAGTTTACTATAGTCAAAGACAAGTAAAAACACTCAAGGAATATCCAGTTAAAAATTCTAGAACAAAATAATAAATAATAGATAAAATCTATATTAAAATCACAGTTTTGCCTCCTATCTGTCAGTTGCACATGGCCTAACTATAATAACAATCCTTAAACTGTGAGGCACATAGTAATTAAATACTGAAAATGAATTAAGTACTAACATGCAGAAGAGTACTAATGGCAAAAGGGTTTGCTACATTAGTTGTATAAAAAAGCTATGGTAGATTAATCACCTATTTCTGATGAATCCCCAGTGCGGCTGTGCAGAAGCTAGCCATCTGCATGATAATTCATCCTTAAACAGACACTGTACATAACCAGTATCTGAACAGCCAGGATATTATTGATTATTGGAAGGATATGTTTTTCCAAATATTTCTATAGAAAGAGCATCAAAGGACTATGCGTCCAACGGACTCCATCTTAATTGTTCTGTCAAGAAATTTCTTCTTAGTTCTAGGCTGCTTCTCTCCTTGATTAGTTTCCATCCATTGCTTCTTGTCCTGTCCTCAGGTGCTTTCAGATGCTTTTTGCTAGGGTTAGGGCTAGAGAAACTTCCTAACAGTGAGAACAATTAACCAGTGGGACAACTTGCCTTCAAAAACTGTGGGTGCTCCATCACTGGAAGTTTTCAAGAAGAGACTGGATAGCCACTTGAATGGTATTGGGTCTCCTGCTTGAGCAGGGGGCTGGACTAGAAGACCTCCAAGGTCCCTTCCAGTTCTATTCTGACTTGACTTCATTGCACACCCATTAATCTGAGTGAAGCCACCTTGCTCAGGTAGCAATACCTGTGACTTCAACCGTGTTATGAATCTGCTCTTTCAAGAGCAATGCTATTCCATTCAGAAATCTAACTGGTTCTGACTTTGAAAGCTCGACATGACCTAGCATCTTCAGGATGTCTTCTCCAGATAAATCAATCCTAGCTCAGGAGGATCAAAGTCTAATTTTCTCAATTATGCCCCCAGCTTTAAAGGATAGCCTCTCCATAGAGATTAATTGATAGTGCCGTTCTTCAAAGCTTCTTTTTAAAAAATGAGCTCTTCTTGTAGGGTGTTTGATAGGCCCCCATTGTTAATGATAATTTTTAAATTAATTGTGTGGTTTATATAGATGATTTAAGTTTTATTTTATTATTGTCACATCTACTACCGTGAGTAGCAATGTATTGACTGGAAAATATGACCATTCCATGGCTTGTCAACATAACAACAGCAAGATTTTTTTTTCCTGCTTCTACCCAAGAAATCCACAGATGTCAAGCTTAACTCCAAGGAGACTTGATTCCATTAACCAGTCTTGACCTAAAGCTTTAGAGCTTCATCCTGAGGTTCTTTGAGTTTCTAAAACAAAGAACAAAATCTCACTCTAAATTAAATCAAAAGCTATATCGTGAATAGCTGGAATTTCTTTCCCTCTGAGAATCGCTTTCACACAGCAAGATCTAAATGCTGAAGAGATCAGAATGGTGACTCATAAACTATCAAATGCATAGTGTCAGTCTCTCTACCAAGGAGGGAAAAGTCACAGCACTACAGATTCTGCCCATATGAGTGTGTCTCATTCATGCTATTCTTATTGATTCTGGGGTTTATGTTTCATTTAAAATAAAATGGGAGTTGGTATCAGGGAAAACAGCTTGTATAATTTCCACATGCTCAGAAGAAGTATTGGGTAGGTCTTGGGTTGATCAATATTTTCACCTAAGATGCTCTTCTTTTATATGTGTGTCCGTTTCCTCCCAGCTTTCTTTCCTTATTCAGAAACAGGTGAAGGAACTGCCCTCCAGATCAAAGAAAGTATCTGCTGGTTGCAAAACTGAGGAGGTAGGTCTCAAATGAGCAAACCAATAGTTTTCAAGGCTACTTAGTTAATCATAATTCATACCAGCATCCATCTGTGAACATTCTGAAAGTGGTAAAAGACTAGAAAATCAAGGTTGCAGCAGAATTCAACTTCAAGCAAACTTCCTTGTTAAGAATAGAATAAAGTAAGGTAGAGTAGACTAGAGTAGAGTAGAGTAGACCAGAGTAGAGTAGAATAGAATGGGAATTAATATGATAGGAGAGGAGAGGAGAGAAGAGGAGAGGAGAGGAGAGGAGAGGAAAGGAAAGGAGAGGAGAGGAGAGGAGAGGAGAGGAGAGGAGAGGAGAGGAGGAGAGGAGAGGAGAGGAGAGGAGAGGAGAGGAGAGGAGAGGAGAGGATAATAATGATACTACGGCCATGCCACATGGGTAAATATACATAGATATTAGACAGGACTGTGAGAATTAGATGTTCAGCAGAGTTATGATACAAGGGAAAAACCTTTCTTTGTGTCTTGTTTTGGCATACAATGCTCTATATTGCCATCCCAAGGGGAGGAGTTGGATTAGTTTATGTCTAAAATGTGAGAGGTGAGAGAATTCAGGCAGTCCAAATGGGTATAAAGTTGTGTTGCAAGTTTAAGCTCTCCAGAAGAATCTGAACTACTAATGGTCCAAGTAATTAGTGGTAGATAAGAGTCAATGGAATTCAAGGTGGGGTGGACTTAGGTTTCTTGTGGTCATGAAGAGACTTGAGACTGATGGTGCATTTGACCCCTCCCTCCTGCTCCGCTTGGTCATCTCCTACATCCCCCGTGAGAAACCTCCCCATTGGGACCCCAAACCAGCTGGGAAAGTCAGGTCTTTAAGCTCTTGCAGAAGATCAGGAAGGTTGAAGCCAAACTCACTCCATGGAGGCAGGACGTTCCAAAGGGCAGGAGCAGCATATGAGGAGCACCATAAGAGGTTACATGTATCAAGTACCAGTTATGGACTGGACCAATCAGGGAGATTAGAAAGCCATTCCTTTTGTAAGGACCGGCCTCTTTCCCCCCCCCCCCCCACACACACCTTTCAAAATAAAAGTATGTACTCTTGAAAACTTTGTATTTCAAAAGGAATATTTTATTGAAGATGGGAAAAGCAGGTCAAAATTCAAAGCAGGGTCTGGGGTCCCTCAGGGCATGCACTAAGATAAAGGGAATTAGAATCCCTTCCCGCAGTCCGATGTGGATTCCACCAATCCACAGGTGTGGACATGTTATTATCCCACCCTCTCTGAGAAAGCAGATATGGAAAGGTTCCCAGGAGTTATCTTCTGGCGCTGCAATCCTCCCCTTAAATCCCTCCAAGAGGTGAGATTTTTTCAGGCATCTGGGATGCCAGGCAACAAGTTGTAAATTGTGTAAAAGGTTATACAAAGCCAATATAAGAAATAGGATATTTAGAATACATGGAGAGGAAAAGAATTAAATGTATTAAATCCAACCCCTCCTTTCTTCCATCAAAGAATGGAAGATACACAGATCTGACACGTTTCCTCAAATTCTTCTCAATAATCTGGATGTTGGTGTAGCACCCACAGAATTTTTCTTCCTGAGCTGTGCCTTAGCTCGCCTGTTACTCTGTGCAGTTCCTGACACCCAAAAGCCAACAAGTTGGCACATATATTCCACTCTGATGTTGACAAGGAACGAACAGTGTAATTTTCTTGTGTCAAACTTTCAAGTAAGTGGTAAGCTCCATGAGACAATGGCAATAAATATGTCAGTGCCAAACTGAGGACAGGGTTCTTAAGGCTGCCATCAAATGCGTAAGCTCAGGATTGATTTTGTTGGGGAAATTTTGCTTCTCTCGCTCAGTCTAGGCAGAACCTACAGTATATTTATAGAATGATGGGAGATGCAGCCGCTAAAAATTAAGAAAAAAAAATCACAGTGTAATGACAGGAAAGGATATTTGTACTCTTGCTCTTATTTATCTCTTATTGGTTTTATTTCTTACCTTTCTCTCGGGAGCAAAAACTGCATTTGCCTTGCTGTGTTTGCATCATTGTGACTTGCTGTGGATGCTTTTGAGGATTATCTTGAATGGAACTGTCATCTAAAGCAAATAGCAACGACTTTAGGGGGGCAACTAACAGAATAACAGAGTTGGAATGGACCTTGGTGGTCTTATATTCCAACCCCCTGATCAAGCAGGAGACCCATTCCAGACAAATGGCTGTCCAGTCTCTTCTTGAAAACCTCCAGTGATGGAGCACCCACAACTTCTGAAGGGAAGCCAATCCACTGGTCGATTGTTCTCACTGTAGGAAATTTCTTCTTAGTTCTAGGTTGTTTCTCTCCTTGGTTGGTTTCCACCCATTGTCCTGCCTTCAGGTGCTTTGGAAAATCGGTTAACCTTCTCTTCTTTGTGGCAACTCCTCAAATATTGGAATACTGCTATCATGTCACCTCTCATCCTTCTTTACACAAGACTAGACATATTGAATTCCTGCAATTGATTGGCTTGATGGCATTAAGGCTGAGGAGATCAACGAAGACCCTTCAGGGTAGACCTATAGCTCAGAAAGCACCAGTGGCATAGCGGTTAGAGTGCTGTACTGCAGACCGCTTCTGCTGACTATCAGCTGTTCAAATCCCACCAGGCTCAAAGTTGACTCAGACTTCCATCCTTCTGAGGTGGGTAAAATGAGGACCCAGACAATAGGCTGAGTCTGTAAACCCGCTTAGAGAGTGCTGTAAAGCACTATAACATGGTATATACTGTAAGTCTAAATGCTATTGCTGTTGCTATCATCCAGAAAGATTAATTTTCTGAAGAATCAGAGCATGTGTAAGGTCACGCCTCTTCTCTCCAATCAAGAAAGTAGAACTCTTGAAGCACTTAGCATTTCAAAAGGAACCTCGATTGAAAGGAAAGTGATAGCAAGACAAGGAAAGCAGGATCTGAGGATTCCTGCACAGTTCCCGTTCGATTTAAAACAGTTAGAGATCCCTCCCCTCATTCCAGTGTTGAATAAGCCAATCCACAGGTGTGAAGATGTTTTGAGAATCACAGGCTGAGAAGGTGATAAGAAGTTGTTCTCAGGCATTGCTTGATGGAAACTCTGGAGCGGAGACAAAACAGGTGGCCCTCCATCTTTACATGCTCAAGAAGGTAAATCAAAGTAGAGGATACACAGGAACCAGGAAGAAGGTTATAAACTGCCTCCAGGCCCTTTCCCCATCAGAATGGCAGCATCCCGATAGGGATCTATGAGATCTCACAGCATAGTTCTGTTGCATCCATTCCCCTGAATGAGCAAAACTATGTATCTCACAGTCTAAGTATTTACTAGGCATTAATCCTGATCCATTCTGGCCACCCATTAAGGTCCATGGAAAGACTATCTTCATAGTGGCTAGCGCTGCCTAGCGATAATGAAGATGGTCATAAGCAACTTTCTCCATGGAACACCCCTTTCATCTATGGAGTAAACTTATTCCCAGTTCAGTTTCAGAAAACCATTTAAGGTGTTTTAGTTTTCTAGTGTTTTAGTTTAGTTTTCTGTGCTTGCTCTTGAATACTGTGGCAGTTCAAGCCTATTATTTAATCCTATTTTATCTTAAAAGGAAGGGAGGGAGGGAGCAAGGAAGGAAAATGGAAAGGAAGGAAGGAAAAAAAGGAAGGAAGGAAGATGAAAAGGAGGAAGGTAGGTAAGTAGACAGGAAGGAAGGAAGGAAGGAAGGAAGGAAGGAAGGAAGGAAGGAAGGAAGGAAGGAAGGAAGGAAGGAAGGAAGGAAGGAAGGAAGGAAGGAAGGAAGGAAGGAAGGAAGGAAGGAAGGAAGGAAGGAAGGAAGGGGCAAACTAGATAAATGATAAAGGAAAACATTGAATGATTTTGTTACAACTAACATAATTTTTCTTTACTGTCAAAGAGAAGCCAATGATTGAGGCATGTAAAGTTTCTTGATTGAAAACTGAGGTATTAAACATGCCTTCTGCATTTTTCCTACTGGTTTTCATTCAGTTTCATGGAAAAAAATAGATTCGAAATTCACTGCAAAAGGAGAAATGAAAGTCAGGGAAGCAATTTACTTGGATAGCCAATGGAGTTACATATCGAACAGAACAGAACAGAACAGAATAGAATATTTTACTGGCCAAGTGTGATTGGACACACAAGGAATTTGTCTCTGGTGCATAAACTCTCAGAGTATTAACAAACAACAAAGTAATATGATCATCAGATATCAGTAATAGAAAGGATGGGAAGGATAATAGTAGTAATGCAGCCATACTACATGAGTAAATATCCTTAGACATAAAACTGTACTGTGGTAATTAGGTGATAATCAGGAAAAAAAACTGTCCTTATGTCAAGTTGTGATAAGAAAAAAAAAACTGTCATTATGTCTAGTTGTTTTAGCAATGCTCTATAGTGCCATCCTGAGCATAGGAATTGATACAGTTTATATCCAGGGGGTTAAATGAGGAGTCTGTAGGTATTTTCTCAGCCCTTCTTCCGACCCATGGAGTATACAGGTCCTCAATGGAAGGCAGTAAATGGCTTTGTGATACAATCCTTACTTCAGCAATCTGCTGGCTTAGAATAAAATAGAATAGAATAGAATAGAATAGAATAGAATAGAATAGAATAGAATAGAATAGAATAGAATAGAATAACACAGTTGGAAGGGACCTTAGAGGTCTTCTAGTCAAACCCCCTGCCTACACCACTTCAGACAAGGTTATCCAATCTCTTCTTAAAAACTTCCAGTATTGGAGCGTTCACAACTTCTGGAGGCAAGTTGTTCCACTCATTAATTGTTCTTACTATCAGGAAATTTCTCCTTAGTTCTAAGTTAGCTCTTTCCTTGATTAGTTTTCTACCCATTGATTCTTATTCTGCCTTCAGGTGCTTTGGAGAATAGCTTGACTACCTCTTCTTTGTGGCAGCTTCTCACACTTTCTTTCAGTCCCAGGGAACAAGCCTTCACCCGTGAAGACTTGTTGGTAAACTCCTAGTGAGAAAAGTAGGAAAATTCCTTCTTCCCCTGGGAAAAACAAAAAACAAGTTATTCACTGAATCTCTCTGGAGACCCTGGAAATAGCGGTTGTGCGGAGATTTACTTAATACGAGCACTTTGTCTTCATTAAACAAACTACAAGCCAATATATGTCAACTCTGGTTCTCAGATTCCAGACTAGCAGGTGTATTTTTGTACTCGCTAGTTTGCAGAGGACCCGAACAATTGTTACACATGCAACACATTACTGTCAGCCTACATTTTTTCTTTCATTCAAGATTGCTGCCAGCTGCCATGGAAACTGGGGTGGGAGGGGATGGAAAGACTGGATATCTGGGAATGGAAGTGTGCTGGAGGCGGAAACAGAATTTCTGTGAAACTTGTTTAACATTTCCAAGGCCAACCATCCTAGCATCAGAGTACAAAGAGGGGGAGAAATGCACCTGAAACCAGAGACTTTCTCAAACCACCTTCTTAGCCAATGATTGAACTCTCATTGTCGGTTACTGGGGTGGGAATGGGTGGACTCTGGGGTTTGTTTCAATTTGCTTCTTCATGCATTTTTGCTTCCGAACTTGCATGCTTCTGCTGTATTCAGTTCTATGGAGTCAAGAGTTTTTTTTTTTTTTTCCTTAGGGATTGAACGGAAGCAGCCCTGACATTTACAGTAATTCCAAGAGGATCTTTTCAAAGTGTGGACAATTGGTGGCAAAATACAGTCTTTTCTTCGACTATTATTCATGCCATTTCTGCATGAAAATTGGTTCACATTTAAAATAGGGGGAAAAAAATCAAATAAATGCTACGCCATGCATTCTGATATACAATATGCCGTATGACCGGAAGATCAAGGGATTTTTCTGTTTGCTATGCACATCAAAAACATTGTGGCAAAATGGATTTTATGCATATTTTAGATGCTTGCAGTACCTTTGGCTGGGAATAAGATTCAGAGAGTATGAGAGGGAAAACTAGGACCATTAGTAACTGGGAAGATAAAATGTAATGAAAATGCATTGGCTAGTTTCATCTACGAGCATAAAGGTATTAAGAAAAGTCCAACTGAATCTAAAAAAAGAAACATTTTTCTCATAATGTTTCAAGACTTTGTCCTTGGGTTTTCTCCTCTCTGATGATTTAAGAATTTGACGCTTAATGTAGCCAGATATTGCTTGGGCTTGACTAACAGAAAGGGAAAATCACACCATAAAACTGTCTCAGGATAAGGCAGATTTTGTGTCGTGAATGTAACTTTGAAGACTCCTGTTCAGACATTTACTGGATTCACACATCATATGAAACCATCATGCAATCAGTTTAACTGAATGTGGAGTCAGAAAGTCTTATGACCTTATAAAATATACAGATAGATAGATATACAGCTGTAATATATGTGTGTGTGTGTGTGTGTGTGTGTGTGATATATATGTGTGTGTGTGTGTGTGTGTGTGTGTGTGTGTGTGTTTGTATGGCATTCAGCTTTGTTCGGGTATTTTCTCATGTCATTGTAGTTGTTCTTTTAAAGTTGTAGCAACATTTCAGCAGAATCTCATCTGTCATCATCAGGCTTCTGTATAGTGTTCATCTGAATACAGAAGCCTGATGATGGCAGATGAGATTCTGGTGAAACGTTGCTACAACTTTAAAAGCACAATTACAATGACGTGGGAAAATACCCGAACAAAGCTGAATGCCATACATGTAAGCACCCACGAAAACTTAAGAATATATATATATATATATATATATATATATATATATATATATATATATATATATATATATATATGTATATATGTATATGTATATGTATATATATATATATATATATGTATATATATATATATGTATATGTATATATATATATATATATATATATATATGTATATATGTATATATGTGTATATATATATATATATATATATATATATATATATATATATATATATATATATATATATATATATATATATATATATATATATATATATATATATATATGGCATTCAGCTTAGTTCGGGTATTTTCCCACGTCATAGTAGTTGTGCTTTTAAATATATATATATATATATATATATATATATATATATATATAAAATTTATAAAATATATAATTTATAAAATATGCAGCTGTAATTCATTAAAAAAAACATGGTTCAAAGAAAACATAATGTTAGGTTCAAATTCACTAGAATGGGGGAGGGATGATGGTTTATTGGGGTCAATTGCACTAACTTCAAACATGGGAAGTAGGGAGGGGGGAATGACAACAGAAAAAGACTAAATCACCAAACCAGCTTGTATCAGGATCTTCAAGGCCGTTTGCCCTGAGAATGGAATGTGATCAGTTTGACACCTCAGAGTTTCTCAAAATATTTCACTGGCATCATATTGGCTGGTTGGGGGGACTGTTATGGGGGGAGGGATTAGGAGTTGGAAAGAATAGCTTTGTATTTTGTGAAGGAACACCAGATTCCACCTGACTTTACTGAAAACAGTTTCTTTTAGTAAAAGTTCCTTTACTTCAACTAAGTGGAGTCACATCCTACTTTCCTGTGAGAGTAGACTAGGACACATCCAACTCATGGATTGCAACTTAACGTGACATAAAAATCATCAAAGGAAACAGAAACAGAACAACAGAGTTGGAAGGGACCTTGGAGGTCTTCTAGTCCACCCCCCTGTTCGAGCAGAAGATCATATACCATTCCAGACAAGTGGCTGTCCAGTTTCTTGTTAAAAAACCTCCAGTGATGGAGCACCCACAACTTCTGAAGACAAGCCATCCCTCTGATTGATTGTTCTCAAGGTCGGGAAAGTTTTCCTTAATTCTAAGTTGGATCTCTCCTTGATTAGTTTCCGTCCATTGTTTCTTGTCCTGCCTTCAGATGCTTTGGAAAATAGGAAAACTCCCTCTTCTTTGTAGGAGCTCCTCAAATATTGGAACGATGCTATCATGTCTCCCCTAATCCTTCTTTTCACTAGATTATAAATCCAATTCCTGCAACCATTCTCCATCTGTTTTAGTTTCCAGCCTCCTAATCCTTTTTTTTTTTTGAAACAAATTTTATTATTTTTTTTAAAAAAACAACCCATTAAACATTGAACACATAAAACCTCTTTCCATTATAAATTTTACAAGACAGATGAAACATTATTTTATTTTATACAACATAATTCTAATATATCCCATTTCCACTTAAATATCTTTTGGCAGATTTCTCATTATTTCTCTTTACTCTTATTCAATTACGTTTCTTTTCTATATTTATCCATTTTATAATCATCATATTCATATTTCCCTCTGTTTTGTTTATAATTATCCTCATCTAGCTTTCCTCCAAGGTTTTATTAAATCTCAAACAAACATAAAAACACAAAACACAAAAACATAAAACTTCTTTTTAGAAAGTAGCTTGGCCCCGGATTACCTCTCTTTATATGGATTTCAATTAAATTTATGCTCATTTTATATACCATTTCCTATCTTATTTACCATTCTGTATCTTCATTATAACTTCTCCCCGCTTTCCACTCTTCTTAATTATATTTTATTTATTTCATCTTAATTTACATCATTATACTTGTATCTTTTGTCCATTCTTTTCCAATTGCCCATTTATCTCATTCCCTTTTGTAGGAAAAAAAAAATTCTCCTGAAATCACTAATCGAAGTATGATGCCTTTCCATCGCTCCCCTAAATTAACATTTAAGGTAACACCTGGTTCCCCATCTGATTCTGCTTAGTACATTCTACCTACTAATTTTTAAAAGAAAAGGAAAATAGTAAATCTATAAAGTAATTAAATACATAATTAAACATTAAATCTTATAACATTCCAATTATCTATTTCAAAGTCAAATGCTGCCATAATAAATTTATACTAACATAGTCAATTAAACTCTATACTTAAACTGTATTTTAAACATTCCTTTTAATAATTCATTAAATCTTATAATCTATCATTGTTAAACATTTAATATTTTAATCTTTACTCAATTCTTATAAAATTCTAATTTTCTATTTCTAATACAAATACTACAATACTATCTTATGTACCTTGCAGAATCCTTTTAAGAAAAATTTTACATTACCTTTTATCCCTAAAAATAAATTTCTTTTTCCCATCTTGTTTCATACCTTTGTGGCTTTTTCCTCCCTTTTCCCTTCCTTTTTTATCCCACCTGGTCTTTTTACCCCCCCCCCCCCTTCTCCAAACCTCCACCTTTTTAGCTTCCCCTCTCTGTTGTATTTCTCTTTTCTTTTGCTTTTTAACATTGTATTGACTTTGCATCTTATTTTTCTCTTTCTTGGATGTTTTTTTTAAGTCTTAAGTCCTTTTTCCTTCCTCTCTTTCTCTTTCCTTTCTTAATCAACTTTTTGTATTCATTAAAGATGGCTTCTCCTTCTCCTTCTTCTTCCTCTGCTTCCTCCTTCAATTGTTGTATTTGCTGGTAAGTAGCAAGTGCCATTTCTAAAAAGCAAATAGTTTCTCTCCAAGTGTCCTTGCCTTCTTTCTTTATTTTTCCATATTCCTCTCTTAGTTCATCAACAGATAAAGCCATTATAAACCTTTTCTTCTTTTCTCTTCTTCTTCTTAAGACAACCAAGATATTTCAAAACTTAGAACAATTCCCCAAAATCCCAAAGTCATCAAACAGTCCAAACAGAGCACAAGATTCTTCCCTTCGCACTTTTTCTTCCTGGGGTAATATCAATTGGAAAGGGAAGAAAAAGCCCAATCTGTATTTAAAAGTCTTATTGCAATTAACTTCCAATCTCAAAGTCTTCCAGGCATCTCCTCCAACAAAATCTTAATATAAATTTCTCCTTTGTCCTCTCCATCCCCACTTGTCACAAAGAGCTTTAAATTTTTACCTTCTATAAAAAAGCAGGCTTTTCAATGTCCATTTGTTGATTCCATAGGGAAGGAGAGTAAACTTTCTCTTTCAGCACTTTCACTCGCTGCTTATAAATCTCTTCTGGAAACAAAGTATCATTCAACAATCAAGGTTTTAAAGATATTTTTTTTTTTGAAACAAATTTTTATTAATTTTAAAGATAAAACAACACATCATTAACCATTAAATACATAAACACATAAAACCTCTTAACATTGTAAATCCTTACAAGTCAAACAAAACATTATTTTTATACAGCATAATTCCAATTTATCCCATCTCCATATGGACACACAAATATCTTCCAGCAAATTTCTCATTATTTCTCTTTACTCCTATTCAATTTCATTTCTCTTCCATATTTATCCATTTTATAGTCATCATATTCTTTTCTTTCTGGCTTGTTTAAATTATTCTCGTCTAACATTCCTCCAAGGTTTTATTGATTCTTTTTTCCTTTTTTTTTTTATAAAAAACAAATTTTGTTAGTTTTACCATAAACACAATACACAAACATACAAACACAAAACATAAACAAAACTAAAAGATCTTTTCTGAAGGTTGTCTGTTCCCGGGTTAAAACTCTTTACACAGACACAAATTCAAACATCATATTCAACTCATATCTCCTTCCATATCTTATTATCATTTTCTTTTTTATATATATATATAAAAACCATTTTTATCAGTTTTATAAGAACAATGCACAAAGAATCAAGGCATAACAGCTTATAAATTCTTTTCTAAGAAAAAATAATAATAAAAGACCAATAAGGCATAACATTTCCAGATTATAATATCAATATTTCATATAATATTAACTTCATATCTTGTCCCTACTTCTCTTTTCCATCCAAATTATTTATTAATTAAAATTTTATTGCCTTTTATCAATATACAAAATCCAAAAAAAAAAAAAAGCATATATATCCTTCCATATCTTATTACCATTTTCAACAACATTCTTTGTCTGTTTTATTTCCAATTATCCATTCATCTTTTTTTTTCTTTTACTATACTTCTCCTGTACACCAATTGGAGTAACATCTATAACTCATTACCCTAACTTAGAAATACTACATATTACAATCTTTCTTGGGATTCTGTTTAAAAGATTCTAAAATTACATAATAAATTTTATATTCTAAATACACATATAAAAACACAATCTTATATACCCTCCAGAATCCCTCTTTTAATCTAAATTAAATTCACCCATTGTCTCTAAATAAACTTTTTTTCTTTAGGTCTTGCTTCCCCCCATTAAGGCTTCTCCTCCCCCCCTTTCTCTCTTGCTTATTCTTCTCCTTGCCCTTTCTACCCCTTTGCTTTTTCCCATCGCTTTTCTTACTCCTTTTCCTTTGCTTTCTAACCTTGCCTCCACCTTTTCGCTCATTTTTCTCTCTTTTGGTTGTTTTTATAATTCTTAAAATCCCCTTTTTCTTATCCTTTTTCTCCTCCTCTCTGGAAGGGACCCATTGTTCATCAAAGATGGCTTCTTCTTCCTCTTCTTCCTTGTCCCAGTCCTTCTGCTGCGTAATCAACTTTTCAACAGAACATAACGCCATTTCTAAGAATTGAAACAAAGCGCCCAAAGTATCTTCTTTTTTATATTTTTGATATTCAATCTCTAGTTCATCCACAAACAATGCCATTATAAAAAGGGAAACTTTTTCCAAAACAACCACAAGTATTTTTAATCAAAGATAATCAAAAGCAATTAAAAAAAAAAAAATTCCAAAAGTTAATACTTTTCTTCCTTCTTCTCTTTCTCTTTCTGGATTAATTTTTAATCAAAGAGGTCCAATTACCATATATCTTCTTTTGGGATCCACAAAGATGTTCTAGACAATCTCCTCCTTTTTCAGCTTCTGCTCCAATTTTTTTTCTCCCTTCCCACTTGCAATGACAATTTTAAATAATCAAAAATCCATACCTCCAGCAGAGATTTTCCAATTTCTTAAATTTTTCAATGTCCAAAAATCCCTTTGTCTCTTAGCTTCAGCTTTCAAAGCAATCCACTTTCAATGTCTAATATATCCAAATATTTCTGCTTTTTCCGTGGGGTGGGAGAGTAAAAAAAAAAAAGAGTTCCCTTTAACAGCTTCTCCGCCGCTTTTCGCTCTTCTTAGGGATACAATGTATCCTCCAGCAATTCAAGCAGCTCAATTCCAGGCAGTTTAAAAGGTGTTACTTGACCCGGCTCAGACAGAACTTTCACTCTTCACACTTCCTCCAGCACAGTTCTTACCCGGTTGCTGGCTTCTTCATGGCGGCCATTGCTGACCGCCGCTCCACCGCCTTGGGAAAAAGGGGTTTTCCCGGAGAAGGGGGGGTCTGCGACACCCCCACCTCCCTATCCGACTCCCCTCTCTCTTCAGCTGTCCCTACAGGGCAGCCATATCCCCCTGACCCGTCTGGATCGGGGGTACCTGTCGTGAATTCCTGCTGCCCCGAAGCCACGCAAACCGGAAGTTTTTCAAGGTTTTAAAGATATTAAATGCATCTTATGCTCCCGGTTCAACCAAAAAACTTTCGCTTCAAAACTTTCTCCTTCTTCCTCCAGCACAATCTTGTCCAGCTGCCGGCTTCTTTGTGGCAGCCAATGCTGACCGCCGCTCCACTGCCTTGAGAAAAGGGGGTTATGCCGGGTGGGGAGGGGGTCTGTGAAACCCCCAAACCCCTGTCCGGATCCCCCCTATCTTCGGCTGCCTCTACGGGGCAGTCTTATCCTCCAGACCCGTCAGGATCGGAGGCACCAAGACGGCTAGCGCAGCAGGGATCATGCAGGATCGTGAAACCCCGCCGCCGCCAAAGACTGGCAAACCGGAAGTCTTCCTCCTAATCCTTTTTGTTGCTCTTTTCTTCGGTATATCGTAATACAAAACATTTTCACATAATTGTTAGTTAAGATCATATATAAATCCTGCCATGGGAAAGTAAATTATATTCTGGTTCTTGAAATAGGGGAAGGCAACATATTCAGACATACAGTCAAAGCTTACAGTACTCTTATAGTTCTGTGATATGATGTCTTGCTGATCCAACAGTATTTCGTATGCAGAGGCATCCATAACTTTTGAGAAAAGTACACATTTAAGAAATGGCCATGAAAAATCTACATACTGCAGTGAGAAATGGTTTCGTAATTGCATATTTGGGAATCCTCCAGCTATATGGTCATTTTATCTTCTAATCTGTATGATTGATTACTCCACTTGGAATAATTGTTACTCCCATTTTGGGGTTCTAATTATTCCTTTTTATTATTCATTATTTTAATGGGCTGTGTAAAAAAGGCCTATCTGCCTCTTAAAATGTATAATTTATGTAGAATTGTATGTTGTGCTTCTAATTTCCTTCTTTTCCTAAGAGGTACTTTTTCCCCAAACTCAAGTTCTTTGCTTTTAACAAAGACCAACAAATTTCCTTCCAATACAATTGTATGTATAGTTTACTTAAAAATTGAAATACCTTCTTTGGTTTTGCTGCCATCATTTGCAAGGTCTCTTTACCTTTCTGGAATTGCATTTTATGGTGAAAGAGAAGACAAAAATTGGGTTCAGTGGCATATCAGGCACTTACAGAATAACAGAATTGGAAGGGAACTTGGAGGTTGTTGAGCCCAACCGTTGGATCAAGCAGGAGACCCTATACCATTCTGGATAAATGTCTGTTCAAGTCTCTTCTTAAAAGTTTCCAGTGATGGGGTACCCACAACTTCTGAAGGCAAGATGTTCCACTGTTTAATTGCTTAACTTCCATCCGTTGCGTCTTGTCCTACCATCAGGTGCTTTGGAAAATAGCTTGATTCCTTCTTCTTTGTGGCAGCACCTTAGATATTGGAAAACTGCTATCAAGTCACCCCTAGTCCTTCTTTTCATCAAACCAGTCTCTAATTGTTTTTGTTGGTCTTCTCTGCACTCTTTCCAGAGTCTCAAGATCTTTTTTTATGTCATGATGACCAAAACTGGATGGAGAGCATATCATGGCTAGTTTCAAGGTAATGCCCTTCAGAACCACTTTCACCATGGATGGGACCAAAAATGTACAAAACTCAAACTATCCAGATTGCTTCCTGTTCTTCCAACTATGGGCACCTCATACCGAGGAGCAGTTCTACCATCTTAATATTTCTAATCACAGCATGGTTCTACCATCAAGTTTTATTTCTATTTTTTAAAGACTTGTTTCTGTTGTTTGTACAGTTATGAGATATGTATGTATGGAATCTGGTGTTATTTCTTGTTTACATTTAAGTTTCTAAGGCACCAACACCTCAAAGATTCAGGGCTACATCTCTCTCTATAAAAAGGTGTGTGTGTGTGTGTGTGTGTGTGTGTGTTCCAGCAAACTCTGGAATGCCTCAAGCAATTTGAACCAAACATGGTACACAGATGACTTACCCTCTGGAAACAATACAAATGGGAGTAACACACTGCTAACACCCCTTGGTGTGTTTGTGTGTGTGCCTTAAAATGGCTTCTACTGTACAGCACAATGGACTTGCCATGGTAACAGCTTCACAGTACTCCACAAGGGGGCTCTCTCTCAGCCCTCCAAGGAAACATCAGGCAATTGGCCAAACGCAATCAAAAAAAATGAAACATCAGCGTGTACAATAAACTCCCAAGGAGAGGAATAGAAGACTTGTGATGCTACACGAGAGACAGTACAACAGCATGAGTCCTGACTACAAGATTTTCCTGTCTAATGCAGGATTGGAATAAATAAATATCTGGGCAACGCCGGGTTATTGGCTAGTACAGAATTAAAACCAAAGATATAAAACACCAAGCATGTAGAAGATGAGTAGGCTGAGCCAGAGGGAAGGGTCAAACACCATCAGTCATGAGTACCTTTGCACCCACAAGAGATCTAAATCCAGCCCATCTTGAATCCTTTATATTCTTAACTCCTGCTCATTTCCCTTGACTGTTAGTAGTTCAGATTCTTGTGGACAGCTTAACAATAAATCTGTGTGTACATTTGAGCTGCCTGGATCTCCTGATTTCTCTGATATTTGACAAAGCAGAAGAGAAAAGGAAGATGACCATCCTAGGGGAAGAGACAAGTTACCTCATAGAATTGTGGGTGCTTCATTGCTGGAGATTTTCAAGAACAGACTGGGCAATTTATTTGACTGAGATGGAATAAGGATTCTTGTCTTGAGCGGGGGATTTGGCCAGAAAAACTCTAAAGTTCCTTCCAGCCCTAAGATTCTAGTGCTGTTCTATTCATCATCCCGAATTTTAAGAAAGGCCATAAATTTGATCCCACTAATCTTAGTAAATTAGTAAATTGACTAATTAGGAAAGCAATTAGTAAAGTATATGCTAAACAATTATAGTAAAGTATATGCTAAACAAAAAGGGATGCGGTGGCTCAGTGGCTAAGATGCTGAGCTTGTTGATCAGAAAGGTCGGCAGTTCAACGGTTCGAATCCCCAGTGCCATGTAATGGAGTCAGCTCCCGTTACATGTCCCAGCTTCGGCCAACCTAGCAGTTCAAACACATGTAAAAATGCAAGTAGAAAAATAGGGACCCCTTTGGTGGGAAGGGAACAGGTTCCATGCACCTTTGGCATTTAGTCATATCGGTCACATGACCATGGAGACATCTTCAGGCAGCACTGGCTCTTCGGCTTTGTAACAGAGATGAGCACTGCCCTGTAGAGCTGGAAACGACTACCATGTATGCGCGAGGGGAACTTTTACCTTTAGTCTTTGTAAAATAGTAAATTAGGACTAATTAGGAAAGCAATTAGTAAAGTATATGCTAAACAATTGCATGAGAAATGCACTTGTTGGCTAGATGACAAGCAAGTCTTAGCTAATGATCAAATAGCCTTCAGGACAGAATAATCAACAATAGTTAAATGTATTATCCCAAATAATCTTTTAGTCTCAAGATTCTCTTGATGCTGCCTTTGAAGATAGTCTTCTATCTTCAAATCAAATCTTCTACAAAAGATTATTGTGGAAATTACGAAATGTATCTATGGATTACCATTTTATCAGATGTATTATAATGCTCTATGGGAATAAATAGAAACAAGTGATACAGTAAATGGAGGTCTACCATAAAACAAATTAAATTAGATCGTATTCTGCCCTCTTTTTTTGCTTAATGACTCAATCCAGAAAAAATAAAAAAACAGAGAAAGAGAAAATAGCAATACATAAACACAAGTGAAGGTATATAACAAACTATCTTAAATCTTACTATAATGCTCTCCTGCTGAAACCTTGATGCTAAATCGCAAAACTTTGCAATATTGTAGGTTATATTAAAAGTGAGCAGAAAATCAATGTAGAAATTATCTGATTATCCAAAGGATTTGGTTCTAGAAGGCAAAAAAATAAAATTTGGACATACTTTACATCTAGAAATTGTGAGTGTTCCATCAATGGAGGTGTGTAAAAGGAGACTGGATAGCCATTTGTGCAGAATGGTACAGGGTCTCCTACTTAAGCAGGGCTTGGACATAAGACCTTCAAGGTCCCTTCTAACCCTACTATTTTATGTTCTACATTCTAGTGCTGTGCCATTAAGAGTTCTAGAAAGGAGGTATGACAGATATGGCAGAACTGCATCTAACTTTGGGTGGACAATATTTTTCAATCAACATTTAAAGTTCTGCTGAGCTGCCCTTGATGATACTACATGATACTCCAAATTAACTACCCATCCTTTTACATCACTCCAATTGTGTCATGGAACAGAATATATTACTTTAATTTACTGTTAAATTAACAGAATAACAGAGTTGGAAGGGACCTTGGAGATCTTCTAGTCCAACCCCCTACTCAGGCAGGAGACCCTAGACCATTTCAGACAAATGGTTGTCCAATTCTCAGGACATGATTTTTTTAAAAAGGGAGGCAAAACATTATTCAATTTGCAATTGCTGCAAGAAAATTTTGGATATAATTCAAAAGATAATTTTTAAAAAACAATGAAGTTTGTATGCTGCTGTAAAGTATTCTGGTCCATGATCGTGTGTGTGTATATATATATATATATATATATATATATATATATTTATATTTATATATATATATATATATATATATATATATATATATATATATATATATATATATATATATGAGGATAGAAAGCTCAAATATGTAATGGGTATGTTGGCACTATTACTCGTATCAATTATTAAATGTATTGAACGTATTTCATATTTTTTCTGCGTGTGTCTCTCATCTATCTACGCACTTCTGTTTCATTATTGTATTTAATTTATGCCATAGCTTTCTAATAAACAAAATGTAAGCCTGAGCAGGAAAGTAGGCAAATTATTATTATCATTTTTAAAAAATCATCTTGATAACATTTGAGGAACATTTTCAATCTCTTAAAAGTTTTAATCTGTCTGATTCATTAGTTAGTTACCCTTCTAATAAACCCACCTGCCCAATCTCTACAATTCTGGCTCTGAAATAGGTAAGGTAGAATGTAAATTACCAGCCAAGGCAACTAAGGTGAAGTAGTTCTCTTTCTATTTTCCCCAATGCTGGAAGAGATTAAGAGCTGGTTCCATCTTTTTTTTTTTTTTTGACAACTGTGTCTTAATGACCTGCAAAGTAGGTATCTGAGCAAATGCACGAGGCCTTAAACCCCTGAAGGAATACAAACAATTTAGTGTCTACAATTGACACTCACACAAAATGCCATAATGCATCAAACTGAGAATATGCTGAAGAGTTTGCCGAACAAATTCATATTAAGAGTACTCTGAAGACCTTTGAAGAAATACATTGGAGCTTTTTCAGGCCATTGACTCCATGGTTACCCAAAGCGGGAGATTAATAGTTTTTGTACCATTTAACCTGATGCTTCTGCTGGTTAATCCTATTGTACAAGTATTAAAACAATATTGCTTTGGGTTTCCAAAGCAAGTTCACCTCAAACTCATTTAGAAAATGTATTCACACAAACCATAGGTAAAGGTTCCCCTCGCACATACATGCTGGTCGTTTCCAGCTCTAGGGGGAGGTGCTCATCTCTGTTACATAGCCGAAGAGCCAGCACTGTCCGAAGACGTCTCCGTGGTCATGTAGCGGGCATGACTAAATGCTGGAGGCACACAGAATGCTGTTCCCTTCCTACCAAAGTGGTCCCTATTTTTCTACTTGCATTTTTTACATGCTTTTGAACTGTTACATTGGCAGAAGCTGGGACAAGGAACGGGAGCTCACTCCGTTACATGGTGCTAGAGATTCAAACTGCTGAATTGCTGACCTTTCTGATTGACAAATTCAGCGTTTTAGCCACTGAGCCACCACGTCCTATACAAACCATATATGTGGAGAATAGATAGAGCTCCACCATGGAATTAGATTCAATGTTTATTTGGCTGCTTAGGCAACAGCTTTGTACATGTGAATATTGTTGATGGCCCTTTCCTTCTCCAGGTCATACAAACTCCAGGAGATGTACAAAATGAGACATACTAGGATGATTCTAGAATTGCAGTACAGATGTTGCTAACAGGGAATCCATTTAAGCCAAGAAGAAGGATTTGTAAAAATGTTGAATCCTTGGAGTCCAACTGTTTAGGAATATTTTCAGCATGAAGCTTGTCACCAATAACTCCCTCTAAACTCCAGCAGCTTGGCCTTGAGCTCTAGTGAGAATGTTGTTGGGGCTATCCTCCCTTTTCACTTCTCTCCCATTCCCACAGCGTGCCCATCCCCCATAGCCCTAAATTTGAATCAAGATGGATCCAGGGCTGACAAAGGTATTAAAAACCCCTCACTCTCAACTCCATGTGGTCAGCTGCACCGGAACCACAACCCATGTGGTTCTTTTCATTATTACTGTTCCGAACTAAGCAGACTCATTAGCTTGCAATTCTAATAGTTTTCTTTCCATGACAGGCTCGTAAACCTGCACTTCTGATTGGCCCGCTAGTAGCGGATCGTGATTGGTCGGGTTTGGCTGATCTGATTGGCTGATAGCGGGTCGCTGCTGATTGGTCGCTCCCAGTGCGGCAAACTCAAATCATTGGGTGTTGTGACAACACCTAGCTCTATAAAAGGAGCTGCTGCTTCCCTAGTATTTTGCTCTGTTCTGAAGTCACTAATAAAGAGTTGGAGTCACTATTCGATGCCTCGTCTCCGTTCCTTGCGCCCACTCTCCCAGATCTAACAAATACATGGTCCCTCTTTCTAGTCAGCTTCCAGCCTCCATTTTGTCTCCAGTGCCTTTCTCCCAGTTTGGAACTGAACCAGATGGATATTTCTTCGTACAGTATAATATCAGGTAGGTTTTCACAACCCATATTTTCCTGTGGCAAAGAGAATATATCAGTATCAAAGAGAACCATTTGGTAAACAAGTGTTGTGGTTCACCGGCAGCAGGTGCAGACGGTTGAGGTCTCTGACAGTGAGGACTAGGACAAGGAGCCTGCATGTGATGCAGGGATGGGGCCAGGACTATTGGGGAGTGGGGTGCTGCCTTCAGAGCTTTTGGAATCTGACAGCAGTGACGAAGAGGACCCCAGGGAGTCTGGGCCCAGTGTGTGTGCGTGCAGGGCTGCTCGAAGGAAAGAGCAACTGCAGCAATATGGGCGACTCAGGAGTAAGGCTGGAAGGTGATTGCCCCTCCCATAAGGGATAAAAGCCAGCCTTTGGGGTTGGCTTCTTTACGGGAAGCAAAGATGTTTTTTCTATTCAGAGTCCTCATTGAAGCCCTGCTTACTCCTGTTTGTTTTTTTGAAACTTCTGGCTTTGGATATTTATCTGCAATTAGTCTTTTGTTCTTGGCAGCCTTTTGCAATCTTGAAAGGGCTTGCTGTTATCTGGGACAATTAGTTTTGAATGACTCTTGGCTGTGAATGCACAGAATTCACAGCACCGCATTAAAGGAATTGAAAAGGAAAAGAGAAAGGGAGGGAGGGAGGGAGGGAGGAAAAGAAAAAAGGAAGGAGGGAAGGAAGGAAAAGAGACAAAGGAAGAAAAGAGGAAAGAAGGAAGGAGGAATGAAATAAAACAGAATGAAGGAAGGAGGGAGGGAGGGAGGGAGGGATAGAGAGAAAGAGGACACCTTCAAGATCTGCGTATGAGCACAGTCAGATTACTTGATCTGATTACATATTAAACACATTATAATACTCCAACAGATACCCAAAATCTCTGAGCAACTGTTCTGGATATGCAAATGAGCTGAAATTACTGGAATGGCTTCATATTTTTCTTTGTCATGGAATTGTTCAACCTCCTTTATGAAAGTGTCCTGCTTGGAATCCTCATTTCCAAGTCATTACTAGAATATCCCTGACAACATGTTCTCCCTTTTCTTTTTTGAATCTCTCTTTCTGGGGCTCATGTCAGATCCACTTACCTGAAGAGATGACACCAGAATGTTTCGCCAGAAGTTATCTTCTGGATCTCCTTTAATAATGGTATGGGAAGAAATTTGCAGTGACCTAATGATGCATGAGGGATGTGGTGGCTCAGTGGCTAAGACACTGAGCTTGTCAATCAGAAAGGTCAGCAGTTTGGCAGTTCGAATATCTATGCAACGGAATGAGCTCCTGTTACTTGTCCCAGCTTCTACCAACCAAGCAGTTGGATAGCATGTAAAAATGCAAGTAGAAAAAATAGGGACCACTTTGGTGGGAAGGGAACAGCATTCCGTGCACCTTCAGCATTTAGCCATGCCGGCCACATGACCACGGAGACATCTTCAGACAGCACTTGGCTGTTCAGGCTTTGTAATGGAGATGAACACTGCTCCCTAGAGCCAGAAACAACTAGCACACATGTGTGAGGGGAACCTTTACTTTTAATGATGCATGCAGCTAGAAAAACGGAGGAAGGCATGAAAGGGGTGATATTGGAAGGAATCAAATAGCACTTCAATTAATCAAAGACTGTAATTCCCCAACTGTGGCCTACTGCTCAATCTCATGCCATGCAGGGCAGTATGTGGGCCATGAGTGATGCACAAACAAATTAATTAATAGCTCTTGGGATCCTGTAGGACTCAATCTCTGTTCTCAGGTTCCTGTTCATCACAGCGGGAATGACTGCTCTTACGTTTCTCAAGCATTCACAAGTATTTATTGCACTGTGATGGAAAATGCTCAAGACATTTGTCCTGTTCACATTTATAAGGAAAAACTGGATTCAGTCAGTTCTAGATGAATTCTGGGTCAGTTGAAGGATAAGGATCTTTCCAGATTTTGTGACAACGTGGAACAATAATGGCACTGAAAAAAGTAACTTATGACCATTTTTCACACTTACAACTATTGCAGCATCCCCACAGTCACGAGAGGCCAGGCAAGGAGATGCGTGCCTTGATGTGAGTGATATTGAGTTGGCCATGCCCAACCAATACCATGCCCACCAATCCACGCCCACCAACTAAGCCACACCCACAGAACCAGTTGTCAGAAAAATTGAATCCCATCCTTGCTGGCAATATTGCATTTCGTGTATTGGGGGCTTTCAGCATGGCTTGGCTTCGGGTGAATGGCCGGCTATTGTTCATTAGGAAGCTAGGTTTCATCTGGGTGCCTGGTTGGGATGTGTTTGAGCTGGAGGTATCAGAGGGGATCTGTTTGTGCCCAAGTGATTGCTTGGCTTGTGGTGTGGAGATTTTTTTGTTTGTGATTACAAGGCTTCCAGATATCATTTAAAAAAAAAATGCAGAAGAATAGGACAGTGTTAAGTTCTGCACATGGGTGCAAGGAGCGGAGACGAGGCAGTGAACAGTGAACTTCAACTCTTTATTAAGCATACTGAACAGAGCAATCACCTAGGGCAGCAGCAACCCTTTTATAGGGTTGGCTGCTGTCCTATTAGCCAATGAAAAACATGGAAGTGTTAAACCCTTGAACCAATGAGAGTTGGCCCATTAACAGCCAATCAGATTTCCCAGAAAGGACCAATCCGATGTCGCTATTATCAGCCAATCAGAAGTGCAGGATTAGAACCCTGCTTTTTACTTAAGGTTGTTAAAACTTTATTAAACGCCTTTATTACTTCATAACACCCCTTCCCCCTAGGTTCCGTTTGAGGGGTGAGGTGACATAATCCCACAGATATGCAGGTTGTTTCAACTGTCTATTAGATTTGCGCTGTCCCACCGGTTCCTGTCTGTAGTCCGGTTTCGGTGGAACGCTTTCTGATTTCTCTGGTACAGGCAGTTCCGCATCCTCACAGGACGACTCGGCGCTGCTGATTCTGTTGTTGTTGTCCTCTGGTCTCTGCGGGCTCGCCTCCGTTGAGGTATTTCTCTGTGGCGAGGCAACCCCCATTCCTGATTCTTCTTCAAGTAACGCGCCGGGCTGCTGACTTCCTTTGATTTCGTCATCCAGCATCTCAAATTCGGTTCCCTCGATATCCCCTACCCCCTCAGTTTGAGGGTCACAGGAGTCGTGGGAACTGGGTTGCAACCTAGAGCAAAGCTGATCTATATGGCGTTTCCATATTTTCCCGTCCCTTGTTTGTACGTGGTACGATCTGGGCCGAGTGGCTTGGGTTACGGTTGCTTCGACCCACAACGGTTCGCCGGAAAGATTTTTAGCGAAGACTAAGTCGCCTTCCTTGAATTCGCGGCACTTTCCACTAGATCCACAGGGTTTCTCTGGCGCGTAGGCCGGGTGGAGATGGTTGAGGTGGGAGTGAAGCCTGCATCCCATCAACAGTTCAGCTGGCATTTTGTTGGTTATGCTGTGTGGGGTGATGTGTTGGAGTAGGAGTATTCTGTTCAGTTTGTCGTCAATGTCCCCATGGTCCATCTTGTGGAGAGTTTTTTTTAGAAGTTGGACCATGCGCTCGGCCCTTCCATTGGCTGCAGGGTGTGCCGGCAAGGTTAGCGCATGGTAGATGCCCCGGTCCGCTAAGTATTGTTCGAACACCAGGGCCATGAACTGGGGTCCGTTATCAGAGACTAAAACGTCTGGCAGTCCATGTGTTGCGAATAGTTTATTTAATTTGCGGATGACTGAATCGGTTGTAGTAGTCTTCATCTTGTGGATTTCGAGCCAGTTGGAATAGGCATCCACTGTTAGGAGGAACGTATGTCCTTTGGTAGGTCCCGCAAAGTCAATTTGGATGCAGGACCACGGCCCCTGGGGGGTTTCCCACTCCATTGGAGTTGCTCTAGGTGGGGCACTGCTGACTTCTTGGCACTTTAGACAAGTCTTCACCCAGGCTTCGATCTGCTTATCGATGCCCGGCCACCACACGTAGCTTCGTGTGAGCGCTTTCATACACACGATGCCAGGGTGACCGTCATGCAATGCTTTCAAAACTGTTCGTTGTAACCGCTCTGGGACGATGACTCTGTCTCCCCATAGGATGCAGCCTTTCTGCGAAAAAAGTTCTGTTTGACGGTTTCTGAAAGGGGTGAAGTCATCAGGGGTTTGTTCTACTGGCCATCCTCGTTTGAACCAGCTGAGAACTCGCGCCAGGATAGGATCTCGTTTCGTTGCGATAGCGATATCTCTGGCTGTTAGTGGCAGTGAATATAGGATTTCAATCTGGAGTGTTGTGAGGGTTGGAGCTGGGTCGTCGACGGTTTCCAGAAGTGGGGCACGGCTCAATGCATCAGCGTGGGGAATGGCTTTCCCCGGGTGATGTTGTAATTTATAGTTGTATGTGGCTAAGAACTCCGACCAACGAGTCATTCTAGGTGACAATATATAGGGGGTTGACTTGTCTCCCGCTATAATCCCCAGCAAAGGTTTGTGATCGATAATAATAGTAAAAGCTCGTCCATACACATATTCATGAAACCGTTTCACAGCAGATACAACAGCAAGAGCCTCTTTGTCAATTTGGCTATAGTTGCATTCAGCTCTCAATAAGGTCCTTGAAAAATAGGCAATAGGGGCCTCTCTACCATTTGGTAACACATGACTTAAAATGGCTCCTACTCCAAACGGTGACGCGTCACACATAATGGTTAAAGGCAAAGTCTCGTTATACTGCATTAAAACAGCATCGGAGGTTAGTAAGTTTTTCACTTGTCGGAATGCGTGCTCCTCTCAGTGTCCCCAGACCCAAGTGGCTTTTTTGTCGAGAAGTCTATGTAGGGGCTCAGCTATGGTCGCCTTCTGGGGCCAGAAGATGTTGTAAAAGTTAATGAGCCCCAGGAAAGCTTGGAGGTCTGTCCTATTCTTGGGTCTTGGGGCAATTTTTTTTTTAAACAAATTTTATTAATTTTACTAAAACAGTGCACAGACAATCAAGGCATAACAGCTTATAAATTCTTTTCTAAAAAATAAAATAAAATAGTAGTAATTAAGGAAGAAAACCAATAGAACATAATGATTCCAAATTATAATATCAATATTTACTTTATCTATTTAACTTCATATCTTATTCCAACTTCTCCTTTTCATCCAAATTATTTTTTGCTAATTAAATTTTTTTTGCCTTTTATCAACATACAAAACACAAAAAACATAACAAAACTTAAAACATCTTTTCTGAAAGCTGCTTGATCCCGAGTTAAAACTCTTCACACAGACGAAATTTACACATCATATTCACTTTATATATCCTTCCCTATCTTATTACCATTTTCAATAACATTCTTTGTCTGTTCTATTTCCAACTATCCATTCATCTTTTTTTCTTTTACTATACTTCTCCTATGCACTAATTGGAGTGACGCCTTTAACTCATTGACCTAACTTAAAAGTACTTCATATAACACTTAATTTATCTTGGGATTCTGTTTAGTACATTCTAAAATTACACAATAAATTTTACAAGAAAGGTTCTACTCTAAATAAACATATAAAAACACAATCTTATGTACCTTCCAGAATCCCCCCCTTTTTTTATCCTTAATTAGATTCACCCATTGTCTCTAAATAAGCTTTTTTTCTTTAGATCTTGCTTCCCACCAATGAGGCTTCTCCCCCCCCTCTTTCTCTCTTCCTTATTCTTCTCCTTGCCCTTTTTACCCCTTTGTCTCCCCTCCTCCCTTTTCTTACTCCCTTTCCGTTGCTTTCTAACCTTGCATCCACCTTTCCTCTCATTTTTCTGTTTTTTGGTTGTTTTTTGAAACCTTAAAATCCCCTTTTCCTTATCCTCTTTCTCCTCCTCCCCGGAAAAAACCCATTGTCCATCAAAGATGGCTTCTTCTTCCTCTTCTTCTTTGTCCCAGTCATTCTGCTGCGTAGTCAACTTTTCATAAGTACAAAACGCCATTTCTAAAAATTGAAATAAAGTGCCCAAAGTATCTTTTCCATCTTGTTCTTCCTTTGTATATTTTTGATATTCAGTCTTTAGTTCATCCACAAGCGATGCCATCATAAAAAGAGAAACTTTTCCCAAAACAACCACCCAAGTATTTTCAATCAAAAATAGTTCAAAAGAAGTTCCAAAGATTAATACTTTTCTTCCTTCTTCTATTTCTCTTTCTGGGGTTAATGTTTAATCAAAGAGGTCCAATTACCATATACCTTTCTTTGGGATTCTAGGCAATCTCCTCCTTTTTCCACTTCTGCTCCAATTTTTTTCCTCTCCCTTCCCACTTGCAACATCAATTTTTAAATAATCAGAAATCCATACCTCTAATAAGGGTTTTCCAATTTCTTAAATTTTTAAGTCCAGTGTCCAAGAAATCTTTTATCCCTTAACTTCCAAAATAGTTCACCTTCAGTGCCCAAATAAATTTCAAATCTTCATCTGCTGTTTCTATGGGGTGGGAGAGTGAAGAAAAAAAAAAAGTTCCCTTTAAAAGCTTCTCTGCCACTTTCCGATCTTCTTAGGGATACAATGTATCCTCCAGCAATTCAGACAGCTCAATTCCAACGAATTTAAAAGATGTTGATTGACCCGGCTCAGCCAGCACTTTCACTTTTCTTGCTTCCTCCAGCATGATCTTACCTGGTTGCAGGCTTCTTCGTGGCGACCATTGCTGACTGCCGCTCCACCACCTCGGGAAAAAGGGGTTTTTCCAGACGAGGAGGGGGTCTGCGACACCCCCAACTCCCTGTCCAGCTCCCCTCTCTCTTCGGCTGTCCACTTGCCGCCGAGGTACCCCGATCCAAATGGGTCAGGGGGATATGGTCTTGGGGTGTTTTTGATCTCTCTTAGTTTGCTATTAGTGGGGTGAATGCCTTGCTTATTGATTAGGTACCCCAGGAACTCTACTTTTTCTGTACACAGTTGACATTTATTTTTTTTAACCTTTAGGCCGGAGTCTTTAAATTTCTGGAGAACCATTCTAAGATGCTTCTCTAGTACTTCTCTATTCGGGGCCGCAATTAAAACATCGTCAAAATATGGCACGACCCCCTTGATCCCTTGCAAAAGTCTCTCCATCAGACTTTGAAAAATCCCTGGGGCCACGCTCACTCCGAATTGGAGTCAGTTGTATTTAAAACCGCCTCAGTGCGTAACGATCGTCTGTGCTTCCGCGGTTTTTTTATCTACAGGCAGTTGTTGGTACGCCTGCACTAAATCCAATTTAGCGAAGACTTTTCTGCCCCCCAGGGAATGGAGAAGGTGTTGAACCACCAGCATCGGGTAAGTGTTCTGCTGCAGGGCGTGATTGAGGGTGGCCCGGTAGTCACCACAAATCCTTAACGATCCATCCGGTTTGATGGGTGTTACGATTGGGGTTTCCCAACGGGCATGGTCAGTTGATTCTAAAACACCCTGGGCTATTAATTTATTGAGCTGTTCGTCTCTCTTTGGTTTTAGGGAAAAAGGTACCCAAGGAGGCTTCAGGCGGATGGGGGCTACTTCAGGGTTAAGGTTAAATGATATTGGGGTCCCCTTGTACTCGCCTAATTTGTCTGGAATTCCTGGATGAGGGCCTCCTCCCAGTCGTTGCTTCTGGTTTGGTGAATGCCGGCTACCTCGATCCCGAGTGGGGAGAACCATTGAAGGCCTAACAAACTAGGCCAGTCGCGATCGATGACGATCAGCAGTAATGACGCAGTACGATTTTTGAATGATTCTTGGACTTGGCTGGAGCTGACAACCAGAATTCGGTTCCCCTGGTAATCTTTGAGTATAATTCTTTGGGCTCTGAGGTCTTGACGCCGGACGGCAGGGATTAACTGTTTAAGGGTCTTCCAGGAAACCATCGAGAGGGACGACCCTGAGTCAACTTCCATCACGCAAGGTTGGTTCTCGATGGCGACCCTCACTCGGATCTTCTTTGCGTGTAACAATGAAGCGTGACCGATGGTAATGGTTTGGTGTGCCTCTTCCCGTCTCGTTGAAGTGGCAAGTGTTTTATTTCTGTAGGAGTGGTTGTTCCATTGGTGGTTCAAGTGTTCTCGACTCACAGGACGATTCCCTGTGCTCTAGCGGAAGTTGTTTTCTCTCCAAATTGGTCTGGATCCTCGCTTGCTTCTACAGACCTTCCCGATGTGGCCTCTTTTCCCACAGGAATGGCAGAGCACATCGAGGAATTTGCAATCTGATCGCGGGTGGTTTGCCCCACAACCCGCGCATTGGTGCGGTAGTCTTCGATTCCGCAGGTTGCGTTGGTCGCGTTTGGACCAGAGCCGGTTGACCTCCTCCTCATCACTTTCTGATGGAGACTTGAGGTCCTCGTGGTGGGCCACTGTTGTGTTCCTCTCTTGGCGAGGTGAGGTATCGTTGGTGAGTTGATGGAGCGGTGCGTTGGTGCAGCGCATTCGGGTGGCCGACTTCCTGGTTGCTTCTGCTGCAGTAGTGTCTTTGATGACATTGGCAAGATCGATGTCCCCTTTGGCCATGATCTTGCTCTGCGCCGTTTGGTCATCTAATCCCAGAACTATTCGGTCTCTCAGAGTTTCTTCAAGGTCTGCAAACCCACAGAGGCCTCCCAGGTTCCGGAGGTCTGCGATGAAATCTGCGACGCTCTCTCCTTTCCGTTGGTCCCTCTGATAAAACTCATGTCTTCGGACAAGCGTTGGTACGGCGGGTGCATAGTGGGCCCTTAGAAGGGGCGTGAGGACATCTCAGTCCATGGATTTCACCTCAGCCAGTTTCGCTAGTGCCATGGCCATCTTAAAGATGGCAGGCCCACAATGGGTCAGGAACACTGCTCGCTTTTTCCCTGTAGTTGCGTCTTTCAAGTTGTTGGTTTCCAGAAACATCTGGAACCAGTCCATGTACGAGTCCCAGTCTTCTTGTGCCGGGTCAAATGGAGTGGGTGGTATGGCGCCGCCGGACATGTTTTCCGTTGTCGATGTGCCTTCAGCCATGTGCTCTGTTTGGTGCTCTGTGAGTGTTCAATCAGCTCAGATGTCTCCACATCCCATCCTCGTTGCCAGTGTTAAGTTCTGCACATGGGTGCAAGGAATGGAGACGAGGCAATGAACAGTGAACTTCAACTCTTTATTAAGAGCCCTTTTATAGGGTTGGCTGCTGTCCTATTAGCCAATGAAAAACATGGAAGTGTTAAACCCTTGAACCAATGAGAGTTGGCCCATTAACAGCCAATCAGATTTCCCAGAAAGGACCAATCCAATGTCGCTATTATCGGCCAATCAGAAGTGCAGGATTAGAACCCTGCTTTTCACCTAAGGTTGTTAAACTTTATTAAACGCCTTTATTAGTTCATAACAGACAGAATGGATTAATGATAGAAACATATGAAATTGACTCAGGCTGGAAATGAATAAATTCTGCATCTCTGATGCAAAGAAGAATTATTTGCCTCCCCCATTCTGCGGCACACATTCCCACCGTATTTCTGCAAGATCTTCTGACACAGGAAGACTTCTTTCAAATCCTTCAAGTCAAAACAAGGAGAAGACAAGATCCACCAGGTTTACAAAATGACAAAGGTGTAATGGGCTAATGGTTGCCCTTGGTATCAGATCTGTTTGTATTTTTTTATGCATAGTTTCTTTTTTATTTTATTTTTTAAATTTTAAATACAAATAATACAAACATAATACATATACATCTAAATAAAAAAAGGGGGGGGAAGAGAAAGCATATAAACATTACAATGCATCCCCACCCTCAGAGACCATTTTTTCTTATAATTTTTCTTCTGTAACAATTAAAAGATTATTATTATATATTCCAAATGTGCCCTTATCCCTTCCAAAACAACATATATCCTTGAGTAGGTTTATTCCCTTTGCCTTCCCTCAACACTGATTTTATAAAATACCCCCATATTTCTTTAAAATTGTTTGTTTTAAAAATTTCAAAAATTTTCATGCATAGTTTCTGCATCAGAATAGCGGGAAGGTTTCAGGATTCCTGCTGGACATTGTTGTAATTTTTGATTTTCCAGATACTTAATCTTGGCTCCAGGAACCCGCCTTTCAGCAGGAAACTAAAGTGCAGACAAAAACAAAGCCATAGAGACCCAGATCTGCAGTGTATAGCAATCAAAGCGAATATATAGTATGTAGGTCTTTGCTCCAAAGTTTAAATTCTTTATCCTTCCTCTTATTTTATTTTTTTTGACTCAATGGCTAGTTGGCCATTTTGCTTAAAGCCGTGGGGGCATTTGCAGTACATTGTTATCATACTTCTCTCAAACTTTGAGAACTCCTAAGCTCCTAGCTTGCCAAATTTATTTCGGACAGAAGCTGTTCAATGACAACATGAGGTGGATGGCAAAAGAAGTCTTGGGGGCATGGCCAACTCTTCTCTCAAACAATGCATGACTGTGTCTTCATTTCAAAAGCAAGGGATTTGCCCAGAAGGTAAGAAGAAAAGCAACAAAGATGATTAGGGTACTGGAGGCTAAAATATTATGAAGAATGGTTGTAGGAATTAGGTAAGTCTAGTCTAGCAAAATGAAGGATTAGGGATGACATGATAGGACTCTTCCAATATTGGAGGGTCTGCCACAAAGAAGACAGAACCAAGCTATTCTCCAAAGCACCAATAGACAAGACAAGAAACAATGGATGGAAACTAATGAAGAATGGAAGCAACCTAGAAATGAGAAATTTCCTCACAGTGAGAACAATTAATCAGAGGGATGGCTTGCCTTCAGAAGTTGTGGGTGCTCCATCACTGGAGGTTTTTAAAAAGAAACTGAACAGCCATTTGCACAGAATGGTACAGGGTCTCCTACTTGTTCAGGGGGTTGGACTAGAAGATCTCCAAGGTCCCTTCCAACTCTGTTATTCTCTTATCCTGTCACTCAACTTCTCTGAAAAGATGAACATTTCCCAAAGAAACAACCAATTTCCTCCATACTACAAAGTATCCCATGTTTCCTAGCCAGTCCTTCCATGTTCTTAATTCATGATCTGAGCACAAAGCAAGTCTGCATTTTGCAGTTCCAGACAAGCAGCATAAGCAGGAAATGTATTAACCGCTCTTTAAATGAGCCGACATAAATGGTTTGTAGGTCAATGAGAAGAGGCAAGATTTAATGGCAAGCCACCCATTTTGCATCATTCTTGGGGTTTACTCTTTGCCTTTGCCAGTTAATAGGTTTGGAAAAAATAATCTGTAACTTTCAGCTTCAGTTAGGTTTTTATCTTCTGTTTCTGTTGTTTTTGGCATCAGTTTGCAAATGTGGCCAAATTAAATAAAATAACCAATTCCACATCTATTTCTCCCAATATATGCATCTTTATTCCTCCTGTTTCTAGTGGGTATTTATTACATTCTTTTCCTTAGAAGGTACACTTTGGCAGATGCTTTTTCTTAATATACTTATTTTCGTGTTTATGTCCTTGAGTTGTATCCTGTATCAAGGATGGATTTCAGGACAAGGATGATCCAATTCATACACAGGAGTGAGAAATATCACATGGTTAAATTCCTATAAAAATAGGGACCTGGCAAATTTTTCTTCCTTTCTTGCAGGCTAAAAGAACTGGGAATATATTATCTACCAGAGACCTTGAAAGGCTGCTGGCAGCAGAATGGATCTGAAGTACTCAGTTACCCTCCAGATATTCTGTTGAACATTGTTCAAATCCTGACTGTTTTTCCCTTTGTGTAAAGATGGATGCAAAAAAATGAGTGAAGTAGTTCTGCTTTCTCCCTGTTGCTTGTCACCTTCTTGCCACTTTCTCCTCAACGGGCCAATCACTTTCCTGACTTTTTTCCTTGTTTTTAACATGTTGAAAGAAGCTTTTTGTTGTTGTTGTTGTTTTATTTTTGTCGCATGCCTTGGTTCATTTTGAACCTTAACTTTCCTCACTTCATCTTTGCAGGCTCTGAGTATTTGCTGATATACTGCCCTGTTATGTGCCCCTCTTTCCACTTTTTATCCTTGTCTTTTCTGTTTTTCAATTTATCAGAGAGTTCTTTATGCAGCCATGCGGGTTTCTTTGGAGAGCTGTTACTTTTCTTCTTCACTGGTATTGTGCTAGACTGAGTTTTTATAATCTCACTTTTCAAATTTTCCAAATCTTCTTGAGTTGTTTTCTCTTTGAGGCTTCTCATTCATAGAATCCTTTCCAAGCTCTCTCTAAGTTTATTGAAATTAGCTCTCTTAAAGTCCAATACTCTGGTTTGATTTTGTTCTATTGCTTGTACTTGCATAATTGAATTCCAATATTGCATGATCACCCCCCCCCCCAAGGTTCCTATAGCTTCAACACCTTCTATAATTCCATCTCTGTTACTGAGAATTAAGTCCAAAACCACAGAGAACAGGGAGTCAACCTATTCTCTAAATTTTTCCTATTCTCTAAATTACCTGGGGGCAGGACAAGAAGCAATGGATGGAAACTAATCAAGGAGAGAAGCAGAACTAAGGAGAAATTTCCTAACAGTGAGAACAATAAACCAGTGGAACGGCTTGCCTTCAGAAGTTGTGGGGGCTCCATCACTGGAGGTTTTTAAAAAGAGATTGGACAGCCACTATCTGAAATGGTATAGGGACTCCTGCTTGAGCATGGGATGGGACTAGAAGACCTTCAAAGTCCCTACCAACTTTGATATTCTGTTATCTTCATCTCTGTCTCTGTCTCCATCTATATCCAGAGGCAAAACCAAAGATGAATAGGATAAATGCAGTACACTTATGGCTTTGCATTCATCCTAGATAGTCTTTAGAGACATTTACAGAATGGGGGCTCCAGGTTTCCAGTATAAGGCATCTAGAATGCAAAACTTGAAAAGGCTATAAGAAAAAACAATGGACCACTGATGCATCTGTTTATGGAACTTAGTCAGTGGAATGCACCACAATAGCTTTGCAGAAAACTGTGCAAAAGCAGTGGTCAGTGACTGATTGGTTTTTGTTTCCAACAGAAAACCCAGAAATATAATCAGGCAGTATTTCTACAGCACTGAGAAGGGTAAATGCCAACCAAATTGTTTTTCTGGTGTATGATGGTTCTCACAACAAAAAATGACAGCCTGTCAGAGAAGAGAAACTTATGCAGATGGACGAGTCTAAGAGTATATATAGGAAATCTGGATCATCTCTGTTAGTGTGAATAAAATGAAAATGGGTTCATTGAGCATTTAAATGCAAGTCCAATTTCTGCTTTGGGGTCTTCCCACCCCCCCCACCCCAAATATAGCTATTGGGGGGCCTTCTCTCTCATGCTCTTCTTCTCTCTCATGCCTATCCCACCTCTAATCTCACTCCCCAGCATTGAAAAGGGCTTGCTAATGTGTCAAGTTCAGGTGTCAGGAACAGAGTGGCAAAGCCAGTATTAGTAAAACCGAGATAGGACTTTGATGCTTTGTCTTATAAATTCTTAATATCACACTGTATGGCCTCGGTAAGACCACACTTGGAATACTGCATCCAGTTTTGGTCATCACAATATTGAAAAGATATTGAGACTCTAGAAAGTGTGTAGAGAAGAGCAACAAAGATGAGTGGGGACAGGGGTGGGAACTGGTTTGGGCCGGTTTGAGCAAACTGGATGTTAAATTTACATCTGGTTCTCCAAACTGGTAATTGAACCAACCAGCTGGCCTTACCCATTCCACCCCTCCCATCCCAGAAGTCTCCACGTGGCCTGTTTTGGATGCAAGTAAGGGCACGATCTGCACGGAGACTCTGGGAGGACAAAAAAAATGACCCTCTCAGAAGTTCCGGAAGTCTGGAAATGTGCCTCTTCCCAACTTCTGGAGGACCTCCGGACCCCTGGGAGGCCCAAGGGAAGCTTCTGGACTCTGGGGAAGGCCAAAAATGGCCCTCCCGGAATTTCCAGTAGGCCACGCCCACCATTGCCACGCCCACTCAGCAAGTGGGCAGAGAACTGGTTGTTGGGATTTTTGAAACGCATAGCTGATTGGGCGGGGGGAGGGGGCTGGAGGGTAAAATACATGAAGAATGGTTGCAGAAATTGGGTGTGTCTGGTCTAGTAAAAAAGGGACTGGATGACATGATAGCAGTGTTCCAATATCTATATGGTTTAACTTGCCACAAAGAAAAGGGGGTCAACCTATTTTCCAAAGTACCTCAAAGTAGGACAAGAAGCTGTGGATGTAAACTAACCAAAGAGAGAAGCAACCTAGAACTACAGAGAAATTTCCTGACAGAAGAATTCTTCAGTGGAATAGCTTGTCTACAAAATTTGTAGATTCTCCAACACTAGAGGTTTCTTTCTTTCTTTTTTTTAGAAGAGATTGGACAACTATTTTTCTGAAGTGCTTGTGCATCACATTGGACTAGAATACCTCCAAGATTCCTTCGAACTCTTATTCTGTTATTGTTTTCAAGCTTTAGATAACTCTAGAAAAGAAAAGGGCTGGATCTACAGCAGGTTTGGAGTATAGATACATAAATAACTTGTGAGATTTGTTGGATGTAGGGGCCAAGCTAAATTTTTTTTGTTGGGAAAGGATCTATGCAGAGGACATGCGCATGTAGTTTTCTTGACATTAAGATGGCAGTGGTGTTGCCATGAAGTTACCAGGAATCGGGGCCCATTTAAACAAAACATACTCTTAAATAGCTTTTATTGAAAGGGTTTACCTTACCTTTTTAAGTTAGAAGTACATTCAAGAAAAGATTATATGAAATGTAGGAGAAAATAAAGAAGTGGATTCCAATGTTCTTCTCAGCAGCTATGCATTCAGTTCTAATCAATACCATAACTTCTTTCATAATCTATTCTTTCTGATCATCAAAACCATCCATCACAAAACCGTTTTCTTTTTGATGCCAGAGCGCATAAGGGTTTTTCAGAGAAGATTTGTGGCTCAGGGTTGGACTGTGGGGTTCTTGATGCTCTCTCTCTTCTGAGCTTGGTTGTTTTCTTGCAGGTTTCATGACCCAGCCAAGTGACATCATTAGTACTCTCTCAGAGAGCAAACCCACTTCCTTCTAACCAAACTCCAAGACTATCAAGAAACCACAGTTCTTCTCCTTTTCCTTTCTGCCAGTCACACTCTCTTCTAGTACTGAGGATGTTACCTAGTTGGGTGATGAAACATCGACAAATAAATTCAGAGGCCACTAAGAACTCCACATGCACATGTCATGGTAATTAGCTTCTCCCCTTCAGGATGGACAATATGATGTCGAACACTTATATGAAAAAGGAGGAGCTTGTATGGCAATCCATTTATCATTTTTCAGGAAAGCCCTGGATCCAGTAGATATCCTGGGGGATGGGGGTGAAGGGGCAGGATACAATCAAGATCAAATAAGCTACTAATGTCATTCTAAAAAGCCATACTAAGACCACACCTAGAATACTGCATCCAGTTTTGGTCACCACATTATAAAAAAGATGTTGAGAATCTAGAAAGAGTGCAGAGAAGAGCAACCAGGATGATTAGGGGGGTTGAGGCTAAAACATACAATGAACGGTTGCAAGAACTGGGCCTAGTCAGAGAAGGACCAGGGGAGACAGGAGAGCAGTCTTCCAATATTTGAGGGGCTGCCACAGAGAGAAGGAAGGGGTCAAGGTATTTTCCAAAGCACTTGAAGGCCAGACAAGGAATAATGGATGGAAACTGAACAAGAAGAGACTCAATCTAGAAATAAGGAGAAATTTTTCTGACAGTGAGAACAATCAAACCATAGAACAGAAGTTGAATTCAGAAGTTGTGGGAGCTTCATCACTGGAAGCTTTCAAAAAGAATGTCAACTCATAAACCATCTATGCCTGTTTCAGAGTTGCCATGAACAGAAAGGCAGAGGGGGGCAGGAGGAATTTGAAAGAGCAGTACAGCAGTTTGGAACCAAAAGTGCATTCCATTTTTATCTTACAAAGATTATAACTAAGTGACTGGAGTTACTGCCACACAAATCTCTAGTTTGAGAACATGTCTGAACTAGATGCTCATCAAACTTGGTGTGGTGTCTCTATTTTATTGGTGTAAAAATCAGAGCAAAAACCAGAGTTGATCAGTGTCCCCACTAAGCCCCATTCTGTCCTTCTGAAGGCCCATTGGGACAAGTTAGACCACCTGCTGGGTTTAAGCCTCCATGAAAATTTATCCCAGGCTGGTAAACTCTACACAATCTATCACTGTGTTTCCGGGTAAGGTTTGCAAAAAGATTTTATGAAATTATATATCTGGAAGGACCCTCAACTCCTATCTGTTCTAGCTCCTGCACTCCATGGGATTTGCTGTACCTATAAAGTATTTTGATTTACTCTTTGTAAATTCTTTCCTAAATGCATTTCCTTGGAAAACACATTTTCTGTTCCTCAGCTGTTTTGAAGCCCCCAAAATGCACTTACTTTTTGTTTATGTATGACACTTTTTGTTTATATATGACACTTTCTGTTACCAGTAGGGATTTTTTTTCCTCCAAACATTAAAAATTGACATTTTGGTTGTCTTATATAAATATGTTCAGTTCTTTCAAGCATTATTTATCTACCATCAACTACAATCTCTCCCCATATTAGTTAATACATGAAGTATACTGATTAGAATAGATTAGACTGGAACCAAAGCAGTCCTCTTCCTACTTTTATCCTTGCCTGCCTCTTTCTCCTGATGCACAAGAAGATCCTTTGATGGCCAGGTTCTGGAACTCTTAACATTCTTTGAGATCTTTTGCTTCTTCTCCTTTGAAGTCCTGCCAAAATCTCCCTCAGGTGCTTCTCCTTTTGCAGTTAGATCAATGATTTGCCACATAGGATTATTCTTTTGTAATGAAACTTTTTCTCATTGCTGCACTAATGGATTTGTTTAAGGCTGATTTTAAATCTGTGTTTGTAATTGTTGCGTCCCCTGGAGCACTTTTGCAACAGCAGAAAGTCTTCAAAAGATCTTGATAAATAGGTTTATTTTTTCAAATTCAAATTCAGAATAGATCCAGAACGGATCTTGGAAGTCTTCTGGTCCAACCCCCAATTGTCATTCCAGACAAGTGGCTCTCCAGTCTATTTTTAAAAGTCTCCAGGAATAGAGCATCCACAACTTCTGTTCCACCTGTGTTTCACTGTTAGGATGTTTTTCCTTCATTCTAGGTTGCTTCTCTCAGTTAGTTTCCATCCATTGCTTCTCTTCTTGCTTTCAAGTGCTTTGAAAAATAGGTTGATCCCCATCTTCTTTATGGCAGCCCCTCAAATATCTCTATCATGATATCACCCCAGTCCTTCTTTTCTCCAAAACTAGCCAAACTCAAATCCTGCTACTGTTCTTCATATGTTTTAGTCTCCAGGTCTTTCATCATCTTAGTTTCTCTTCTCTGCACTTTTCCCAAAGTTTCAATATTTTTTTTTGTCATGTGTTGACCAAAACTGGATGGAATATTCCAGGTCTCCTGCTTGGGCAGGGGGTTGGACTAGATGACCTACAAGGTCTCTTCCAACTCTGTTTATCTGTAAATAAAGAAGTATTAACACTTCACGTGATTTTGATTCTATGTTTCTGTTTATATAACCAAGGCTTTCATTAGCTTTACTTAACATACTGATTACTCCAGATATTGATTGGAGATATAGATAGATGATAGAAGATAGATGGATAGATAGATAGATAGATAGATAGATAGATAGATAGATAGATAGATAGATAGATAGATAGATAGACAGACAGACAGACAGACAGACAGACAGACAGACAGACAGACAGATAGATAGATAATAGAGAGAGAGATACATATAGAAAGATGGATGGATGGATGGATAGAGAGAGAGAGAGAAAGAGAGAGATAATAGAGAGAGAGAGAGAGATAATAGAGAGAGATACATATAGATAGATGGATGGATAGATAGATAAATAGATAGATAGATAGATAGATAGATAGATAGATAGATAGATAGATAGATAGAAAGGTAGGTAGGTATGTAGGAGGTTTGCTTATTTGGAGGTAAGGATAAGAGGTTTAGAGTTGAATAAAAAATAACTTCCTTTTAACACCATCAGAACAATTCAGGGATCTTTTTCATATTAACTGATTTCATTTTGCCTCTCTGAAAGCGAGTCAAGAGATCGGGTCACTGAGTTTTGTTTTCCAATGAACCTTTGTGTTATAACATCATAAAAGTCAGTCGCTACGACCAGGAACATAATAAGATATGTCTCCTGCTTTGGCTTTGAAACTGTATGGCAAATATAAAGCTCTACAAATCTATATTTTGTCATCTGTAATGTTCACTAATGCTTTACAGCCGGTTTCATCAGTGGAACTTGAATTAATGATGGATGGCAAATGGAAAAAATAATGAATTCCAAATAAATACTTATTGCAAATTGAAGTTGCAAGACTCTTCTATGAATAAAATATATTTGTATTTACAATGCATAAATTCACTGGAGACAGAGTGGGTCATAAACAGATTTCTGATGAAAACTTTGATGAGATGTGTTAAATTAGTAATAGGTTGAGTACATTTCTTAATTATGCCACCATATATAAGAGAAGTCATGACACAGTTTAAAACAAATTGATTTCCATTTTGAAAGGCGTCATGTCACCCTGGACATTATCTAGTGATACTGCAAAGCCTGAATGTTATAGGATGCTTGAAAAAGAACATTTCTGGCAATATCCCCACTCCCAACATCATCATCATCATCATAATTGTGTGGACTGAAAATATCCCGAGAATATCCTGCAATGATTTTGTAAAAAAAAAAAAAAAAAATTAACACACATGATTAGGGCTAATGCTACAAACTGAATTTCGAAACCACTTAAAGTTTCTCTCAAGGATAAAGAAAGATTAGAATTACAATCATAGTCCATTCAACATCTGGTATATTTTAAAGCAGGGGTCCCCAAACTTGGCAACTTTAAGACCTGTGGACTTCAGTTCCCAGAATTCTCCAGCCAGCATTTGAAATTCTGGAAGATGAAGACCAAAGGTCTTAAAGTTGCCAAGGTTAGACACCCCTATTATAAAGCCCATAAATCTGTATATTCTTCTGATGATTTTAGTGGAAGAGATAACTGAGATAACATCAGGGCAGTGTGTTTGCATATGTATATCTATCTATCTATCTATTTATCTATCTATCTCCCTCTCTCCCTCTCCCTCTCTCTCTCTCTATCATCTATCATCTATCATCTATCATCTATCATCTATCTATCCATATATCTATCCATGTATCTATCCATGTATCTATCCATGTATCTATCAGTATATCTATACATCTATCTTTATTTCTCTACCTATCTATTATCTCTACCTATCTATTATCATCTATCTATTATCATCATATTGATTAATCAATCAATCATCTATTTTCCACATTTTTAGAAATAACTCAAGGCAGTGAACTTATCCACCAGACCTTTCATCTCCTATTTCCAGCAACAAAAGTTGGGAGGGAGGGAGGGACTTGCCCAAATTCATGCCTAAAGTGGGATTAGAACTCCCAGTCTCCTGGTGATTGTCCCAAAATCACCCAGCCTGCTTTCCTCCCTTAGGCAGGACTAGAACTCATATTCTCTCACTTTCTCATCTGGAGACCAAACTGCCTCTCAGCTAGGCAAGAAACTGGCCTATCTATCTATCTATCTATCTATCTATCTATCTATCTATCCATCCATCATCTATCTATCTATCTATCCATCCATCATCTATCTATCTATCTATCTATCTATCTATCTATCTATCTATCTATCTATCTTCATGTCTGTCTATCTATCTATCTATCTATCTATCTATCTATCTATCTATCCATCCATCCATCCATCCATCCATCCATCCATCATCTATCTATCTATCTATCTATCTATCTATCTATCTATCCATCCATCCATCATCTATCTATCTATCTATCTATCTATCTATCTATCTATCTATCTATCCATCCATCATCTATCTATCTATCTATCTATCTATCTATCTATCCATCCATCATCTATCTATCTATCTATCTATCTATCTATCTATCTATCTATCTATCTATCTATCTTAAACTAATCTAATCTAAGTTTTTTAAGCAAGAGCCAATGCTTGACAAGATGCATCATAATGCATTTCTTTTTCAAACTGGGTTTTTAAATGATTTATCACAGTGCTATTTTATTACCATTTTATATTCCAATTATTCTTTAGCTCTATATTTCTTGATTTAATTTTGCATTTTAGCCTCTTTGACCATCCTTTACAGGTGGAAAAGGGTGATTTAAAACCCTGTGGATAATGTTAATAATTACTTGGAAATGTTACGGGAGAACAGAGTTGGAAGGAATTTTGAAGGTTTTCTGTATATGTGATGGTCTTTAAATTAGAATAGTCACCATGCAAAGGCATCTCTACCAACTAATCCTCCCCAGATCTTAGAACATTGAATAATAGGGTTGGAAGAGACCTTGGAAGTCTTCTAGTCCAACCCTCTGCGAAATCAGGAAACCCTATATCATTTCAGACAACTGAAAAAAGCCTCCATTTCCTTCTTAAAAGCCTCCAGTGATGGAAACCTACAACTTCTTGAGGCAAGCTGTTCCACTGGTTAATTGTTCTCACTGTCAGGAAATCTCTCCTTAATTCCAGGTTGCTTCTTTTCTTGATTAGTTTCCATCCATTATTTTTTGCCTTGCCTTCTGATGCTGTGGAAAATAGGTTGACCCCCCTCTTCTTTTGTGGCAGTCCTTCAAATATTGGAACACTGCTATCTTGTCACTTTATCTCTTCTTTTCCGCAGCCTAGACATACCCAATTCCTTCAGTGTATTTCTAAGACAAAAAATGTTATATCAAAGATGGGCTCTGCTAACTTTCCTTAACCTGGTAAACCTGATAATGCTAAATTAAACAATTCAGGTACACAAACTAATCCTCTAATCCAACTCAACTCCTCATAACTTTATTGACATGTTCCTGGTCCATCACTGGAGTTTTTCAAGAAGAAACCGGACAGCCATTTGCATGAAATGGTATAGGATCTCCTGCTTGAACAGGACGTTGGACTAGAAAACCTCCAAGGTCCCTTCCAACCCTATTATTCAATGTTCTAAGATCTGGAGAGGTTTAGTAGGTAGAGATGCCCTGGGACCATTCTAATTTAAAGATCATCCCATATAACCGTCATGGCGAACCTATGGCACTCATGTCACAGGTGGCACACAGAAGTCATTTGTGCTGGCATGAAAGCAGCAGGCAAACTGACCTCACTGTGCATGCGTGCACCTCCCAGCTGATTTTGGCTGGTTTGACGCCTTTTGCGGCCTCCCAGAGGTTTGAAAAAAGCCTCTGCGGGTTTTGCAGGGTGAATAATGGGCCCGTTTCATCACTTCCTGCAAAGTCTTCCAAGGCTTTTTTCAAGCCTCCGGGAGGCCAAAAAAGGCCTCAAACTGGCCAAAAATCAGCTGTGAGGTAAAGGGGTGGGAAGGATTGCGTGTGCATGCTCAGGGGCCAGGGGGGCATTGCCTACTGGGTGCACCAGCACACACACAATTTTAGGCACAGGAGCCCAAAAAGCGCTAGCCATCACTGCCATATAAGATGGAGGAGAGGTGGGTTTTGTATTTCAGAGGGCAAGAATAGAAAACAGTGAATAGCAATCACTAAGACTGCAATAAACTCTCATTCTTTTCGCTTTTCTGACTACACCACGATGTATTTCTTTTTTCAAGCTGGGGATTTAAATGCTCAGAACAGTGCTCTTTTATTACCATTTTATATTCTAATTATGCTTTTGCTCTACATTTATTGATTAAACTTTGCATTTTGAGCACCCCTTCTTCAGGTGAGCGATTTAAAAATCCTGTTGATTTTGATATTGTTAATAATAAACCAGTTTGCCAATAGGATGTAGGACTGGATAGATTTCTCGCCCCTCCCTGCCTCCCTGGAAGAAGCAAGAGTTTTATTACATGTTGCATTCAACCTCATTAAAAGAGAATTCATTCCACAAGTGATGCTTACAAGAAGCAAAAGTACCACTTCACAAGCACACTATTAGAGCTATGAAAATCAGGGTCATAAATACTTTGGCAGCCTCACGGCAGCCAACTCTTATTGCCTCTTCTAAAAAAAAAAACCACCACAGTCTTCGGTTTTATCAAAAACTACCAAGTATAAATGCTTTTGAGGACCAAAGATTAATTCCTCCTTTCAGAAGGATAAAGATTGTAGTCAAATTCTATCAGACCTGTTTTGCTTGCGGCAACTCAGTTTTAAGTATAATTTTGAAGCCATCGCAAAGCAGATGGTATGAAAGGAATATCAGTAAAACGTTTCATGTAATTTTGTTGTTAGGTTAAAATTCACAACCTCATAACCGCACACGGGTTTGGTGCTAAATGTTATACTTTTCTTTAAATAACCCGAGCCGCATATGGATTTTCCAACTCGAATTAAAATGACAGAATGGAAATAAAACACCAACACAATCCTGTAAAGGTCAGAGAGTTGAGTGTACCCACAGCATACATGAATGTTCTTGACTGAGTTAGTTTGAATACCACAGATGTTCATGAGGAGAAGGTTGTTTTCAGAGATTCGGAAAAAGAAAAAAGGAAAGAAAAAGGAAGAGGAGAAAGTTTAATCAAATCTTTTGAAGAATGAACATTGACACCTCTACAGCAGTTGATGGTATGCTACCGGTTTGGCCTGTTTAAGCCAAACCAGTAACAAAAATTCTTACTGGTTCAGCCCAACCTATAGTAAAAAAAAAGCCTCCAACGATTAGCTGAGAGGAGAAAGAAAAGAAAAGTCCAGCATGGACCCTCCCAGCCACTCCTGTGCTTTTCTTTTCTTTCTCCACCCAGCTGATAGGCACTCCAGGCCTCAGCTAGTGTGTGGAAAGCTGTGTGTGCATGATCACCGAACCAGTAGCGGAACAGGTAGGACCCCACTATTGCTCTACAATGTTTGCTAATGAATACAGGGGTGGGGTTCAAATTTTTTTAACAACCAGTTCTGTGGGGGTGGCTAAGTTGGTGGGGGTGGCTTGGTGGTCATGTGACTGTCTGGGCGTGGCCCACTCAATTTCACTCACATCGAGGCATGCATCTCCTCGCCTGACCTCTCGTGACTGTGGGGATGCTGCAACAGTCATGAGTGTGAGAAATGGTCATAAGTCACTTTTTTCAGTGCCATTGTAACTTTGAGTGGTCCCTCCACACAAGCAAAGTACCAGCAAAGGAGGGAAAAAAACTCCAGAGAAGTTCCTGAGACAGGAAGTCTAGTCCTGCCAAGAATGCAATAAGGGTTAACGGAGAGGCAGTTTCTGTAAGCAACCCCAGAATGTTTCCTTCCTGCCTTCCTTACAGGATTAGCCCTGTAATTTCTTCTGACAAGCGGTTTTCCGAACTGCTTAGAATGTTAACAACCGGTTCTAGCGAATAGGTGCGAACTGGTAGAATCCCACCCCTGAATGAATAGGATTCTGCTAATATTGCCTTCAAAACCATATATCCATGATGGTGAACCTATGGTGCACATGCCGGAACTGGCACACAGAGTGCCACTTCTGCTGGCATGTGAAAGGTCACCCAGAAGAGCCTCACTGTGCATGCGCATGCACACTGCCGCCTGACAGCTGATTGTTGGGTATCTGGCATGCATGCATGGGGGGGCAGGGGGGCACAGGAGACATGCGTGCCTGCACAGAGATGTGCAGTGCACAGGGGGGGTCTTGTGCACAGATGCAGGGCATGTGGGGGAATCATATGCGCATTTGCAGAGATGCATAGCATGTGGAGGAGGGATCGCACGTGCATGCAGAGGTGGCGTAAGCAGGGGTGGGATTCTGCTAGCTCACACCTATTCGCTAGAACCGATTGTTAACATTCTAAGCAGTTCGGAAAACCGCTTGTTAGAAGAAATTACAGGGCTAATCCTGTAAGGAAGGCAGGAAGGAAACGTTCTGGTGTTGCTTACAGAAACTGCCTCTCTGTTAACCCTTATTACATTCTTGGCAGGACTAGACTTCCTGTCTCTGGAACTTCTCGGGAGTTGTCTTTCCTTCTTTTGCTGGTACTTTGCTTGTGTGGAGTGACTATTCAAAGTTACAATGGCACTGAAAAAAGTGACTTAGGACCATTTTTCCCACTCACGACTGTTGCAGCATCCCCACAGTCACAAGAAGCCAGGTGAGGAGATGTGTGCCTTGATGTGAGTGATGTTAAGTTGGCCATGCCCAGCCAGTCACATGACCACCAAGCCACACCCACCATCTAAGCCACACCCATAGAACTGGTTGTTAAAAAAATTAAATTCCACCCCTGAGCGTGGGCCCCCCAGGATGCATTCCCTTCTGGGTGCTGGCATGCGAGCATGCGCATGTGAGCCCACACACAATTTTCAGCACAGGATCCAATAAAGGTTAGCCACCACTGCCATATATCATACGAACTTCAACAACTTTATAAGGCCTTGATAAGGCCACACATGGAATATTTCATCCACAAGATAAAAAAAGATGTTGAGACTCTGGAAAAAGTGCAGAGAAGAACAACAAAGATGATTAGGAGGCTGGAGGCTAAAACAGATGATCAATGGTTAAGGGAACCAGGTATGTCTAGTCTAGTGGAAAAAAAGACTAGGGGCGACATGATAATAGTGATCAAATGATTACTTTGTTGCCACAAAGAAGAGGAGGTCAACTTATTTTCTAAAGCACTAAGAGTAATGGTTGGAAACTATCCAAGGAGGGAAGCAATCTAGAATTAAGGAGAAACTTTCTAACAGTGAAGACAGCTAACCAGTGGAATAACTTGTGTCCAGAAATTGTGGGCACTCCAACACTGGAGATTTTTAAAGAAGAAATTGGAAATGGTTTCCTGCATGGGGGGGTGGGGGTGTTGGACTAGAAGACCTCCAAGGTCCCTTTCAACTCTGTTATTTTGATAAAAACTGTAACAATGATTTGTAAAATGTTTACATATCACTGGATGGATATTAACAAAATCAAAGTTGCAGACAAAATTGTAGCTTGCAACGTGGAATGAAACAGGAAACGAGCCAAAAAGTTGTCCAACCAAACCATGGTTGTTGTTTTTCATCATTTCTCAATCTTGTTCCTCCTAATGGAAATGCCACAAAATGGATGTTTTGGACAGCCGATTCGTAGACCATATTGGCAGTGCACACATTTCGAATCTAGAGAGAATGCTGTCATTGGTTTTTTTTTTTTAAGAAAATGACTGCTGTGGAAGTTTGCCCTAGCTGACATGTTGAGCATGTTCAGTCATAACCATCCATTTTCCCAGAAGGCAGTCTGTTGATGTTGCTCCTGCCATTGCTCCTTCTCTCTCTCTCTCTCTTTCTTATTCTAGCAGGTTGAGACACATACAAATGGAAGCATTGATCCATGCCATCCTACTGTAGCATCTTTAAGTGCTCATTCCGAACAGCTTTCAATACCAATTGTTGTGGTTAGCCGGCAGCAGCTGCAGACGGCTGAGGAGAGCAAGGACTAAGATGAGGGGCCAGGACCATTAGGGAGTGGACTGCTGCCTTCAGAGATTGTGGGGGCTGGCAGCAGTGATGAGGAGGTTCCCAAGGAGCCTGTGCCAAGTGTGCGTGCATGAAGGATTGCTCGTAGGAAAGAGCAGTTACAACAGCACGGGCAACTCAGGAGTAAGGCTGCAAGGTAATGGCCCCTCTCTCAAGAAGATAAAAGCCAGCTGTGAAACAAATCTTCTTTGCAGAAGGCAAAGACATTTTGAAACTACAGCCTCATGGACAATCCAGTATCCTGAGTTTGTATTGGAAATTATTTCTTGTCTGTTATCTTTTGGCAAGCCTCGCACAGTTTGGCAAGGCTTGTGCTTATCACAGCTAATTATTTTGTAAAAGTATTGCAAGGTTTTTGTACCTTTTGAATTTGTGTTTGATTTGTCAGAAAAGGTCGTGGGTCAGAATACCAACCAAGAAGGCAAAATACAAAGCAAAACAGAGTTTTGCTGAGCACTGGGCACCAATCAACTTCCTGCTGCAGGCATACAGTCTACAGCAAGCATAGTAAGACAACACTTGGAATACTGCATCCTAGTTTTGGTCACCATAATATGGTGTGACTCTGGAAAGAGTGCAGAAAAAAGCAGCAAAGATGATTAGGTGGCTGGGAGACTAAGATTTATGAAAACCAGTTGTAGGAAATGGGTGTGGCTAGTCTAGAGAAAGCAATTCGGGATGACATGATAGCAGTGTTTCAATATTCAAGGGGCTGCCACAAAGAAAAGGGGGGCCAAGCTATTCTCCAAACCACCTGAGGGCAGGACAAGAAGCAATGGGTGCAAACTAATCAAGGGGAGAAGCAAACTAGAGGAAGCAATGTCCTGACGGTAAGAACGATCAACCAGTGGGACAGCCTTGCCTTCAAAAGTTTTGGGTGCCCCATCACTGGAGGCTTTCAAGAAGAGATTGGACAGCCACCTGTCTGGAATGGTAATGGACTCTCCTGCTCATGCAGGGAGTTGGACTAGATGACCTCGAAAGTCCTTTCCAATTCTGTTATTCTCTGTTCTATATGGAAAGAAAAAACTGATTGCACCAGTCCTCAACATTTTTCAAGTGAAAAGAAATTTTTCCAACAATTTTACAAGGGCAGGATTCCCTTTTTGCAGTGACAAAAGCACCATGACCACAAATGAAGAATTTCCATGCAATGTTTTCTCCAGAAATAGATTGCATATCTGGGAAGGCTACTGAGATTGTGTAATTGTTTACTTATGTCAGAATTATCATAATTAAAACAAGGCATACTACAATGGCATAAAATATAAAATTAAAAATTAAAATGTGTAAAAGTTAAAAGAGATCTTGCTCAGAAACTAGCAACATTAATGGCATTCTGTCAGGCTTCCATGAAGTTCTTTCAAGGGCAGAAAGGCAGGTATATATGTATGCCATATAATATAACATAGAATAATAGGATTGGAAGGGACGTTGGAGATTGTCTAATCCTACCTCCAATTTAAGCAGGAGATTATATTATTCTGGACAAATTTCTGTCCTGTCTCTTTCTAAAAAACTCCAGTGATGCAGCACCTACAACTTCCAGAAGTAAGCTGTCACACTGATAAAAAAAAAAAGGCAGAGAATTCACATGCACATCTCTTGGCCACTTTGTTACTCATTAAATTAATTCCCTTTCATCAAGCTGAATGAAGACAACTCAGGAAGAAATGTAGAGAAATTTCAACACACCTGACACTAGCTGTGCATTTCCAAGAAAATTCAGAGTTGTCTTTTTGCCACTTCAGTGATTTAACTCTGAGGAACCAGCAAAGAGTCTAAAACATAATATTCTGGCCACTTTTATAGGCATCTTTCCGAAGAACAAATGAGAGGTGATGTTCACACTGAGATGGAGACTTGGTTAAAATAAGGACTGTTTATGTTGTTAAACTCACTTCCTGGAATGTTTTTTCTTTTTTCTTTTAATCAGACTTGCCCCTCACACACACGCACACACACACACACACACAACATTTTGAAGCTTGATGAACTGAAATGGAGTTACTTCTGTGTGTTTGTTTGAAGCTCTGTGTGAGCGATCACAAATCTAGGGATTTTAAGAGTCTCTTTGCTGGAGGGTTGAATTCCTGTAATTTAAGCCCTGCATAGCAAACAATCAGTATCTTTCAAGTGAACTGTTTCCTTGTCATTAAGACTTGACATTTTCAGTACATCATGGCAGCTTTGCTGCAATAAACCTTCCCTTGGGGGACATGCTGGCTCCATTTTCAGACATGAATACCAGGAAGAGAGTGCATACGAAAAAGGAGAGGAGAAATTATAGCCACAGGAAGGGGCGGGAGGCAGAAATAAGGAGGCAGAATCCGACAATGGTTTCTGGTTTGCACGTCAACTTGGAGAGGCTGAAATTAAAAAGAGGAAAACCCCACAGGCTAATTTGCTGTTGCCTGTCCAGCCAGAAACTTATCAGTTTGTTTCAGTTTTTTTTCAAATATATATGTATATGTGTCTAATTGCAGATGTGTGTGTATACAAAGTGTGTGTATTGCTGGGGTATTTATGAATTGAAGTTCAGGAAAATGTCTCTTCAATAGGATTTTGATGAGTGCCAGGAGGAGGGAGACTGAAATTAAACTTTTAAAAACATCATCGCATTGCAAGAACAATCACAGAGGGACAATTACATTTCCGAAATAATCACCTCAGCATAAAGATGGCCCTATTTTCAGAAGTTGGGGGATGCGGTGGCTCAATAGCTTTTTGATCAGAAAGGTCAGCAGTTCGGTGCTTCGAATCTCTAGCGCCACATCACGGAATGAGCTCCTGTTACTTGTCCCAGCTTCTGCCAACCTAGCAGTTTGAAAGCATGTAAGAAATTCAAGTAGAAAAATAGGGACCCCTTTGGTGGGAAGATAAAAGTGCTACGTGCACCTTCGGAGTTTCATCATGCCAGCCACATGACCATGGAGACGTCTCCAGACAGCGCTGGCTCTTCGGCTTTGTAATGGAGATGAGCATCTCTAGAGCCGGAAACAACTAGCATGTATGTGCGAGGGGAACCTGTACCGTTACCTTATTTTCAGAAGAGTCATCTTAAAAGAACGATGCATCTAGCTCCAATAATCTCCTCAGCGCTGTATCATAGCTACAGAATACAGAATAACAGGGTTGGAAGGGACCTTAGAAGTCTTCTAGTCCAATCTTCTGCTCAAGCAGGAGGTTCTAGACCATTCTGGACAAATGACTGTCCGCTATTTTTTATATAAAACACTGGAAACTTTTTGGGATGTAGAATAACAGAATAATAGGGATGGAAGAAACCTTGAAAGTCTTCTAGTCCAGATCCTTGCTCAGGCAGGAGACCTTATACCTTTCCAGACAAATGACTGTTCCGTCTCTTCTTGAAAACCTCCACCTGCATCTTCTGAAGATAAGCCATTCCATTGATTAATTGTTCTCACTGATGGGAAATTTCTCTTTAGTTTTAGATTGGATCTCTCTTTAAAGATCATCCACCTGGTACTTCTTGTCCTGCCCTCAGATGTTTTGATAAGTAGGTCAATGCTTTCTTCTTTGTGAAAGCCCTTCAAGTATTGAAAGTCTGCAATCATGTCACCCCAATCCTTCTCTTTGTTAGACTAGACATACCCATACCTAGTTTCCTAACCATTCATCATATACTTTAGCCTCCAGTCCCCTTTACCAGTTGCCATTGTATCTTTCCTAGGTTTGTAGTCCCAAAGTTGGGTGGCAGTTTACATACAAATTCAAATTACAAATTAAATGTATGTGTGCATTGTTTAACAACCATATTTGCAACCATAGGCCTTAGCAGAATTAATAAAATTGCAGCAATCCTTAGTTTCATACATCCCCTCTCATATTAGCAGCACTATTTGTCAGGATATACTTTCGTATCTTCCTTGCGGCCATTTCAAAATTTATAAATTTAATGAATTGGATAGTTTAATAGTTGCAGCCCAAGCCAACTTAGGTTGATTTTGAGGAGGGAAGCAAGTGAAGGGACTTCCTTAGTGCTAGGATGGGAATCATAAAACATTTTGCAAAGGAAGATAATGGTAAATCAAATCTGTATTGTTGCTATGGAAACTATAGGTTTTGTTCATGATGTTGGAGGAGTCAATCCAGTGATGATGAGCTGCAGAACAGAACTTGTTCACCTCTGAAGAGGGCAGCCACAGTTCCTGGTGAAATGACAAGATAGACAATAGTAACACCACAACCTATTATCCCAAAAGCTCATCACAATGGGAGGTTTTCTCTTGGGAAATCATCTAGCCCCTATTCCTCAAACACGGGGGGGGGGGGGAGAATTCACCCCATGTAAAAGAAAACTGGTCAAAATATAGAGATTGTAAGAATAAGATTAAGGTTGTAAATGGGAAAGAGCGAGTGTCTTCTGGGCAAATCCTACTCCAATCTTAATTTTGAACAAAAGGTAATTTGTTTCCCTGATTAATTGTTCTGTTAGGAAATTTCTTCATAATTCTAGGTTGCTTCTCTCCTTGATTGGAAAAATTTCTCCTTAATTCCAGATTGGATGAGCTTCCACCTATTTAATGAGCTTCCACCTCTTAGCTCTTTTTCTGCCCCCAAGGGATTTGAAGAATAAGTCAACCCCCTCCTCTCTGTGAAAGCCCCTCAAGTACTTGAAGACAGCTATCACGTCTCCTGAGCCTTCTTTTCAGTAGGCTAAGCACGCCTAGTTCTCTTAGTCATTCATCATACAGTTTAGCCTCCAGCCCCCTAATCATCTTTGTTGCTCTTCTTTGCACTCTTTCTAGAGTCTCCACATCTTTTTTACATGGTGGTGACCAAAACTGGATACAGTATGTTAGGGATAACATTGTTTACCCTAATTGGTTTAGGTAAAATAATAAATATGTTATCATGGTTTGTTAGTTAAAGTATCTGCAACTTTAACTGTAGGATCGTAATTAAGGGAGTGGTTGTAATAGCACCATAAAAGAAGCAAGGTACTGCAGCTTGCACTCTCTAACTTGATGATCCCTAATTACTGGATGAAGACTGCGTTTTTCCTTACTCGAACGGGAGAGAGAAAGGACTATTGATTTATTGTAAGTGAACTGACATTGGATATTCTACACGGACTTTGCTAACTGAATATCCTTGAATGGACTGACTAAAATGATACATGACTAAAGGACTGTAATTTTGACTATGCTATAATCTCTAAATGGAATAAACTATATTTTTGATAGCACAAGCGTATCTGTTATTTTTACTGTATGTTAACAAACATACAAGCTTATCTCACTCATTTATCTGTGTGCCTATCTGACTAATGCTGCACATTCTGTTTAGCTTGTCTCCTTAACCCTGGTTGGGGAACACAGGCTTAACACAGTATTCCAAGTGTGGTCTTACCAAGGTATTTTATTTATTTAGCATATGCCAAGTACATGGACTTACAACGGTTCAAAAGTTAATGTCCTGTCCACCCACCCATTTCAAGGACAGGGTGATCTATGTCGAAAAAGTCAGACATTGGACTGGTGTAAGCTCTTGGTGGACATTTGGACTCAATATGATGGATATTTTGTCAAGGAGCACCACAGTCACACTGAGGGGTAGAGACAAGTCTCCATTTAAACAATGAGTCCTGGCAGCACCATGTTGGGTACGGATCCTGTTCAGAGTTGACCAATGCTGGCAATCCGTTGTCATGTATTTAGAGAGCCAGGAGTTCTTACAAAGATGACTGACTGCCAACTGTGGTTAACTGCCAATTCTTCAATGTGGTCTGGCTGCCAATTGTTGCTAGTCATTTGGTTCACACTACCGTGCTCTACAGGTTGCACCACGAGGAGGCAAACTAGCATCACACCCCACCAAGGCATGATAAAGTGGTACTAACACTTCATGTGATCTTGATTCGATCCCTCTATTAACAGAGCCTATTGGCTTTTTTGGCAGCTGCAGCACACTGCTTGCTCATATTGAAGTGATTATCCACTTGGACTTCAAGATCCCTCACAGTTGCTACTGTTGAGACCAGTGCTACTTACCCTGTACCTGTGCACCTGGTTTTAACTGCAAGACTCTCCTCTCTAAGTTTTATGCAGCATATTTTAAATGATTCAATGTTGGTACATGTTTTTCACATTGTTGTTGCCTTTGCCTACTTAACCGTTGCTTTAATTTGCTGTATTACATCCCTGGAAGTTGATATATGGAAAATGGCATTGAAAGGACATATTGACTTGAATCAATCTAACCTTTGCTCTTTGCTTCCGTTAAAGAAGTTGCTTGTACTATTTTGCTAAGGATGGAAAACATTTGTTAGGAATTAATTCCGCAAAAAAAAATTGTACCCTTTTCTATCTGGTTTCTTGCCTCTGAAATTTGCTTCAGAGCTAGACCCATCCTTGGAGGCAATTCCTAGGAACATCCTGCTCTACAGACAAGAGGGGAGGGCTGTTTAGGAGCACAAACACACAAGGACACTGTGTAAAATAACAAAGTATGGACAGAGAACGGACAAAGAACACTCTTTGGACAAGGAAGGGGAGGTCATGGACAAGACATTGCCCACATTAATATCGAAACTTTGTCTCTGATTGGATAAATTTTGTTTCTATCAGCATAAAATGTATATAATACTCTGAGATACTTTCGCAGGGTGTGGCTATTCCTTATATGCATTTTGTCTGTATGTTTTGGACATAGTATTTACCCGGACTTTTTGCTTTGGCCAAAGAATAAAATAGCTGTTATTTTTGTAAATCTCATCTCAAGTCTCACTCTTCGGGATCTTCAGTGGCTCGGAGAGACTTCTAGGACTTTACAGTACAACTAAAGGAGTGTTAATTTAATCCATGGTTGTACCTGCAGAAGGGGTCAAAAACTAAAAATGATGACTATGACCATGTCATCCAAGCATGTTGCACTTTAAAATGTGGTGAATCTACATTTATTTTTGACTGGAAACCACATATAGTTTGTTTTTGTTTTTGTTTTTTGCTGAAAAAGAGAAAAAAAGGACTTGTGATTTATGAGTAGGAAGATTAGAAAGAGTAGCTTATGGAAGGAAGAAGCTTATGATGTAACCTTAGAGACATGAGGTAAAATATAAATAACCACTGTCAAAAAGATGGAAAGCCACATCTTTATAATCTTTCCTTTTTCTTTCTATTTCTTTTTTCTACAATTAGTCCTCGGCTTACGACTACAATTGAGACCAAAATTTATGTTGCTAAGTGAGACATTTTTAAGGGAGTCATGCCCCATTTTATGATCTTTCTTGAGACAACTGTTAAGTGAATTAGTAACACTGTTAAGTGAATCTGGTTTTGCCATTAACTTTGTTTGTCAGAAGGTGACAAGGGGATTACATGATCCTAGGACACAGCCACGGTCCTAAATATGAGTCAGTTGTCAAGAATTTTAATTTTGATCACATGACCACGGGGATGCTCCAATGGTTGTAAGTGTGAAAACTGGTCAAAAGTCAGTGCCATTATATCTTTGAATGGTCACTAAATGAACTATTGTAAGCCTGTAAGTCTACCCAAACTTACTTTCTTATATTCCCTGTTCTTTCTTATTTTCTTTTGTTTCTTTTCTAATACGTGTATCTTATTAAAAAAAAATCCAACAAATTCCATTTTAAAAGTAAATAAACAGCAACAATCACATAGGTTCAGCAGCCATCTTTCCTAGTTTGACTCTCCAATCCCCCTTTTCTTCTCCTTCCTGAACACCAGAGGTGGCATTCAGCCAGTTCTGACAGGTTCTGGAGAACCGGTAGCGGAAATTTTGAGTAGTTTGGAGAACCAGCAAATCCTACCTCTGACTGGCCCCACCAACCCCATCTCTTCTCTGCCTCCCATTGAGTCCCAGCTGATCGACTGGGTCTTCTTTGGTTGTCCTGCACAAGAGAACGGAGCTGGAAAGCAGGTTAGTGGGATGGAGAGGGAATGGGATTTTGCAGTATCCTTCCCCTGCCATGCCTACCAAACCATGCCCACCAAGCTATACCCACCAAGCCATGCCACGTCCACCAAGCGTAGTAAAAATGTTTGAATCTCACCACTGCTGAGTATGCTCCTGTAAAGACACAATTCAACAATCAATCTGTTTTATCTCAGCTTCTTGGATTGTGAGATTAAAAGTTGGCTGTTTTGTTTTGCTTTAAAAAAAAACAAAACAGAAACTAAAACGCATGTAGAATATATCAGGATTTTCTGGAACAGGTTTGTAATAACTGTGTAGTTAAATTAAGAAATGTGTTATACTCGCTGCCAATTAGCTCAATTAAAGGGAGTATATGAGACAGTCCTTGGGGAAGAGATTTCCCCGGTTGAGTGAAGCCCAGTCTGGGAAAGAAAAAAGAAAAAAGCAGTTTCCTAACCATGAAAGATTACAAAAGGAAGCAAAAAGAAGATAGGCAAAGACGAGAATGGACAGATTTGATTTAACAAAATTGGAAGGTGAATTTAAAGGAGCACAACGATGGCTGCAGAATGAATATTATTAAGATGAAGGCATACCTAAAGATACTTTGACAAAATGAAATATTCATGGAGCTGCTTGCAGTGGATTTAAACCATTTTATTCCTTGTGCAGAAAACAATATGATGGGCTGAAATATTTCCTACAAGGAGGCCGAGCAAAGATCCACTTTTAAAAATAATGCAGTGCTTTTTTCCCTCACATTTTAACAAGTTAGCATCCATTTGTCCAAATCTTGCAAACACTGTACTCATTCTGAACATGGGTCATATAATACAGGATGTATAAGGACCTGCCTCTCCTCCTTGCTCAAGAAAGTAATGACTCTTGAAACTTTGGCATTTCCAAAGGAACCTTTTATTGAGCAGGAGTGATAGCAAGACAGAAGAAAGCAGACTCTGAGTTCCCTCAGGCAATAAAGTTAGAATTAAGACATTAGTAACCCCTCCCTTCAGTCTAGTGTGGATTCAACCAATCCACAGGTGTGGAAATCAGGGGTGGGATTCAGCCAGTTCTGACCGGTTCGGGCAAACCAGTTGTAAAAATTTACATCTGGTTCGCCGAACCGGTAGCTGAACTGAAACTGACTGGCTGGCTTCCCTCAGGAGTTTCCACGTGGCCTGTTTTGGATGCAGATAAATACAGGGTGTGTGCGGAGGCTCTGGGAAGGTGAAAAACAGCCATCCTAGAAGTTCTGGAAGTCCAGAAATGGGCCTGTTTCCAGCTTCCAGAGGGCCTCAGGAACTTGGGGGAGGCTGTTGTGTATGCAATATAATTAATAAAGTGTGAGCTTGGAGTAAGTGCAGGGTTCTGGCCCTGCACTTCTGATTGGCTGTTAAACGGCCGGACCGGATTGGCCTGTTCCGGGGAATCCGATTGGCCCTTAACAGAGAGTTCTTATTGGTTATAAAAGCTAGCGTTCCTAGCTTGTTATTGGTTAAACATTACAAGGTTTGCCTATATAAGGCGGGTTTTACTGATGTTAAAGAAGCAAGTCACGATGTAAATAAAGAGCTGAAGTTCACCGTTCAGAAACTTGTCTCCATTCTTTCTCGCCCATGCTCAAACTTAACAGAGGCCATTTTTGCCCTCCCAGAGGCCCAAGGGAAGCTTTGGGAACCTGGGAAAGATGAAAAATGAGCATCCCGGAAGTTCCAGTAGGTCACACGTACAATGTCCATGTCCACCCTGCAACCGGGCAGAGAACTGGTTGCTGGGATTTTTGACTGCCATCCCTGGTGGAGATGTTATTGTAACAGCCGTCATGAGAACCCGATTCGCGTGTGTGTTCTCAGGGTCATCTTCTGCCACCTTTCGAAGTGAAACAACCCACATGGCCCTCACCCCCTTACATTCCCCAGCAAGTGAGAAAATCCCAGGGTGCTTAGGTGCCAGGATAAAAGTTATACAATAGCAGTTGTAGAAAGTAGTAATTTAGTTAATACATTCAAGGTCCCCCTTTCCCCAGTTGAATGGCAGTTCCTACTAGGAATCTGACAGGATGTCTCTGTGTTGATGCTCGTTTCCTGATTTAATCAGGGGAGTTAAACTAGCTAATCAGGAGTGAGGTAAAAAAAACAACAACAGGAAGGTTGAATGTTTATGGAGTTTCTCAGTCATCCAGGTCATGGTTGTCCCAAAGGTGCTTTTTTCAAGAGACAACTAGACTTTCTGGTTTTTCTTCTTTGAAGACATTTCGCTTCTCATCCAAGAAGCCTCCTCAGCTCTGACTGGATGGGGAATGGAACAGAGGGGGGAGGGGATATGACATCATCTACCTCCAATCTATCACATAGTCCTTTCAACAGTTCCAAGCGGGCTCCATACCCATTTGCACCCCTCAGGTGACCTTGATGACACAGGTAAACCTCCAGGTGCCCTCAATGACTTGCTAAAAGAATGCAAATGACCAGCTGTCTGCAAGAAGTATATTATAGGTCCTTCCGTTCCCCACCATCCAGTCGGAGCTGAGAGGGCTTCTTAGATGAGAAGCAAAACATCTTCAAGGAAGAAAAACCAAAAAGTTTTGAAAAAGACAATTTTAGGCCCTTCCTCCTAGAGCAACATCCCACAGAGTATGGATGGCATTCCTTTTCCAAATCTCTTAAAGAGATGGCTTTTTTCCCCAGATGTGGAGTCAAGGCATTTTTGCAGCCACCGACAAATCTTTTTTTTTTTTTTTTTTAATATTATGGCTTCCATTTAGTCTGCTTCTTTAATTATGTATTTTGAACACTGGAAGTTGCCCAGGGTCATTTTTTTTTTTGAAGCTAGGAAGCTTCAAAACCAAGTCAATTAATTGTTAATTGGTTAACCCAGGAAATTAATTCATTAATTTTTAATTAATGAAGTGACCAAGAGTCGAGCTCAGTTCAAATGAGATTTTAATATATTTCAGAACGGAAATATTTCTAACAATTAGAAATTATCCATAATATATCACCCCTGATTTGTACCCCTTGTTTTCATTCCATTCCATTCTTTCTGTTCCGTTTCTTATTCTATTCTATTCTATTCTATTCTATTCTATTCTATTCTATTCTATTCTATTCTATTCTATTCTATTCCATTCCATTCCATTCCTGTATTGTATTGTATTGTATTGTATTGTATTGCATTGCATTGCATTGCATTGCATTGCATTGCATTGTATTGTATTACATGGTACTGTACTGTACCGTACTGTATTGTACTGCATTCCATTCCATTCCATTCCACTCCACTCCACTCCACTCCACTCCACTCCATTCCTGTATTGTATTGTATTGTGTTGCCTTGCCTTCTCTTCTCTTCTCTTCTCTTCTCTTCTCTTCTCTTCTCTTCTCTTCTCTATTCCATTCCATTCCATTCTTTCCATTCCATTTTTGTTTCTGTTTCTGTTTCTAATTCCAACTGTATTCTGTTCTAGGAAATAGGAGGAGGAAATTGTATTGCATATATTTACTGCCTTGAGTTATTTATAAAAATAATAAAGGCTGAATATAATCAATCAATCAAACATACAAAAAAAAAAATTTGGTCTTTCTTCTCAGCATGCCAGACAATTTCTTTCTCTATTTGTGTGCTGCTTCATAGAGTCCTAAAATTGGAAGGGGCCTAAAAGGTCCCTGAGATTCACCTCCTGCTACATGTAGGAATCAAAATTTAAAGCCTCACTTACCTCACTGGTAAGGCATCTTTTTAAAGAGAATATTCCAAGTGCATTATAAGTGCAAGAAGATGACAAACAGTGGTGCAATTCAACTGGTGTAACAACCAGTTTGGTGAACGTGTGCAAAGCGTGTGCACACAGCATTTAGAAAAGACCGTTATGAGCTATTGTTTTTCGCCCACAGACAGAAACTTGCCAAATCAAAACAGCTACAGTATTGCATAAGTACCGCTATACCATGGCAAAAGCTAAGGAGAAATATTTTTATCTTCCTTCTGCTGACCAAGCCTTTGTCCAAGATTTGGCACTTCTTTGCTAGTTGTGCGATTCAAATGGAGTAATAACCGATTTGGTGAGTGCATGCTTTGTGCATGCGCACAACATTTTAAAAAGACAATTCTTAGCTACAATACTTACTTTCTGCTGTAGCCCCGGTGAGTAAAACAACTGGTGTATGGCAAACCATTCTGCCATGCAAGTCAGCTATGCTCAAAAACAAGTAAATAAAGTACAGGAAAATGGCAGAGTTGGGTTGGCAGGGCCAAATGATCACCGGAACTACAGGTTCACCCAAAACAGTCCAAACTGGTAGAATCCCACCCCTGTTTACACATATCCACCTCCCACATTTCTTCACCCCAACTTTAACAAATTTGCCCACAAAATGTAAGTGAACTTTCTGATGGTGCCTGGAAATCCTGCAATAGAGGAACACAATGCTCACAGCCTGCTCTTATAAACCGTTAGCCCGACATTGTATTTATACATTGTGCTAGACTAACAAGGTTATGAATGGATTGTTATCTCCCCATACAGAATGTCATGTCCGCAAAAAGACGCCAGGAGTCGGTGACTACGTTTCAAGCTCTTTATTTAACAGTTGTGAACCGAACCAGCGAAAAGGAAAAAGCCTGCGGCTTTTATCCTTTTCGCCGCGGCGGCCGCGGCCAATGGCAGCATTTCAAGTCTCCCGCTCTTGGAGTGAGCCAATCACGGGAGACTTTCAACGGGCCAATCGGCGCGGCTCGCCTGGCCAATTAGAAATCCCCGCGCTTTAGCCAATCAAAGCGCGGGGATTTCGAGTATGTAAATTAGGGACAGAACATCCCTCCCCTCTTGGTACAGTCTTTACGTTGCGTAGTCACGTAGGTAGGCGGGGCTCCGTCTAGTCCTACTTGACCTGCGCAACTCAGTTGCAAGCTGGATTTCGACCGGAGCGGTCGAGTTTTTGGCCGCTCCTTCTTCTGTGCGAACCGGTTGGATGATTGGGCCGGTTCTTTCTCCGTGGCTCCCACCTGGGCCTTCCGGGTTGGTTGAGCCACAGGTCTCGCCGCTCCCGCTTGGTCTTTCCGAGTCGGTCGAGCTGGCTTGGTGTTTCTTCTCCGGTGGGGGATCGCGATGGCTGCGTTCCGGTAAGTACTGCTGGTTTATTTTTTCTTGCGTTTGTTTATTTGGGTATTCCCTCCCCCCTTGGTTCGTTTCTTGGGGGGTGGATTCTGTTGCCGATCGTGACCTGAGTTGGTCAATGTGTCGTTTCCAGGCTCGCCCATCTGTGGTTTGGAGCCGGTATGAGCGCGGGCCTGTGATTTGGGTGATGACGGCTGGGATCCATAGAGGGTCCCCTGTCAGGTTTTTCGCATACACGAGGTCTCCGGGTGCGAATGTTCGGTATTTTGAACTTGAGTCTGGGGGCCGCTCCGGGTTATATGTTGGGTGTAACCTGTCGAGTGGGGACCTCAGCTTCCTACCCATTAGTAACTCGGCTGGGCTTTTGTTGGTAGTGGTGTTCGGGGTGATGTGTTGTATAAAGAGGAGTCTGTTAATTTTGTCTTGGATCTCCCTGTGGTCCATTTTCCGGATGGTTTTTTTGGTAAATTGTACCATCCGTTCCGCCCTACCGTTCGCCGCCGGATGCGCCGGTGCTGTTAATGCGTGGCGGATGCCCCTCTCCGCCAGGAATCTCTCGAAGTCGAGGGAAGTAAACTGGGGCCCGTTGTCGGAAACGACGACGTCTGGGAGGCCGTGTGTTGCAAAGAGTTTGCAAAGTTCTTTGATTACGGCCTCCGTGGTGGTAGATTTCATGTCGCTTACCTCCAACCAGTTGGAGTAAGCGTCAACTGTTATTAGAAAGGAATGCCCATTTGTGGGACCGGCAAAGTCCAAATGAATTCTGGACCAGGGCCCCCTCGGTGTTTCCCACTCTAGGATGGGTGCTGCGGGTGGGCTGGGTCTAGTCTCCTGGCATTGCTGGCACCTAGCTACCCAGGCCTCTATTTGTTTGTCCATCCCTGGCCACCAAGCGTAACTTCTGGCCAGGGCTTTAGTTCTGACGATGCCAGGATGCCCCTCATGCAACAATTCTAAGACCCTCCTTTGCAGCCTGTCCGGGATGACCACCCTGTCACCCCATAAGATACACCCCTTAAGTAGCGAGAGTTCGGTTTGGCGGTTTTTAAATGTCTTAATGGATTCGTCATTGTCCCTTTCTGGCCAACCTTTTTCCACCCAATGCAAAACCCGCGCCAGACGCCTGTCTTTAATAGTCTCCCGGGCAATGTCTGACGCGGTTATGGGCAGGTTGGGCAGGTTTTCAATGTTCAGGGTGTTTGTCGTTGGTGCTGGGTCAGGGTCGGAGTCTGGTAACGGTGAGCGGCTTAAAGCGTCCGCGTGCGAAATCTTCTTACCCGGCTTGTGTATTAGTTCGTAGCTGTAGGCTGCCAGGAACTCGGACCACCTTGTCATCCGGGGCGACAAAATGTTCGGGGTGGCTCGATTTCCTGCAAGGATGCCCAGCAACGGCTTATGGTCTGTCACAATGATAAAAGGGCGGCCATAAAGGTATTCGTGGAACCGCTTAACGGCGGCAACTATAGCCAAGGCTTCTTTGTCCAGCTGGCTATAGTTCCGCTCTGGCTTGGTTAGGGTCCTGGAAAAGAATGTGATGGGTGCTTCTTTTCCGTCCGGAAGGGTATGGCTGAGGACAGCGCTGACGCCGAAAGGTGATGCGTCGCAAGTGACGGCCAGGGGCAACGTTTCGCTGAATTGGATCAGGACGGCGTCGGAGGTGAGGAGGTCTTTGGTTTTTTGGAAGGCGGCTTGCTCCCGTTTCCCCCAAGTCCAGGTTGCCGCCTTATCCAGGAGCCTATGCAAAGGTTCCGCCGCCGTTGCCTTTTGGGGTAGGAAAACATTATAAAAGTTCGGCAACCCCAAGAAAGCCTGTAGTTCCGTCTTAGACCTAGGGGTGGGGGCTTCTTTGATAGCTTTTACTTTTTTACTTGTGGGGTGAATGCCGTGCCGGTCTAGAAGGTAGCCCAAGAATTCCACTCGCTCCGTGCACAGTTGGCATTTCTCCCTTTTTACTTTAAGTCCCGTTTCTTTAAATTTGGTTAAGACCTCTCTGAGTCGGTTTTCTAATTCGGCTTCGTTTGGCGCCGCTACTAATACGTCATCGAAATAGGGCACCACCCCCTTGATGCCCTGCAGCAAACGTTCCATCAGGCTCTGAAAGATGCCTGGTGCCACGCTGACTCCGAACTGGAGTCGGTTGCACTTGAAGGCCCCCCGATGGGTAACGATGGTCTGGGCTTCTGCTGTTTTTTCGTCGACCGGCAACTGTTGGTATGCCTGGGCGAGATCGAGCTTGGCAAAGACCCTGCCCCCTCCCAGTGAGTGCAGTAGGTGTTGCACGATTGGGACGGGGTAGGCGCTTTGTTGCAACGCGCCATTTAGGGTGGCCTTATAGTCCCCACAAATTCTCACGGACCCGTCTGGCTTGACCGGGGTCACTATAGGGGTCTCCCATCGGGCATGGTCTATCGGCTGCAACACCCCCTGTTCGACGAGCTTGTTAATCTGCTCGTCAATCTTAGGTTTTAGGGCGAATGGTACCCGCCTAGGTTTTAGTCGCTTGGGGGGAACCCTAGGGTCTAGGTCAAATGAGATAAGGGCCCCCTGGTACTTGCCCAGGCTTCCGTCGAAGACCTCCCGGAACTCCTGGGCTAGCCGCTGTTCCCAGCCGTCGTCGGTGACGTGGTTGACTCCTGTTAGCGCGATGTCGAGCGGGGCGAACCATTGTAGGCCCAGCAGGCTTGGGCGGTCGCGATCGACGATTGTGAGTGGGAGTTGTTCGGTGCGGCCCTTATAAGTCACATTAAAGTTCTTGGTGCCCACTACCGGGACGCGGTTTCCCTGGTAGTCTTTTATAATAAGTCTTTGGGCATTTATGTTCCTCTTATGGAGGGTGGGCACTAGCCGTTTTATCTCGTGCCATGCAATCATGGAGAGGTAGGACCCGGAGTCCACCTCCATCTTGCATGGTTGGCCCTCAATATAGACTTCTACGTGTACCTTTCTGGCGCCGTCGGAGATGGCGTGGCCGATGGTTACCGTCTGGTGGGTTTCTTCCTTGCGCCGACTGTCGCCGCCTCTTGAGGGTCGCTGGATTTGGTCCCACCGGCCGTCCGATTGGCGATCTCTGGTCCTGGGCGGGGGGCTTTCCTTTTTTTGATCGTGTTGGTCCCATCTGGGTGGACTGCGAGTCTTCTTTTGGCGGCAAACCCGAGCGATGTGTCCCCTTTTTTCACAATGCCGACAGATAGAGTCAAAAAATCGGCATTCTGATCTGGGGTGGTCGCCGCCGCAACCGGCACAGTTGGTCCTCGACCTACGACCTCTTCGGTTCCGTTGGTCGCCGCGCCTCGTCTGCACGCGATGTATGTCCTCCTCGTCTTCTGACGTGCTGGATGCAGACTGGAATTCTCCGTAGTGTGCGGTTGATTCGTTTTTTGGGTCGGCCGACCTTGCCGGGTTGTTGTTTCCGCCCTTCGCGTCTGATTTTCGCATGCTGTCAGCGGAAGTGCGGGTTGCTTCTGCGGCTGCGGCTGCGGTGAGGGCGTCTGCTAGGCTGATGTCGCCCTTAGCCATAAGCCGGCTCTGGAGTGCAGGGTCCCATAGGCCGAGTACGAATCGGTCTCTTAGGAGGCTGTTCAGACCTTCAAATTCGCAGAGTCCTCCTAGGCGCCGCAGCTCGGCGACGAAATCGCTCAGTTTTTCGCCCGGTTTCTGGTCCCGCCGGTAAAATTCGTTGCGCCGGATCAGGATGGGGACCTCGGGGGCGTAATGGCACCGCAGGATAGGTTCGAGGACGTCCCAGTCCATGGCGGTTGCGTCGGCCAGCTTGGCCAATGCTTTGGCCATCTGGAAAACTTCGGTTCTGCAATGGGTGAGGAAAATGGCGCGTTTTAGCGGGCCCGGGGCGTCTTTCATTCCGGTGCACTCGAGGTACATGCGGAAACGGTCTGAGAACGATTCCTAGTCCTCGGTGGCGGGGTTGAAGGGGGCGGGCGGTGCGATTTTCGCCATTTCGGTGCTGAAACTGGCTCTTGTTGGACACGGGGTTCGGTTCAGGGTCGGGATCCCATCCTCGTCGCCAGTGTTGTGTCCGCAAAAAGACGCCAGGAGTCGGTGACTACGTTTCAAGCTCTTTATTTAACAGTTGTGAACCGAACCGGCGAAAAGGAAAAAGCCCGCGGCTTTTATCCTTTTCGCCGTGGCGGCCGCGGCCAATGGCAGCGTTTCAAGTCTCCCGCTCTTGGAGTGAGCCAATCACGGGAGACTTTCAATGGGCCAATCGGCGCGGCTCGCCTGGCCAATTAGAAATCCCCGCGCTTTAGCCAATCAAAGCGCGGGGATTTCAAGTATGTAAATTAGGGACAGAACACAGAAGGCATCAGACACTTTTCTCTTTCTGAGGCTCTGGTTTTGATCACCGAGGAGCAGCGACCAGATTGCAGCGAGAATTAAACAGCGTTTAGACTGGCCCCTTTGAACAAATTTAACCAGGTGCTTTTTCTGTGAAAGCACAGAACTGGATGTCTTTAGAAATGCTCTGAATTATTTTCCCTCACAGTCATGGTAATAAGACTTCTAGATCAGCATAAAATATCTAATATTCAACACTTGCAGCAGTGATGACTTGAGCCCCTCTAGAAATACTTGTGTTTTAAAAGTTAAAAAGCAAAGGGGGAGGGAGAGAGCAAGTGAGAGTAAGAGAGAGACAGAGAGCAAGAGAGAAAGTGAGACTGTGTGAGAGAGACAACAAAAGGGGGAGAGAGAGAGAGAGAAAGAGACAGAGAGAACATGCAGTTAGAAAAAATATTGGCTTCTTATTTCCAAGTTAGATACACACACACGCACACATGCACACAGAGAGAGAGAGAGAAAAAAAAACCACATTTCACAAGTAATGAAATGATATAGCTATTCAATTCAGGCTTCGATGAAGAAAGATACTCAGGTTTCAGAATGGCTATAAAGGCTACTGAACAAATACAAGCCACGGGCAAAATTCAATTGGAAGTGGCAATTGTGTTTGATTATTACTGTTATTACAATTTCACTGAATTTTTAAAAGATCAAGGCCTTTTTAGAAGCCCCAATTATCTGTGTCAAAAGAAATGCTTTAGTGAAATACCACTGGGGTGAATGTAGAAGTTCATTCTCAGAGTCATGGTTTCTCTATAGTACTAAAGGTGGAATCTGTCAAAAAAAACAAAACAACAACAACAACCCAGTGGGAAAAGAGGTGCAATATAAAAATCAGATTATCTTTGGAGATACTAAGCTTTCGTGGAATTTTGAAATGTGGGCACATTGAAAAAAAAGCTCTCTCAGGTTTCATCTGAGTTGGCCTTTGACAGGTTTGGCACGTACAACATTCCCTCCAGCTTTTTTTTAAAACATAGATAAAAAGTAAAGTTTTGTAGAAGGTTAGCACCCATCCCTCGCCTAGAAGAATGAAATATTTTGAGGAATATTAAAAAAGGCAGAATATTATATTTTCCTGGATGAGAAATGGAGAAACGTGTTTTTTTAGAGGAAGAAAGCAGCCCACACCTTTCTTAATGGCCCTCAGCAGATGTCAGCACTTAAGAGATAAAGAAAAAGATAGCTGTATTCATAAATCTAATGAAAAGAACAAGGGGGAGCGGGGACATGATAGTACTGTTCCAATATTTGAGGGGCTCCTACAAAGTCGAGGAGGTCAAACTGTATTCCAAAGGACCAAAAGACAATACAAGAAACAATGGTTGGAAACTAAGCAAAGAGAGAAGCAACCTAGAACTAAAGGAGAAATTTTCTGACAATCAATGGAACAGCTTGCCTTCAAAAGTTGTGGGTGCTCCATCACTGGAGGATTTCAAAAAGAGACTGGATGATCATTTCCCTGAAATAGTATAGGTCTCCTGCTCAAGCAGATATGATTCTTTTTAGTCTTTTTTAAAGTCTGAAATTGTATTTCTTTGATTAATAGCTGATGGACTGATCCACAGTCATCACCCAGTGGGATTTTGCATGTAAGCAGGTAACTCCTCCATCTGTTGCCTATATAAAATGTAAACAATTTGGTTACAGCATTGTCCTTACACACACACACACCTCTGAAATTGTGCATCAGCAACAGAAAATCATTTTCTAATCATAAATCCATCAGCTTTTGTCCTGCATTCCTGCAGGTTCTTAGTCCATTATTTTCCAACAGTTTTCCGCCTTCCAACTCCGAATTGACGTCACAGATGATTAGAAGAACATCCATCTTCGGTGTTTGATCTATTGCTTGTTATAATCTTCCATGGAACCCAACAACCTCTTCTTCAGGATCTTTTATCGGTGCATATACCTAAATAATTGTGAAACTGATTAGCTGTTCCTGGATTCTGATGGAGATTATTATGTCACTGACAGGGTTATATCTCATTACGCATGTAGTGATAGGTTTTGAAATGATCTTGTTTCTTCTTTATGCGAGTTCATTTCCAGAAGAGGACATGTTGAATTCATTTTATTGGAAATATCCTGTTCCTGTCCATTTTAGTTTTTTTATTCCAAGGAAACTCTACTTTCTTTAGTCAATAATATGAATATACCATGTTGCCATCCTAATATTTTTAATGCATTTTGAGTGTGAGATCCGTGTATCTGCCATTCTTCAATGGAAAGAAGAAGTGGGGAGGGAAGTTGGTAAAAGAAATCCTTTTTGGATATAACTTGAATATATTAAATCTTATATTGAATTTGTGTAACCTACACTTGATATACAACTGAGAGATTGAAACCAGACGCCTGGAAACCTGTCACCTCTGGAAGAGACAGCAAAAGAGAAGGGCCCATAAAAATTCCAGCCGGGAGATGTTTCCTGAGAAATCCTTCAGAAGATCGTTCTCAAAAGAGGGGAGGGAGAATTAGCATGTTGATTCTTTGTTCTACGAAAATACACGTCAAGATAACGGGAGGGGTCCTAAACTCCCTTACCTATCACTGCATGCCTGGGAGATGTTGGACGCTGCTTTTGAATCCCAACATGAATTGTCTCATCTCAATAAAGGATTCCTTTTGAATCATCTAGATTTCAGAAGTTCATTCTTGTCAATTGAATGGGAAAAGTTTAATAGTCTGACACTGAGCTTGATTTTAGTTCCAGCTACAAAAGCAATCCAATTCTAAAGGACTTTCATCCAGTTCAAATAGAATTGGGGTGACATAATAGCAGCCTTCCAATATTTGAGGGGCTGTCACACCATTTCAGTATGAGCTAGCTGTTTGCTGCAGCTGCCCAAAAGAGCCAGTGTGGTTCTAAACAGCATCAACAGAAGACCATGTAAAGTGATAGTATTGCTCTATACTTCACTAGTGAGGCCCCACTTGGAATACTGTGTCCAGTTCTGGTCACCATGAAATAAAAAAGATGTTGAGACTCTAGAAAGAGTGCAGAGAAGACAACAAAGACAATAAGAGACCGGAACAGTGGTAGGATTCAGCCAGTTCGTACCACTTTGGGAGAATCAGTTGTTAAATTTCTGAGCGGTTTGGTGAACAGCTTGTTGGAAGAAATCATTAGGGTAGAGAACCAGTTGTTAAATTATTTGAATCCCACCACTAGCCTGGAAGCTAAACTGTATGTAGGAGGGAATTAGACATGTCTAGTCTAATGAAGAGAAGGATTGGGGTGACACGACAGGAGTCTTCCAATATTTGAGGGGTTGCCACAAAGAAGAGGGAGTCAACCTATTTTTCAAAGCACCTGAGGGCAGAATAAGAAATAATGGATGGAAACTAATCAAGGAGAGAAAGAACCTAGAACTAAGGAGAAATTTTCTGACAGTGAGAACAATTAATCAGTCGAACAGCTTGTCTTTAGAAGTTGTGAATGCTCTATTTACTGGAGTTTTTAAGAAGAGTTTGGACAGTCATTTATCTGGAATGATATAGGGTAGCCTGCTCAAGCAGGGGGTTAGACTAGAAGACCTCCAAGGTCCCATCAATCCCTGTTATTTTATGTTATTCTGTGTGATAAAAAGTTTCTAATGTTTTATAACTATATTTATTGTTTTGTCCTTGACCAAACATATCAGGAGAAAGCATCTCAGACCTGACCCTACTTATTCTTAGGATAAAGGCAGGGAGGGGGAGAAACACAATGAGACTTAGAAGATTCTCTTAATGTAAACCCTTATAATTAAAATAGTTTTAAGCACAGATAGTCCTTAAGTTATGACAATTCATTTAACTGTCAAAGTTCAGGTCACAAGCAGAGTACGAGCACTATGTACCTTCTCTCTATCTGTTCTCCATTCTGGAAGAAGAAGATTAGGCTTGGAATGAAAGAATGAAAGAATGAAAGAAGGAAGGAAGGAAGGAAGGAAAATAGAGAAAACAGATAGTCCTCAACTTAAGACAACAGTCGAGCCCAAAGTATCTGTTGTTAAGTGAGACATTTGTTAAGTGAGTTTTGCCCCATTTTACGGCCTTTCTTGCCACAGTTAAGTGAATCACCACAGTTGATAAGTTAGACATCTGGTTATTAAGTGAATTTGGCTTCACCATTGACTTTGCTTCTCAGAAGGTCACAAAAGGGGTTCATATAACCTTGGGACACAGCAACGGTCATAAGTATGAACCAGTTGCCAAGAATATGGATTTTGATCACGTGATCATGGGAATGCTGCAAAGGTTGTAACTGTGAAATGCGGTCATAAGTCACCTTTTTCAGTGCTACTGTAACATTGAACAGTCACGAAATGAACTGTTGGAAGTCGAAGACTAGCTGTACAATTTTCTTCTCTGAAGGAAGAAAAGAGAATATAACAATATTCTTTTATGTCTCTTTCCTCAACCTTACAAGGCTATATTTGTTTAGTCTAAAGATGAATAACTGTTGTGGTTAGCCGGCAGCAGGTGCACTCTGAGGAGAGTCAGGACTCAGATGAGGGGCCAGGACCCTTAGGGAGTGGATTGCTGCCTTCAGAGATTGTGGGGGCTGGCAGCAGCGATGAGGAGGTTCCCGAGAAGCTTGTGCCAAGTGGGCTGCTCGCAGGAAAGAGCAGCTGCAGCAGCACGGGCGACTCGGAAGTAAGGCTGCAAGGCTCCTCCTTCAAGAAGATAAAAGCCAGCTGTGAATAGGACGTTCTTTGCAGGAAGCAAAGACGTTTTGAAACTCGAACCTTGTGGACATTGCAGTATCTTAATTGGTATTTGAAGACTCTTGTGTTGTGAAATATTTCTAGTTAACCTTATCTGTTATTCTTGGCAGACTCGCACAGTTTTGGCGAGGCTTGTGCTTATCAAAGTTAATTAGTTTGCAGCAGCCTTTTAACTGGGGATTTGTAAGAATCATTAAAAGGTTTCTGTTCCTTTTGGTTTGTGTTGATTCTAGTAAACAAGGGTTTGGGTCAGAATAATAACTCAAAATTAATGCCACGATTTCATTCACTTTTTTGGACTCCCTTTATCAGACATCTGGAGTAAAGATATCAAAAGGGAGAAATTTACATCTACATATCCGATACAAAGAGAAGGGAAGGAAACAGATGGAAAGGACAAACAACGGACTCCAGGAAGCCCTTATGAAGACACAGTTGGAGAGTATCCTTGTGTTGATACATTTCTGTGAAAAGTTTGGGTTGAAAAAGGACAGGTTTGGGTAAACTAGACAGAAAAATAAATTTTCTTGCCTCTTTTTTTTTTATAAACCACACCATGATGCTGCAATTTATCAGGATGATTTTGAGAAAGAGGTGCTATTGATATATCTATGCATCCTTAGATTAAGAATAAAATGAAATTCCTGATATTTCTTTGTAGGGGTGGGGGAAAACAATTGGTCGCCAATTTACTATGTCCTTTGTATACTTTGAACCACCTGAGATTATCTAAATATTTCTGTGTTCCTGCATTCTTGATTGTTTTGTTTGGTCTACAAATGTCTGAGAGGTAATTTCTTCTGGTGTCTAATATATGACAAGATTCATCACGCACTTTTGATCTATTGACCATTTTAACAGTAAAGGTTTTTTAGAGCTGGCACATACCCTCTGAAGCAATAAATCACCGGACATGAAGGAAATGTCAAATTACAATAAAAGAATTGAGCACTCTGTAAACCTGAGGAACTGGAGAGATAGGGGATCAACTGTTCTTTGACCCAGAAAATTTCATGAAGGAGGAGAAGATACTATGGTCTTGAGATCTGGTGTGGACATTATGTCCAGCGATCCTTCTGTGGAATCCAGCATTCTATTCAACACCAAAATGCATGCATGCCTTTTTATAGGCAAAATTTGAGGATCGAAATCATCTCAACATTTAGAGATATATTTAGAGGCATACAGAGATATACTAGAATCAGTTGAGTGTAGTGGTTGAAGAATCAAATTAGTCAATCATAGTTCTGAGAGGTTCTTCAAAGAGGGATCTATCAAAGCAACAGAAATACTTTTCAGAGTTTTTAGAAAAAGGTTAGAGAAGAACAACCAGGATCATTAGGGAACTGGAGACTAAAAACTATCAGTTAAAAAAAAAAGTTAAGATTGAACAAGAGTAGAAAGTTGTAGCTGGGGATTAAAAAATTACAAAATGAGATCAAGTGAGGTACTAATACCACTTTATAAAGCTTTAATAAGACCACAACTAGAGAACTGCATCTAGTCTTGATCATCACAGTATAAAAAAGATGTTGAGACTCTAGAAAGAGTGCAGCAAAGAGCAACCAGGATGATTAGAAGACTAAATCATACAATGAATGGTTGCAGGAACTGGGCATGGCTAGTCTAGTGAAAAGAAGGACCAGGGGAGACAGGGTAGTCATCTTCCAATATTTGAGGGGCTTCCACAGAGAGGAGGGGTTAAGCTATTTTCCAAGGCACCCGAAGTCCAGATAAGGAATAATGGACGGAAACTGATCAAGGAGAGATTCAACCTAGAAATAAGGAAATATTTTCTGACAATAAGAACAATCAACTTGGGTCAACTTGCCTTTGAAAGTTGTGGGAGGTTTATCAGTGGAGGCTTTCAAGAAGAGACTGGACTGCCTTTTGTCAGAAATGGTGTGGATGACCTACAAGGTCCTAACTCTGTTAATCTGTTAACTATCTGTTAAAGAGTTATGATTCTGGCAAATGGAAGGTAGCATTCATCAGATTTAAAGTGTTATGAACTAATAAAAACGCTTAAATAAAGTTTATCAAAGCTTAAAGAAAAAGCAGGGTTCTAATCCTGCACTTCTGATTGGCTGATAATAGCGATATCGGATAGGTCCGTTCTGGAGAATCTGATTGGCTGTTAACGAGCCACTCTCATTGGTTCAAGGGTTTAATGCTTCCATGTTCTCATTGGTTAATAGGTCAGCAGCCTGCCCTATAAAAGGGCTGCTGCTGGCCTAGGTTTTTGCTCTGTTCACGATGATTAATAAAGAGTTGAAGTTCACTGTTCACTGCCTCGTCTCCGTTCCTTGCACCCATGTGCAGAACATAACACTGGTGACGAGGATGGGATGCGGAGACATCAGAGCTGACTGAACACTACAGAGCACCAAACAGAGCACGTGGCTGAAGGCACATTGACAACAGAACCATGTCCGGAGGCACCATACCACCCGCTCCATTTGACCCGGCACAAGAAGACTGGGAATCATACATAGATTGCTTCCAGATGTTTCTGGAGACCAACAACTTGAAGGATGCCACTATGGGGAAAAAGCGAGCAGTGTTCCTGACCCATTGCAGGCCTGCCGTCTTTAAGATGGCCAAGGCACTAGCAAAATCGGCTGAGGTGAAAACCATGGACTGGGACGTCCTCGCGCCTCTTCTATGGACCCTCTATGCACCCACCGTACCAACGCTTGTCCGAAGACATGAATTTTATCAGAGGGACCAGCAGAAGGGAGAGACCATTGCAGATTTCATCGTGGATCTCCGGAACCTGGGAGGCCTCTGTGAGTTCGCAGACCTTGAAGAAGCTCTGAGAGACCGAATAGTTCTGGGATTAGATGACCAGACAGTACAGAGCAAGATCATGGCCAAAGGGGACATCAACCTTGCTGATGTCATCAAAGACGCTACTGCAGCAGAAGCAACCAGGAAGTCGGCTGCCAGAATGCGCCGCACCAACGCACTGCTCCGTCAACTTGCCAGCGATACCTCACCTCGCCTAGAAAGGCACACAACAGTGACCCACCACGAGGACCTCGAATCGCCATCAGAAAGTGATGAGGAGGAGGTCAACCGGCTCCGGTCTGAACGTGACCAACGCCACCAGCGAAATCAAAGACTACCGCACCAATGCGCGGGTTGTGGGGCAAACCACCCGCGATCAGACTGCAAATTCCTCGACGCGCTCTGCCATTTCTGTGGGAAAAGAGGCCACATCAGAAAGGTCTGTAGAAGCAAGCAAGGATCCAGCCCACTTAAGAGGGGAAACAACTACCGCCAGACCACAGAGAATCGCCCTGTGAGTCGGGAACATTTGAACCGCCAATGGAATAACCACTCCTACAGAAACAAAACACCGACCATTTTATCGAGAAGAGAAGAGGCACACCAAACCATTACAATCGGTCACGCCTCATTGCTAGAAGCAAAGAAGATCCGAGTGAAGGTAGCCATCGAAAACCAGCCTTGTGTGATGGAAGTCGATTCAGGATCGTCCCTCTCGATGGTTTCCTGGAAGACTCTTAAACAATTAATCCCTGCCATCTGGTGTCAAGACCTCAGAGCCCAAAGAATCATACTCAGGATTATCAGGGGAACTGAATTCCGGTCATTGGATCCAGCGGGAAATGCTGCGAGTTCATGGTAGGCGACTTAGTTTTCGCTAAAAACCTCTCCGGCGAACCATTATGGATCAAAGCAACCGTAATTCAAACCACCGGGCCCAAATCATACCGTGTGCAAACCTGCGACAGAAAAATATGGAAACGCCATATAGATCAGCTTCGCTCTAGGCTACAACCCAGTTCCTGCAACTCCTGGGATTCCCAAACTGAGGGGGGAGGGGATGTCGAAGAAACCGAATTCGAGATGGTGGAGAGCAGAAGCGAGGGAAGTCAGCGATCGGGCATGATTAATGAAGAAGAATCAGGGAGGGGTGTGTCCTCACCACAGAGGAATATCTCAATGGAGGCTAGCCCGCTAAGATTGGAGGACAACAACAACAACAGAATTAGCAGCACCGAGTCGTCCAGTGAGAATGAGGAACCGCTGGTACCAGATATGTCCAAAAACGTCCCACCGAAGCTGGACTGCAGACGGGAACCGGTGGGACAGCGCAAATCTAATAGACAGTTAAAACAACCCGCATATCTTAGAGAATACGTCACCGCACCCCTCAAACAGAACCTGGGGGGAAGGGGTGTTATGAACTAATAAAATCGCTTAAATAAAGTTTTATCAAAGCTTAAAGAAAAAGCAGGGTTCTAATCCTGCACTTCTGATTGGCCGATAATAGCGATATCGGATTGGTCCGTTCTGGAGAATCTGATTGGCTGTTAACGAGCCACTCTCATTGGTTCAAGGGTTTAATGCTTCCATGTTCTCATTGGTTAATAGGTCAGCAACCTGCCCTATAAAAGGGCTGCTGCTGCCCCAGGTTTTTGTTCTGTTCACGATGATTAATAAATAGTTGAAGTTCACTGTTCACTGCCTCGTCTCCGTTCCTTACACCCATGTGCAGAACATAACATAAAGGCTGCACCAACTTTGAAAAAGTCAAAATGTTGGAATTTCAGGCTGTAGGAGGCAGTTTGGTGTAGTGGCTAAGACACAAGGTTAGGGCCATGCATGCAAGTACCATTTTTGGCATAAAGTTCAGCTAGGAACTTGGGCCGGTCATTATCTTTCAGCTCTGTGAAGGAGGCAATGTCAAACTACTTCTTGAATAGCCTTGCCAAGAAAACTCTATAGACTAGTGCAGGTTGTCTCCAGGAGACGTGAAGGCACAAACTCCCTTTTCTCGATTTAGAAACCTAACATCCCACCTTTGTTAATTTATGAGTAACTGAAGGCAGCAAATATACTGAATCTTCCTTCCTCTTCCTATTTGCCTAACAATAACAACACTGTAGGATGAATTGGGTTGAGATAGACTGACTGGCCCAAAGTCACCCAGCTGGTTTTCCTACCTAAGGTGAGGCTAGAATTCACCGTCTCCTGATGATTGACTCAAAGTCTCCCAGGCAGCTTTCATGCTTTAAGTGGGACTAGAACTCACTGTCTCCTGTTTTCTAGCCTGGTGCTTTAACCACTAAACCAAACTGGCTCTTAATTGCCATCATAAATCATAGGGAGAGTTGGGCCTGCGGACTGTGTGGACTTTAGTAACCAAAGCCTGATGAATTCATTGATTGGTTAATTTGTAGAAGGCAAAATACTTGACTAAAGAGTAAACATTACCAATTTTTAATTAATATAAATGAAGTCAAATATACTTTTTGGGAACATGAGGCCCTGAGCACATCATTCAAAGACTAGCTGTAGCCTTCAGCCCAATACATTGCACTCCCTATCAATCTCTGTATAGGTATGCATAGGTGGATAAAAATATTAAAAAGAATATGTTCCTACCTAAAAGAGTTCACTAAGCAGTATTTTTCCTTTTAACAACCCTGTAATCCCTTAATTCGGGATAGAGACAACGCAACTGAATGGTGCTGAGCATTTACTGGTCAGATGCCCTTCCTGATGCCTATGTGATGTTAGCAGCAGATATTTTCTCTTTGCACCCCGGCATAGAGAAAAAATCTGTTGCTGCTTAGAATTGAATTCCGAACTTTCAGAGTGAGAGGCAAGTGCCTTCACCTCTAATGTCAGCCTTCCAATAAACAAACTCTAGCCTAGTAAACTCCGAGGTGAGCATTTCCTCAAAGTTCCATTTTATTAGAGTTGTCATATTGGCACATCTGGGGAAAAAAATGAATCTGAGAGTTCTGGGTTTTTCCTTCCTAAAAGAAATTCAAAGATCCATCGCCTATATTCATCAGTCCATCATACGGCCCAATCAAACCATCATCCCAACTGGAGACCTTCCTCCAGACACTTCTCTCCAGGTGCAGGGCAACATGTCCTTGACTCTCTGAGAAAGAGTGTTGTTGAAATCCCCCCTCACAAATTTCCAGGGACTAAATGTGGCAGCCTTGACAAGTAAAATATGGCTTCCAAGACTGACATCTAGGCTACCACACACCACTCAGGTTTCGCTAAAGAGTAAACCAACAATAATAGAAAGGCAATTGAGAATTATGGAATGTAAAGATGGATTATCATTGATGTCCTCTTGCTCTCTTTCTCCCTACAGAAAGACATGTCTCAGGGTTTCAATCATGAAGAGTTAAGACACAAGAGCAGGGACCCAAAGAAGCTTGGCCAGGCGTGGATGGATAGGACATGGTTTATGCCTCCTGCCAAATGGATTCCCTGCAAAAAATAAATTAAATTATAGCTATTAATTTGTAGATAGCCTTCCTATCATTCCGTCTGGGTGTATTTTATGCAGGAATGTGTCCTCACAAATCTTCCATTTGTATATTTCAAACTGCATTGTAGTTGTATGCTTATTATTTTCATAGGTGTTAATGCTCACTTTGTTCTTTTCCTTTTGCTGTTGGGGAAAATATAATTTAAATCACTCTCCCTCTGTGCCACTTTTATAAGGCATTAAAGAATACAAGGATCCCCAATGTACTTAATTTTTTAAAATTCATTTTACTTCCTGGCTGGGGCAGGAGTCAAATTTTTAAATGCAAGATGACATATGGCTGTTCATTATTTATACATTCTGTAGCAGACTATAAATTTTACTTTGGATGGATATCAAAGCTCTGGTGCTATTCCAGTTACAAACACATAAATCATAGTTATGGTTATTAGTCTAAATGCAATGCCACCCAAGTTCTAGATCAAAACCTTTAAAACTACTTTAAAATTGATAGCTGTTCCATAACTTATGCCTGATTTTATTAAATAAATCCATTATTACAGAGAGCTTTGAACTATTATATTTTTAGCTGGTTAAAAAGAAGTTAAGATTGAACAGAAATAGGAAGTTGTAGCTAGGGACTAGCTTAGAAGCAGAAACAAAATGAGATCAAGTGAGGTACTAATTCCACTCTATAAAGCCTTACTAAGGCCACACCTAGAGTACTGCATCTAGTCTTGATCATCACACTATAAAAAAGATGTTAAGACTCTAGAAAGAGTGCAGCAAAGAACAACCAGGATGATGAGGGGGCTGGAGGCTAAAACATACAATTGCAGGAATTGGACTTGGCTAATCTAGGAAAGAGAAGGAACAGGGGAGACCTGATAGCAGTCTTCCAATCTTTGAGGGGCTGCCACAGAAAGGAGGCAGGGGTCAAGCTATTTTCCAAGGCACCCGAAGGCCAGACAAGGAATAATGGATGGAAATTGATCAAGGAGAAATTTAACCTGGAAATAAGAAGGAATTTTTTGACATTGAGAACAATCAACCCATGGAACAGAAGTTGCCTTTGGAAGTTGTAAGAGCTTCATCCCTGGAGGCTTTCAAGAAGAGATTGGACTGCCATCTGTCAGAAATGGCTTAGGTGGGGGGTTGGAGTAGATGACCTATAAGGTCTCTTCCAACTCTATTAATCTGAGATGAATGGAACAGCTCTCACGTTGAGCACGATCTTATAAAAATGGAAGTGCAAGATAAAAACTCCATCATCTGGCACCAAATATGGACTATCCACCCCACCCTCACCCCCAAGGCATCACAGTGGCTGTGGTTGCTCATCAAACATACAATAGCAGGTGTAGAGAGAACTTATTACAGTTAATCCTCAATTTATGACCACAATCGAGGCCCAAATGGATGTAGTTAAGTGAGAAATTTACCCCGTTTTATGACTTTTCTTGCCGCATTTGTTAACAAATCACTGGAGTTCTTAATATAGTAACTAAGTGAAATTAGTAATTAAGTAAATTTGGTTACAAAAGGCAACTGGACTTTGGTATGGTTTTTTTCAGAATGTTTCACTTCTCATCCAAGAAGCTTCATTGCTTCTTGCAGGATGGTGGCAGCGATAGAAGAATTAGTTCTGACAGGATGGGGGGGTGGAGTTTGGAAAGATCATATTCTTTGCAGTCATCTGCCAAGTCCATAATAAAAAAAATATTTGAGTTGTTTCTTTCTTTATTATTTAACTAAGTATTAAATTAAATTATTGTGAAATAGAGCAGTTTGATAAGATAACAGTGTACAACAGTTTGCAAGCCGTTTGAACATTTTGATTATTTCAGAGTTTGTGCAGGCTTTGGATCTAATAAATGCCACCTTGAATTTCCCCAGAATCATAACTCTGCAAAGTATTTCAGCTGCTTTTGTAGATTTCTCTTTAAAGAAACTCACAGGGCTGTGATTGACATCCAATCTGGGCTGAAGAAAAATCAGAACTGAACTGGGGAAAAAAACCCGCTTCAGGGAGAGAAAAATATTTTCAAGGCACTTGAAGCTTGAGGAAAATAAGTGCATTCTTGAAGAACTGTTCAAATCAACTCCGGTGGTATGATTGCTGCAGAGTTCGTACTAGCATAGTATGATCTAATCTAACCATGATTTGTGATGATGCCTTCGTATTTAAAGCCAAGATATTGAGGTTGGCACTTTGTTTGACTTTTTGTTGAACTATGAAAGGTGATTATGATTGAATTCAAAAAGGAGGGAAAAGCAGGGCAAGAGAGAGAGCCAAAGAGAGAGAGAAAGGAAGAAGCATTTGCTCAGTATTCAAAGTTTTATGGTTTGATGTTAATTTTGGCTCTTTCGGTTCCAGCTATATATGATCAGGGTAACATTTGCAAGTCTAATTTGACAAGAGAGAAAGCAAAAGGTCTCTGGAGCCCAATCAAACATCTGAGAAGGAACTTCAAAGGGATCTCCAAGTTAGAGACTTCCAAATTCAATAGGAACACTATGCTTGGTGAGTGGAGGAAAGCTAACATTAAAAACCTAGGGCTGTGCTTTTCTCGTAGGTGATGATGATGATTGTTGTTGTTATTCTTATTATTGTTGTTAATATTTTCTTCAGAAAATTACAGATATTTATGGAACTGCCTAATTCCAAGTCACATTTTTTTCCCTTCTTTCATAAGAAAGTCCCTTATGGGCAACATCATCAGCTAATCTTCACTTCCAGAACTATGGAGGAATAAGGTAAAGGTTCCCATTGCACATATGTGCTACTTGTTTCCAGCTCTAGGGGGCAGTGCTCATCTCCGTTACAAAGCCAAAGAGCCAGTGCTGTTCATGGCCATGTAGCTGGCATGACTAAACACCAAAGGCGCACAGAACGCTGTTCCATTCCCACCAAAGAGGTCCCTGTTTTTCTACTTGCATTTTTACCTGCTTTCGAACTGCTCGATTGGCAGAAGCTGGGACAAGGAACAGGAGCTCACCCTGTTATGCAGCGCTAGGGATTCGAACTGTCGAATTGCCAATCTTTCTGATCAACAAACTCAGCGTCTTAGTCACTGGGCCACCACATCCCTGGAGGAATAGGGGAAAGGAAATCCCCATCAACTAATCTGAGATTTCTAATTGAAGATGTTTCAGAACTGAACCTTCCAGAAAAACTTTTCTATTTTCTCAGTAACACCATCTACACATTTGGCATCAGAGACTATTCTTTCAGGAAAACAATTGTATTAGTCATTGACTAATACCTCTTCCTGAATACCCTGCAAGTCATTTTAAATTTGCAAAATTGGAACAAAGAATTGGACAGAAAGTAAGTGTTGGACAGTTTCTTGAAAATCAGTCGTGTGCACTGCTTCTCAACCTTAGCAATGCCGAGATGTGTGGGTTTCAGCTTCTAGAATTCTGACAGTTGAAATCCACTCATATCAGCATTGCTAAGGTTGAGAAACACTGATCTAATCCAATCAGCTACCAAGTGCAAAAACCCACTATAGTATCCCTGAAAGATCTGCCATCATGTGGTTTAAGGCTACTGCTTCTTCTGAAACAACTACAGTATAAACAAGACTGCTCCACCTTTATCATGGCAGTCAAGATCACAAAGACATTCAATGTATCACTTGGTTTTGAGATCAAAGTTTATTATACTTTACATGTTCATTAGTTTGCCTTTCTCAAAATTATCTGTCTGTCTGTATATCTGTCTATCTATCTATCTATCTATCTATCTATCTATCTATCTATCTATCTATCTATCTATCTAATCTTTCTCTGTCTGTCTGTCTATCTGTCCTGGCCACCCATCACACAAGAAATTATTCTGAGCAGCATACAGCAAAAAAGCATAAAAACAATAAATACGTCAAAGAATCATTTTCTTCTTCTTCTTCTTTTTTTTTTTAAGCATATACAAGAGGTTCCTCCCAGCTTGATTTGTGATCTGCAAATTTGATGAGTGGCCCTTCAGTCCCTTCATTCAGGATATTTATGATGATATTGAAGAGTATTGAGCCTAAGACCTTGAGGTTTCCTATTGCATATTTCCCTCCATGTAGATGTAGTTTTACTGAGGACTACATGCTGAGTTCCTTCCTTCTTCTGTTATTCTATCTTTTTCCTCCCATAACTTCCACTGACACAATGTGAGGAAGGCAACTCATGGAACCCTGTATGGATGTTTTACTGAAAGGGAAAGAAATGAATTGATGGCTTATGGGTTTTCAGGACTAATAATTTAAGGGCAAAATAAAAGGGGGAAAGGACTTGTAAAATACTTAAGAGAGAGGAGGGTCAATAAGAAAGCAATTGTTGGCTGAATACAAAGTCAAAATCATCTACATATGTTTCTTAACTTTCATCTTCCTTCCTTCCTTCCTTCCTTCCTTCCTTCCTTCCTTCCTTCCTTCCTTCCTTCCTTCCTTCCTTCCTTTCCCTTCCCTTCCCTTCCCTTCCCTTCCCTTCCCTTCCCTTCCCCTCCCTCCTTCCCTCCCTCCCTTTCTTGTTACATCTATTACATATGACAGAACTTTAAAATTTCAATTTTGATAGTCCAACTATTTTCCATGGTTGAGTTATACACAATACTTTTCAAGAAATCTGATGTGGTCAGATATTAGCATTTACAGATCATACAGCCAGAAGTCTTGGAAGGAATCCCCAAGGAATGCAGGAATCCAAATTTAAGCATCCCTGACAGCCTCAGCTTGCACAGAGCCTATGAAGGTATGTACATCTCTCCCCTAAGAAATTGGTTTTGCTGTCAAGATGCTGTTATCATTCAAAAGTTTTCCCCCCTAATATTCAGCCAGAATCTGCCTTGCTATAACTCAAAAAATCATTCTTCCCAGTGCCCTGGTACTCTGAGACAATTGATGTTGTGGTCTTCTTTGGTGTGACACTTTTTCAGCTCCTTGGAAAAAAACATTCTGTATTAGTCTGCAGACCTTTTCTCTCAAGGCTAAACATACACAGTTCTACTGGCACAAAATGGAGAAATCGTTTTGTTATCAACAGAAAGAAGAAGAAAAAAAATCCCATCCTGCTTGAAATATTCTACTGGAACATTTCAAATTACTTGTCTTGCAACCAACAAATACTGTAAGCTTGCCATAATTTAAGAAACAGGATCACAGCATTGAAAACCACTTTACAATCCCCACTCCACCCAAAAAAAGAAAATAGCAATAGCACTTAGACTAAAATCTAAGATTTACAAGACAATCATCTGCCCTGTTGCACTGTATGGCACTGAATGCTGGGCAGCAATCACAGGGACCGAAAGCTATCTCCATGCCATGGAAATGCAAATGCTTCTTTGGATATCAGGCATCTCCCTTCTTAATCACATCACAAATTACACCATTCAACATTTTGGTATGACACCATTTATAGAAAAGATGAGAGAAGGCCGGTTCCACTGGTATGGACACCTCCAGAGAGCAGCACCTTCCACCATGGCCAAGACTGCCTATCAACTAGAAGTCAATGGCCGGCATCCAAAACAGAGATGGCCATTAACAAAGATATGCAAGCTATGGGCCTATCATGGTTGTGCCAAAGGTGCTTTTTCTTTTCTTCAGTTGCCTCCTGAAAAAGCATGTTTGGGACTCTGGTTCTTTTGTGTATTTTAGCCAAGCCATACCTCGAATCCAGCACAACGGTATAAGCCAGCAATGTGCTGCAGCTTCCAAAAAAGCCAATGCAGTCCTGGGCTGCATTAGCAGCAGGATAACATCAAGATATCTTAGGGGCTGCCCCAAAGAAGAGGGAGTCAAGCTATTCTCAAAGCACTTGAAGGCCAGACAAGGAATCATGGAAGGAAACCAATCAAGGAGAGAAGAAACTTAGAACTATGGAGAAATTTCTTGACAGTCAGAACAATTAATCAGTGGAACAACTTTCCTCCAGAAGTTGTAAATGCTCCAACACTGGAAGTTTTTAAGAAGAGATTGGATAACCATTTGTCTGAAATGGTGTAGGGTTTCCTGCCTAAGCAGGTAGTTGGACTAGAAAGCCTCCAGGGTCCCTTCCAACTCTTGTTCTTCTAATTCTAAAGTTCACAAGTATGAATAATATCACTTCATATTGCATTAGTGAGGCCACGTTTGGAAAGCTGTGTTCAGTTCTGATTGCCATGATACAAAAAAAGATGTTGAGACTCTAGAAAGAGTGCAGAAAAGATACATGGTCTGGAGGCTAAATCACATGATGAAGAGTTGAGGAAGCTAGGTATGCCTAGCCTACCAAAGAGAAGGATTAGGGGTGACATGATAGCTTCCTTCCGGTGCTTGAGGGACTGTCACAGAGAAGAGGAGGTTGGCCTCCAAAGCACCTGAGAGCGGGATGAGAAATAATGGATGGAAACGCATCCAAGAGAGATCCAACGTGGAACTTAGGAGAAATTTCCTGACAGGGAGAACAATTAATCAATGGAATAATCTTACCTCCCCAGAGGTGTGGGTTCTCCATCACTGAAGTTTTTTAAAGAAAAAAAATTGGAGAACCATTTGACTGAGATGGGGATTGGAGTACAGGCAGTAGTGAAATGATACTGGTTCGGAACAGTTCAACCGGTTGGTAGCAAAAATTGCTGCTGGTTCAGTCCAACCAGTAGTTAAAAAAAAATAAAAAAAACTCTGATGATCAGCTGCTAGGAGAAAGAAGGAAAAAGTGCAGGATCGGCTCTGCCACCTGCCCCTGTTCTGTTCTTTATCTTCTCAGATGATTGGCATGGCAGAGCCTCAGCTGGTGTTTGGAAAGCTGCGAACACGTGCAAAGTGTGTGATCACTGAACTGATAGAATCCCACCACTGACTAGAGGTCCCTTCCAGGTCCCTTCCAGCGCTGTGATTCCATGTTTTAAGCATGGGGAGGAAGGGAAGGAACAAGTTCACCAACCTGTTTCTTGGGGGTGGGGTGTCTTTTTGTCAGCTACAGTGTAGATGTGGATGTTTTCTGCAAGAATAATTTCAATCTGATGCTTTTTAGCTGTATGATTTGAAGTCTAGGGTTTTTTTCTGACACCATGCAGAAGAGAACATTCATAGATACAGCCCACCTTACAGCCTCTAAACCTGGTGTGTCCTCGTAAATCAATGAAACACTAGGAAATATGACAGCAACTTACATTGGACATCAACGTTTCCGAGTTTTCTCATAATTTTACCATCTCTGGAAAGACAAAGCTGGGGATAAGGTGTAGTTCAGTAATAAACATAGGAACTCAAAAAAATCATTTAAAAAAAAAACATAGAGGGGAATTAAACATTCTTTGCTTTTGTTTTTCACTGGCCTAATTTTGCTCTCAAACATAAGTATGCCCATTTGAAAATACATCTTCAAAGTCTACTTGAATTCTCACTCTTTGGGGGCTGACATATCAAAAGAAACTTGCTGACATAAACTGGTTATGTGGACTTTGATCTATTCTAATATATGATTTTAATGTTTCTCATTTCCCTGGTTTGCGAACTCGCATCTATCATATAGTGTCACATTTAAGTTTCCTAAATTACTGCTTTTAACTTTTCTTTTGTTGCTTCCTATCACAGAGATATATTCTAAAGCGCTGCTCTCCGTCTCCCCCCAACCCCCCCTCCCTGATTATATCTTAATATTAATACATTGAAGAGAAAATGGAAAATTTTGCTCACTTAAAAAGACAGCAATTTTTTGATAGGGCTTTAGAGATTCAATATTGTCCTGTTTTTCAAATCCAGGGCTTGATTTAATCTCTGGGCACAAAAAAATGAAATCCAGAATGGCAAATGATGACAAATCAAACAACAGAAAGGGAAGAAGCAGAGTTAAACCTTGAGCATTTTAATTAGGGACTGAAGTGGGGGGGAAAACATACCTGGTTTATCTATTTGCAGATGAAGGGACCCTAAATTTATATATATATGCAGGAACAACGGGGAGAGAAAATAATAATAATGATAACAACGTAGCAGCAACAATGTGTCCCTGTGAATTCTTCTGTTCCAAAGATTAAAGGAAATGTGGTCTATTATAAAGTCAAGCCTTCTCAGGAACATTGACACCTATTTTCTATATTTTGTTTTGATCCCCAAATCTCTGAATTTTTTAGTTGTTTTGCTTTGGTCTCATTTTCCATTCTTTCTCTTCTGTCAGATTTGCATCCAGCAATGTACAGAATAAATCTGGTAGAAAGGGCTGTCAAGGACCCATCAAGGTGATTCTGGGTTTAAGGGGAGAACCAGATATAAGGACCTGCCTCAGCTATCTTCTCAGGAAAGCATGACTCTTGAAACAATTGGCATTTCGAAAGGAACTTTTACTGAGGGAAACTTGTTGCAGAGAAGTCAGGCAGAGTTTGAAGATTCCCATGTGAAGTATTAAATTAATTTCCCCTGTTCAACCCCCACTTAGTGTCAGATCCCTAAAGTGATACTGCCATTCAACTGGGGGTAAGGGGGGAACCCTGAATGTAATTCTTTCTTTCTTATTATCTCTGACAACTGCTAGTTTATAACCTTTACCCTGGCACCTGGGCACCCTGAGATTTTCTCACCTTTTGGGGAATGTACTAAGGGGGAGGGCCATGTGGGTTGTTTCACTCTGAAAGTCAGCAGAAGATGACCCTGGGAATGCCAGCTTATCTGGTTCTCAGGACAGCCATTGCAATAACATCTCCACACCTGTGGATTGGCTAAATCCACATCAGACAGGAGGGAAGGGTTTCTAATGCCTTATTTCTAACTGTATTGCCTCGGGGGAGGATTTAGAGTCTGCTTTGCGTCTGTCCTGTTGATCTATTCTGCTCAATAAAAGGTTCCTTTTGAAATACTCAGTTTCAAGAGTTTTTACTTTCTTCAGTTAGGAGAGACAGGTCCTTACACCCAGTGCCCCATGTCCACTAGTAGCCAATACGATGCTGCAAAGGTATGAGAACTTTGATTTGGGATGGTGTTAATAGATCATCCTCAGAGCATTGCCGTCTTGGGTAACAGGCTGGAACTGAGTGAGAGGGAAAGTCTGTCCAGATGGCACATTCCCTCTCTTTTATTCCCAAGCAGTTACAGCAAAAGCGAAAGTATGCAAAGCCCTCCACCCATGAACCTTCCATGCTGTCCCCTTAAAAGAAGGACATCCACGCTTAGAGGAGAAAAAAAATAAAAAAAGGGGGAAAGAGAAGGTATAGTCATTTTGGCTTGTCAGGATACTGATTGTGAAATCATTTAAGTAATCTAGGGGCTTTGATATGACATTTATCAAGCCATTCATTCTGGATGCTAGGGAAGTCTTTTCCATTCTACTAAGTACTGGTCATTGCTCCTGTGGTGCATGAGTCAAGAATTGATTTAATCTAAAGTGCTGCTCTCCTTCTATCAGGTTCAAGAACAGGAGGTGCCTTAAAGAGGGAACCACCTCAGGTTTTAACAGGCTGCATTGGAAAAGGGTGGATTTTTCTCAAAGGTTTTGGCAAGTCCAGTTCTACTGTGACTGGGCTTATAAATGCATTTGATCAGAAAAGATTCCACAAAATTAGGGCCTAACCTTTTTGAGGGTTGTAAGGATTGAAGGAATCGTGTGGATAAATACACTCGATCCCTCACTCTAAATTCTTCAACTCTTTATTAATCAGCTTGAATTCTGTAAGTGTGTCTAGCTTCAGTAAGGGTTTTGCGCAGAACTGGCCAGGTGTTTTGTAGCTGACCAATCGATCCCTTTAATGATGGAATTACAGGAACATTAACTGGTACCTCAGGAATAGGTTTGAATTCTTGCCCCGTAGCAACTTGGAAAGTGCTACTGCGCATTGCACTGTTGTAGACAACTTCAGCAAATGGCAGGAAGTTGGCCCAATTGCCTTGTTGATAATTGATGAAGCATCTAAAATAGGCTGCTAAACTCCTGGCCCACAGGCCACACCTGTGCTTGGTTTAGCAAAGGGGGAAAAGGTCCCAATATGTCACGTGATGCTGCCGTGACACTGTGAGTTTGACACCCCTGTTCTAAGGTATTGTTCCAGAACTGAGTTCATATATTCAGTCTCACCATTAGTTCAAAGATAGTAACTAGATCTTAGTTCTTGCTCAGTACTTAACAGGTCCAAAAAGCCTCTCCAGAACTTAGAAGTAAATTGGACCCCATTGTCAGAAATTGTTCACTGTGTTGCTCCATGTGATCATTAGACAAGGTGTAGGAACATCTTTGTTAGTCCTTTAGATGTGGGTATTTTCTGTCACGGGATAAAGTGCACTTGTTTTGAAAGAATGACCCCAATTACTGTGTTTCCTGTCCTTTCGAGGAATAAAGTCCACAATAAAGTCCATAGAGATCTCTGTCCAGGGTGCTGAAGGCTCGGCTACAGTTTGGAGAAAGCCTGGTATTTTTCCTTGCCTTCACTTTGCCGAAGAGCATATAGGGTAGGTAGAAATATAGCTTTCAATGTCTTTTTTAAGGGAAAGCCACCAGAATTGCCTTTTTACGAGGTGTAGGGTTTCGACGAATCCAAAATGCTCTGACAGTTTTGAGTTGTGGTATGCTTGCATGATTTTAATCTTTGATTGGCAGGCACATATAGCTTGCCCCTCACCCAAGCCAGTCCATCCTGAATAAAACAAACATTTTTATGGCTACTTAAGTCCGTTGTGATCATTCAGGGCATCCTTCAAAACAACTGCTGTAGTCCTTTCCACAGGTGTTTTCTTTTTCTCCTTTGCCTGTGTTCTCGTGGTCACTTGGGTGGCCAGCTGGTGCGATAGGAGCATAGGTTTGACTATTTCTGTTTCAGAGCTATTGTACTCAACAAAGCATGAGCAAGGCTTTTTTTTTTTCCTCCTGACAAGTAGCTTAGGGTAAAATTCAATCACTGAAAGTATTGGGTCCACCCCACCTGCTCAGGGGAGAACTTTCCAGGGGTTTTTAGAGCTTCGAGGTTTTTGTAATCAGCTCATACCTGGAAAGGGATTTTATTCCCCTCTACGAAATACCTCCAGGAGAGGAGTGCCCACCTAACAGCATAGGCTTCTTTCTCCCATACAGCCCAGCCTTGTTCAGTTTCAGTTAACTTTTTGGATGTGTATGCACACAGGCGTAAGCTGCTCCTTTTCCTGTATCAGCGTGGCCCATCTTTGTTGGCCAGCCCTTTGCTGTTGTTTCCTTTTTCTGTCAAGCCTTCTAAGTACCTGATAATCAGCATTCCTATTGACTGACAAGGGGTTTGTTTCCCAGGCTTCAATCATTTCCCTGCCTATCTTTGTACCTGCTCAGCCAGCAATCTTTGTAGTAGCTTGCAGAATTGAATATATGTCCATGTTCATTGCAAATGAAGCTACCCATGAGTTTGGGTCTCCTCATCTGACCACTCACTTGTGTTCTTGCAACCTGATGGTTAGCATCCTCCCTACCTCACAGTCACAGGAGCAATCCATGCAGGGGATCTGGTAGATTATATTAGAAGAATCTCCCACCTATAAAGGGATCTTTACAACACATGATTTGTTCTTGTATGGAAGCTTCTAGGTGGGGTTTTTTTTCCTACCCATAAAGAAGACAGGGTTATGGGCTAATGAACCTACTACCAAACTCTGCAAAAAACTTTAATTTTCTTGAAAATGTTTCTTTTGTTGTTCACGAATGTCAAATTTAATGTACTACAAGAAACCTTAATTCATTTCTCAACACCATGAGGCATGAACATTAGCCATTCATCTTAACCTTCCATTTGGAGGCCTAACTTAATTCTGACTTAATTAACATGATATTGTTTACTATTTTTCATGAGAAAATGCAGATAAATATGTTAATCCATCACTGAAAATTTGTCTTAATTAGCATGAAGTTCACTGAGGGATTTCAGGCATCCAAACAGGAGTGAGCTCCTGAATTGAGGGGCCTAACAGGAAGTAGATTTAAAAATAGTGAAAGCCGGAGGTCCTGAACTAGATTTCTTAAATTACAGATAAATTGTGGATGGATGGAAAGCACAAGCTATACACCTTGCAACTCTTTACACTACTTTTTTAAAAAATTGTTAGCTATTCTCCAATGCAATTTGTTTCAAGATACAAGGGGCCCTTGACTTATCACTACAATTGAGCTGTTATTAATTGAGACAGCTCGTATATGAATTTTGACCTATTTTACACCTTTTCTTGCCACAATTGTTAAGTGAATCACTGCAGTTGTTAAGTAAATAACAGGGCTGTTAAGTGACTTCCCAGTTGACTTTGATTGACAGAAGGTCACAAAGGAGGATCACATGACCCCGGGACACTGCAACCATCATAAATATGAATCAGGTGCCAATCATCCAAATTTTGATCACATGGGACCAGGGGGATGCTGCAACGGTTGTGCAAAAAACTATCATAAGTCTGTTTTTTTGAGTGCTGTTTTAACTTTGAATGGTCACTAAATGAATTGCTATAAGTCAAGGACGCATTGTACATCTCACACAATGGTACTCTGCTCTGGCAAAGCACTTGACCTCAACATGGGGAGATACTTTATTTAGAACATAGAATAAAAAGGGGTGGAAGAAATTTTGGAGGCTTCCTAGTCCAGTCCCCTGTTTGAGCAGGGGGCCCTATATCATTCGAGACAAATCACTATCTAGTCTCTTCTTGAAAACCTCCAGTGATGAAGCACCCACAACGTCTGGAGGCAAACTGTTCCATTGATGAGTTGTTCTCACTGTCAGGAAATTTCTCCTTAGTCCTAGGTTGGATCTCTCTTTAATGATTTTGTTCTGCCTTCAGGTGCTTTGGCAAATAGGTTGATCTTCTTTTTTTCTGTAAATGCCAGTGCACCATTGCTGCGGTGAATAGATGAGTCTGTCTTGATTGCCTGTCTTATCCAAGTGAATGGGGTTTATGTATCGACATCAATTCCACGTCTTAGCTGGAGCAGAATGATATGCCAGCTCTTCTTTATTGTTTGGAAATGGTATGTTGCATTGCGGAATCCTTGTGGGAGGTAGAACACAGACCCACAATTTGTTACCTGAAGGCAGGCATAAACTTGTTGGCTTTCAAGGGTTTGCAATTGGCCTAAAGTTAACATTTTAAATGATATAGATTCATAGAATTCCAGAGCGGGAAAGAACGTTAGAAGTTATCAAATAGAAGCACCTGTTCAATGCCAGATCCACTAAAGCATTTTGATAGAAGAACATTTTGAAGATCTCCAAGGAAAGATAACTCAACGCTTTATAGAGCAGCTTGTTTTGCTGGCTGACAGCTTGTATAACCTAGCCTGAACTTCCCTTCTTGTAATCTCGCTGCCAGGAAATTTCTTCTTTGTTCTAAGTTGGGATCTCTCCTTGATTGGTTTCCATCCAGTGGTGGGATTCAAATAATTTAACAACCGGTTCTCTGCCCTAATGATTTCTTCCAACAACCAGTTCAACAAACCGCTCAGAAAGTTAACAACCGGTTCTCCTGAAGTGGCGCAAACCAGCTGGATCCCATCACTGTTTCCATCCATTGTCCTGCTCTCTGGTGCTTTGGAGAATAGGTTGACTCTTTCTCCTCTGTGACAGCCCTTCAGATATTGGAAGATGACTATCATGTTACCCCTAATCCTACTTTTCATTAGACTAGACATACCTAGCTCCTGCAACCATCCATTATACACTTTAGCCTTTCTGTCTCCTAATCAATTTTGTTGCTCTTTCTTCTCTAGAATCTCAACATCTTTTTATACCATAGTGACCAAAATTGGATGCAGAATGTTGTCTACTAAAGTAGTATAAAGCATTACTAACACTTCACATGATTTTGATTTTATGCCTCTGTTGGTGTAGCCTAGGACTTGATGAGCCTTTTGGCAGCTGTGGCTCACACTGCTGTCTTATACTTAAGCGGTGATCCACTCGGACCTCCAGATCCCTGTCACAATTACTGCTACCATTTTTTATACCTGTGCATTTGGTTTTTCTTGCCTAAATGTAAAATCTTACTTTTTTCCCCACTAAATTGCATTTTGTTGGGTGGTATTCAATAGCATTCGAGTCTATGAAGATCCTTCTAGCTTTTGGGCCTCTCTTCTAAACTGTTGACTGTTCCCCCAGTTTTGTGTTGTCTAGAAATTGAATGAGTTTCCCTTTCATTGAGGACTACACATTGAGTGAGGTTGGCCAGCTAGTTGTTTATCCATCTTTTAATAGTACTGTCTATCCCACATTGTTGTATTGTACAAAGAAGTAGGCCTATCAGTCCATACCTTACCAAAAGTCCAAGTTTACTATGTCCACATCATTTCACTGGCCCATTAATTGAGTTCCTTTGTCAAAGAATGAACTAAGGTTTGTCTGGCATGATCTATTTTTGACATTGGTTCTCTTCCTTTTTTTTAAGGGGCTAAGGAAACCATTGAAAACAAATAACTCTAACCAATAAATAAATAAAATCAGTAAAAGAGAATATTGGTGAATCAGGATTCAAATGAGGGGTCCTTGTTTCAACTCACATTTGGTTGTTTTCTGATGATTGTTTAGTGGTTATTTGATGATCTATGATGTTACCTGGTCTCCCTTTGCATTTTCCTTCACACACACCCTCTTTCTTCCTCCCCTCTTTCCCTCTACTGTTTCTTTCTCTCCCTCCCCCACTCTCTCCTGTTACAATAGCCTGCAGCTCAACAGAGAACAAAACTGCAAACTCAGCAAAGGTGTTAGATAAATCTCATTCCAGGCTCTAGCCTGATCATCCCCTTTGAGTTGTCAGAGAGGATTCAAAGAGAGATGGGCATTGCAGACTCCCTTTTGCCAAAATGTCACTTAATTTTTCAGGGCTGGCTCCGAATAAGCAATGGGCCTCCATCTCCAGCCCCTGCCTGGAAGAAACATTACAGAGAAAATAAAATGATGAAGGCAAATTGAAGCCTGGGTAAACAGATGCACAGAAGGAGTTAGAGAATCAAGAGTCTTTCCTAAAACCTATTGTTATCCTTACTGAAATTTCATTTGCTTCCTTGGGGATTATACCAACAGCCTTTAATGCTGTGCTCCAAACCTTCACTGCAACTTACAGAAGTTCCAGCCACACAAAATCTGCAAAAGAGATGATCACCTATATCCAATCATGTTCTCAGGGAGCTTTAAACTAGCTTTTAGATTTCATTTATAGTCTGTCTTCCATTTTCTCTTTCTTATGCCTGCATTGCTACCTCTTTATCCTTCTCCCTCCCTCCCTCCCTTCCTCTCTTCCTTCCCTCCTCCCTTCTTTCCTCCCTCCCTTCCCTTTTCATCCTTCCTACCTTCCTTTTTCCTTTTTTCCTCTTACCCTTCCTTCTTTTCCCCACTTTTCTCCCTTCCTTTCTCCCCTCCAAACCTCCCTTTCTTCCCTTCTGTCTACAAAAGAAAAATAGGATAGAAACAACAATGATTAAATATGAATGAAAAGCACTGTGGGAAAACATTCTAGCAACATATCCTTCCCTTCCATTATTTGTGTTAACCTCAATTTGGATATTTATTCAGTACATTGAATGTTAAGGGTTGTTGCTAGCTTCTGTTTAAGTGCTTTCATCCATTATTTTTCATTCATTTCACAACTTTTTGTCAAACTATATTCCAAACATCTGGCTTTGCCTTGCTGTAGAATATGCCATATGAAAAAGAGATGACCTTGCTTAAATTTAATTAAGCTTCCATTATAGAGATGGGAGTTTTGGGCACATCTTGTTGAATGTGTAGCTAAATCATTTCAAGACATTATATTCTTGAAATTATATTATATTTTGCCACCTTCCCCACAACATTTCCTTTGTGCTTTGAAAGAAGTTTCTAATGATTTTTTAAAATTTTGATTTAATGAGAACTGCTAGGAAAAAAAACCACATGCATTTTTCTCTGCCTACAACAGCCTTTGCTTTAAATAATTTTCTTATTCCATCTTTCTTTTTTGATTAAATTAAATGCAAGTTGTTGGGGGAGAAGGGAGTCTGATGAAATTCCCTTCCATCCTGGACCTACAATATAAATAAAAAGTGTATTCCTTCAAAAGGAGTCGATTTTCATCTTCAAGTTATTAAAGATATTTCAAGTGAATGTTGGAAATGCAAATGTAAAGAAAGGAACCCTTTATCATTTATGCTGGACATGTGACAAAGCAAAGAAATATTGGAGTAGGATTCACATCTTAATACAGAAGATTCTCAAAGTGAATACAATGATAAAATCAGAAACCTTTCTTTGGGGTTAAATGGAAGAAAGACCATTTTTGGGGAACTTTAATGTTATATAAGTTGATGGCAGCAAGATTATTTTATGCACAAAATTAGAAGGACATTTTGATTCCCACAATGGATGAATGGCCGCAAAGGATTGATGAAGTCAGCAGATATGGCTAAATAGACTGCTTTGATTAAAGAAAAAAAAATGCAATTACTTTTGTTTCTACTTGGAAATTTTATGCTTGAGGTTAGAAAAAGATGAAACTTTGATTTTGGGTTTTACCAATTAGATAGGTTTGTTGTTATAGAAATGGCTAGTTTATTTGTTTATTACGTAAAAGTAAAAAGTCATGGTCTGATGCTATTATCATATTTTACTGCACCAAAGGGAGTTGGAAGTCCATGTTTTTTCTTTCTTTTTCTCTTCTATGCTTTTCCCTTTTGCTCCCCTATCTTCCTACTATTTTCTTTTGTATTTTTGTATTTTATATCATAAACTAATAAAAACAGTTATTCATCAAAGATCTTCATTTTGGATTATGGTATTAATGCAACATAGTTAGATCACACAGAGTGTTAATATCACTTTATAAGGCTTTGGTAATATTGCATTCAGTTTTGGTCACCACTTTATAAAAAAAGATGTTGAGACTCTGGGAAGAGTGCAGAAAAGAGCAACAATCATGATTAAAGGCCTAGAGACTAAAACCAGAGGTAGTATTCATCAAGTTCTGACCAGTTCCGGAGAACCGGTAGCGGAAATTTTGAATAGTTCGGAGAACCGGCAAATCCCACCTCTGACAGGCCCTGCCAACCCCATCTATTCTCTGCCTCACAAATCCCAGTTGATCAGCTGAGTCTTCGTTGGTTGCCCTGCACAGGAGAACGGAGCTGGAAACCAGGTTAGTTTGTAAACTCCTACTGCTGACAGCCAGCTGCCTGCAATTTGGTAGATCGAATCCCACCAGGCTCAAGGTTGATGCAGCCTTCCATCCTTCTGAGGTGGGTAAAACGAGGACCCAGATTGTTGGGGGCAAGAGGCTAACTCTGTAAACTGCTTAGAGAGGGCTGTAAAGCACTGTGAAGCGATATATAAGTCTAAGGGCTATTGCTATTAATGGGTTGGGGAGGGAATGGAGATTTTGCACTATCTTTCCCTGTCACACCTACCAAGCCATGTCACACCCACCGTCACACCCACAGAATCAGTAGTGAAAAAAAATTGAATCCCACCACTGACTAAAACATATGAAGAACAGTTGCAGGAATTGGGTTTGGCTAGTCTAGAGAAAAGAAGGAGGGGAGACATGATAGCATTGTTCCAATATTTGAAGGGCTGCCACAAAGAAGAGGGGAGTCAACCTATTTTCCAAAGCACCTGAAGGCAGAACAAGAAACAATGGATCAAAACTAATCAAGGAAAGGTAGAACTAAGGAGAAATTTCCTGACAGTGAAAACTGTTATGTCGCCGGCTGGAAGAAGACTCGGGAGGTAGTGACCAGTTTCAGCTCTTTATTCAGTTTCCAGATCGGCTTGGCTTGGCTAGGGTATGCGGCAGCTTATATGCGATTCCCGGCCCAGCCGTGGCCAATGACACCGCTTTGGATCTCCTGCGATCGGTTTCCTCCAATTGCGGGGGATTCTTCGCGGGCCAATCAGTGTGGCTCGCTCGGCCAATCGCATGGCCGTGCGCCCTAGCCAATCAGAACAGTTATCTACAAGAATGCTAATTACCGTACAGAACACCCCTCCCCTTTTAGTATAGTCCTACATGACGTAGTTCTGTAAGTAGGCGGGGCTCCATACTAGTCTGTTGGACCTGCGCAGGTTAGTTGGTGTCTGGTCTTTGAGCAGTTTGGTGGGTTCCTGTGTTGCTCCTTGTCTCATTGATGGAACCACCTGGAAGGGTAGGCCGGGCCTTTCGCCGCAACTCCCTCCCAGTCTACTCGGGTTGGTTGAGCTGCTGGCTCCACTGTTCCTGCCTGGTCTTTCCAGGCTGGTTGAACTTGCTTGGCTGCTCCTTCCAGGTGAGGCTTCGAGCTGGTCGCCCGTCGGTGGTTCTGCTGGTGAGTATTGTTGGTTTCTTTCTTGTGGGGGTGGTTATTTTGGTTTTCCGGGTTCTCCCTCCCCTCTTGGTTGGTATCCGGGTTTCCCCTTCCCTCTGTGGTTGGTGTGTTGGTTGTCTTTCCCGTGTAGGTTCTCAATCTTAATTGATCAATGCGTCTTTTCCATGCTCGTCCGTCGGTTGTCTGTAGCCGGTATGAGCAGGGACCTGACACTTGGGTTATGGTTGCTGGTACCCAGAGTGGGTCCCCGGTGCGGTTTTTCGCATATACTGCATTGCCCAGTGTAAATGTTCAGTGTTTGCTAGATGAGTCCGGGGGGGTTTCTAGGTTGAACGTGGGGTGTAGTCTGTCGAGTGGGGACCTTAATTTCCTCCCCATCAATAGTTCTGCCGGGCTTTTGTTGATTGTCGTGTTTGGGGTTATGTGTTGTATCAGTAGCATTTTATTAATTTTCTCTTGGATCTCCCCGGTTTCAATTTTTTGCATTGTTTTTTTTGTAAATTGGACCATTCGTTCTGCCCTCCCATTTGCCGCCAGATTTGCCGGCGCTGTCAGTGCATGTCGTATTCCCTGTTCCGCTAGGAATTTTTCGAATTCCAGCGAGGTAAATTGGGGCCCGTTGTCTTATACAATGACATCTGGGAGGCCGTGGGTTGCGAATAGTCTGCTGAGTTCTTTGGTGATGGCCTCCGTGGTGGTAGTTCTCATGTTGCTTACCTCCAACCAGTTGGAGTAAGCATCTACTGTGATGAGGAAGGTGTGTCCTTTTGTAGGTCCAGCAAAATCTATGTGCAACCTGGACCATGATCCCCTGGGGATTTCCCATTCCTGGATTGGGCCGGAGGGAGGGCTTGGTCTAGTTTCTTGGCATGGTTTGCATGCTGCCACCCAAGCCTCAATTTGTCTATCCATCCCTGGCCACCAGGCGTAACTCCTGGCCAAGGCTTTTGTCCTGACAATTCCCGGGTGTCCCTCATGTAATAGTTTTAAAACTTTTTCTTGTAATTTTTCTGGGATGACAACCCTATCCCCCCATAGCAAACAACCTTTTTTGTGATGACAGTTTGATTTGCCGGTTCCGAAATGTCCTGAATTTCTCGTCGTCTTCCTTTTCCGGCCACCCTTTCTCTACTCAATGTAAAACCCGCTCCAGACCCGCGTCTTCCTTTTCCGGCCACCCTTTCTCTACTCAATGTAAAACCCGCGGGCAATGTCTGACATGGTTATGGGTAGATCGGGGAGAGTCTCTATACTGAGGGTGGATGTTGTGGGTACTGAGTCGGTGTCCAGGTTGAGCAACGGCATGCGGCTCACGGCATCTGCGTGGGTGATTGTCTTACCGGGTCGGTGTGATAGCCAGTAGCTATAGGCGGCAAGGAATTTGGACCACCTTGTCATTCTTGGAGATAGAATGTTCGGGGTGGCCCTGTTCCCTGCCAGGATTCCCAGCAGCAGCTTGTGATCGGTGATGATGGTGAAAGTCCTGCCGTAGAGGTACTCGTGGAACCTCTTCACTGTGGCGATGATCACCAGGGTCTCTTTGTCCAGCTGACTGTAGTTTCTTTCTGGCTTGGAGAGGGTCCTTGAAAAGAATGCGATGGGCGCTTCTTTTCCGTCAGGGAGGGTGTGGCTGAGGACAGCTCTGATGCCGAACGGTGATGCGTCGCATGTGACTGCTAGGGGTAGGGTCTCATTGTACTGGATGAGGACGGCATCCGAAGTGAGCAGGTCCTTAGTTTTGTTAAACGCGGCTTCCTCACATTTCCCCCAGTTCCAGGTGGCTGCTTTGTCCAAGAGTCTATCGCTTTCTGGGGCAGGAAAACATTACAGAAATTAAGTAGTCCTAGAAATGCCTGCAGCTCCGTTTTATTCCTTGGCCTGGGCGTTTCCTTGATTGCTCTGATCTTTTTTTTGTTGGGTGAATTCCATGCCGGTCTAAAAGGTACCCTAGGAATTCGACCCTCTCGGTGTGCAATTGGCATTTTTCTTTTTTAACCTTTAGTCCCGCGTCTTTGAATTTTTGTAGTACCTCCCTTAGACGACCCTCCAGTTGTTTTTGATTGGCCACTGACACCAGGACATCATCGAAATAAGGAACCACCCCCTTGATCCCTTGCAGTAGGCTCTCCATGAGACTCTGGAAAATTCCTGGGGCTACGCTGACTCCAAACTGGAGTCTCTTGCAGCGAAAGGACCCCCGGTGGGTTACTATAGTCTGTGCTTCTGCGGTTTCCACGTCGACTGGTAGCTGTTGGTAGGCTTGTGCCAGGTCAAGCTTCGTGAAAACCTTGCCTCCCCCCAGTGAGTGCAGGAGATGCTGTACTACTGGGATGGGGTAAGCGCTTTGCTGTAAGGCACAATTTAGGGTGGCCTTATAATCCCTGCAAATTCTCACTGACACATCGGGCTTGATGGGGGTGACTATGGGGGTCTCCCACTGGGCATGATCGGTTGGCTCTAGGACTCCCTGGTTGATGAGCTTGTCTGTCTGCTCATCGATCTTGGGTCTGAGTGCGAAAGGTACTCGCCATGGTTTTAAACGGATTGGGGGAATCCCAGGGTCTAGGCTGAACGAAATAGGGGGCCCTTGGTACTTGCCTAGGGTGCCGTCGAACACTTCTTGGAAGTCCCTTGCGAGTTGCTCCTCCCAGTCTGCCTCTGTGATGTGGTTGATGCCCGTTACTTCGATCCCGAGCGGCACGAACCACTGCAGCCCCAGAAGGCTGGGTCGGTCTCTGTCCACAACGGTCAGGGAAAGCTTTGCTGTGCACCCTTTGAAGGTGATCTTGAAGTGTCCTGATCCTACTATGGGGATGCGGTTCCCCTGGTAGTCTTTTAGGATTAACTTCTGGCTTTCCAATTGTCTCTTGTTGATGGTGGGCACCAGACGCTTGAGTTCCTGCCATGCAACCATGGAGAGGTAGGACCCGGAGTCCACCTCCATCTTGCATGGCCTGCCCTCGATGCCCACTTCCACGTATATCTTTCGGGCATCCGTGCTTGATGAATGGCCGATGACGACCATCCGGTGGGTCTCCTCTCTCAGTAGGTTCTCACCGTTCCGTCGGCCTCATCCGTCCTGGTCCAATGCCTCTCAGGTTGCCGGTCCCTTGTTCTGGGGGTGTGTGCCATCCCATCTCCAGCCGCTGTTGTCGCGTCGTTGCAGACTGTAAGCTTTCTTGAGATGGAAGACTCGGGCGATGTGACCTCTCTTGTCACATTGCCGGCAGATCGCGTCAAAAAACTGGCACTCCGATCGGGGATGCTCGCCTCCACAGCCGGTGCATTGGAGTCTCGACTTACGACTCCGCCGTTCGCGCCGATCTCGATCCGTTTGGAGTTGATGGATGTCCTCCTCTTTGTCCGTGGTGTCGGAGGTAGAGTCGAGGTCACCATGGTGGGTGGTGGTGGTTGCCCGGCGGCTTGCCTCTGGGTGTGTTTCGGCTGTCTGGGTCGCTTCGGAGGTTGTGGCTCGGCCTCCGGCATCCAGTCTCTGCATCCGGGCCGCTAACTTTCAGGTTGCTTTGGCTGCGGTGGCCTCAGCAAGGGCGTCAGCGAGGGAGATGTCACCCTTTGCCGTCAGTCAATTTTGTAGGACCGGGTCCCTGAGCCTGAGGATGACGCGATCTCGCAACACCTCGTCCATGTCTGTGAAACTGCACATGCCTCCCAGATTCCGCAGGTCTGCTACGAAATCGCTGATGCTCTCCCCCGGTTTCTGGTCCCGCTGGTAGAAGTCGTGCCGCCTGATGAGGGTGGGCATGGCGGGGGAATAGTGGCTTCGTAGCAGCGGTTCGAGGTCGGCCCAGTCCATCTCCTTCACGTCCTCGGGTTTCATGAGGGCTTTCGCCATTTTGAACACTGCGGGCCCACCGTGTGTCAGGAAAACAGCCCTTTTTTCCTGCCCGTTTGCCTCCTTGAGGTTTCTACTTTCTAGGAACATCAGGAACCAATCAATGTACGATTCCCAGTCCTCGGTAGCTTGGTTAAAGGGTGCGGGCGGTGCGATGCTGGCCATCTCGGTGATCTCGCTTTTCTCGGCGCCACGTGCTCGGTGGGTATCAGTTGTGCAATCCCATCTTCGTCGCCAGCGTTATGTCGCCGGCTGGAAGAAGACTCAGGAGGCAGTGACCAGTTTCAGCTCTTTATTCAGTTTCCAGATCGGCTTGGCTTGGCTAGGGTATGCAGCGGCTTATATGCGATTCCCGGCCGAGCCGCGGCCAATGACACCACTTTGAATCTCCCGCAATTGTTTTCCTCCAATCGCGGGACATTTTTCGTGGGCCAATCAGTGCGGCTCACTCAGCCAATCACATGGCCCTACGCCCTAGCCAATCAGAACAGTTATCTACAAGAATGCTAATTACCGTTCAGAACAAAAACAATTAATGAGTGGAAAGTTTTGCCTTCAGAAGCTGGGGAATCACTGGAGGCTTTAAAAAGAGACTGAACAGTCATTTGTTGAAATGGTATAGAATTTCCTGGTTGAGCAGAGGACTGGACTAGAAGACCTCCAAGATCCCTTCCAACTCTGATATTCTGTTATTCTGTTAGTTGCAAATTTTATTAGCAGCTTAAAGCTCCAGGAACATCAGCAGAAAAAAATTGGGAGATAGGGGATGAATACATTTTGTACTTTATCAACTAAGTGGGATTGTGTTAAACACTTGAAAAAAAATTACAAGATTTTTTTAAATCAGCATATTTTCTTCCCCGAGTGATACTTGTAGTCTGTGGACATTCAAGTTTTCATGTATTAGAAAAAAGAATCTGTGTATATGTTTCATATAGGTATTAATATACAAGCACGCTGATATTGTATAGTTAGGAAATCTTGCTTGCTTAGAAATGAGATGGCAATACATTTTAGTGGAATTTCATTTTATGACTTCATAAAATGAAGTTAAATTCCAGTGAGGAGGAGGAGGAGGAGGAGGAGGAAGAGGAAGAGGAAGAGGAGGAGGAGGGGAAGAGGAAGAGGAAGAGGAAGAGGAAGAGGAAGAGGAAGAGGAAGAGGAAGAGGAAGAGGAGGAAGAAGAAGAAGAAGAAGAAGAAGAAGAAGAAGAAGAAGAAGAAGAAGAAGAAGAAGAAGAAGAAGAAGAAGAAGAAGAAGAAGAAGAAGAAGAAGAAGAAGAAGAAATAATAATTGGTTCATTCATGGACTCTACAAAAGATAGGGATTAGACATATGAACAAATTACGGAATTATCTCTCTACATTTAAGCGGCAATTTTTAGATTTTCAAAGATATTTGAAACTGGTGTGTTTAACTGCTGCTTTTTAAAAGAAAGTTGTTTATTGAAAGCTTAAAAAAAAAAGAATATTTTTAAAAAAGAGAAACATGTTCTCACATTTTTGCAACATTTTCATAGCAGTGTACATTTCTAAGTGTCAGTTAAAGTCATTTGTTACAAGTAAATCTATAACTTGTTTCCTAGATCCTTACATTTTTTGGTTATTATTACAATTATAATACAATATTTATTTAATTATATTATTATACACACACACACACATATACACATATGTGTGTGTGTGTGTGTGTGTGTGTGTGTGTAAAGTAATATAATATACACATATATAGCTATATATACATTTATCCTTATTTCCATTTTTCCTTGTTGTTTGTTTAATTGGTTTCACTAGATATCTTTACTTCCTTTTTATACAACCATTTGTACCATATATTCCAAGTTGTAAAAAACTCCCTCTCTTCATTATTTTTTAGTAACATGGTTGGTCTAACCATTTCTGCACATTGGTGGATTTTATTAGTTATTGTCAGGTCCGTGGGTGTCATTGTTGATTTCCAATTTTGGGCAAAGACTATCCTTGCTGCTGTAATGTTATGTGATATCAGATGTTGGTGTTTTTTCCTCCATGTCGGTTCTGTCATTCCAAGTCAAAAAGTGTCTGGGTTGAATCTAATCTTTAGTTTTGTCATCTCTTCTAACCCTGTCTGTATCTTAGACCAGTACTTTTGGGCCTTAGGACATGTCCACCACATGTGAAAATATGCTCCCCGGCTACAGTTACATTTCCAACATTTGGGTGACATATTAGGGAACATCCTAGCAGGTCTTGCTAGTGGGAGGTACCAGTGATAGAACATTTTATAAATATTTTCTTTATATGAGACTGGTAACATTAATTTATAATTAGTTTGCCAAATTCGTTCCCATTGTTCTAATTCAATATTGTGAGCACAATTGTTAGCATTTAGCATATTCTGATTTCTCTTCAGATCATATAAATCTTTCACCTTTTAACTGCTGCTTTTAATTTCTATCCTTTATCTGCTAGCTTCACTGCTTTTAATATCCTTTATTTCTTTATATGGGCAATTTAAGACCATGTTCTAATGAAAAGGATATTCAAAATAGGGTACAAATAAAAATAACAAATCCAAAGAAAACCACAGCACTGCAACAGGACAAGAAAAATCCAAAAACTGTCAAATGTCTTTAAAATATACCTAAAAGCAGCTAAAGCTGTTTAAACATTTTTATGCACCAACATAAAAAAAGAAAACAAATTTTCAGCTCTATGTTTATTATAAAGCAAGCAGAATTTAGTTCCTGGATCATCTACACCACACACAAACACACACACATACCACAACACACATAGAATTTTTTGTAATTGTCTAAACCTCCTTTGACCAAATTGTTGACAATTGACATTTCTTATTGTGTGAAACTAGTAACAGTCGAAAATGATGGTATAATGCCTAAAATCATGCTGTCATTTTCATCTGTTCATGTCTAAAATAAACATAATCACAATTAAATCTTATACTGAAATTGCCACCATGTCTGTCCCTGATTTAAAATAAAGCAGATTCTATCCAAGGACAAATTTATAAATGCTCCTCTACACATCCAGTTCTTCCAGAGAACATTGTTATATCAAATTGGGACATGTTTTATATAGCTAATAAGCACCCTTTGGGCATTCTAAGATGCTTCAGCAGCAAGGATGAGGGGCTCCTACAAACACAAGGGAGTCAAACTATTTTCCAAGGAACCAAAAGGCAGGATGAGAAATGATGGACGGAAATTAGTCAAGGAGAGAAGCTACCTAGAACTAAGGAGAAATTTTCTGACAATGATAATAAACCAGTGGAATTTCTTGCCTTCAGAAGTTATGGGGGCCCTATCACTAGTGGCTAGTCATTTGTCTGAAATGGTATAGGGCAGGGGTCTCCAACCTTGGCTCCTGGAAGCCTGGCGGACTTCAACTCCCAGAGTTCCACAGCCAGCTGGCTGTGGAATTCTGGGAGTTGAAGTCCACCAGGCTTCCAGGGGCCAAGGTTGGAGACCCCTGGTATAGGGTCTCCTGCTTGAGTAGGGGGTTGGACTAGATCAGGGGTTGCCAACCTTTTGGGTCTCAGGGACCACCACATTCATAATTCTAAATCCAGAGACCCTGGGAAAAGGCCCCAAAAAGTCTGCAGGAAAATTCCCAACCCCAGGCCAAGTGGGTGTTGCAGCCTTGTGTTCCCTTGCAGCCTGGATTAGTTTTATTTTATTATCATTGCACCTCGTACAACAAAATCAAACACCATCTTCTGTGCACATCATGACCATGAAAATAAACACAAACACACATCCTTCACATTCCACATTAATTGCTTGGGGGGTGACATTCCTCTGAGGACCACCAAAATTTTCTCACGGATCACCAGTGGTCCCCAGGCCACTGGTTGGCAACCACTGGTTTAAAATGTTCTAAAAAGTGGCCGACACAATGTGGTTTCTGGGTGCCTTTGCCATGTATCCTTCCTTTAAGGAAATATTTCAAAGTTTAGCTTGTTTACAACTCAGGCTGCTTTGCCTCTGCATTTATTATGCCAGCCTGGATGAATTTACAGTGTGGGAGTAACTTGGGCTGAGAAACGCAGTTGAGTGAGCTGTATTGACTCCATAAATCTCTTGACTCTCCTTTCTTATAAAACTGATAAACCAAAGTGGGTCTCTGGAGGCGAAAGAATCTAAATATTAAAGTAAGCGGCGTGATGGAGAGGGCTTGTGATAACTTCGATAATGCTCCACTTCATTTTGCAAGCCAAGGCAATAGTTTATCCCAGTGTGAATCAGTTTAATCTCCTCCTTGATCACTGTGTATCAAGGTTTTGGAAGTGCAAGGTAATAACACTGCTAAATTTCTGCTGAATTGTAGGCTTAAAAGCTTTGATTTACAGCGGGCAAAAAAAGTTACTTTCCCGTGAGGAAAAAAAAAATTGGTGATGATGCAGAAAGCAAACAAAAGACGTATGATTTGGTTTCAGGATCATATTATATCTCAGAGGGGACAGGTATTTTCTGGGGATTCAAATAAGCTATGGCAGAACTTACAGGAAACTTCAATTACTTATTATTTAAAGCACAACATTCAAAGTTGCCTTCCAGTCCCCTGAATTCCAATATAGAAAGTTATTGAAGTATGTTAACTTACAGTCCCTGTTTTCCAAAAGTTATCTTCCTTGTAAAAATAAATAGGCTGCTTTCCTACATTGTTCTCAGGATACTTTTGAATTATTTTTATTTGCATTTTTGACAGCTGGTTGCATCTAGTGGTTAAGGCACCAAGCTAGAAATTTGGAGACCTGTAGAGATTCTCAGTCATCCAGATCATGGTTGTCCCAAAGGTGCTTTTTCTGGAGGCAATTGGATAAATTTTGCTTTTTTCTTTGAAGACAGTTTGCTTCTCATTCAAAAAGCTTCTTCAGCTCTGAAAGGATGATGGGGAATGAAAGGATTTATTTTCCTTGCAGTCAGCTGGTCATTTGCATCCTTTTAGAAGGTTGTTGAAGCACTTGGAGGTTTATCTGTGTCTTCAGGGTCCAGGAGCACGACCCAGGTGACCCTTAGGACACAGATAAACCTCCATGCAAAGAACATAGAATATAAAAAAACAGAGTTGGAAGGGATCTTGTAGGTCGTCTAATCCAGTGGTTGCCAACCAGTGGGCCAGGGACCACTGGTGGCCTGTGAGAAAATTTTGGTGGTCCTCAGAGGAATTTGTATGAGGTATAATGACAATAAAGTAAACTAACTAACTAATCCAGGCTGTGCAGGAACACAAGGCTGCACTTCCCACTTGGCCTGCGGGAACACAAGGCTTGCGTCACTTGCATTGCAAACAACATGAGGTATTGAGGGGAGGGGGAAAGGGTGGAGGGGTGAACTTGCCCCATTCACCGCACGTGCCTGTCCTGGCTACCAGGCTGCTTCATTCCCCTTCTGCCTTCTTCTGCTTTTGGCTGCAAACAAGGAAAGCAGCAAAAGTCTTTCTTTCTTTCCCACAAACTCTGCCAGAAATGAGTCTTTGGGACCCTGCAAGGCCTCCTGGTCCAAGAGGCTGCGCTGGTGTGACAAGTCTCGCAAAGACTCATTTCTGACAGAGTTTGGGGGAGACAAAGAAAGACATCTGCTGCTTTCCTTGCATGAAACCAAAAGTCTCTTTCTCCCCCTGAGAACAGAGCTGGAGACAGTATCCTGCAATCCCAAATAAAGAACGATCAATCGGTAGGAAAATGGGGTTGGGAATTTTCCTGCAGACTTTTTGGGGGCTTTTCCCAGGGTCTCTGGATTTAAAATTATGAATTTGGTGGTCCCTGAGGTCCAAAAGGTTGGTGACCCCTGCTTTAAACTGTCTAATTTTGGAAGCTGAACTTTGAACTTGAAAGTCTTCAGTCCCAAAGAGAGATGGTAAAATCATTGGCTCTCCATTACAAGCAGTCCTCAACTTGCAATAGTTCATTTAGTGACCATTCAGAGTAGCAATAGCACTGAAAATAGTGCTTTATGACCATTTTTCACATTGATGACCGTTGCAGCATCTCCACGGTGATCAAAATTCAGACAGTTGGTGCACTATGACCATTGCAGTGTCCACCCAATTCCCTTTTGTGACCTTCTGATGAGCAAAGTCCTCCTCTCTCTGTGGCAGCCCCTAAATATTGGAAGGCTGCTCTCCTGTCTCCCCTGGTCCTTCTCTTTACTAGGCTAGCCAAGCCCAGTTCCTGCAACCATTCTTCATATGTTTTAGCCTCCACTCCCCCAATCATTCTGGTTGCTCTTCTCTGCACTCTTTCTGGAGTCTCAACATATTTTTATAATGTAGTGACCAAAACACACAGAACTAATACTGAGATAACCTTAGTGGAATTACTGTAACATAATTCAGACATGGACTGTTGTTCAGAAGGCCAGGAGAGTAAGCAAGAAGTTTAAACAAAGCAAATTATCTTTGAAACTTCGCAGAATCATCTGACCTAAACTACATCTGTTAACAATGGATGCAATGCAATGTTAGTCATAAATACATTCCATAGGAATGGTGTTTTGATAAAAGCAATATGAACAAATCACCCCTGTTCATTTTCAAGCTGGAACATTTAATTTTAGTGGAATGGTGTTTGATTGTTTTATACCAGCTGCTGCTATCTGAATTAGTAATTTTTGTAGCTATATCCAGTCAGAAAACATGAATCATATTCATATTTCTTGATTTATTAGATTGATATTCTGTCTTTCCTTTCTAGGAACAAAGCCTAACTCTCCTTTTCTAATTTTTTTTTCCCCCATAATGACCCTGAGAGGCAAATTGGGCTGAAAGAGCATATTTGATTTTTAGCGACCTTGGGAGCTTCTATAGATGAGTTGGGATTTGAGTCTTCTCAGTTTCCAATAAGACTAGTACAGGTGATGTTTCCTATTTTGGGTAACAAAACACCTGCAAGAAAACAACCAAGCTCAGAGAGCACCAAGGATACCTCTACTCAGTCTAAAATGTTATCCCTTATAAAAGACTTCAAAAGAAAAAAAACAAGAAACTCCAATTGTCTCCTGAAAAAGCACCTTTGGGACAACCATGACCTAGATCTGGGGCTGCCAACCTTTTTGTACCTCAGAGACCACCAAACTCATAATTTTAAATCCCACAGACCACTAATATGAATTTTGACTGACGGTGGCTTGCTGACGTTGGTGGGAAAGTCGGTCCCATGTTCCAGAACTGCAGTAGTCACAGGACTGGCCCTTTAGTCATCCCAGTGCAGCTGCTCCTCCACCCAGGTGCACCGGCCTGCCATGGACTGGAGAAGCTTCTCTGGGATGACCAAAGGGCCAATCTTGTGACGACTGCAGTTCTGGAATCTGGAATTTTTCACCAACAAGCCACTCCAGGGTAGATTTCCTTCTCCCATCATTGGTCTTACTTTCCAGTTCCAGCTTGCGTGGCTCTACTCAAGGTAAGGTTTGTGCTCGGCCCAAGGGTGGGGGCCAGCAACTGGGCAGGCCATGTGGGCAGTGCAGCCTTGTGTTCCCATGTAGCCTGGATTAATTGCTTTGGGGGGGAGTGCTTTGGGGGGGACATTTCTCTGTGGACCACCAAAATTGTCTCCCAGACAACCAGTGGTCCACAGCCCACCGGTTGGCAACCACTGACCTAGATGACCAAGAATCTCTTCAGACTTTTAGCTGTGCAATTTGGGATGAACACACTTTGAATGCTGTGGGAGTAGGAATGGATTTCCAGAAAAAGAAAAAAAAATGCAGAATATAGGAACCAGGAGCACCACTCAGGTAACCCGGAAGACACAGATCAACCTCTAAGTGGCCTCATCGACCCTCTAAAATGATGTAAATGACCAGCAAATGACCAAGGTATATAAATCCTTCCATTCCCCACCATCCTGTCAGAGCTGAAGAAGCTTCTTGGGTGAGAAGCAAAACATCTTCAAAGAAAAAACAAGAAAGTCCAGTTGCCTTCAGAAAAAGCATCTTTGGGACAACCCCATGATCTGGATGACTGAAAATGTCTACAGACTGTCATCCCTTACACTAGTGGTCCCCAACCATTTGGGCACCAGGCACTGGTTCCATGGAGAGAGGTTTTTCCATGACCAAAGACAGCATAGTTTCGCATGCTGCTGCATCCCACAGATGTGGCTTCACTCATTTGCACAGCCTGATTGCTGGCATGCTATGACCCATGTCATGATCCATGGACAAAGCATTGGGGACCCCTACCTTACACTACATTGTGTTTCAATGTATCAGGTATGTTGTTGCTATAATGCTCTGCTTCATTTGAAGATGTCACTCAACTTCAATCAATAGAAACAAGTCAATGGGCAAAACACATTAGATTTGATTCCAGGATAGTATTGTTGAACGACACTCAAAGCAATTATCTATAAGTGAGAATAAGTAATGGCAATTTAAAACAAATATGTTTTTCCTCTGGGAAAAAAAAAAAGATGAATGTTAATGAAAACATTGAATAGGTTTTGGCTCAGCCTTCATGTCCCCTTTTCCTTTATATTCCCTAGGTTTTGAAATTAAAAAAAACCTCATATAACACCCTTGATTGATTAGGTTTTCCTATCATTTAGACTGACTTTGTCATCACGTAGATGGGAGGAAATTCTTTGTATTGTAGAAAGGTTATATTTTAGATGTCAGAGTGCCTTCTACAAAAACAGGTTGTCAAAGGAAAGAGGGAATGATAAATCAAAAAGCATCTAACACCATGTATGAAATACCTCGAACAATAGCTTCTCATTCCCCTTTGGAGCTACTGATAGAATATGATTTGTAATTCAAGTATGAAAAAGGCATACTTTTCATTTGAAGCCGGCCGAGCAGACGGAGAAAGATAACAAGAGAAAGAATATTCAATTTGAAGATGCCTTCAAGGAAAGCCGTCAAAAGAGCCCACCAAAAGATTTATCCATGTTGAACTACAGATTCAATAAAATCTTTGACACCTTTAGATAAGAAAAGTAATATTTTATGATTTGGAGAGGGCTAAAGAGGCTTAGGAATGCTGCTTAAACAGGTTTAACTGCGAGGCTCATGCATGGAATATTAAAATGGGAGCCAAAGAGCCATCCCAGAATATTTCAGCAGAAGCTATCCCAAGATTTTACAAGTTCTAGCTTTTCCTGTCCATGTTCACATCTAGGTCTGACATAAAACCAGCATCATGAGCCACAGTGGCGTAGTGGTTAGAGTGCAGTACTGCAGGCTATTTCTGCTGACTGCCGACCACCTGCAATTTAACAGTTCAAATCCCACCAGGCTCAAGGTTGACTCAGCCTTCCATCCTCCTGAGATGGGTAAAATGAGGACACAAATTGTTGGGTGCAATATGCTGACTCATACATGTTAGAGATGGCTCTAAAAGCACAGTCAATTGATATATCAGTCTAAGAGCTATTGCTATTGCTATCATCACAAGTGAGTAAACTGAAGGAATGGCTAGCTGGTTTGACTTTAAGGATTTTAGTACTCAAAATTTGTGCTTTCCAAATGGGAGGAAATCCATTCTATGTGGGCTCAAGATTAGGAAGAATGAAGGTTAACAACAGAGGATCATGGTCACATGAAGAGTTAGTGCTGCTTTTTAAAGCCTTAGTAAGGCCACACATGGAATTCTGCATCCAGTTTTAGTCATCACATGATAAAAAAAAAAAGGTGTTGTGACTCTAGAAAGAATGCAAAGAAGCACAACAAAAATTATTAGGGGACAGGAATTGGGTTTGGCTAGTCTAGTGAAAAGAAGAACTAGGGGTGATATGATCGCAGTGTTCCAATATTTAAGGGGCTGCAACAATGAAGAGGATTTAACCTATTCTCCAAAGCATCATAAAACAAAACAAGATACAATGGATGGAAACTTATCAAGGAGTGAAGCAACCTAGAACTAAGGAGGAATGTTCTGACAGTGAGAACAATGAACCAGTGGAATGGCTTGCTTACAGAAGTTGCAGGTGCTCCATCACTGGAGGCTTATAGAATAGAATAGAATAGAATAGAATAGAATAGAATAGAATAGAATAGAATAGAATAGAATAGAATGTATTGGAATGAATAGAATAGAATGGAATGGAATGGGAATAGGAACAGGAATAGGAATAAGAAATAGAATAGAATAGAATAGAACAGAACAGAATAGGAATTGGAGTGGAGTGGAGTGGAATAGAATGGAATGGAATAGGAATTGGAATTGGAATTGGAATTGGAATTGGAATTGGAATTGGAATTGGAATTGGAATGAAATGGAATAGGAATGGAATGGAACAGAAATAGAATAGAATAGAATAGAATAGAATGTATTGGAATGAATAGAATAGAATGGAATGGAATGGGAATGGGAATAGGAACAGGAATAGGAATAAGAAATAGAATAGAATAGAATAGAATAGAATAGAATAGAACAGAACAGAATAGGAATTGGAGTGGAGTGGAGTGGAATAGAATGGAATGGAATGGAATAGGAATTGGAATTGGAATTGGAATTGGAATTGGAATTGGAATGAAATGGAATAGGAATGGAATGGAACAGAAATAGAGTAGAATAGAATAGAATAGAATAGAATAGAATAGAATAGAATAGAATAGAATAGAATAGAATAGAATAGGAATTGGAGTGGAGTGGAGTGGAGTGGAATAGAATGGAATAGGAATTGGAATTGGAATTGGAATTGGAATTGGAATTGGAATTGGAATTGGAATTGGAATTGGAATTGGAATGAAATGGAATAGGAATGGAATGGAACAGAAATAGAGTAGAATAGAATAGAATAGAATAGAATAGGAATTGGAGTGGAATGGAGTGGAATGGAATAGGAATAGGAATAGGAATAGAATAGAATAGAATAGAATAGAATAGAATAGAATAGAATAGAATAGAATATTGGAATGAATAGAATAGAATAGAATACCTTTATTGTCACTGCATTCAAAATACAATGAAATTTGAAAGCTACTCCAGCACAGTGCCCCAAACACCACATCACAATCACACTACACAGTATTTAAAAAGTAAAATAAAATAAAATAAAATAAAATAAAATAAAATAAAATAAAATAAAATAAAATAAAATAAAATAAAATAAAATAAAATAAAATAAAATAAAATAAAATAAAATCATCATCATCTTAGTCTAAAACCTATTTAAAACATATATTAAATTAGGTAGCTTAAAAATGCCACTTTATATATAGAACTAAATCACAAATGTACTATTTGATTCAAGACAATTATTGCCTTGGAAAAGAAACTGTTTCTCAGTCTATTAGTCCTCATTTTAAGACACCTATAACATCTCCCTGATGGCAACAATTCGAAATATGAATGTCCAGGATGAGAAGAGTCTGTGGAGATTTTTAGTGCTCTAGAGAGGAGTCTTGTCTTCGCAATCTCTTCCAAAGAAGAAAGAGAGCAACTGATGATTTTTTGTGCTGTGTTTATAACTCTCTGGAGCATCTTCTCATCCACTGCAGAGCATCCAGCATATCACACCATTACACAGTATGCCAGAATGCTCTCGATGGTAGAACGGTAAAAAGTAACCGGCAACTTCTCACCCAGACCACTCTTTTTCAGCAGCCTCAGAAAGTGCAGGCACTGTTGGGCCTTCTTTGCAGTGGCCACAGTGTGGACTGACCAAGTAAGGTTGTCGGAAATCTGAATTCCTAGAAATTTAAAACTATGAACTCTTTCCACACAGTCTCCATTGATATATAGTGGGAGAGGCTCTGCTTTACATCTTCCGAAATCTATAATCAATTCTTTGGTCTTTTTGATGTTCAGGGCAAGGTTATGACTCTTGCACCACAAGACCAGTCTGAGAACCTCTGACCTATAGGCTGTTTTGTCTTCTCCTGATATGAGTCCCACCAACGTGGTGTCATCTGCAAATTTTATTGTAGAGTTAGTGGGACAAAAGGGAGTGCAGTCATAGGTGTAGAGTTAATGCAAAAGAGGGCTCAGCACACAACCCTGTGGAGAGCCAGTGCTGAGAGCAAAAGTGGAAGAAATTTAGCTGCCAAACCTAACAGTTTGGGGTCTGTTAGTCAGAAAGTCCTTTATCCAACAATAGATATGTGAGAGGAGAGGCCTAATTTTAGCAACTTCTTAATCAGTATATCCAGAATGATGATATTAAAAGCCGAGCTGCAATCAACAAAAAGCATCCTTACATAGCTCCCACTATTCTCCAGATGGTTCAGTGCAACGTGGAGAGCCATGGCAATAGCATCCTCTGTGGATCTGTTATTCCGATAGGCAAACTGGTATGGGTCAAGGTTTGATGGGAGGCAACCCTGTATATATTTTAAGACCAGTCTCTCAAAACACTTCATAATTATGAGTGTGAGAGCTACTGGTCTGTAGTCATTTAAAATATCAGGAGAGGGCTTTTGGGGAACTGGAATAATAATGGAAGACAAGATGGAACAATGGCTTGTGTAAGAGAAAGGTTAAAACTATTTGTAAACACACTTGTGAGCTGGTCAGCCCATGCTTTGAGTACCTTCCCAGGTATCCCATCAGGACCAGCAGCCTTTATCACATTCACTGCTCTAAGCACATCATACTCTTGTACTGTGAACAGTTGAGTACCGGTGGTTTGTAGAGGCAGTGTGTTCGAAGACCTATTCAGTTCGAATTGGGCAAAGAAGCACTTCAATTCTTCTGCCAGTGATGCGTCCTTATTGATCAATATGGGGTTGCTGCCCCTGTAATTAGTGATGTGTTTAATTCCCTGCCATCATTATTTGTGAAGTAGTCCTCAATCTTCCTTTTATAGTCCTTTTTTGCCTCCTTGATGCCCCGTCTCAGTTCCGCTCTTGCCTTGTTCTACCAAAACCTGTCCTCAGACCTGAATGCCATATCACATGTCTTGAGAAGTAATTGCACATCCTTGTTTATCCAGGGCTTCTGGTTTGGAAAAATCCGGATGTGCTTATTCATAGTAACTGTATCCACACAGGTCAAGATGTAAAACAGGACAGTTTTTGTATATTCCTCCAAATCCTCTTGTTCAAATAAATTCCAATTAGTATTTGAGAAACAATCCTGCAGCTGGTCAAGTGCTCCCTCCGGCCAGATCTTGATGAGTTTGATTTAAGGGTTAGTTTTCCTTCTGAGGCAGGTGTATGCATAAGGAACAGTGATAAATGATCTGAAAGTCCCAGATGTGGAAGGGACACTGCTTTATATGCATGTTTTACATGAGAAGACACATGATAAAATGTGTTGTTTTCTCTGATGGCACATGTCACATACTGAATAAACTCGGGAAATATAGTCTTTAAGCATGCCTTATTAAAATCATCAGTTATTATATGAGACCCATCAGGATAAGCCTTGTTGTTTATTTATTGTAATATGCAAGTGCAGTACTAATATTTGCCTCAATAGGTATGTAAACAGCTGTAAAATCTTTTAAGACGAGACTGGACAGTGATTTGTCTCAAATGGTATAGGGTCTCCTGTTTCAGCAGGAGGCTTTCCACTCTGTTCTTCTGTTAACACAGGGAGATAAATGAAGGAGTGGTTTTGGATGAGTTCTACTTGCAAATGGTGGATAAATCATTTGTTGAAGGATGCTGGAGAACATCTTCCCTCTACTGTCAGTCTTCCACTTCTTTCTCCAGAATTCCTTTCTTTCCAGAACTAACCCTCACTGCTTCAAGCAGGTAGTCAGTCTCTCATAAGGTGTACAAACATCTCGTCTTCTGCAAAAGAATGTCAGCACTTTAGGCAAGCACTGAAGCTGCAAATTTTGGCCACTGGAGTGATTTGCCTTTGCCAATCGGTATTGCAAATGGACTTGTCAAAAGAGGGATTAAAAATATCTTCTGTTACGATTTCCATTTCAGCTCCGGCTGAGAAAGTCTTCTTATCCATTTCAATTTTTAAACTTCCATACTTTTTTTTTTTTTTTTTGCCCAGGGAACCTGAGGAACAGGCAACTTCTCTTTCTTATTCACCTGGAATTCAAGAATTTCCCCTCAATTCAGTCTTCTACTCCATGCATTTCTTCAGAGAAAAGGAATGCAATGGCCTCCTGTCTTCCAAAATCTGATGATTTGGTGGGGGGGAGATGTACTTGACACATCCAGGAAAAAAAGTGAAAGAGGAAATGGAGAGGAAGATCATGTAAATCAGGGGTCTCCAACCTGTTGGCCACAACCCAATACTGGCCCATAGCCTATTTGCAACTGGGCCTCACTCGCCGCCAATATCACAGGGGCTCACAGCTCCATGTGAGTAATGGGTGTTCACCTGCCGCTCCCATAAAACCACCCCCTCTTTACCCCTCCTTCCGCCTCCCCCCCCATCACTCTGGGCAACCAACCCTGAAAGGTTGGGGAACTTTAATGTAAAGACTGAAGTTATCAAGAGAGGAACTTAGAAATCTCAAGTCAGGCAAAATCATTAGGTAAATATCAGGGATGGGCTTCAAAAATTTTAGCAAGGGGTTCTCTGCCTGGTTGCTGGGTGGGCATGGCCTACTTGGCTTCCTGCCGAGCCTTCAGAAGGGCAAAAACAGCTTCCCCGGGTTTTGGGGGCTCTCTGGAAGCCAGAAACAGGCCCATTTCTGGCCTTTCCAAACTTCCAGGAGGCCCATTTATCAACCTCCCTGAGCCTTTGTGCATGCCCTGCATTTACTTGCATCCAAAACGGGCCATGTGTGGACTCCTGGGAGGGGTGGAAAGGGGCATGGTGAGCATGGCCAGCCACGAGTGGGAGTTGGGGGTTCCCCATACTGTACAGAATCTTAGCTAGGTCTTTCCCAAACTCCTGCGAACCCCCAGCAGCCCCACCCCTAGTAAATATGAATCTCAAGGTTGGAAAAGGAAAGTCAAAAGCTGCTGCATCAAAAAGGCTGGATGAAAAAAAAATATGATTGAAGCCCTGGGATTGATCAAAATATAAGGTTTGATTGATGTGTTCTACATTAACCAGTTCCTGCATACGTAATGTCTTTCTTCTGGACAACAAAGCAGTTCTTGTTACCAAGTTCCCAACCAGTCTTCAACCTTGGAGAGACCCCATGCTTCCTGCCACAACATCCAAGGACGCTGTTGTAGTACCTTCAATGTTTTTTTCCCCTTGAAAAAGTCTTGAGAAGAAGACTTTTTCTAAATTAAAAAATAAAATAAATAAAATGTAAGCATATCTCCCCACTTTCCAACAGACCCTTTTCTCCGACTGCCTTGTTTTCCCCCATATGAGAAAAATCAAACTTAGGGAAAATTGACAAATAGAGGAACCGGTTCATTTTGTTTGGTATCTTTGACAACTTCCAACTGGGGTATAAATCACAGCGATGCAGCTGAAGCATCCTGGCACATGTTCTCAGTGGTTGCTTTTGGATGGTTGCATGTTTATTATGCACGGCAATTAAAACCTTCCACACACACACATCTTTTTTTTTTCTTAGACAAATGAGAGCCAAGTATGTTGGTGAAGCAACTGCCAGGCTTAAAAATCTCACCATGGGAGGCTCCTTGTGATTTCTAATTTTTCCAAATCATAACAGATGTCAGCTGAGGACAACTGCTCCATTTTCCTTCCCAAATTGGTAATGACTCCATCCACATGAAGTAGATGGTGATGATGATGTTATCCACTCAGTCGTGTCTGAGTCTTGGTGGTTCTATGGGCCAGGTATCTGAAGGAAAGCTATTCAAACTAAGCAAGGATAGAAAAAATGATCTTATAATGGAGAAGTGATCCATCAATGTGCAAATCAACTCCCAAGTCATGGATCTTCACAATACCTGCATCTGCCAGTGGGCCTGGGGAACCCAAAATGCGATGGAGCCCATTAAATGGCTTGTGTGATCTGCTGTCTCCAAGGCAGAGGGTGGGAGATGATTTTGTTATATTGCACTATATTAATTTATTTGATACTTTTTGTATACAGTTGTATTGTTTTAAATGTGTTTTATATTTTGTAAGCTGCCTTGAGTAGCCATGGGTGAGTAGGCGGCAATATAAATTCAATGAATGAATGAATAACATGAATGAATGCATATGGGCTTAAAGGTCCCAAGGAAAAAGACTATAAAACTGAGCCGGGGTTTAAATCAACTTATCTGTTATCTGGGAATGCAACTTGGGGGCTTCAAGCCCCCCCCCCAAAGAGTCTACCATGGGATAAATGCAAACACAAGCAATGTTTCAGAAGAGTTCATCCTATGCTTAAGAAAAATCTACAATCTGCCAGAGACTTCATCTTTATAGGAGGAAGAGGAGGGTAGAAATTTTGAAGATGATGATTATGTTATCCATTCAGTTGTATCCAACTCTTGGTGATTTTATTGGCCAAGTGTTTCTGTACATCTTCTGATCTTGCACTACTTCTTTGAGTTTGATGGTGTCCAGACACCATGTTCTTTGATGGCCTGGTTTCCTTTTACCGCTAACTCTTTCCAACATAATTGCTTTCTCAGTGAATTCTACTGCATGACATGGCCAGAATAAGTGAGAGACAGTTTTATGATTTTTCTCAGGAAGTAGAAATAGATAATGAGGGAATGTATTAAATTTATCTTCTTTTCTTCCAGCGTTTCTCAACCTCAGCAAATTTAAGATGTATGGACTTCAACTCCCAGACTTCCTCAGCCAGGATGCTGTCTGGGGAACTCTGGGAGTTGAAATCTGTACTTCATCATCACTGCTGCCTTCAATTTCAATGGACAGAGTTAAACAAAAAGAAAGAACAGGGAAGAATACAGTCAGAAAAAAGGCTTCATAAAATAAATACTGGCATGTATTTAGCAAAAGTTGAAATTGCTCAGAGATAAAATAGTGAAATTGGTGGAGATGCCAAAATTGACAGCCTAAGAAAAACTTTGACAAATTTTATTTGTAATTGTCACAAAGCAATTATAAACAAAGCAAAATATAAACAAAGCTTAATTATTCAATCCCAATAAGCTAACATTCATTAAGAGTTACCAGAAATAATACGTATATATTTTATCTTAATCAAATAAATCTCTTTTATATTTTTCTTTTGCTTTTAACACAGTAATTTATCACTTTCTCTAAAAATATAGGAAAAATTTTCTTCTTTCCATATTTTATATCTCACCTATAAACAAATATTTAAAGCCCCACCATTCAGTTCTAGTCTTTTTATTAGTTCATTAAGAGCTACCAGAAACAAAACAAAAAATATTATCCTCAATGAAATAAACTCAGTTTATATTCTCTGTTTACTTTTAAGAAATTTGATTCCCTTCAAATGGTATTCCACAAGTTGATTTCTTACATTTCCCCTATGTTGCCCTTAAGAAACTCCTTCAGAAGTTCAACACTTAATTCTCTTTTGTAAGTCCAAGATAAGAAAACTAGGTCACTCTTCTCATTTATTATTTGCATCTCCTTTTTAATTACCAAGATATAAGACGGTTCCATTTGTAAATTCAGTGTAACATCACTTTCCATATCATTTATGTAGCCTGACATTTTAAAATCCATTTTCAGATCCACATTCAAATCAGCTTCAGTCTGTTTTATTCAGTAAAATTGCTTCTTTTAAATTCATTTGTTTTACAAAAACAGAGTAATTTCTGAAAGCATTGTCCCCAAACATCACAGAAACAAAACAGAATTACATCTACATTAAAGAAAGGAAGCAGTGGGGGTTAGTCTAGTCAACCTTTTTCCATTTAAAAACATTTTAAACAGTCCTTAAACTTGCCTGAAACTTCTTTCATCAAAGAACACAAGGGAAGTACTGATACATGTCTTTCTGAAGATTCCCAAAAGCCATTAACAAGCAATTTCCTAAAGTGGTGAAGACAGGAAGCATGCAGAGCCATAAAAGTGTTAAATAACAGTGTTGAAGTCAGCGTTCTCTGACTTCCACAGTTCTAAAACCTGCCAGAGACCACTATCTTAAAGGTAAAGGTTCCCTCTCACATATGTGCTACTCATTTCTGGCTCTAGGGGGCGGTGCTCATCTTCGTTACAAAGCCAAACAGCCAGCACTGTCCGAAGACATCTCCGTGGTCATGTGGCCGGCAGGATTAAATGCCAAAGGCGCACAAAACGCTGTTACCTTCCCACCAAGGGAGTCCCTATTTTTCTACTTGCATGCTAGATTGGCAGAGGCTGGGGCAAGTAATGGGAGCTCACTCCATTATGCAGCGCTAGGGATTTGAACTGCTGAACTGCCGACCTTTCTGATCGACAAGCTCAGAGTCTTAGCCACTGAGCCACCACGTCCCTATTGAGCCACCGCATCCCTATACCACTATTTTAAAGTCTCTTTATGTGGAGCTACGGTATGGAATGTCTGCGTTCTCCTTTTTGCTCCAGAGAGGAATTTTGTTGAGTCAATCCATTCTCTAGGTACTCTTTCTGCCATGGTCTTTAGCTCTGCGCTCGCAGAACCATCTTCAGTCTGTCATTGATTCCCCAGTGTGAGCACTTCTCAAGAAGGAGAAGATGGGACCTAGGGTTGGATGGGATCTTTGAGGTCTTCTAGTCTAACCCACCCCGCTCATGACAGGAGATCCTATACCATTCCAGATTTCCTTTTGAGGGTTGATAGGATGGATACATGCGATCACAGAACAGAATAACAGAGTTGGAGATGATGCCAAGAACATTCCAGTCCAACCCCACTGCCCCACCCCTGCCCAAACAGGAGATCCTCTACTATTTCAGACAAAAGGCTGCCCAATCTCTTCTTAAATACCTGCAGTGATGAAGCACCCACAACTTTTGAAAGCAAGCTGTTCCACTGGTTAATTGTTCTCGCTGTCAGGAAATTCCTTCTTAAATCTAGGTTGCTCCTCTCCTATGTTAGTTTCCATCTACCTTCAGGTGCTTTGGAGAATAGGTTGACATTTTCTTTGTGGCATCCCTTCAAATATTGGGACACTGTTATCATGTCTACCCCAGTCCTTCTCTTCACGAGACAAAATATACCCACTTCCTGCAACCATTCTCCATACTTTTAGCCTCCAACCCTCTAATCATTGTTGTTGCTCTTCTGCGCACTCTTTCCAGAGTCTCAGCATCTTTTTTATATTGTGGTGACCAAAACTGGTTGCAGTATAACACATTTGGTCTTACCAAGGCATTATAAAATGGACAGTCAGATAGATATGTAGTGTGGTCTTTGCTTGATGGATTGAACATGGTTGTGTGCCCCCAGAATCACTTTCAATGAGATGGGCAACTATATAATTTTTGATTGATAAGTAAATAAACATGGCTTCAATTCCACCATCCCTTTCACAACATCGTGGTTTTTTCTACGTAAAGTCAAGCTAGCAACTTGTTTGCTTGCTTTTATGGGTCTGCAGATGTTTGTCATTTTAGCAGAATGCTTATGGGTAAGTAGATTTTATGAAGTTATTTTTGCTTGTTCAGGTATAGTAAATCACCTTCAGGCTCTGAAAGTAGGCAGTATACAAGCAATTGTAATAAATAAATAAAAGGAGAGACAGATGCATGTTAGTATTGTCAGAGCATTCTCCCATTCTTAAAGCTGCATACCCAAGTACAAAACATAACATCTTTTCAAGGTGAATTCAAACCTTGACATTATTTTTTTTAAAAAAATCCACACAATAAATGTATTGTCTTTGTTTAGTTTTCTTTCCCAACTGCCAGTAAGCAGATGGTTGAAGTGTAATTGAGTTCCTCCCAGATAATGAGAACAGTACCTCTCAGGTAATAATTCAGTGAACAAGAGCTGTTAAGAATCTATTTCTTTCAATCTTTAGGGAAGAAACAAGGCATCTTCTGAATTTTAGAAACCTTCTGTGTCCTAGGGAATACCAGATTCTGAAACCAAAGGGAGTGATTTTATTTATTAGGGTGGAATTTTGTTTAATGTTGCACTCCAATCAATCATGCAGGAGACAAGTCTTCAAAAACAAAGCTGTTTTCCCAGGCATGATGGTTTTCTGTTATGACCTGCTTTTTTTCCCAAAACTTATAATCATCAGCAATCTTTTTTGCCAGAGAGACAATAATGGCACAAAATAAGGTGCTTTATTGTTTATTGTCATTATCATTTCTTCCTTCTTTTAAAGTACTGACATACACCAGAAATTTCCCAAGGCATCATTATTCAAGCTCCCAGACTGTGGAATATTCCTCACAAGAATCTATTTGAACAGGATGTCCACAGAGATTCTCACTCATCCAGGTCATGGTTGTCTTAAAGATTTTTTTTTTTTTTCAAAAGACAATTGGACTTTATTTTTCCTTGAAGTCATTTCTCTTCTCATCCAAGAAGCTTCTTCAGTTCTGACTGAATGATGGAGAATTTGCAGCCATCTGGTTGTTAGCACTCTGAGAGTTGTTGAGGCCACTTGGAGGCTTTCTTGTGCCTTCAGAGTTACCTGAATAATACAAATGGATGTGGAACCTTCTTGGAACTGCTGAAAGGACTGTGTTTTGGACTGTCCTATTTTAATGGGAATTTTATTTCACTGAGCAATGATAGCTTATTCCTAATAGCTCTCTGGATTAATTTCTTCAGGATGCAAGTAAAATGCAACAAAATCTATTTTTTTCCTTGTATTAGAGAAATGTCACATTTTGAGAGAAAGAGTAATGGTTTCAGCACTTTCAGTTTTCCAACTGCTCACAAAAAAGATTCCCCTCTATCTTGATCATTCCTTAGCCAAGGATATCCACAGGATATGATCAAAAAGCCAAGATGATAACTACAATAAGTCAAGGGTGAACTCAAAGTTCCACTTTTGGTTTTTTTTTAATATGTGTTGATGCACAACAAAAAACAAGTTTCAATTGTACCATCATGGCCACCAATCTTGACTATTGAGATACCCCTGCCAGGAAGGTATACACATCCCATGAGTTAGTATTGTGGTCACAAGTTCCACAAATAGCTAAAATACTGCCGCCAACTGAAGGATTTTAATTAAGGTTAGGGTTGATCCAACTGAACACAGTACATAGAATTATAGGGCTGGAAGGGATTTCAGAGGTCTTCTAGTCCAACCCCCTGCTCAAGGCAGGAGCCTTACACCATCCCATCTCAAATGGTTGTCCAGTCTATTGTTGATAATCCCCACCGATGACCACCCACAACTGCTAGAGGCAAGCGGTTCCATTGATGAATTGTCCTTGCTGTCAACAAAATTAGTTCTAGGTTGTATCTCTATATTGATAAGCTTCTACTCAGTACTTCTTGTCCTGTTTCCCAGATGCCTTAGAAAATAAGTCAATCCCCTCTTCTCTGTGACAGCCTCACAAGTACTGGAATATGATTATCATGCCCTCTCTCTTCAATCCTTCACTTCAACAGATCTGCTCGGGTAGGGCATTGAACTAGATGACCAACAAGGTCCCTTCCAACTCTATTCATCTGTTAATCTCTAAGGCTAACTACCTCAATAGTTTATCATACAATTTAGAACCTCCCAGACTCTTTATCATCTTTCTTTCTCTGCTCTGGAACCATTACATGTAGGTTAACAGCTTCTAATGGAGTAAACATAATTTTAAAAAAAATACCCTTTAATTTTCTATTTTTAAACTCTTGTGCAGTGTGAGAGGCCATACAGAACTTAGATAGCTGGGGGAGAAAGATTTAAATTAGCCTAGCCTTTGTATGCTGGTCTCAGACCAGTCTAGAATCACTATCTTCTTCCTCTGCACTAATTAAAATGTTCAGCTTTCACTGTGTGCTATATATTAAACTTAACAGGTCCATAGTGTTAACATCCATATTCTACTTACCTATGTCGTCCTTGTATTGCATGTTCTTAAAAGTCCCTCCTCAGAAAGTAATGCTAATGGCTTGATGATCCGCCTTGGAGTTTTACTAAATAAAAAAAAAGAACCTCCCAATTTTGTTATTCAGGAAGTTCAGTTGCCTTGCATCAGGTTTTGCAATTTAGATTGACCATGTGATATATAATACAACCTAATTGCATAGTCACTCCAAGAAGAAACATGGATTTAAATCTTTAAATCCAGGTTGTATGGCCAGGTTTTATAAGGTTAAAGAAAGCTAGAATAAACCCTTCAACACACTTTTTAAAGATTGTATCCTATAATGTCCTTGGACAGCAAAGGCAACCAACAAGCAAGGAGCGGAGCACATAATACCAGACAGGTCACTGGAAGGCAAAATCACAACTGCATCTCACTCACTGCTGCAGCTCCGTAGCAGACAAAAAACTCTACAGGGAATCATTAAAACTGCCCAGAATATCATCAGTCTCCAGCTACCAGCCCTGGACGACATCTTCACATCTCAGTGTTTGAGGAAGGTCCACAACATTCTCAGAGACTCTTCCCATCCTGCTTATAATCTTTGTGAACTGTTGCTTTCTGGCAGAAGATACAGAACAATTAAAACTCAGACCACACATTTTCTGAACAATTTTTATCCCAGAGCTATAATTGGACTTAACAATGAACTTAAGGACCACCATCAGTGAGTTGTTGGACAGTATTACTCGGTCTGATACTTTGAGATTTTTTTTCTTGCTTGTGTGCCTTAAATTCGAGTATCACCAGGTATTCCAATGTCAATGAACCAACCCTTTTTCTTTTCAACTCTTGGTATGTCAGGTGTACTGTGGGCCAAGTGCCTATCAGTTTGAATTCTGAAGTCCACAAGATCTTGACTTTTTCATTCTCCAGAACCTTCTCAACCTGATGTTTCCAGTAGCTGTTACTATACTCAAATCCAAACTTTTGGCACAGTTTCCAGTGAATGATTTTAGCAACTCAGTTCTGGCGTTCTAGATAGTCAGTTTGTGAAATTTAGCTGCACTCACTGATTAAATGGTCAACTGTTGTTGTTGTTATCATCATCATCATCATCATTATCGCCATATCATGCGTGGTAATTCCCTGGAAAAAGCATTTATGTTTGAAAGAGTTAGTGTAAAAGGAAACTAGGTCACCCAAGAACAGAATGGCTAGACTCCATCGAAGAAGCAGTACAAGATCAGAAGATGTGGAAAAATGTGGCCAATAAAATCTCCAAGAGTTGGATATGACTGAGTGGATATCATCATCATCATCATCATCATCATCATCGTCATCGTCATCGTCATCGTCATCGTCATCGTCATCATCATCATCATCATCATCTTATAAAGAGATGAAGTCTCTGGCAGATTGTAGATTTTTCTTAAGCATAGGATGAACTCTTCTGAAACATTGCTTGTGTTTGCATTTATCCCATGGTGGACTCTTCGGGGGGGGGGGTTTGAAACCCCTCAAGTTGCACTTCCAGATAACAAATAGGTTGGTTTAAACCCTGGCTCAGTTATGTTATCATTTTCTTTGGGACCTTTAAGCCCATACTGTGAAAAATCTGTGGCTTGGGAGTTGATTTACACATTAATGGACCACTTCTTCATTAGAAAGTCATTTTTCTATCCTAATTTAGTTTGAATAAAACTTTCTGTCAGATAAATCTCCTCTTCAGGCAATGCAAAAAAATATTATTATCCTGAGCAGCTTTTACTATAGAGAAAGAGATTATAAGATAGGCTCTTATGACCAAGATTTATTTCATCACCTGAAAAACAATGGCAAAATCTCTTTTTGCTACATGTCTTCTAAATTGGATGTCTATGGAGATTCTAAATTAGATGTATTTTCCCAAGTTGTCACATACATACATACACATTTCCACACACCTACCCATTCAAAATAACATGGCAGTATATCACAGCTTGGTAAAATTAAGCCATCTATTTTAAGTGTGCAAGAAATTTAAATATGAGTTATAAAAGATATTCCGTAAAAGCAATCCAATGTCAGCTGGATTCGTATTTTTCAAAAGCAATTGTTTTTACTTTCTCAGTTTATTGGGATGGTCTAAGGCAGGGGTGTCCAACCTTGGCAACTTTAAGACTTGTGGACTTCAACTCCCAGAATTCCTCAGCCAGCAAAGCTGGCTGAGGAATTCTGGGAGTTGAAGTCCACAAGTCTTAAAGTTGCCAAGGTTGGACACCCCTGGTCTAAGTGATGGACCAAATTACTCATTTTTTGTGTTTCTAATTTCTTTGGAAATTAGGCTCCCCCCACCCCCCAAAAAGTTCTTTCCCTGTAACTTTATACATATTTTCACTAAGTTCATGCAAACAGGGCATAATTGTTGGTAAAATCAAGCATAATTTTCTGCATCAGTAGGTGAGTTTTGGGAATACAATCTAGGAACCTCTTTTCTACATACAATGCCAAACTCTGTCTGTAACTTTCAATTGATTAAAATGGTGCACCAAAGGGGAACACTTTTTAAATCAATATACCTCAGATGTTAAATGTCTAATTTAAAGAATGTGTACAAAATCCAAGGCCCATTACTCACCTGGGATTGAAATTTGGTAACATTGTGGCTACTTCAGGGATGCATGCTGCTGTGTCACCACAAGGCTGTGATCATCTGTGGTCAAAGTATCATTATTTTCAAACTCCCTACCAGATTCCCACAAGGAAAGTGTAATGGGGAAGACAGCAGGAAATTGGAAGTTACTGCCATTCTCAGTGCTTTTCTGCTCCCCCATGGTCCTTCTGTTTCTCTGTTTAGGTAAGAAAAAAAAAATCTGAAACAAAGACCTAATAGAAGAAACCCCCTCGGAACCTGCAAGGATCCATTCTAAACTCAGTTAAAGAAAAACGACCCTGTTCAAACAATTTAAGATGGATCATTATTCTATTCAAACCTAGTCTCCTTATTGTAAGTGCCATCTTTAATTCCCAACATTCTCAGCAATGATTAAAGTGGATGGGAAATTCTAGGTATTTTCCTATACAGCTGGAGAGCATCCAGTTTTACAAAAGCCTATTTGTCATCAATTGTCCAAGATCATAGTTAAATAAAAAGAAGAATCACAAGTACGATTGGGTATGTGAAGGTCAGATTGATACAGCAATCACTCTCCTAAATTGGACTTGGGAAGACCCATTTTCAAGTCTACTTTTAGTCATAGCCACAGAAACCTTTCAGGTGATTTCCCCCCCCCACCTCTGTATGCATGTGTGTGTGTAACATTTATATATAAATGTGTGTGTGTGTGTATGTTCCTGCATAACCCTGGGACATCTTGAACAATTTCAACCAAACACAGATTACTTACCTCCTGGAAACAAATACTGTGGGGCAAAGACACCTCTGAAACCCTTGGGTGTATATGCCTTAAAATGGCTTCTACTGTACAGCACAGGACTTGCCATGGTAATGGCTTCACAGTACTCCAGTACTCCACAAGGGGGCTCCCTCTCAGCCCTCCAAGGAAACATCAGGTGATTGGCCAAGTGCAGTCAAACACTACAAAAATGAAACACCAGCATAGAGAAAAAAAAAAACTCCCAAGGAAAGGAATAGAAGACTTGCAACACTGTGCAAAAGACAGTACAACAGTGTGAGTCCCGACTACATCATTTTCCTTTCTAATACAGGATTGGGATAAATAAATACCCAGGCAATGCCGGGTTATCGACTTCTACCTTATAAAGTCATTATTGCAAAAAAATGTTGGAATAGGCTACATACAGCAAGTTGAACCTCTGTAGGGAACAAACAAATCTACTTGATATTAAAGCAAGGAGGATGGCCATTGAAAAGCAAGTGAGCAGCTTTTCAAGAAACACAGAAATTGCTACTTCATACACACAAACACACTCTCCCACCCCCACCCCCAAAAGAAAAAAAAAACGCAATGAAAAGAGGTGAATAGTTCTAGATCAGAGATCCCTTTATATCTGTCTAAAACTTCGAAAGATTTTGCATTTGATTGTCAGCAATACTGCTAAATTAAACTCTTTGGGGGAAGAAGGATAAAGCCTCCTTTTCATGAACCACTGAGTGTTTAAATACCCTTTCCTTCTCCTGAGTGGCTTTTATGATATAATTTAGGTCTTTGTTGTTCTAGTTTTAATTGACTCCACTTGCTTTTCAACTCCCTTCTGCTTTTCACTCAATCGTATTTATACCAGTCCCAAAGGAGGGCCTAGAAGCTTGAAGACGATCGATTTTTGAAGTAAAGAGAGGATGGCTGTTCTTTTATTGAGGTGCCTGGAGGAAGAGGAGGAGGAGGAGGAGGAAGAGAAGGATGGTTTTTGCATTATGGACTCCTTTGACATTCTCCTCCCTGCTTTGTAAAAAGTCATTCTGGACCAAGTGACTTTTGTCTGCTGCTTTTAGCATCCTGTATCTGTTTGCAGTTCTGAGTTTTGTGAGTACTGTGGAAAGCTAAGAAACAGGAAAACAGTCAGACATTTCATGCTTAGCAAAGGTAAGGATCATTCAAGAAATAATAAACTGCTATGACTGGGAAGATACTCCAATGTGGCTCAAACCAATTTGGATGAAGAAATATGGGTTCCTCTTGACATGGAAATGGGGGGAAATTTAAAAATAATAATAAAAATGATTCCCTTGAATCTATTCAAGTCCTGGGAACTTCATGGAAGGCTGCAAAAATTCAATCACTAGATGGCAGCAAAAGGAGACAGAAAACTAACGCCATGCTGCCACCTAATGGCTATCCAGAGGAGTAATTGCTAAAAGCAATCCAAAGTAATGTGACTATTTATTTATTTATTTACTTCCTTCCTTCCTTCCTTCCTTCCTTCCTTATTTATTTACTTATTTATTGAATTTATATTGCTGCCTATTCAGACATGGAGACTCGAGGTGGCTTACAGAATATAAAACTAGACACAAGAACAGTTTTTTCCCGAAAGCCATCACTGCTAAACAAATAATTCCCTCAGCCCTGTTCAACTATGACAAAGTTTGCACTACAATTACTGTTAATCTTGTCATCACTCCTTATCACCCATCCACTCCCACTTGTGACTGTAACTTTGTCGCTTGTATACTTACGATTTATATTGACTGTTTCTTAATGACTATCATTAAGTGTCATACCTTATGATTCTCGACTCCTGACAAATGTATCTTTTTTTTTTAATGTATACTGAGAGTATTTACACCAAGACAAATTCCTTGTGTATCCAATCACACTTGGCCAATATTCTATTCTATTCTATTCTATTCTATTCTATTCTATTCTATTCTATTCTATTCTATTCTATTCTATTCTAACTATATTTAAAACAATAAAACTAACAAAAAGAATCAAGTAAATTAATAAAGTACAATGTAACAAAATCCACATACCTTCTATTGCTGTTCTGCATTTCCTGGCTTCAAATTTAGGTCAGCTTTTAAAAAATGTCCTAGATCTCTCTCTCTCTCTCTCATGGAGGGAAAGAGAGATGTGTGTGTTAGAGGGAGAGGGTGAGAAGAGAAAGCAAAGGAGATTTAAAAAGAGAGAGGGAGAGAGAAGGAGCAAAGAGAAAGAGAATTGTGCTGTATTTGAATTTTTTTTCTTCCAGCAGCTCAAATCAGGTTAGATAATTCTTCATCCTACATTTTTCTTTGCCACAACTCTATAAAGATGATTAAGCCGAAAGACATGACTACTGTCATAGCACACGGTAGACTCTATTTTTAAAGTGTGATGTGAACTCAGCAGCCCCCCAAATTCCTCACTGAACTTCCATGAGGAATTCAGATCTCCCTTATTGCCATAACCCAACTCCTTGGAGCCTTGGACATTCTATAAATGGCATTTATTGACATGTTTCCATTCCACCTTTCTGCTAATAGTCACATTGGCATAACGCAGAACATGGAGAAGAAAATAGGAAAAAGCATGAAAACAGTAAAATGAATGATATATGGGACATGAGGAACTTCAAAGAAATACTTTGCTTTGATGGAATTTTGAGCAACGTACCCCCTCTAAGTATGCTTGCAAAGTGCCCTGCTCCAGTTCTAATTAGCAACGTGACTCTGAATTTGCTTGTACAAAGTGGCTCCTGGACATGGGAAGGGAAACATCAGAGCAAAGGATGGTGGCCTTGCACATACACACACCGCACACACTCATACTTCATGAAGCATTGAAATATAATAAAAGGCCAATGCAAATATATAGAATGGAGTGGAATGGAATGGAATATTGGAATGAAGAATAGAATAGTATAGAATTAGAATTAGAATTAGAATTAGAATTAGAATTAGAATTAGAATTAGAATTAGAATTAGAATTAGAATTAGAATTAGAATTAGAATTAGAATTAGAATTAGAATTAGAATTAGAATTAGAATTAGAATTAGAATTAGAATTAGAATTAGAACAGAGTAGAGTAGAATAGAATAGCAGAGTTGGAAGGGACCTTGGAGGTCTTCTAGTCCAACCCCCTGCTCAAGCAGGAGACCCCATACCATTTCAGACAAGTGGATGTGCAGTCTCTTCTTAAAAACCTCCAGTGATGGAGCACCCACAACTTCTGGAGGCACATTGTTCCACTGATTAGTTTCCATCAATTGCTTTTTGTCCTGCCCTCGGGTCTTTGGAGAATATATGTCATGTTAACAGAATAACAGAGTTGTCATAAAACGCTACTATTTCTCAAAAACGTAGCATTCATTTTCAGAACCTGTAGAAGAGAAATGCTTTTAATGCAATAAGCCGGATTACTCCCAAAACTGAAAGAATTTTGAGAAAAATCTCATATCCCACTGATACCAAATTCTATAAATCACACCTGAACGAAACATGCTGGTTTTAAATACGTGATGACTGGCTGTTTTCTCTTTTTAATTAAGCAGATCAAAGATGGGGTGGGGGAAATGGTGCTCAAAACATTTTAATGGGGTTTATTCCACCCCCTTAAAGACATTACAGCATACTCACCACGTTCATTACTGCCAAACTGATGAAAACCGATAAACCGAAGATGGGGGGAAAGAAAGAAATGTCTTTAGATTCATTAAAGAGGAGAGGAGAAGATAATAAAATGAAATTTTGATACAGGAAAAGATTAAGCCAGCTTAAGGAATCATTCAATATATATATTGCAAGATGCATTTCATTACGGTAAGAGTTTGATAGTGGGATCCAATGCATTAAAAAAAAAAAAACCTTCACATGGTGGGTTATGCTGACTCCTCAGTTCAATATGTTAATTGACAATAAATCCAACTTGCCTATAAAAAGCACTTGGCTAGTCGTTTTCAAGATGGTCATGACTTTTTATGATGCGGAACTTTTAATTTACAGGGATGATAAAAATAGATTTACTTTCAGCCACTTATATCTGATTTAATTAGCTAATCAGCTATAAATCATCCACTATTGAAAAAGTAATTTAGCAAAAATGATAGTTTGCTGTCAGTTGGTCTTATGTACGAAAGTCATCTGGGTGCAAAATAATAATAATAATAACAACACTTCCATTACCTTCTTCCAAAAAAGAAAGAGAGAAAGAATTTCTCCAAAGCCCCTTGCTTAGTAAAGCTGAAGAAAATATAAATCCCAAAAGCTGGCAAATGCATGAAGACAAGCTTATATTTCGGGGGGGGGGGGGGGGAGGAGGGAGAGAAATTTTATTTAGAAGCCAGAAATAACAATAGCAATAGTACATAAGACTTATATACTGATTTGCGAGGTTCATAGCATTCTCTAAGCAGTTTACAGAGTTAGCATATTGCCCCCAACAATCTGGGTCCTCATTTTACCAACCTCAGAAGGATGGAAGGTCGAGTCAACCTGGAACAAGTTAAGATTGAACTCCTGTCCATGGCCAGAGACAGCATTCTGTATTCTAACCACTGCACCACCAGGGCTCATGGCTTGTAAGAAAGTTGTTTTTTTAACAGCTACATTCACAAAATGCACTAGACATGAGCCTTACATATCTATCTATCTATCTATCTATCTATCTATCTATCTATCTATCTATCTATCTATCATCTATCTATTCATCAGATTTAGAAACTGCCCATCTAAAAATGTACATCCACAGTCACAAACTGCATTATTCTAAAGTTTATTTTATTTTATTTTTAGATCTATCTTTACAAATACTTCTAATTAAACTCATTTCTGTCTAATAATAGGGCAGCAAAATTTCAAATACTTCCAAGAAGCAACTAAAAGACACAGATTCAGCGTGCTCCAAAATCAGATCCTCAAGTGAAGATAAAGTTTCAAATAGAAATATGTGCCCAAGACCTCCTCCAGTAGTAACACATCTCTTCCTCATCCAAGATCAAAGCAACTGCACTCATGCTATGTCAATAACCTCTTAAATGAGAATTGTGAACTGCCATCTTCAAACTCTACTTAAGCTTTGAGGATGGATTTCAAAAAGGTATAAGACAAGATGACAAACTTGGTGGACTCACCTGTGCTGTAGGGGTTGAAACAAAGCTTGGATAACCACATGTCGCAGGATCTTATAGGAGTATATTTCTGCTTTGGACAGCAATGAATAACTAATAAAAACCAAGTCTTTAATTGGAAGAATTGAACTACCATGGATCCCAAATCCAGAAAATTATGATGGAGTCACAGGACTTAATTTTTGTTTTCCTCATTAAGATGAAACATGCATCTCTAATTTGCCCTGATCCCTATAGATAGTTCTCAAATTATGACCATAATGGAACCAGTTGATCATGGTCATAACTTGTGATGGTCATAAATAGAAAAAGAAGGAAGGGAAATGAAAGAAGGAAGGAAAGGCTTCCAATATTCTTTAAACAATTATAGCTATAATTTTATTTTCACTTCTCTCTTTCTCAAGTTACATCACAGTTCTACTCTTTCTTTAGTCTTTCCTATCTAATCATCAAAGTCATGAATCATGATCATTTTTCTATTTTTAAACAAAAATCCATAAGGGATTTCCAGTCACCAATAAATGTAGATACTTTCTTTCTTTAATCAAAAACGTTCTGCCAACTTAACATAGTGAGAAATGAAGAATTTTTCATCTTAGCTCAAGCAGGAAATCCTATACCATTTCTATTATACTAATATACTATTGCTATTGATCAGTGACAGAAGAGAAGAAATCTTCTCCACAGGATGTAGTAATCAAGTAAGAGTGGAATGATTTGCCTGCAGTCAAAGGTTGCCTTTGGGACTGGTGTCATGGTGGTATCAACAGCGATCTTTGAGCTTCAAGATCGCTGTTGATATCTTCATTGCTGGACAGTCCTTTTGGACCTAAACTGTTGTGAAGAGATGGTGAAAGTAAAGAGCATATCTTGCTGATCCTAGGGACACCACCAAGTCCCTGGTAGATCCAGTAGAAGCTCTTTTTGCCAGCGGCAAAGAAACAGCCATTAAAGCTACTGAAGTTGGGACAGCTCCGAACGGAAGAGAACAGAAAGAGAAAGTGTGTCGGTTTGGTTAGATGACTTTTTTTAAAACTCTATTACTTGTGAGAACACCCTAAGAAAAAGAAAGAAATTGTAAAATTGAAGACAGAAGTGGTCAAGCGACTATTTTAAACAGGAAGTCAAAATTGCTATTTTTTTTTTCTTACACATAAAGGGAATAACTATCTTAAACTCAAACAACAGATTATGACAGATTTGGCAAAATGGGAAAATTTACAATTATCACTAATTGGGAGAATATCAACAATTAAGATGAATATATTACCTAGAATGTTATATCTGTTCTGGACAATTCCAATTAAGCTAGAAAAAGATTACTTTGAAGATTTAAATAGAATAACGTTGAAGTATATATGGCAGGAAAAGAAAGCAAGAATAAAATTAAAATTGTTGCAAGATGCTAGAATGAGAGGAGGATTTGGCCTGCCCAACTGGGGGTTATATTATTAAGCAACAAATCTGATATGGGTTAAGGAATGGATAACACTAAAAAACACTAGATTATTGACATTAGAAGGACATGATTTGTTGTTGGGTTGGCATGCCTTTCTATGGTACAAGGGAACTAAAACACAGCGGTATTTTAGAAGACATTATATACACGAGGCTTTATTATTAAACTGGGAAAAGACTAAAATGCAATGCTATTTAAAAATTCCAGTCTGGTTATCAACTATTGAAGCATTTTCTTATCCAATAGCATTTAAAAAGGAACAAACAGTTAGATATGGCAAAATACTGAATGAAAAGGGTGAACTTAAAGCTATGCAAGAACTAGAAGTACAAGGCAGAAAGATGAATTGGTTTTCATACATGCAAATATGCTCTAGATATGATAAAACTTTTAAAATAGAAGGTTTCTATGAAAAATTGACTGACAGATAAAATTTTGACAGGTACTGATGAAAGGGTAATTAAAAAATTATATGGACATTTATTGGAAATTAAGCTAGAAGAAGAACAAGTTAAAGAAACAATGATTGCTTGGAGGAAAAAAAATGGTTATGGGATTGATTTAGAGAAATGGCAAAAAAATATGGTCTCAAAATTATAAAATGACAATGTCAACAGCATATTGCTTACAAGATAATAGGTATAAGTAAAATATAGTTATGAATACATGGATACATATAAGAAAAAATATAAAAGAAATAATAGGACAGGGACGGTAGGCACGTTGGTGCGCTTATGCACACCCCCTACAGATAAATAAAATAAAAATTTGTCTAATTGCTGAATAGTTTCAAGTATATTCCATACTCTTTTACATCTTTTTTATATCAACCTTGTGTTTGAAGATAAGCCCACCAGTCTACTCGTAGCCCTTGTTCTTGGAGCTCTTGTATTGTTTTTAAATTTCCATTTGTATCCAATAAGTCTTTATATTTTAACATTTTGTTCAGGACTAAATTATTTGGGTGGATCGTTGCTTTCATTGTAGATAGCCAAATTGGGATTTTTATGTAGAGTTTCTTTTTAACTTTGATCCAAACCCAGAATAAAAATGAAATTATTACAAGATATGAAGAACAGAGGAGGCTTTGGATTGCCAAATTGGGAATTATATTATAGTGCAGCAACATTAGTTTGGCTAAAAGATTGGATTAATTTAAAGAACAAAAGAATATTAGCTATAGAAGGTGATGATCTTCAAAGGGGATGGCATGCCTTTCTTTGGGATATAGGACCTACTAAACAAAAATATTTCCACAGACATCTGATTAGAGATTCGTTGATATACCATAATATGAATTGTTATAATATATATCAATTTAAAAATATGGAATATCTCGCAAAACATGAATGAATAATAGTATAGTCAAATGATTGATTAATAATGATAATATATGTATTTAGAAATATCTGTTTGATAATATGAGAATATATACAAACAATTGTAAGTGAAGACTACAGAGAAGATGCACAAAAAAATTGTATCCAACCGACACACTATATGCATGTAATTGGAAGATGGCTTTATGTTTTTATGTTTTGTCCGTGTACAAACGTACAAAATTAAAAAAAAAAATGGAAAAAAAGTTTGCTTTTGTGGTTGTCTGAAAGCAGGATGGGAACAACATGGTGGCACTTCTGTCCTTGAGATGTCCTCCTGAAAACAGGACATGCTAAGGAGGCCTGGATATCCATCATGAACATAAAACAAAGAGTTGGCAGGGACCTTGGGGGGAGGTTAGTTGAACCCTCTTCTCATGGAGGAGATCTTGTAGCATTCTGGACAAAGGTTGTCCAATCTCTTGGAGAACAATCAACCAATGGAACAACTTGCCCTCGGAAGTTGTGGGAGCGCCATCAGTTGAGACTTTCAAGAAGGAATTGGACCGCCATTTCTCAGAAATGGTGTAGGGTCTCCCGCTTGGGCAGGGGTTTGGACTAGATGACCTACAAGGTCCCTTCCAATTCTGATTATCTGTATCTGTATCTTCTTGATATCCCCCAGTGATGGAGCACCCACAATTTCTGAAGGCAAAGCCGCTCCACTGATTAATTGTTCTGTCAGGTAATTTCTTCTTAGTTTTAGATCGCTTCTCTCCTTGGTTAGTTTTCCATACATTGTTTCTTGTCCTGCCTTCAGGTGCTTTGGAAAATAGGTTGACCCCACATCTTCGTTGCAGCCCCTCAAATATTGGAACACTGCTATCATGTCACCCTTCATCCATCTTTTCACTAGAATAGACTTACTCGTCATATCATGTTTTAGCAGTTAGGTATGCTTTAACTGATGCATATTTCTAAACCCAATCAGAGCTAATTCAGTTATAAAGAGCTGTGAGTTAAGACAAAGAATGGTTGAGTTTCCTTTTTAAAGGCTAATCAAATTCTATGTTGAGGGTCCTGACTGACCAAACTATGGGAAAGAGGAAAACTGAAGCAGAGAAGTCATTATATGTGAAACGTCTCTCTCTCTCTCTGTGTGTGACTGTGTCTCTGTCTCTGTGTCTCTGTCTGTTTGTTTGTCTGTGTGTGTGTGTGTGTGTGTGTATTTTTTTTTCAGTCAATTTAGCTCATTGTTTAAGTCTGCATCCTTCTCTCATCCTTATTTTTCTCCAAACTTAAAACAACAACATTCAGAATGCAGGCAACATTTGCATATGTTTCTGCTTATAGAGTAAGCAGCTTAACTTCCTATCAAATTCTATATATATTTTGTTTTTTTGGAAAGGAAAAAAAAAAAAAACCCACACAGCTCTTTATTTGCAGAAGAAGAAGACAAAGAAGACAAAGAATATAGGTATTATTTCCCCGAGAACTTCCTTCACAATAATTTTAGCTTGGAGAGGCTTGTTTATTTGCTCGTGGGTTTTTCTTCAACATTTTATCTTAAGTGAACAGAGAGCTTTGCTCCAGTTCATCCTTCCCCCTTCTAATGAGTTTGTGACAGCATTTGAACCTCATTTGTAGTTCCTGTTCCTGTAATCCTTGCACAGTTTAATTCCTCTTCTGTGTCTCTTGTTTATCTCATTCCACTTTTTATCCAAACATTTAAATCTCATGGTTCTTCTTGAGCTACCAAGCATGTTTGCTATTATGGCATAATTTGTAAAAAAAATATTTAAGACTCTGTCCTAACATTATAATTGCTGACAAATGCCACCAAACCAACACTTGGAAAACAAGACTTTGCCAGATAGGGTCTCCTGAGAACTACAGTCCAGTGGTGGGATTCAAATTTTTTTACTACCAGTTCTGTGGGCATGGCTTGGTCGGCGTGGCAGGGGAAGGATACTGTAAAATCTCCAGTCAGAGGTGGGATTGGCCAGTTCTTCGAACTACTCAAAATTTCTGCTACTGGTTCTCCAGAACTGGTCAGAACCTGCTGAATACGACCACTGATACAGTCCCACTTTAGGCCCAATTTGGAACAATTCCCTGGATAACTGCAATGCTGAGTAGAGAGACTTTGAATTCATGTAATGCTATGTCCAAACCTGATTTGCAACTGCATGGCCAACGTTTTCTTCCTCTGCAAAAGAGATTCTGGTTTTTAACCTCATTCACAGGGAGCTTGAATATTTCTTTTACATTTCTCCATTTTGGCAGCATTTTCCTGATTATTTTATTATTGGTAGAACAAGGTACTGCTGGCTTCTTTTATTTATAAAAGCCACTCCATCTCTGAGGGAGATGGATGGTTCAAAATAGGGGTAAATAAATAAATAAATGTGATAAATAAATAAATAAAATCTCAAAATTTCCCTGATTACCCATCAAGCATTTTTAAAAAATGCAGCCTTCTGTCCTGCTTGAAAAAAATAATTTCTGAGATAAAAGAAAATGTACTGAGATAAGAAAATAATAAAAATAAATAAATTAAAAATGAAAGAATGAACATATGCCAAATACATAGACCAGATATATCAAACAGACAATTTACTATATAAATTACATGAAATATTTAAACAGTTTTGAGAGAGGAGAGGGAAGCGAGGCAGAGGGAGAGAGAGAGAGAACCTAAATAGAGTGAATTAACTGTTTTCAAACTAGCTCTGGAGTCAGATGGGAGACCACTATAAAATCTCATGACTGTACATTGAACAAATACAACTAACCATAAAAAATCCCCCAAGGAGATAATGGCAAACTGTTTTCATAACACAGTCGAGGAAATTGGACATACCCATACCCACAATGTCAAACTCCAGTAGAAATAGTTTATTTATTTTATTGTTTGTGTTAGCCAAGTTGGGATTTTTTTAGTTACGGCAAATGTGCATCAAGGAAATACATTTTTTATCCAAGTTGATTGATGTCAACTTCTTTTTTTTCCCAATCTGAAGCTCTCCAGGTTTTGGGGGCTCACTTTTCTGAATCTCTAGCCAGGGTTTGGATTCTGGTTTTGCTGCTACCATTTATAGAAGTTGGACCTAAATCTCTCTGAAAGTTACCAGATACAGATAGTCCTTGACTTATGGCCACAAGTGAAACCTGAATTCCTGTTTCTAAGCAATGTGGTTGTTAAAGAAGTCATCGTATCACTTGACCCAAGTTAACAACTATTTGACCACAATTTTCAAACAAATCACATTATTATTTTTATTTATTTATTTATTTTGTTTAACAAGCATGTATGAGAAAACAAGTATAAGCAGGAACATAACATATAAACATATAAGTATAAATAGTATAAGTATACACATAATAAATGAGTACGAATAAATGGGAACAGTAGGACAGGGATGGTAGGAACGTTGGTGTGCTTATGCATGCCCCCTTACAGACCTCTTAGGAATGGAGTGAGGTCCACGGTAGACAGGTTTAAAGCTTGAGGATGTAACAACAGTCAGGTAGTGAGTTCCAGGCATTGACCACTCTGTTGCTGAAGTCGTATTTTCTGCAATCGAGTTTGGAATGGTTTACTTTGAGTTTGTATCTATTGTTTGCTCTTTATTAAGTGAAGAGATTGGACAGCCATATGTCTAAAATGATATAGTCTCCTGCATGAACAGGGGGTTGGGTTAGAAGTTACTACTCTGTTCTGAATAATGACCATGTGTTAACAAATAGAATAAAAAGTACAGAACTAAAATAAAATGCAAATCATATTTTTTCATCACCCCTACAATTTTACCCCAATCAAATCCACATACAATTGCACTGTTTTGTTCCAAAACAAAACAGAGAGTTGTACTGTATGGAATATCTGTGTTCTGACTGCACATGAAATATGTTATTTTAATGCAAAGATCCCAATAGGCCATTCATCTAATGTGCTGCTGTCCAAGATATTGATCTTTATCTTTCTTATACAGTTGACATTCAAATAATGTATGTGCTTTTCTTCCCTCCCTCCCTCCCTCCCTCCCTCCCTCCCTCCTTCTCTCTCTCTCTCTCTCTCTCTCTCTCTCTCTCTCTCTCTCTCTCTCTCTCTCTCTCTCTCTCTCTCTCTCTCTCTCTCTAATACCGTAAATACAAGCACATTTGTCATAAGGCACCTGGTTAAGCTTTCCATATTCAACCATTGGGTCCACACTGCTCCAATTCCACACACACACACACTCAAGAAGTTCATGATTTTCTGTGTTCAAAAAATATTTGATTCCCTGCTATGCAATCCCTTCTCCCCAAGGCTAAGGAGAGACCCCATCTTCACTTAAAAAGGATGCAAAAATCTTCTTTCTCTGAAGGTGGTGGGAGCAGGTGGGCTCCATTTGCGATCAAAGTGGTGGGATTCAAAAAATTTTTTACTACTGGTTCTGTGGGTGTGGCTTGGTGTGTGTGGCATGGCTTGGTAGGTATGGCATGACTTGGTAGGCATGGCATGCCTTAGTGGGCATGGCAGGGGAAGGTTACTGCAAAACCTGCATTCTCTCCCCACCCCATTAACCTACTTTTCAGCTCCATTCTCCTGCACAAAGCAACCAAAGAAGACCCAGCCAATCAGCTGGGACTTGGGAGGCAGAGAATAGATGGGGGCGGGGCCAGTCAGAGGTGGTATTTGCCAGTTTTCCAAACTACTCAACATTTCTGCTACCGGTTCTCCAGAACCGATCAGAACCAGCTGAATACCACCTCTGGATCACCTTATTGTTTTTTTTCCGCAAACAGCCTTGAGTTGTGAAGAAGTAGGGCGGTATAAAAGTGTGAAATGGATAAATAAGGAGTGTCGTGTTCTGTCTGTCACTGGAAAATTTTCATTCAGGAGAAAATACACTTTGGTGTCATGTACAAATATTCAGGACCAATATTCATAAAAGCCCTGACATCTCTTTGCCCTGGGAAAGAAAAAAAACATGCACAATGCACAATCCTGAAGATCCCAGTTTGCACCTCACCCTTCTTGGACCCACATAGCTCCTGCTTGAGCTACAAGCAATCCTATTTGGCTAAGGAATGGGGCTTAGCTCAGTCAACAGCACAATTCCCTCCCTTGGGATGAGCAGCACTGGGTTGTAATTTGAGAGAGTTGTCACTCGTTTTTCTTGGTTGATTTTGAGGTTTACTGACATAAGTAAGAAAATGTGATTTTATGCAACAGGAAAGAAAAAAAAAAGATGACAAGATAGTGAACTGCTTAGTTTTCTCGCATCAGTGGATGTCACTTTATCAAATTTGCTGTGAATTTCCCATCTGCAGAAGATGTGAGGCTGGGTCTTGGCAGCAGGGGGTGGAAATTAAGAATCAATAGCTTCCTTTGAAAAGAGAACCAAGGGAAATGTGTTAAACGAATGTTTTTGACTTCTGTTTGTAAACACAGCCTTCCTGGGTGTTGGATGCAATGTTCTGTTTTGTTATCTGATCTTTATCAGCTAGGGAAAACAGGACAATATCTCTTATTAATAAATTCAAGGTCTTCTGTATAGATTTGCAGATGCTGATAGAACAGCACAAGGTTGCTGAAAGATGTGAATATGGTTCTGAGTAAGACTGACTCTCACCTTAATGCTTTTTCACAAAGCCTTGAAGACATGGTTTTGTCTTGGGGACCCTATTTGGAGCTGTTCAAGTGACTTGAATGAATGTGTTATCCGTACCATGGGTGGAAGCTTGGGGGTTTAAACTGTGAATTTTTTAAATGGATTTTTAATGTTTGATGCTACCTGGGGTTACTATATGAGAGATGAGCAGCTATATAAATCTAATGATGAGATAGATAGATAGATAGATAGATAGATAGATAGATAGATAGATAGATAGATAGATGATAGAGACAAAGATAGATGAGAAAGAGATGGATGAGAGAGAAAGAGATGGATAAATGAGAGAAGGAGATAGAAATAGATAGAAGATAGGTAGATGATAAGGATAGATGGATGATAGATAGATAGATAGATATAGATAGATGATAGACAGACAGACAGACAGTGGATACAGATGAGAGATAGAGATAGGTAGAAGATAGGTAGATGATAGAGATGGATGATAAATAGATTGATAAAAGATAAATGATAGATAGATAGACAGACAGACAGCTATAAGCTTAGGATGATTTATGGTGATTTAGTTCAAAGATGTGTAAGCCCTAATACTGATTATTTTTTTTGCCTTCCACTTTTAGCAGACCTGGGACCATTTCAGAGGTTTTCAAGATTGGTTAGTAAAAGGAGAAAGATTGGCACAGAAGAGAAACTAGAATTTTTCTGCTAGCAGGCCATTCCATAGAATTATCTAGGACAGGGGAGTCAAACTCATGTTGTCACATGACATATCGGGACTTTGTTCCCCTTCACTAAACCAGGTGTGGGAATGGCCAGTATGTGATGCATCCAGCCTGCAGGGCGAGAGTTTGACAGCCCTGATCTAGGAGGAATGTGAATTTTGGGTTCAATTTTGTCATAACAGGGCTCCGGGTTTAATTCTGGAATGACTAACTTGGAATATATATTTGAAGCTTGGAAATGCATTGTTATATATGCCAGTCATTTCATTTAACACCTTTTATTCTTTATAGCATTTTGATATTTTTTTGTTTGTTTGTTTAAATTTATTTCATATTGGGGAATTGGATTTTGTAAAGAAATAAGTAGGGTTTTTTTTTTTGCAAAGAAATAAACAATGAATGAGTGGTAACAGAAAAAAAAAACAGAATAAAGAAATAGATGCAGTTTTTCATAATATCTCAAGATACACAGCTAACTTTGGTGAGCTGTAGTTACTGCTGCACCTAATCTGGAAAAACAAAACTATTTCAGTCGAATTAACAGATATATTACTCTACGTTTCTTCCCTAAAAAAGGCCTGTGAAATCCTTGGTTCTCTCTGAAGATTGCAGACATTCCATTACCTGACAATGTAACAATATCAGTATTAGTAAAAGTGGGTCTGTTCCCTGTTTATATATGCCAGCGTTGGTAGGGGCCTGGTTTTCTCCTTGATAGTTCCTAGATTAGGGTATTGTTTTCTGCTTGATTGTTGCCTGGTATTAGTTTCTTTTTATCAGAGTATTAGCTTCTGGATTAGAACATAGAACATAAAATATCCTGTTTCCCTGAAAATATGACCTATCCTGAAAGTAAGTCCTAGCTTGATTTTACACATGCACCCAATATAAGCCCAAATTAAGATCCCATGCACAACAGCGTTGAACGAGTAAAAATTAAGCTAGGGTGGGGATGGGGTGGTGGTGGAGCTGCCCTACTACTTACCTTTGGACAGCTGTAGCCAGGCCTTGCACACCCTGACACCTGCCTTGCTGGCCCATTTCTGGGTGGCAAGGTTTTCCTGGAGGTCTCTGTAGCTGATTACAAAACTCTGGATCGATCTGGAGCTCTGTTATCAGCTGCAGAAGCCTTCAGGAAAGCCTTGTCAGCTGCCATGCCCCTGTTGGAGTCTGATTCTGAGGGGGAAGTTGAACAGCTGACAGGGAGTGACAATGTGGCTCTGGTGGCTGTGGAGGAAACTAGGGAAGGGCACAATCTGGCTGTGCATTCAGAGGAAGACCCAGGCCCACTTCCTAGGGCACACAGGGAGGAATGGATAAAGGAGCAACATGGGTTATGGGGGAGAAAAAGGCCCTGATTCCCTTCATTAGCTGCAGCTGGGGAAACAGGATAAAGAGGGTGTGTGTATACAGAACCTTGCTGGAAGCAAAGCATGCATTATCTTTGTTTGTCAAGTCCTATCTGGGTTCTGTCCTCCCAAAAGTATGTGTTTCATTATCTTTTGAGTTCTGCAATTCCTTATCCTGTCTCGTTAATTGCTGCAGAATGGTTTGTGTTGGTTTTTATTTATAATTTATACGTACTTTGGGTTTGGACTAAATTTCTTCCCTTTAAAACTATTTTTGGGAGAGTTTTTTTCTCCAGCTGATGATAACTGGACATTGGAGGCCAAGTTGGAGGAATTAAAGGGATTGTACCTACTTTTGTGACTTTGTTGCTCTTGTGCCACACCATGGGTCATCACACTAGTCACAGAAGAAGTTCCTGAAGGCCTCTAACAGTGAAAAGGAGGCCGGGGGCAATACATATGTGAGGTTAGTCAGCGGATGACATCTCACCAAAATAAGACCTGGTGCTTTTTTTTGGTGGCAAAAAAAAAATATAAGACAGGTTCTTATTTTTGGGGAAACACAGAAATAGAATTGCAGGTCTTCTAGTCCAACACCCCCCCTCCCCCGCATTCCAGCAGGAGACCCTGTGCCATTTCAGACTACTGTTTTGTTTTGAAAGCTTATCTTTTTTAAAAAATTGTCTTTTGAATGATGTATAAATATGGTTTGTCTCTATATGTCTATTGATGGCTGATTAGCCTGTATGCCAAGTTTGCAGGAATTCTGTAGCATTTTTGGATTTTATGCTCAGTTCCCCAGTTGAAAAAAAAATGGTTGAGTCTGTCCATGTATTCTGAGATCAAGGAGTTTTCACCATTTCATCATTTCAGAAAATAATACTCCAAATGAAGGAACCACTAAGGAAATAACCAATCAGTTACCACTCCAGTAGTGAGAGCAGGTTGGTCCCGTGGTTAAGGCACCAGGCTAGAAAGCAAGAAACTGTGAGTTCAAGTCCCACTTTAGCCATGACAGCCAGCTGGGTTATCTTGAGCCAATCACACACTCTCAGGCCAATTCACCTCACAAAGCTGTTATAGTGGGGAAAATAGTGGGGGATATGTTGGATGCATTGAGTTATTCATAAAAATAATAAAGGCTGGAGACATGATAGAGATGATAGATAAGATAGATAGATAAAATAGATAGATAGATAGATAGATAGACAGATATTAACAGAGTTGGAAGGGGCCTTGTAGGTCATGTAATCCAACCCCCCTGTCCATGCAGACCGTATACCATTTATGACAAATGGCAGTCCAGCCTCTTCTTGAAAGCCTCCAGTGATGAAGCTCCCACAACTTCTAAAAGCAACTTCTGTTCCATTGGTTGATTGTTCTCACTGTCAGAAAATTTCTCCTAATTTCCAGGTTGCATCTCTCCTTGTTCAGTTTCCATCCATTATTCCTTGTCTGGCTTTCAGGTGCTTTGGAAAATAGCTTGGCCCCCTCCTCTCTGTGGCAGCCCCTCAAATATTGGAAGACTGCTCTCCTGTCTCCCCTGGTCCTTCTCTTCACTGACTAGCCATGCCCAGTTCCTGCAACCGTTCATCCTATGTTTTAGCCTCCAGTCCCGTAATCATCTTGCTTGCTTTTCCCTGTATTCTATCTAGCATCTCAACATCTTTTTTATAGTGTGGTGATTAAAACTGTATGCAGTATTCTAGGTGTGGTCTTCGATAGATGGACAGATGGATAGATGGATGGATGGATATGAATATGAATATGGATATGGATATATAGTTAAATGAAATCAATATATCTTAAAGTTGTCAAGTTTAAGAAATACTATTTAAGGCCTTTAACTACCAGAATAGGATTTACATTAAATTGTCTGATTATCAAGGGAATGGCCTAATGAGAGATGTTAAAAGATCAACACTCAAACCTCTGTATAATAAACACAGGAACCAGTGATTCAGTGTTTCCAGGCTGACATAAACAGGTTCTTTTTGTGTAACCTTCCCCTCCCCTCCTTGAAATTTGCCCTCCAGGATACCTGAATAGGAAGAGTTGATAAGAAGAGGGTGGAGCCTGTGCACTATATCATGCCAACCTGCAGTGAGGCAAATTCCTTGCCATGGGATTATTTTAGACCCTTTGTTTATTTACTATTTATGTATTTGTATTGATTGGAGTTCAACTCCAAAGGATTGTGGGTGGCATACAAAAGTAGAAAATTCATAAAAGCAGTTAAAACAACCAGCCCAATGGAAAACCGGATTAAATTAAATTTTATAGGCTACAAAAAATGGTGCCCTAAAGAAACAACAATACACCTCTTTGTCTTTAACTAGATTGATTAGCAATAGCAGTAGGACTTAGACTTATATACTGCTTTACAGTGCTTTATAGCCCTAAGTGGTGTACAGAATGTACAGAGTCAGCCTATTGACCCCAACAATCTGGGCCCCCATTTTACCAACCTCGGAAGGATGGAAGGCTGAGTCAACCTTGAGCCTGGTGAGATTCGAACTGCCAAACTGAAGTCAACTAGCAGTCAGCAGAAGTATTCTGCAGTATTGCTCTCTAACCACTGCGTACCAAGACTCTAGATCTTTATCACCCAGTTTCTTCTGACCTTCTACCGACACTCTGAGAATTAAGGCTTTCCTCACTCCTTTGATCTCTTTCGCGATGATGAGGCTTCGATGAGTTAACCTGAGATTTCCCCACCTCGTTCAATTCTACTCAGCAAGAGCATCTCTTGACATCTCAGACTCGAAAGCAGTTTCTTGTCTTCACCCTGTATCAGAAAGGGAAGGCTGCTTTCTGCAGCCCTGTCTTTCCCCATTCCATTTGTGAAGAATTCTGCCACCCCCACACAGCCACTCAGACAAAGGTTTTACCCCAGAGATGAACAGGATCAGTTTCTATAGAATTGCTCATTCAGCACAAGTTGAGGTGAAGAACTGCAAGTTCAGAATGCTGAACTCATTATCCTTAGGGCTGCTTTCAGCCCCACTTTTCATCCAGCCCAAGAGAGTTTTGCTGCCTAAAATTGTGACATTCTAGGAAGTTAACACAAATCAACCAAGAAATAAACAAGCATGCCTTTTTAGTAAGTAGGAAATGATGTGTTAGTGGGTTTATTTTCCCATTCTGACACCAGACTCTGGTTTCACACTGCATATTTAATCAGGCTAAGAACTGGTGGATGTCCCAATTATAAACTAATAAACCCACTTGGTCCTTGCAACATATGAAACCCCAGTAACTTTGGTTAAAACTAACCAAGTTTAGGAAGCTGTTTGAATACAGATGCTAGCTTTGTTAGTGAACTGGTTAAACATATCATTCCAAACCTACTTCTTCAAAAGGCAACTGGACTTTGTGGGAGAAGGTGGAGCTTCGTTTCGGCGATACAGCTGCGATCTCGGGGCTCTGATATTTTCGCCCCTGGTCGGTCCCAATGGACCTAAACCATCCTGTAGAGACAGTGATCGTGAAGGGCATAGTCCCAGGATCCCAGGGATATCACAAAACCCTTGGTTTGATCCAGGAGAAGCCCTTTTGCTGGTGGCAGAGAGGCAGCCTTCATAGCTGCTGAAGTCGGGACAGCTCCGGAAAGGAAGTGGCTGGAAGTGAAAGTGTGTCGGCTGGGTGAGAAACTTCTTTTGTGTTGTAAATTCGCTGAGATTTGAAAGGGCACCCTGAATAGAGAAGAAACCTGTGAGATTTTTTTTTTTTTTTTTTTTGACAAAAACTGTATGAGCAGCGTTTTTTAAAGTGATGTCAAATTGAGGCTTGGATTTTTATTTCTTTTTCTTACTTTTTTTTCCTTGGGAGTTTAGTGTGACTTTGTAGGTAACTGGACTGAATTTTCTCTTACAGATATTTTTATGCTCCTTTTGATTTTTTAATTTTCTTTTAGGATAGAAGCTCCCTTTGGCTATTTTTTCTTTTTAAAAATTTTTTTTTTCTGGCTGGGGGGGGAAGAATATTAAGAAACTTTGTAACACTGCCAACTAGAGGCTTGAAAATATTTTATTTGAATTGGAGAGAATTGTAAGAAGACTCCTTCTCAAGGACATTTCAATGTGATAAGATAGAAGGAGAGCACAGCAAAATATTATTACAGGCGTTCTCCTGGATTCTTATCAATATTTTAACACTTGAGGCTTGGCTTTGAAGTTAGTGGAGGAGAGAGTCACAATAAGAGCCTTGCACAACTAAATAAAGTGCAGTGTGCTTTCTTTCTTTCTTTCTTTTTTCTTTCTTTCTTTCTTTCTTTCTTTCTTTCTTTCTTTCTTTCTTTCTTTCTTTCTTTCTTTCTTTCTTTCCTTCTTTTTTACTTGTGATAGTCCTACTCAACAGCCTCTTTGTAAATTTTAATTCTAGTAATATTCTTCTTTTTGCTTTTTATTTCAAAAGGAAAGCCTCAGAGCCTTTTCTTTTTTTTTTTCTTTTTTTTTTCTCCTTATCTTTACTGGGATCCTTTTGCTTTTTCTATTCATGTTTTTGGACCACTCTGTTTTTTCTTTTTGATTATTGAGACTTCCCAATTGGATTAAGGTGTGAAGAACCTGAAGGAATTTCTTCTTTTCTTCTTTATTTTTGTTCTTTTTCTTCTTAATCAATATTATTATTTTGGAGGGGTTTTTTTCTTTCTATTTTTCATTTTTTATGGTGGACTACTTTGTAATTGCATTAGGGTCTAGAAGAACCTGAAGATTTTTCTTCTATTTCTTCTTCTTTTTCTTCTTTGGTTTTGGGCTTTTTACTATTGGATTTTTCCATTTTGGATTATAATTGGCTATTCTATCAGTTGGATTAAAAGCTAAAAAGAATTTGAAGCTTTTGAAGCATTAAAATGAGCAGGAAACCAATATCATCTGGCGTTTCTACTTCTACCTCTGCCTCCCCACCAGCTGGAGGACAACGTTTAATTCAGACAATGTTGAAGCAAGATAAAGAACAAGAAAAAGTGACTTTACAGATGATTATGCAAGGAATTCAAGATCTCAAGATAAAAACAGACACTATTGAACAAAGAATAGAGAAGACTGATGAAAAAATGAAAAATATTAAACAAATGATGGTGAAGTATGAGGAGAGATTCCAAAAAATTGAAGAAGAAGGTAAACAAAGAGAGGAGAAGATTGGAAATATTGACAATAAATTAACAGTGGTTGAACAAGATAAAAGTGGGATGTTAAGGTGGGAGATGGAAAGGTCAGAATTTTATCTCAGATTTCAAAATATAGAAGAAAAAGGACAAAATTTGGCTGCAATAATGATAGAAATTTTGGTGGATGCTTTGGAAATTACAGAGGAAAAGATGATGGATGGAGTAGATGAGGTATATCGAGTTTATACAAGATATGTGATGAGAAATAAATTACCAAGGGAAGTCCATATTAGATTTACCAAAAAATCCATTAAAACATAAATACTACAAGTGGTAAGAGAGAAGACACTTAAATACAAAGGCAAAGAGATTGTGTTTTAAAACAAATACCCAGAAGAGTGAGAGAGATGAGAAGAGAATATCGATTTCTGACCAAAACACTATTGGAAAATGAAGTGAATTATAGATGGCTGATTCCAGAAGGATTAATGTTTACGTGGCAAGAGCAGAGACATAGAATTGATTCAATTGAGAAAGCAGAACTTTTCCATGCAGAATTTTTTGGAAGGAGAGAAGAGGAGGCAGAGAAAGATCTCATTAATTGAGTTTCAAGAGGAACAATTGGAGACTGAAAAAGAGAAAGGTGCAGTAGGTGGACAGGTGGAGAGTAAAGAACAGTGTGAAGTGAGATCCACGAGAGCCGTTAGACCTAAATATAAAGCAAAACCATGGAAGAGAAAAAATTGATTACAATGAATATAAATGGACTCAATTCAGCTGTTAAAAGAAGGAAAACTTTTCATAAATTCAAGAAATTAAAATTTGATATAATTTGTCTACAAGAAGTTCATATTAAAAAACAACATGAACAATTGTTAATACAGCCAAAATTAAGGAAAATATTTACTTCTTTGACTCAATGTAAGAAAAGAGGAGTGATTCTATACATTAAAGAGGCTATCCCAGCAAAACTGATTTACACAGATGAAGATGGAAGAGTATTAATGGTGGAAATAATGGACAATAATATAAAAATACTCTTGATTGCAATTTATGCTCCAAATGATAAACAAGAAGAGTTTTATAAAAAATTACACATGAAAATAATTGGACTGGACTATGTTAATATAATTATGATGAGAGACTTTAATGGAATTGTGGACAATAAATTGGACTATATAGCAACAACAACAAAGCAAAATAGAAAGACTCTCCCTAATTTTTTTTTTTAAATGACAGACGAATTAACTTTAAAAGATACTTGGAGAGAAAGAAATGTTAAAGCTAGACAATATACTTTTATTCAAATAGACATTTATCATGGTCCAGATTAGATATGATTTGGATCTCAACAGAATTAATATCTAATATTCAAGAAACAAATATTGAAACAAGTACTTGGGCAGATCACAGCCCAATGACAATTAAATGGAAGGGACAAAAAAAAAAGATCGAGATGGACATTAAACAATACTATTTTAAAGGAAAAAGATTTTATACAACGGATGGAGAAGGAACTGGCTTTTTTCTTTAGAGAAAATAAAAAAGAAGATACTTCAACACAGAATGTTTGGGATACAATGAAGGCATATGCTAGAGGTTTGATAATAGATTATACAAGAAAAAAGAATATTAGGAAAAGGCAAGCTTCTAAGGCCTTGGAAGATGAGTATAAAAGACTTGAAAAAGAATTACAGAAAATGCCACAGAAAAAAGATATTACATTGAAGCTGGATGTAATTAAACATAAAATGGAATTAATAGAGAAAGAAGAATTGGCACAGAAATTTAGAAATTCTAAACAGAATTATTTTGAAGATGCAAATAAACCAGGTAGATGGCTAGCATATAAATTGAGAAAGGAGAAGGAATCAAGAAAAATACTGAAGCTAATAGATGATCAAGGCCAAGTTTGTTTTGGCAATAAGGAGAAAAAGGAAATTATTTGAGATTTCTATGGACAATTATATAAACAAGAGAATATTGATGAGGAAAAAGTCAAACAGTATCTACAGAATGCTAACTAACCGAATATACCTAAAGAGACTGAAGAAATGCTAGAAAGCAATATAACAATGATGAAATTAAATGAAGCATTTAAGAAACAAAATAATGGGAAAACACCAGGTCCAGATGGGCTCCCAGCAGAATTCTATAAAACATTTCAAGAATCATTGAGCATCCCATTGTTAGAAGTTATGAATGAAGTTATGTCAAAGAAGATGATACCCAAAACATGGTCAGAGGCTTATATTACACTTATTCCAAAAGAAGAGGCTGACCCACTGCAAATTAAGAACTATAGACCTATTTCTTTATTGAATGCAGACTATAAAATTTTTGCTTCAATTTTAGCAGAAAGACTTAAAAAATGTTTAAATAATTTTATCCACCCAGATCAAAATGGATTTCTGCCAAAGAGACAAATCAGAGACAACATGAGAGTAATCTTGGATACTTTGGAGTACTATGAGGCTCATCCTGAAAAGCAAATGGCTTTGATATTCCTAGATGCTCAAAAGGCATTTGATAACGTGAACTGGAGATTTATGTTATTACTATTGGAACAGATGGGTTTTGCCAGAAAATTTATTCAAGCAATCGAAGCCATATACAATAAACAGACAGCAAAGGTAATGATGGAGGGAGAGCTTACAGACTTTATTAATATAAGAAAAGGCACAAGACAAGGATGTCCCCTATCTCCTTTGCTATTTGTGTTGACTTTGGAAGTGTTGAATAGAAATATTAGGGATGATAAAAGCATAAAAGGAATGAAAATTAAAAAGGAAGAATTCAAACTACAAGCTTTTGCTGATGACTTAGCTTTTATTTTGGAAGACCCGCTATAAACAGCTCCAAAGTTATTGGAAAAGATAGAGACATATGGTGAGGTGGCTGGTTTGAAAATAAATAAAGATAAAACAAAGATTTTGACAAAGAACATGTTACTGAGACAAAGAGAAGAACTGGCAGATCTGTTGAAAATCCAAGTTACGAATAAGGTTAAGTACCTGGGGATATATTTGACAGCAAGATGTAGCACATTAAAAGAGAATAATTATATTAAACTTAAACAACAGATAGCTACAGACTTGAAGAAATGGGAAAACTTGCAATTGTCATGAATAGGGAGAATTTCAACAATTAAGATGAATATTTTACCTAGAATCCCATTTCTGTTTCAAACAATACCAATTTGGCTCGGAAAAGACTATTTTGAAGATTTAAATAAAATTATGTTGAAGTTTATATGGCAAGGTAAGAAAGCGAGAATAAAGCTAAAGCTTTTGCAAGATGCTAGAATTAGAGGAGGTTTTGGCCTGCCCATTTGGGAATTGTACTATCAAGCTGCAAGTCTGATGTGGGTCAAGGAATGGATAACATTAAGAAAGACTAGATTGTTGACATTAGAAGGTCATGATTTGCTGTTGGGTTGGCATGCTTTTTTATGGTATAAGGGAACTAAAACACAGGGTTATTTTAGAAGACATTATATGGGGGAGTCTTTGTGGTTAAACTGGGAGAAGATAAAAAGACAATGTTATTTGAAAATTCCAGTTTGGTTATTGACTATTGAAGCATTTTCCTATCCTATAATTTATAAGAAGGAACAAACAGTTAGATATGGGGAACTATAGGATGAAAAGGGTGAACTTAAATCGATTCAAAATTTAGAGGAACAAGGTATAAAGATAAATTGGTTTTCATATGCGCAAATACATTCAAGGTAGGATGAAGATTCTAAAACGGAGGGATTCTATGACAAACAGACTGACTTAGATAAGATCTTGATGGGTACTGATGAAAAGGTGATTAAAAAATTGTATGGATATCTATTAGAAATTAAACTAGAAGAAGAACAAGTTAAAGAAACTATGATTGCTTGGGGGAAGAATTTTGGATATGGGATTGATTTAGAGAAATGGCAAAAATTGTGGTCTCAAAATTATAAAATGACAATGTCAACAGCATATAAAGAAAATTTGTATAAGATGTTTTACAGGTGGCACTTTCCCCTGGCAAGAATAGCAAGAATGTTTAAGAACAAATCTGAAAAATGCTGGAAATGTCATCAGATATCTGGCTCATACTACCATGTGTGGTGGACCTGTGAGGACGCTAAAAAATATTGGACTAAAATTCGCATGTGGTTGGAAAAAATGACAAAGAAACGTATAGATTTGAAACCGGAGTTATTTTTATTGGGAATCTTACCAGATACATACAGTAAAGACTTGAAATATCTGATTGTAAATGTATTAACAGCGGCTAGGATTGTATTTGCTAAAAATTGGAAGAGTGAGAAAATACCATCAGAGGAAGAAATTATTAAGAAAATATTGAAATGTGCTGAGATGAGTAGATTGACATTTGAAATTAGAGAGCAAGAGGATAAACAATTTTATGAAATTTGGGGTCTTTTTTATCAATGGCTAGATGACAAAATATGATAATAGAATATTTAGAATGTTAGACAGCAAGGAATATCTTTATTTTTTCTTTCACTTTTGTTATTTGACATTATATTTATAAAGTGTTTTTAGGATAGATTGGGTATGATTATATGATTTGTTGTAGAATAAACTAATTAAAATATTGTTATCTCAAAAAGCATGAATGATTAAAAGTATAGTCAAATGATTTTTTTAAAGCAATATTAGGATATATAAGTTTGGATTGACAATATGAGTTGTTATGTAACATAACTGTAATTGAGACTACAAAATGAATGCACAAAACTGATGAACCAACCGACACACTGTATGTACATAAGAGAGTTGATGTTTTAATGTTTTGTTTGTCTTGTTTGTTTGTAGAAAATCAATAAAATTCTTTTCAAAAAAAAAGGCAACTGGACTTTGTATTTCCTTGAAGATGTTTTGTTTCTCATCTAAGAAGTGTCTTCCATTTTGAAGAACAGAACAGAACTTAATAGAACTGATGAAGCTTCTTAGATGAGAAGCAAAATGTCTTCAAGGAAAAACAAAGTCTAGTAACCTTTTGAAAAAGCGTTTTTGGGACAACCATGACCTGGATGACTGAAAACCTCCATAGACAACTAGTGGATGGACTTTCAAAACATGGGAAGTTGAGTTGATTTGAACCTTTAGGCATAGCGTGTTGTGTGAACCCTAATTGGCAATTGAACTTAGGATTCAGTGGGGTGTGCAAACCCACCAAATCAAGTGTGCAAACTCTGGCAATGCAGCCAAGCATCTCCAAAATCTTCACCAAGGCCACAGTGTGCAGCCCAATGGAGATTGTGTCTGACATGAAATTCTGATCAGGGACAACCAGGTTATCCAGGAAAGTAGCTACAAACCAACGAAGACAAGTCAGAAATTCACCATACGCTTTCACAACTTTGGAAAGGCTAGGCAAATTGAAGGCTCATTCCAACCCTTCCTTCACTTTCTCAGATTCGGAGTTTTCCTGCCGAACCCTCATTTTATCCAGCTCTGGTTTTATGAAATGTGCTCACATGTTCATGTTTGCAGCCAAAATGTTCTGTCACTGTTGACGTCTATTCTTTGATGCACAGATGAGCATCTGAATAGCCATCTGTCCACCAAAACTGGAGAGATATTGGCTGCAATAATGAAAACAGTAGCAAAGTTTACTGCTGGATCTGGCCTTCCAGAATTTTCAATTGGTCTCTAAGCTCTTTTATCTCTCTGTGAATTACATACATTTGCACTACATAGCCAAATAGGACTTATACCACTATTATAATTTATTATAATTTTAGACCAGGGCATTAAATGGCTAATTACTTTGGTTGGTGTATTTATTTGTTGACTGTAAGACGAACATAATGCTGTTCATCACTGACTCCTTTGCCATCTGCACAATTTTTTTTAAAATCGACCCATATTTCCATTGTCTTGGGGGGGGTTATTAATGCTTGCATGCAAAATACAATTTTATGTGGTATTTATATCTCACCACATTATCTTTTTCTTTTTTAGTGGCTCATGTGCTAGAGCTTGTGAAAAATAAACGAAATATGTTTATATGGCCAGAGCAGGAATATTCACATGATAAACTGTTTCAATCCAAGAGCTTTTCCCAAAGAATTGTGAGAATTGTGGACTAGTGGAAGGATGCTATCTTTTCTCTTTACAGAATCCTTCCTGTTGTATGGTTATTTGTTGTCTTATATTATCTAAGTTGTTCCCAGTTTTTTTATCCCATATGTAACCCTTATTTCAGTTTGTAACTTCTTATGAAGGTATTTTATTTGGGTTTCTGAATACCTATGTTCTTAATTATTTTTAGATTCTGTTATACTCATGGTTTTTCTCTTATACACAGGGGTGAGTTCTACCAGTTCAAACCTATTCACTAAAACCGGTTGTTGACATTCGAAGCAGTTCGGAGAACCAGTTGTTAGAAGAAATTACTGGGCTAATCCTGTAAGGAAGGCAGGAAGGAAACATTCTGGTGTTGCTTATAGAAACTGCCTCTCCATTAACCCTCATTACATTCTTGGCAGGACTAGACTTCCTGTCTCTGCAACTTCTCTGGAGATTTTTTTCCCCTCCTTTGCTGGTACTTTGCTTGTGTGGAGTGACCATTCAAAGTTACAATGGCACTGAAAAAAGTGACTTATGACCATTTTTCACACTTAGGACTGTTGCAGCATCCCCACAGTCATGAGAGGCCAGGCAAGGAGATGCATGCCTTGATGTGAGTGATATTGAGTTGGCCACACCCAGCCAATAACATGACCATGAAGCCATGTCTACCCAGTCACATGACCACCAAGCCATGCCCACCACCTAAGCCACGCCCACAGAACCAGTTTTTTAAAAATTTGAATCCCTGATTTTATATATATAAATATATATATACACACATACACACACACACACACACACACACACATATATATATATATGCATGCACACACACACACACAGAGAAAAATGTAATAATTCTTTTATTCAATTTTTTCTGTATGTGTATATATATATATATTTTCCTGAGGTTCTCGCGGGTATTTATATGTGGATCTTTGGTTATTCGGGTTTTCTCCCGTGTAAGATTGGAAGTATCTAGGCAACGTTTCGATGAAGTCTCATTCATCATCTTCAGGCTTAGTCTTCAGCTCTGTGCTTCTCAGAGTGATGTGAGCTTGCAGCTGCTTCTTCCTTTTAACTGCTAGTGGGGGTTTGACTTGATTGGGTGGGGGGGGGACATGAAATTGACTTTAAAAATACCAGAACTATCGCCAAAACCGAACACTTCAGCAGCAGAATAATCAGAGAAGCCATAGAGATAGAAAAACACCCACACAGCATGAATAAACGAGATGATACCTCCTGCCTACCAGCCATTTGGAAACCCGCCCTCATGAACAGACGCGTACCTAACATGAAGAGTGACACCAGACCCACACCCCTGATAGCCACACAAAATGCCACCACCACACTTCCACGTAGAAAGCAGACTCACACCCACACAGAAGATGAAACACGACCACGGACCAGAAGCTGCACTGCAGCTGCATCACTACCCACCTCAAACCCCTCTGAGCCATACATGAAGCGAACTGACCCCCACCATGAAGATGCAGCACGACCACGAACTCGAAGCCAAACAGCAAGATCACAGCTCACCAGCTCAAACCTTCCAGCAACTAAGACTAACCTGAGCACAACCAAGCCCCCACCTGAACAAAACATGCCTCCACCCAATCAGAACACAGCCAACCCCCAACCAATCAGAACACAGTCAAACCCCCAACCAATGAGAACACACCGCCACCCAATCAGAACACAGCCAAGCCCCCACCCAATCAAGTCACCCCCCACTAGCAGTTAAAAGGAAGAAGCAGCTGCAAACTCACATCACTCTGAGAAGCACAGAGCTGAAGACTAAGCCTGAAGATGATGAATGAGACTTCATCGAAACGTTGCCTAGATACTTCCAATCTTACACGGGAGAAAACCCGAATAACCAAAGATATATATATATAATATATATATATATATAATATACATACACATGCGCAGAGAGGCAGAGGGAGAAGGAAGAATGTAATACTTCTTTTATTGAATTTTTTGTTACTATCTGGCCCCAGGGCTTTAATAAATAACAATATGATTTATATTGTATGGATTTTTATGCTGCTTTCAGACAAAATTATCTTGTCTTTTGGTGCTATCATTATACACTGGATTCAATCACATCCATCTGGGCAGATGAGGTGCCTTCAAAAATTGTTACTTTAATTCTACTTTAATTTATTTTTAATTTATTTATTTATTTTTGTCAATTGCTTAGAAGATAATAGGTATAAGTAAAAACATAGTTGTGATAACTATAACTAACATATGAGAAAAATTTAAAAAAATAAAAGAAACAATAGGACAGGGACAGTAGGCACGTTGGTGCACTTATGCCCACCCCCTACAGACCTCTTAGGAAAGGGGTGAGGTCAATAGTAGACAGTCTAAGGTTAAAGTTTTTGGGGTTTGGGGAAGAAACCACAGAGTCAGGTAGAGTATTCCAGACATTGACCACTCTGTCGCTGAAGTCGTATTTCCTGCAATCAAGTTTTGTGAGATTAACCTTGAGTTTGTATCTATTGTTTGCTCTTGTGTTGTTATGGTTGAAGCTGAAGTACTCATTGACAGGTAAGACATTGCAATGTATGATTTTATACAGGTACTATACTTAGATTGGACCGAAGGCAGCATAGTTCTAGGTTTTCTAGGTCTAGAATTTCGAGTCTGGTGGCATAAGGTACTCTGCAATAAGTAGAGGAGTGGAGAACTCTTCTTGTGAAATATTTCTGGACTTTCTCAACTGTGTTAATATCAGATACATAATGTGGGTTCCAGACTGATGAGCTGTATTCGAGTATTGGTCTAGTTAATGTTTTGTATGCTCTAGTTATTAGTGTAATATTACCAGAGAAAAAGATGATTAGGTTAACAACTCTTAGCGCCTTTTTGGCTATGGAGTTACATGGGCCTCCAGCACTTAGGTCATTAGAGATGAGTACTCCAAGATCCTTGACAGAGTTTGGATCATCAACAAGGTCTTGACTATTCAGGTCTTGACTATTTATTTTCTTATTTTTTTTCCAATATGTATGACAGAGCATTTATTTTTTGAGATTTGAAGTTGCCATTTGTTTGACCATTCTGATACACAGTCAAGGTCTTTTTGAAGGGTAGCAGTATTGTTTGTGGTGTTGAACAGCTTTACATCATCAGCAAAGAGAATGCAGTTGCTCTTGATATGATCACAGAGGTCATTTATGTAGAATATGGAAAGAGTTGGTCCTAGAACACTGCCTTGGGGGACACCACTATTGACAGATACAGAATTTGATAGGACACTCCCAATTTTGACCATTTGTTGTCTATTTGACAGGAATGTTTCTATCCAATTATGCAGGTGTCCAGAGATATCATAAGATTTTAGTTTTAGGAGTAATTTGTTGTGTACCACTGAATCAAAGGCTTTACAGAAGTCTATGTAGATTGCTTCTATTGCTTTGCCCTGATTGAGTTGTGTAGTCCATATGTTTTTGCAGTATAAGAGGTGCAGATTACAGGATAGTTTTTTCCTGAAACCAAATTGTTTATTGGAGAGTAGGTTGTTTGTTTCTAAGTGGAAGATGATGGATTGGTTAATAATTGATTCCATGACTTCACAGGTGATGCAGCATACAGAGATTGGTCTGTAATTTTCAACTAGGCTGGGGTCTCCCTTTTTGAAGATGGGGATGACCATGGCTTGTGACCATAGTTTTGGCAAGGAGCTGGTCCTGAAAGATTTGTCAAAGATTATGCTTAGAGGTTCGGCTATGGCAGTGTCTAGCTTTTTAAAGAAGTAGACACATATTCCACCCGATCCAATAGATAGAGATAGTTTTAGATTGCATAGTGCTTTTTCAACATTGTCTTCTGTAAAATCGATATGCATTAGATCATTGTAGTTGTCTGTGGTTCAACGAGGAAATACTGGGCACGGTTCTTCTGGTGACAAGATATGGCCGAATTGAGGTGCTGAAGCTCACTCTGGGTTTCAAGCTATCTCCTCTTGCTGTTGGAGTGACCATTAGGGGTGCACACATCTTGTAGAGAAGTGTGCCAATGTGGGGAGACTCAAGTCGTGGTGTGGAAAAGGTGATTCTCATCACAACATAGAGAAACCCTGTGGAGACTGACAACAAGAGACTGTCAGCAATGGTGGACCTAAAGCCTTGATCACTGCATACAAGAGGAAGCGAGTGAGTGACAGACTGTGGTGAACGAAGAGTGTGAATGAAAGAATTTGCGATCCTGATTGAGCGTTGAATATTGGAGTATCTTAGTCGGAGCGAAGCCCAAAAACAGCAGCCAAAGCAGATACGAGTGGCGGCAAAAGTGAAAGGGCTCATGAGACAGAAGAGGGTAAGGATGCGTGTGATCGGACAGAGAAGATAACAAAATCAGAGGGATCTGAGAGACTGATAATAATTGGGGGAGAGGGGAAAAGAAGAAGAAAGAAAGAACAATAATTTTAATTTTAGGGAACTTTGAAGGATTTGAATCATGGATGAACTTGAGATTGGAGGACACTTGAAGTAAGGAATTAAACTACAACTTTAAATATTCCATGAACGAAACCAAATTATTTACTGGTCTCACTCACATTGAGGCATGCATCTTCCTTACCTGGCCTCTCATGACTGTTGGGATTCTGCAACAGTTGTAAGTGTGAAAAATGGTCATAAGTCACTTTTTTCAGTGCCATTGTAACTTTGAATGGTCATGCCACACAAGCAAAGTACCAGCAAAGGAGGAGAAAAAACTCCACAGAAGTTCCAGAGACAGGAAGTCTAGTCCTGCCAAGAATGTAATAAGGGTTAACGAAGAGGCAATTTCTGTAAGCAACACCAGAATGTTTCCTTCCTGCCTTCCTTACAGGATTAGCCCAGTAATTTCTTCTAACAACCGGTTCTCCGAACTGCTTAGAATGTTAACAACTGGTTCTAGTGAATAGGTGCAAACTGATAGAATCCCACCCCTGAACTCCCTTCCTCTCTATGTCAGCCCTTCAAGTACTGGAAGACTATAATCATGTCATCCCAGTTCTCTTGTAGACTAGACATACCTTGCTCCCTCAACCTTTCATCATATGGTTTAGCCTCCTTTTGCTCTTTTCTGCACTCTTTCTAGGGCCTCAATGTCTTTTTTTGTTTTGTGGTGACTAGAATAAAATAGAATTCTTTATTGGGCAAGTGTGATTGGACAAACAAGAAATTTGTCTTGCTGTAAATACTCTCAGTGTACATAAAAGAAAAGATACATTCATCAAGAGTCAAGAATCATAAGGTACAACACTTAATAATAATCATAGGGTACAATAAGCAATCAAATCATATAGGAAACAGTCAATGTAAATCGCAAGGATACAAACAACAAAGTTACAGTCACACAGTCACAAGTGGGAGGGGATGGGTGATAAGGAGTGAAGAGAGAAGGTTAATAGTAATAGTAGTGCAGACTTTGTTAATAGTTGGAGAGTGTTGAGGGAATTATTTGTTTAGCAGAGTGATGGCATTCAGGAAAAACTGTTCTTGTGTCTAGTTGTTCTGATGTGCAGTGCTCTATAGAGTTGTTTTGAGGGTAGGAATTGAAACAATTTATGTCTGGGATGTGAGGGGCCTGTATATATTTTCACAGCCTTCTTTTTGACTCGTGCAGTATACAGGTCCTCGATGGAAGGCAGGTTGGTAGTAATTGTTTTTTCTGCAGTTCTAATTACTCTCTGAAGTCTGTGTCTGTCCTCTTGGGTTGCAGAACCAAACCAGACAGTTATAGAGGTGCAGATGACAGACTCAATAATTCCTCTGTAGAACTGGATCAGCATTAACTGTATCAGGGTGCAGTATTCTATGGTTCCACATCTTATAACAATCTCTGCAAATAAGTATGCACTGCTCTGAACCACACAAAGCTTTTTCTTCAACAGGAGAGTTGGATTTTACTGATTCTAAAAAATTTGCATCTCACAGAGGTGTGCCAATTAGTTTTGAATTTACCCGAGTCACCAAGCGAATTTGAATATAGAAATCAAGGCCCCTCCCATTTGGTTCAGTCTTTCAATCTGGTTGAAAATTCAATTGAGTTCATGGAGGCAATTGAATCCCCTTCAAATCAAATAACTGAATTGAAACTTCACACAATCCTAATACCATTTCATGAATGTTTGCCTTTGAAAGGCCCTGCAGAAACAAAAAAAAATGAAAGGTAAGCAAATCCCCCTTCTCAATGATAAATAAGAAATTATCCTGGCAGTTATTGAAAAAATGAATGAATCATGGATTGGATCAAGAGGTAAGGCAAAACAAGTTTCCACTAATAAAAATTCCTCCTTTGAAAATGTAGGTATGGCCAGAACTCTTCAATTCATATTTTTTGCTTTTTTTTTTTTTTCCTAAGCTGAGAATTGGAAAAAGAATAAATGTGCTCTGACTGGGCCAGAATTCCCATCCTAGGGCAATTTTGCTTAAAAATGCTGAGCAGGAGCAATTCTTTAGCTTCTATTTTCTAAGCCCGATGAGCTTTTTAGGCAAAGATTGGCTGCCAGCCCAATTAGAATAAAAATTTCACTGCTTTTTATTTCAGATCTGAAAAACCCAGACCCATCCAAATGTACCACCCTTTGTTTTAAAAGAAAGGAATCTGACCAGAAGCCAGTTTATTGTCAAATATATCAGAGAGAGAGAGAGAGAGAGAGAAAATTTGGATTTCTTTTCCTTTTTTTCCCCCTTTCTCTGTCTCATAATTGGGAAATCTCTAAGAGAAGACAGTGGATCTGGTCTCTGGGCACCCATTTTCTCCCCCTGTTTCAAAGGCATTTGTTTATTTGTTTATGGAGAGCATAATATGGAGAAATGAACTGTGAAACCCAATTAATGAAAGAGCTGAACCGAATGGCAGAAAATGGTTCCGTCACAGCTGCCGTTCGTGGAATGGCTGCGTCTTCCCTCTTCCTGTAATGTCTGGCTGGAGAGCCATTAGCCAGCCGTCTTTTGCGGAAGGCATCCTGTGTTTGAATTTTGATGAATGGCAGACCAAGGAATAGGCCCGAATGCTGTGTCGTCATGTTCCTTGAAAAACATGATCGGAAGACATGTCTTCTCTCCCTCTTCCCCCTCCTTCCACCATGTAATGGTGGAGGATCATAGGACTGCGCGACTTGGATGAGACGATGGTGATAAGCTGGATATTAAACAGAATAAATAACAGAATGACAGAGTTGGAAGGGACCTTAGAGGTCTTCTAGTCCAACACCTTATTCAGGAGACCCTATATCAGTGTTGGCGAGCCTTTTCGGCACTGATTGCCAAAATGGGAACAATGCGTGCATGACAGAAACTGGGAAAGCAGTTCCCTGATGTGCAGTGCATGTGCTGGGAAGCTGAGCTTCCAGTTTCTGGCATATGCCTGCATGCCAGCTACCTGGTCTTCCAGTTTTAGTACACATGCATGTGTGAAGAGCAGCTGGCCAGTGCACATGTTCATGCCAGAACCTGGAAGAGCAATGGGTGATGGCTGGTGTGCCTGAAGAGATGGCTCTGTGTGCCACTTCTGGCATGTGTGCCATAGGTTTGCCATCATAGCCCTATACTGTTTTAGATAAGTGGCTGTCCAGTCTCTTCTTAAAAGCCTCCAGTGATGGAGCATGCATGATTTCTGAAGGCAAGGCATTCCATTGGTTAATTGTTCTCACTATCATGAAATTTCCCCTTAATTCTAGGTTGCTTCTCTCCTTGATTAGTTTCTATCCATTGTTTCTTGTCCTGCCTTCTGGTTCTTTGGAAAACAGGTTGACCCCTCTCTTCTTCATGGTAGCCTCTCAGATATTGGAACATTGCTGTCATGTCACTCCTGTTTCTTCTTTTCACTAGACTAGAAGTCTTGCATCCCATGAACAAAGGGGAGGATATTTCTCAAAGGTGTCAGGATTCTGGCAGTTATTCCAATTAAATAATGAGCCTCAAGCCACACTCCCAAAACTTCAGAGGATTTATTTGAAGTTAACATACCTGTATTTGCCTGGGCATAGTGACTCTGAGATACGTAATTAACTGTCACCCTTGACCCTGCTTCTCCCCCCACCCCTCTGGGTATATCATCCAACGAAACATGTCCATAGCCATGAGTCATCAATCCTGCTCTCCAATTAGATTTTTGCCCAGCAGAAGCATTCGTCATCTAATCAGTCTCTGAAGAAAATATGAATGGAATGTACTTTCGATTCCACACTGCTGCCTGCTCTTTGAACCCCCCCACTTCTTTCTGTTGACAACTATAAAACATGTATACAAAATGTTTTATGAGTTGACACAAGGCTTCATGTGATTACTAAGTTCTTCTTCATGGGCTAGGCAGGTAAAATGTTGGTATATTATTTAACCATTTAAGCACAATCTCCACCATTAAAAAATAATTTATGGTTCTTGCAACATTTGCAAGAGGACACATTAGTTGATCCCTAGTTTAAGTGGTGGTCCTCAAAAGTTTTTGATGAGGAAGGAGTGAATTGGAGAAAAGAAAGAGCACAAGTAGTTCAATTGTTTGATTTCTGCTGAATAGCCCTCTGAAATGACTCACTCAAGTTGTAGGATGTCAGCATCCCAATAAATCTCCCCATTGTCATTCAGCACTCAGAAACAAAGTTCACCCAAGTAAGAATTTATTGAAGAAGTCATATTGGCACATCTGGGAAAACCCAAATCTGAGATTTCTGGGTTTTCCCTCCCCAAGAGAAATTCAAAATCCATCCCCTGCATCCATCAGTCCATCACATGGATCAACCATTGTCCCAACTGGAGACCTTCCTCCAGACACTCCCCTCCAGGTGAAGGGTGACTTGTCCTTGACTTTCTGAGAAAGAATGTTGTTGAGTCTAATCTTCCACCTCTCTAAGAAATCTCCCCTCCCAAATTCCCAGGCACTGAATGTGGCAGCCTTGAAGCTTCCAAGTAAAATATGGCTTCCAAGGCTGGCATAGGGTTCTTCTTACTTGAATACCACTTGGTTTGCAGGCCTTTTAAAATGCCGCTTTTAGCAAAACAAGAAGCTCTGAAGAGGAAGGGGGGGGGGTAATCTCTCTTAACCCCAGAGTGATGTGAAAGTGAAGGTGAGGAGGACTCCCTGCTAAGCACTTTGCCACCCAGTTGCCCATTCTGAGCTCAACCTACTGTGTCATCGCCAATAGCCCTTTTGATCAAGATAAATCTTGTGTTGTTACCAAAAGATATTAATAAATTACCTGGTAATGAAAAATGTGAGAAGAACCACATTCCTGCATCAAGGCCCAATGATTACTTTGATAGATGCACTGGCAAGTTTTTCCTGACAAGGCAGAAATGAAAACACACAACATGGACACCTTTAACGGTGACCTCGGAGGAAAACAGAAGTTACCAAATGATAGAGAAATGAAATGGGAAAAGAGAAGCTCTCAGGCGATCAGTGTCAACTGCCAGACAGATGGGCCAGCCCAATCAACTGATCATTGAGTTTGCTGTCAAAGGGAGGAACAAGGGAAACAGACATTGTGCAGTTGGCAGAAGAGCCAGTATTAGATGCTCTGATAAGAAAAATTTAACTAGCAGCTGCACCTCATTGTACCCTTGGAAATATTCTTTGAAGGAGGGAATACAGGACTCATAGACTTCAAGGGGCGCATATCATTGAATGTAGAATAACTGGGTTGGAAGGGACCTTGGAGGTCTTCTAGTCCAACCTGCTCACTCAAGCAGGAGATCATATACCTTTCCAACTGTACTAATTGTGCTGTACTGGTATGCTACCGGTTGAACCGAACTGATAGTAAAAAAAAGAAAAGAAAGAAAGCCTCCCACGATCAGCTGAGAAGAGGGAAAAAAAAGGAGGATCCCGCTGAGAGCAGAAAGAAGAGAAAAGCACAGGATCAGCCCTCGCACCCACCCCTGCGATTTTCTTCAGCCTCTCAGCTGATTGGCACTGAAAGCCTCAGCTGGCTTGTGGAAAGCTGCACACACACGTTAGGTGTGCACAGACGTGTGATCACTGGACCAGTAGTGGAACGGGTAGGATCCCACTGCTGAACTGTACTACCAACTAACCAGCTAAATATGAGCCAAAAAAGTAGCAGAAGCCGCCAAAAAAGCCAACGCAATCTGAAGCTGCATTAACAATCAAGATCAAGGGAAGTACTAATACCACTCTACAAAGCCTTAGTAAGACCACACCTAGAGTACTGCATCCAGTTTTGGTCACCACACTATTCAAAAGATGTTGGAGACTCTACAAATAGTTCAGAGAAGAGCAACAAAGATGTTGAGGGGACCAGAAGCTAAAACATATGAAGAATGGTTAACTGGCGTGGCTAGTCAGTGAAGAGAAGGACCAGGGGAGACAGGAGAGCAGTCTTCCAAGATTTGAGGGGCTGCCACAGAAAGGAGGGGTCAACCTATTTTCCAAGGCACCTGAAGGCCATACAAGGAATAATGGATGAAAGTTGATCAAGGAGAGATTCAACCTGGAAATAAGGAGAAATTTTCTGACAGGGAGAGCAATTAACCCATGGAACAGAAGTTGCCTTCAGAAGTTGTGGGAGCTTCATCCCTGGAGGTTTTCAAGAAGAGACTGGACAGCCATTTGTCAGAAGTGGTGTAGGGTCTCCTGCTGTGATCTGCAGGCTCCATTATGCTCATTGCATCATGGTCATAGGTGATGATGGTTGCACAATGGCAAAATCAATGGAGAAGCCAGATTCATTGAACAAACATGCTACTAACTGCAGCGATTCACTTAACAGCTCTGGCAAGGAAAGTTGTAAAATGGGGCAAATGGGGAAAGTTGTGAAATACTTAACAAATATCTCACTTAACAACAGGGATGTTGGGTTCAATTGTGGTAATAAGTTGACAACTACCTATATTCTGGAGAAGTGTTCTTTTTAGGACCCCCCCCCCCAAAACACACATACCTCCCCCCAAAACACACACACACACACACACACACAAGTTAGGGAAAATGGGATCCGAGCAAGGGAATATGGGGCTAAAGGACCCCTCGCCCCCATATTCATCATGGCCCACCATGCCAGGCAGCTCTGGGTCTATACAATTCAGCTTCATAAATCATCAAAGGGGTTTTGAGTCAAATTTATTTCAAGTGTGACTAGCAGCCATTTCACAAGGGATGGCGTACATCCCTCACCTCAAAGCATGCAGAGAGAAAATGGCAGAATAAATCAGTTGGAGTGCTTGTTTGAACCTAGATTTGCTATTTTCAGTAAAAGCAAGTCTCTTTGAGGTTTCAAAGAGGTCTCTCTTGAGACAGTTGCAGAGCTGGTCTTCACCTGTTTCTGACCAGTTCCGGAGAACCAGTAGCGGAAATTTTGAGTAGTTCGGAGAACCGGCAAATACCCCCTCTGACTGGCTCTGCCCCCATCTATTCTCTGCCTTCCGAGTCCCAGCTTATTGGCTGAGTCTTCTTTTTATATCCTGCAGAGGAGAACAGAGCTGGAAAGCAGGTTAGTGGGTGGGGAGGAAATGGAGATTTTGCAATATCCTTCCCCTGCCATGCACACCAAGCCATGTCCACAGAACAGGTAGTAAAAACATTTGAATCCCACCACTGGACAGTTGCCCTGGTTCCTCTGACAAGCCAAAACATTCCTTGGTGGAACGGAGTTGGTTGAGTTCATCTGCCCTTCTGGGTCAGGCTGGAAACCTAGGTTACTTAACACTGTTAGTGCAGCTTGTTGTCTTCATGGAAAGTTAACCAATAAATAAATGGTCATTTATTAGAGAGATCAGCTATCAATCACTAAAAATATCATTCCAAAGTTGTTGTTTTTACTGATATGGCCAAGCAAAAAAAAAATCATTAATATACTATCAATAAAGGAAAATGTTTGTAGCTCAGGATTGAAATGAAGGGTCTTTGTTGCTCTCTGAGCTTGGTGGCTTTCATGCAGATGTTTCATTATCAAACTAGGTAACATCATCAGCACTGTAATGAAATATCTGAAGGGAAACTACCAAGCTCAGAAAACACCAAGGACCTCACAGTCCTCCTCCTGCTCCTCTTCCTGCTCCTCTCTGTAACTCCCTCTCCCTTCTAGCACTGATGATATTACTTAGTTTGGATAATGAATGCAAGGAAACCACCAAACTCAGAGAACACCAAGGTTCCCTCATCTATTCCCAAGCCAGAAGCTCTTTAGTTGACATTTCTCTACATCTCGATGAGATGTTCCTTGGATGTGGAGCATCTCCTTGGATTTCTCCTTGGAAGTGGAGCTTCTCCTTGGATTTTTCCTTGGAAATTATTCCAGGAAGTGAAGAGGGGGGCTTGCTCCTAATCAACAGAGCAAAGTGGTTGTGCACGTTTAATCATGGTATCATCTGCACATCACAAACCAAGTACAAAAAATCACTGACAGTGAGCAGACTGTCCAAATGAAGCAGATCAGCTTGACTCAAATCAAATCAGATCTTTAGACAGTCAGTGAACACAGCTGTGTGCAGTTCCAAAAAGACAGCAACAAATAAATTGAAATATTACATATCCACAAGACATAAAGTGTTGGAAAATATGAGGAAAAAAATCTTCGTTGAGGCAGAGCAGTATATAATTCTTAAATTATGACACCATGTCTTGGTGGGGCATTCTGGGAACATGGATTGAGTAGTGAAACTGTTGTGAATCAATAAAATACTTGAATAAAGTTTATTAAGAGCTTGAAGCAAAGTGCAGAGTTCTGGCCCTGCACTTCTGATTGGCCGATAATAGCGACATCAGATTGGTCCGTTCAGGAGAATCTGATTGGCTATTAACAAGCCTCTCCCATTGGTTAATGGAGCTAGCGCTCCTCGTGTTTCATTGGTTAAATAGTTAAGAGTTTGCCTATATAAAGGGGCCCATTGCGGCCATTGAATTGAGCTGTTTTCCATGTAAATAAAGAGTTTGAAGTTCACTGTTCACTGACTCGTCTCCTCCTTTGCGCCCATGCCCAGAACTTAACAGAAACCTTAGCAGAGAAAGTTTTCAAAAGACATTCAAAAAATGGGAAAATCAGGGGGTTCATTAGAGCATTTCTCTAAAATACAATTTTCCCCATTCTGACAAGTTTTCTGAGAATTTTATTGCAGAGGAATGCTTCTCATCCAAGATAAGTCAATCAAAATTCAGATAAATTTGGGGATTGTAACAGAATTGTCATCTGACATTTGCACTTCCTAATATTATGATGCATTTCTTGGCTTGCAAACAAGCTAATGGATAAACGAACAACCAAATGTGTTCTTTAAAATGTGTGTTCTCATGATATGTTTAGAAAATAAATGTCTATATTAGAGAAAATCAGATTCTGTTATTCTATTTACCTCAAGAGTCATCTGTGTGTGAATTGGGCAGCTATCTAAATTCGATAAATAAGTAAGTAAGTAAGTAGGTAGGTAGGTAAGTAAGTAAGTAAGTAAGTAAGTACATACGTACATACATACATATATACATATATGCACACACACATATACATACATATTTTCTGGAATTTCTCTGCTGCTTTTGAAGAGAGCAGGCATTTTGACTAATGTAGCTTATTCTAAATTTGAATAGCTTTTAGTTGAATAGTTTAACTAAATCTGAATAGCTTGTTGAAGTTGAATGGCTTAACTAAAGTGTTTTTGACAGTTTTAAGCCAACAAACCATTGCTGTTCCCTTCAGCTTTTCTGTATTTCTGTCTCTGAGTGTGCACAGAGGAGAAGGGAGAACATGTAAAAGAAAAACACAGCTTTTAACACAAAGGCTTGTGTTTATGTAACACATGCAACAACATCATTTAATGACTTCAATGAAAAATCCAATAATTGCATTCATGCAAGGCTGGTTAGTTTTCCCAATCCTATAGTTTAATTTAGCTTTATGCCTTCCATGCTGTTTGAAGTCTATCTATCTGCCTGCCTGCTCGCCCGCCTGCCTGCCTATCTTTCTGTATGTATGTCTGTCTGTCTCTCTGTCTGTCTGTGTCTATCTATATTTATCTACCTACCTACCTACCTATCTACATCTATCATCTATCTATCTATCATCTCTCTCTCTCTCTCTCTATCTCTATCTATCTATGTCTGTCTATCTCTCTCTCTATCATCTCTCTATTTCTCTCTCTCTCTCTCTCTCTCTCTCTCTCTCTCTCTCTCTCTCTCTCTCTCTCTCTCTCTATCTATCTATCTATCGTTATCATCTATCTTGACTCGGGTTGATTCAGCCTTTCATCCTTCCAAATGGGAAAAATGAGGACCCAGATTGTTTGGGGCAATATGCTGACTCTGTAAATTGCTTAGAGAGGGCTGTAAAAGCACTGTGAAGTGGTATGTAAACGTTATTGCTATTGCTATCTATCTTTATATCTATCTATCTATCTATCTATCTATCTATCTATCTATCTATCTATCTATCTATCTATCATCTATCTATAAGAAACTTCCTTTTTACAAAGCAATCTAATAACGTCTAGTAGATGCACCAAAACTCAACATGTAGGTATTGAAAGACCATAAAAACTGCAAATCAACATATCGTGTCATTTTCTGAATCCCATTCTTGCAAAGAAAAAAATAAAAATGTCTACCATGGAATAATGAACAAAAATAAAGGCCTACTTGGGTCAATTCAAGCACCTTTTCCCCCAAGAGCTGAACATTCCTCACAAAAGAAAATTATTGCTTGAGGACCAATCTAATTAAGCAATAAACGGCCCCCCAAAACCCATTTCTGAGTATTGCACTATGAAGACAGGATACAACCTAGCCCAATTTTTATTTCCTTCCCTGACAAAAGCTCCCAATTTTGTTTTATTTTATCAATAAAATGAGAGTATATAAGAAACTTTCCCTTCACTGGGCTCTGTAATTTCTCCACTTGTAAATTAGGATATATTTACATCAGGTTATTAGTACATTTATAAAGCTGGATGTTTAAAACTGAAAAGTATAAACTGCACAGAATGGAAAAAGGCGAAGTAATCAAGGAATTTTATCACATCTTCTTTCCTTTAATGGCTTTCCTTATGCTGGAAGAAGCTGTTAAGTTTTAACTTCACCTTATTAACTCCAATTTTCCACCCAAACTTCAGATTTGCTAATCAGCTGTTGTTTTTAATGGGGTCCAGATGCTGCTGATTTCATGAAAATGTAAGTTTTATTTATTTCAATGATACATTATTTAATATAAATTTTCTATTACTATTAATGCTATTTCACCTTCCTGCCACTACCGAGATAAACAGCTGCTTTATTTGTATATATGGGAACATGTTCAGTTAATGGAAAGAGGGGGAAAAATCTAGTTAAACCAGAGGAAAAGAAGAAATATTCTGGAATTGGGCACAACAGCTTCTGTTTAAAGCTGGGGTATCCAATCTTGGCAACTTTAAGCCCTGTGGATTTCAACCCCCAGAATTCACCAGTCAGCCATGACTCCGAGAATTCTGGGAGCTGAAGTCCACAAAAACTTTTAAAATAAGGAGAAACTTTTGTGAAAGAGCAAAGCAAATTTCAGCCCAGCATTCAAGGATGCCCCGAATTATTGAAACTCAAGACCTTTGAAATCTGTAGAAGAAAGTCCCAAAGAAGACATCATCATTCATTAAAAAATAATTTATTTATTTCATTTTATATATTTGATTTGTCAATTGCTTACAAAATAATAGATATAAAAGTAAACATGAGTAAGAATACAGGAAATAGGTATGAATAAATGGCGACAATAGACAGGGATGGTAGGCATGATTTTGCCCTTATGCACACCTCATATGGGGTGAGGTCAACAGTAGACAGTCTAAGGTTTAAATTTTGGGGATTAGAGGATATAACAATAGAGTCAGGTAGTGCATTCCAGGCATTTATACCACTCTTTTGCTGAAGTCATACTTTCTGCAATCAAGTTTGGAGCAGTTTACATTGAGTTGTATCTGTATTGTTGCTGTTGAAGTGGAAGTAGTCATTGACTGGTAAGACAATGTAGCAGATAATTTTATACACTACACTTACGTTTAACTGTAGGCAGCGTAATCTAGGTTGTCCAAGCCCAAAATTTCAAGCCTGGTGGTGTAGGGTATTCTGTTGTGAGCAGAGGAGTGTAGTATTCTTCTCATAAAATACTTCTGGACTTGCTCAATTGTATTAATGTTCGATACACAGTGTGGATTCCTGACAGATGAGCTGTATTTGAGTATTGGTCTAGCAAAGGTTTTGTATGCTCTAGTTAGCAATTCAATATTACAGGAGGAGAAGCTTATTAAGATTAGATTTACACCTCTCAATGCCTTTTTGGCAATGCTGTTACAGTGAGCTCTGGTGCTTAGGTCATTTGATTTGAGTACTCCCGAGGTCCTTGACAGAGTTAGGGTCGCCAACAAGGTCATATCCACCTAGCTTATATTTGGTGTACTGATTTTTTTTACCAATGTGTAGGACAGAGCATTTGTTGGTTGAGATTTGGAGTTGCCAATTTTTTGACCATTCACACACATAATCATAACAACTAGGCCACCCCAAAAAGGAATTTCCCCAACCTAGCCAAAATTCCTGATCTGGCATTAGTTTGTTTGAATGCTTGGTTTTTATCCTGCCTTTATTACTTTATAAGTAATTCAAGCAGAGAACTTACCTACTGTAATTCTCATTCCCCCTCTTATTTTCCCCCAAACACCTGTGGTGTGTGTTGGGCTGAGAGAGAAATGATAGGTCCAAAGTCACCTAGCTGACTGTGAATGCTAAGGCAAAACTAGAACTCTCAATCTCCCAGGGATCGGCCAAAGTCACCCAGCCATCTTTTATGCCTAAGCCAGGACAAGAACTTATTGTCTCCTGGAATCTAACCCTAACCAATAGACCCAAACTGACACCCTCTTTTCTTTTTCCTCTTGGTGTCACCTGCTGTCTGTCAGCCTCCTGGTAGAAAATTAAGTCATGGCCTTGGCATCCAATGAACTTCCTGGATTGCAGGAAATTGGCACCAACTGCAATTGGAATAGGACCACTAGCATTAGAGGAAGGAACCAAGTTGAGATAGATTGCAGAATGTCATAGAAGGAGATAGATCTTGCCATGTAAGCCAATTTCCATTTTGCAATGGGAATGCTGGCTTAATTGGTTTCTCATGAGAAGCCTCCAACTCTTGGAGACACTGAGAAGAACAACAAAGATGGAGGCTAAAACATATGATGAACAGTTGCAGGAACTAGGCATGGCTAGTCTAATGAAGAGAAGGGGCAGGAGTCACATTATAACAGTGTTCCAATACTTGAGGGGTTGCCACGGAGAGGAAGGGGTCAACCTATTTTCCAAAGCACCTAAAAGCCAGACAAGGAATAATGGATGGAAACTGACCAAAGAACATTCAACCTGGAAATAAGGAGAAAATTTCTGATAATGAGAACAATCAACCAATGAAACAGAAGTTGCCTTCAGAAGTCATGGGAGCTTCATCACTGGAAACTTTCAAAGAGACCAGACTGCCATCTGTCAGAAGTCATATATGGTCTTCTGCTTGAGCAGGGGGTTAGAATAGATCACTACAAGGTCCCTTCCAACTAATTCTATTCTATTCTATTGGAGTAAAGTTATAAAGTTATAATCTCCTGTGTTTCAGCCACTGATCAGACAACTAAATGGATTTCAGGAAAGTCCAGCTATTTAACTCAGAGTTAATTCTTCTTTCTTTTGCTGCAGCTCAATGTTCAATATTTTCACATTGGATCTCCAATAAACGCCAGCTTTTATTAACCCTCCTCTGATCTGCAAATGGTTCCTATTACAGTGGATAAAGATCTTCTTTTGACTCAACCGTTCCTTCCTGCACAGTACAAGAAATTCCCCATTAAAATATTAACAAGATAATGAAAATATGACCATTCATTTGAAGTGCTGAAATTACCACCAAAAACTTGTTTCTAAATGTCAAGCTTTCATTTGTCTTATGTTGAAAATTAAGGCCAACTGTTCTTTGCTCAACTAATTATACAACTCAAACTCTCTCTTCTGTTAAAGAAAAGACATTTTGTACAAGTGCAGCCCTGAGCAGAATGCCTTCAGTTAAATGTGAAGTGAGATAAGGCAATGTGTGTAGGTAATCCTGATGCTGCCCGTGGCTTGATCCAATTTCTGGAGTCTCTTCAGCCTGGGGATAGTGAGTGGGGAGATAGACTCAGATTCAGCAGTTGTTGTGGGTGCTCCGTCACTGGAAGCTTTTCAGAAGAAACTGGACTGCCACTTGATTGAAATGGTATAATGGTTCTTGCCTGAGCAAAGGGTTGGACTAGAAGACCTCCAAGGTCCCTTTAAACTCTGTTATTCTGTCATTCTGTCAAATTACAACCCTCAATGATGCAGTCATAAAGAACTGCAAGAAATATAAATCCTTCCATCTTCCGCCATTCATTTAGAAGCTGAAGAAGCTTCTTGATTGAAAACAGACATGGGGGAGATGTAGAAGATTCATTCCATCTTGGATTTTGGTATGGACTACTTCAAACATTACAGTGAAAAGCAACCTTTAGAGTCTTTATACTTCTCTACAAAGTCTTAGTCAGCAAGATCAATCGATTCATCTAGAAGTTGGTTAGGCAGGGAAGAGATATATGAGAAAGCAAGATAAAAAGAAAGAAACAGAGTTGCTTTTCATTATGGATAGACCCAATGGATTCTCAACATTAACTCCCATTGTTACACGATTCCAAGAAGGTGTCAGAGGAATCCTACTCTTTTTTTAGTGGGTTTCTCAGCATGTAGAAGATTTTTGCAGTACTCCAAACAACAAGTATTTTGAGATGTTTCACTACTTTCTTTTGATACAACACCTAAATAAATGTGTAAGAAATGCAGGTACAAAGAGAAAAGAAAAGGAAAAAACATATGAAGAATGGTTGCAGGAATTGGGGATGTCTAGTTTGATGAAAAGAAGGACTAGGGGAGACATGATAGCAGTCTTCCAATATCTCAAGGGCTGCCCCAAAGAAGAGGGAGTCAAGCTATTCCCCAAAGCACCTGAGGGCAGGACAAGAAGCAAACTAATCAAGGAGAAAAGCAACTTTGAACTAAGGAGACATTTCCTGACAGAGCAATTACTCAGTGGAACTACTTGCCTCCAGAAGTTGTGAATGCTCCAACACTGGAAGTTTTTAAAAAGATGTTGGATAACCATTCGTCTAAAGTAGTGTAGGGTTTCCTGCCTAGGCAGGGAGTTGGACTAGAAGACCTCCAAGGTCCCTTCCATCTTTGTAATTCTATTCTAAAAGAAAGGAAAAGAAGCAGAAAGACCTAACATTCACAGACATCTTCATAAATGTATAAGATACAGTATATACTACTCCTGCTCCTCCCATGCCCTCCCCCACATAAACCTACATTGTATTTTCCCCACATTTCCCATGTTTTCCTAGCTACAATTTCTCTTTGGATCTTTTATTTTGACCATCAGTAAACAATCCTAGCCAATCAGGGATCACATGATGCTCCTGATTCTGCCACAACATATGCTGATAAACAAAACTAATATATCATGAAGACTACTCTTCAGTTCAAGATCAACAATGCAACCAGATATTCAGATCAATTTCCTATAGGGCAAGGAGAAAAGTCAGACTTACAGATCATCCCAATTGGACAGATGACTTTATGTGGTGTCAGCAGTTTCCAGCTTTGCTATGAAAAGAATTCCTTCCATGCCCCATGGTGTAAAGAACGAACCAACTCTGACTTGTAATCCTCTGCAAACTTTCATTTTCTTTCCAGTTTAAAAGATTTTAAAGTAGGTGACTTCAGACTTTCTGAGATACCTACAGGGCTCATTAATTTAATTACAGCTGTTTTTATCTTTCTTCTCCCTCTTTCTTTAATTCTTTCTTCCTTTCTTCCCTTAGAGCTGATTGCATACTAAATGCATAATGATAATGCAGCCGTAAACTATTATTCCATTATTAATGGGATTTACAATTGTTAGTATGAAGCTCTGTTTTTCTTCTACCTCCAGCAGGCAAGGAAGTGGCCCAGGCTGCATACAAAATGAGAAGGCACTCAGAAAGGACTAAAAAAGAAAGTAATCCAACCAGGTGATTTGGAAGCTAACTACAGAATCCCTGCCTCCCTCTTTTTTGAACCCAAACTCCTAGATTATTTACAATCAATTTCCCTTTCTAATATATATATATATATATATATGTTTTCTGAGGTTCTCGCGGGTATTTGTATGTGGATCTTTGGTTATTCGGGTTTTCTCCCACGTAAGATTGGAAGTATCTAGGCAACATTTCGATGAAGTCTCATTCATCATCTTCAGGCTTGGTCTTCACCATCCAGCACAGATCAATTCTGTAGCTAAGACATTCATCTCCAGAACAAAATGCTTAGCCGACGAACAACACCTAGAGACCGAACTACATACTCTCACCGGCGTGCTGACAGCCAATGGATTCCAAAGAAAGAAGATCACCCACCTAATCCAAAAAGAAACCCCAACCAAAATCCAAGACAGAGAACAAGAGAATGGCAAAGCCCTCCTCCCATATATAAAAGGCACTACAGACAAAATCAGCAAGATCCTCCAAAAACACAACATTAAGACAGCATTCTGCACAAACAGAAAGATATCCACCATCCTAAGAAACCCTAAGGACAAAATCGAGTTAAAAAATCAAGGTGTATACGAAATACCTTGCACTGCCTGCCCCACCACATACATTGGACAAACTAACAGAAGAATAAGTGCATGCATTAAAGAACATAAGAACTCAATCAAAAAAGAAGAACCGACCTCTTCCCTGGTCCAATACCTCAAAGCCACAGGACATGAGATTGACTTTAAAAATACCAGAACTATCGCCAAAACCGAACACTTCAGCAGCAGAATAATGAGAGAAGCCATAGAGATAGAAAAATGCCAACACAGCATGAATAAACGAGATGATACCTCCCGCCTACCAGCCATTTGGAAACCCGCCCTCATGAACAGACGAGTACTTAACATGAAGAATGACACCAGACCCACACCCCTGAGAGCCACACAAGATGCCACCACCACACTTCCACGTAGAAAGCAGACTCACACCCACACAGAAGATGAGACATGACCACAGACCAGAAGCCGCACTGCAGCTGCATCACTACCCACTTCAAACCCCTCTGAGCCATACATGAAGCGAACTGACCCCCACCATGAAGATGCAGCACGACCACGAACTTGAAGCCAAACAGCAAGATCACAGCTCACCAGCTCAAATCCCCCAGCAACTAAGACTAACCTGAGCACAACCAAGCCCCCACCTAAACAGAACACGCCTCCAGCCAATCAGAACACAGCCAATCCTCCAACCAATCAGAACACAGCCAAAACCCCAACCAATGAGAACACATCCCCACCCAATCAGAACACAGCCAAGCCCCCACCCAATCAAGTCACACCCCCACTAGCAGTTAAAAGGAAGAAGCAGCTGCAAGCTCACATCACTCTGAGAAGCACAGAGCTGAAGAACAAGATGATGAATGAGACTTCATCGAAATGTTGCCTAGATACTTCCAATCTTACGCGGGAGAAAACCCGAATAACCAAAGATCTATCTCTCTCTCTCTCTCTCTCTCTCTCTCTCTCTCTCTCTCTCTCTCTCTCTCTCTCTCTCTCTCTCTATATATATATATATATATATATATATATATATTTCTTAATTTTTCACGGGTACTTACATGTATGGCATTCAGCCTTGTTCGGGTATTTTCCCACATCATTGTAGTTGTGCTTTTAAAGTTGTAGCAACGTTTCAGCAGAATCTCATCTGCCATCGATGATGGCAGATGAGATTCTGCTGAACAAAGCTGAATTCCATATATCTATATCTATATCTATATCTATATCTATATCTGTAATCTGTAATCTGTAATCTGTAATCTGTAATCTGTAATCTGTAATCTGTAATCTGTATCTATATCTATATCTATATCTATATCTATATCTATATCTATATCTACATCTACATCTACATCTACATCTACATCTACATCTATATCTATATCTATATCTATATCTATATCTATATCTATATCTATATCTATATCTAGAAGCCTGATGATGCTGAAACGTTGCTACAACTTTAAAAGCACAACTATTATGACGTGGGAAAATACCCGAACTAAGCTGAATGCCATACATGTAAGTACCCGCGAAAATTTAAGAATATATATATATATAATATATATATTTATATATATATAAAACACTATGTGAAAAAAAATTAAGAGAGGAGCATTAACTAATCAAAACACCAGAGAGTGAGAGGAGAAGTAGAAAAGGAGAGATAGGGGAAAGAATCTTAAAGTAGCTATTCAGCTTTCAGTCTCTGAAATTATACGCTTGCAATCCAAATGCACCGGAAATAGAGAATTGCTGAGAAATGACAATGTCCTCACAAAGTCTCGGCTCACTCATATCCAGTTCTCTTTTTGTCTTGGGGTTCTTAAGTTCATTTTTTCTATATTTCTTCAATTAAAGCAGACCGTTCAATTGAACTGATAAACTCTCGAATGAGCAGCCAAAGAACTTTTAAAAGTTTCTAAAAAGTTTCTAGATATCTCCTTTTGCACTGCGTTGTCTCTGCTTATTTCACTCACTCCAATTTTCTTCTTGTCTCAAATTTAATGCAATCTTTCAAAGTAGAAGTGATCTGAGTCCCCCCGACCTTCCAGCGGTTAAATTTTCTTCTGTTAATAACAACATAGCAAATCTCGCCAGCCTCCCATTCTTCTTTGCTTTATTTGTTACTGTCCTTATTTTCTATCTGTCAAGCCCTTTCATCTTAGCTGCTTCCTTTTAGGGCTCTGACCAGATTCTTTCAACAACCTTCTGTGGATCCAAAGTGCTCAGAGTTCTATCACCATCGCAAACTTCCTCTCCCGAACCTTTCACTGTTGATCACACAATCTTTCACTCACTTGCTTCCTTTCATCGGTGGCAGACCAGACTTTGGGACCGCCATTAACAGAACAGCAGTCTCTTACTCGTCGGGCTCTAAAGGGTTTCTCTTCGCTGCAATGGGAGTTGCCTTCCCCACACTGCAGTTCAAGTTTCTCCAAACCAGCACGCTTCTCCACAGGATTCATGCACCCCAAGAGATCGCATCAACAGCAAGAAGAGGTAAGAAGAACCACGAGCAGACTTCAACACCTCTGTTCATCCTTGCCTCACCACTGGAGACCTCCAAATTCATTTCGCCACTGGAAATTTTTAAGAAGAAATTGGATAACCATTTGTCTGAAGTGGTGTAGAGTTTTCTGCCTATGCAGGGGGTTGGATTAGAAGACCTCCAGGGTTCCTTCCAACTTTGTTATTCTATTCTAATCCTTGATTTATTACCATACTTGAGAACATCTGGGAAGGTCGCATATGATGATCACCTGACCTCAGGACACTGCAACCATCAGAAATATGTGGCAATTGCCAAGTGCCCACATTTCCCACATTTTGATCATGTGACTGTAGAGATGCTGTGATAATCATAAATATGAGGATGGTTGTCTCATAGGTGCTTTTTTCAAGAGGCTGAAGGAGCTTCTTGCATGAGAAATGAAATATCTTCAAAAAACAAACAAAGCAAAAGTCCAGTTGCCTCTTGAAAAAGCACCTTTGGGAAAATCATGACCTGGATGATGGAGAATCTCCACAGATATACGAGGAAGCTTGTATGTGACTTTTTCAATGCTGATATAATGATTACTAAATAAATGGTTGTAACTTAAGGACTACCTGTCCATATTGTCTTCACATTTAGTTGAAGGCATTCATTGTAGTTGCAAGGAAAAGTTTTATGTCAGGGCAATTGTAATTTTGCACAGTCACTAAGGCAATGATGGAAAACTACCTTTAGATCCACAGATTCCAGGCTCAAAAGAGAATTCAGAACATGATCAGAATTCCATTTCCAATTATGAATGGTTTCCATTACAGCCTTCATGTTAGTTGGTTGACAGTTTTGCTACTTGTGCTCAACATGTCTTTCTTGAAATTTCCTTCAAAATAAAATGTAAAAGTCTATTATTCAAAATGGCCATGGGAATCTGGAGGGAAAGAGTGTAATGTAAATTGCAATGTAAATGTAAAAGAAGAATTAGGGACAATATGACAGCACTATTCCAGTATTTGAGTGGCTGTCACAAAGAAGAGGAGTTCAACATTTTCCGAAGCACCAGAGGGAAGGACAAGAAACTATTATTGGAAACTAATCAAAGAGAGAAGCAACCTGGAATTAAGGAGAAACATCCTAACAGTGAGGACAATTAACCAGTGGAACAGCTTGCCACCAGAAATCGTGGACGCTGCATCACTGGATTATTTTAAGAAGAGCCTAGATAGTCACTTATGTGAAATATTATAAGTTCTCTTGTTTGAACATGGGACTGGACTAGAAGATCTCCAAGATCCCTTCCAGCTCATTCATTCATTCTGTTGTCTAATTAAAGGGTTGGAGATAGTGATGACATGCCTTCAGCATCTACCAAGGTGAGCCTACATTAGGGAATAAATTGGGGGAATTGTAGCTCTGCCCCCATTACCATGTAAAAGGGATCAGAATTTCCAATTAGGATCTTGTGTTTTTAATCAATGGTATGGATTTTATTACTTGTTTCTGTTTTAGAAAGCTTCCTCAAACTTTTTTTTTTGGGGGGGGGGCATTACATGTTTAGCGGCATACAAATTCATCCTGTTTGAATTTGAATTTTTAAACCAGTTCAAAAAGTCAAACTGACTCAATGCACTGCCCCAATTCAGTTCAAATGATTTATCTGACATGTCTTGGACTTTACCATTGATTTGAAAAGAAGGCTTTTGTGGATGTGCTAAAACATGTCATATTTCATTTGGTTCTGAGTCCATTTGGCGTTATCAAAGTCAATGCTTTAAATCATTGCAAAGATTTGGTGTGGAAAGCCAATTCAGTGGGGAGATTGGATGGAATCCCCTTCAAACTGAACCCCCAAAATGTTCAGAGTATTGCAGTGGAAAATTCAGAGCCAGAAAAATAAACACAGATGGCTGAGGCTTCTTTATAAACTTCTTTATAAACACATACAGTAAATTTTACAATACCAGTTGTAGCTTTCTCAAACATGGAGCAAATTCAAACAGAAGCAGACATGTTACAGGTTCAGAGCAGAGATCTAGTTTTCAGCAAGCAAGCAAGCTTCTTTTTCCACTTTAGAGCTGAGCACAGAAGAAAAATAAACCATGCCCAGATTCTCTCTTCAACTTTCAGCCCTCGATTCAGCTTCATTGGCTGACCTTGCTATTAAGTTCTATTCCAGTTCATGAATATATTCTGACAGTCTCAATTCTCAAATAATTGCTATAAAAATTCAACTGTATTCAAATCCCATCTCAGGACACTGTAAAATCATCATGTAAATGCTAGAATTCTGAAACAATCATTGTTGGTTTAAAAGTACTTTTCCATTTATTTCAACAACCATCAGTATCCAATAGAAAAAGAAACTTCTAGAGATTGCTGTCTTTTCTAGGAAGGGTTTTTCCTCCCCTTCCAAATTCTAAGCAAAAATAAAATAAAATAAAATAGAAAATGGGAATAGGGTCATTAAAAAATAAATGAGAAGACAAAGCATCTTGGGAAAACATTAAGAAAACATTAAAAAATAATAATATGAGGAATGATAATAAGAATAAAATAACTGAGCTGTATGTTTTCTTTATATAATATTGGCAAAGATGGATGGCATCTCAATAAAATACTTGTTTTCAATGGCTTTTATTGTAATAAATAATATTACAGTGTGGGATATCATAGTAAGAATAACTTCCATTTCCTGTATAAATATTTGACAATGAATAAACAATTTAATCATATCCAGATAAAGCCAAAAGAAACTCCTGTTACCCCTATCAAATTGCTGTTTGTCACTTGCCGTTTTCAATGCTCTTTCCTATTTTTTCATCATTTACATGAAGAAGAAATTATGGCTGGAGGCCATTGAGGTTTTTATTAATATCTTTTGCATCTTGGCTTTCTGTCAAGTGCATTCTAATCACCCTGTGAGAAGAGATATCCAGATGCAGAAAAATTATGTTCCCAATTGCACTAATTATATTCCATAAAGGCAGGGAAACGCACTTTGGGCTAACTGATTCATACCAAAGATACTTTTTTCAAAAGACAACTGGGCATTCTTGTTTTTTGCTTGAAAAGGTTTTGCTTCTCATCCAAGAAGCTTCTTCAGCTCTGAAGTCCAGTTGCTTTTTGAAAAAGCATCTTTGGGACAACCATGACCTGGATCTGAGAATCTCCATAGATATTGATTGCAACCAATTTAATGACTTAAAAGTTCTTTCATGACTTGTATCCCATTTCCCTAAATTGGGGTGTTTCCAGAGAGAGACTCAACTAGATTTGATTTCCTTTGCATCAAATATGTTCTGACCCACGCCCTTTTCCAACAAATCAAACATAATCCAAAAGGAACAGAAACCTTGTAATGCTTTTGCAAAGTAATGAGCTGTGATAAGCACAAGCCTTGCCAAACTGTGCAAGGCTTGCTAAAAGATAACAGACAAGAAATAATTTGCAATACAAAAATCTTCAAATACAAACTCAAGATACTGGAATGTCCACAAGGCTCGAGTTTCAAAACGTCTTTGCCTTCTGCAAAATACATCCGATTCACAGCTGGCTTTTATCTTCTGAAGGAGGGCCCATTACCTTGCAGCCTTATTCCCGAGTCATCCATGCTGTTGTAACTGCTCTTTCCTGTGAGCAATCCTGCATGCACGTGCACTTGGCACTGGCTCCTCGGGAACCTCCTCATCACTATTGCCATCCCCCACAATCTCTGAAAGCAGCAGTCCACTCCCTAATGGTCCTGGCTCCTCATCTGAGTCCCCGCTCTCCTCAGCAATCTGCACTTGCTGCCAGCTAACCAGAACAAAACAATACTTGAGGTTTGCATCATTTATCATAGGATAAGCCCTAGCCTTAGTCACAGCTGTATCCAATTGTCCTGTGCAAGGAAGACAAAACCTGATGAGAATTATTAATTCAGTTTGGTAAGGCAGTCTGAGTCAGTTCAGCAATTCAAGTCAGAATGGAATGGAATGGAACGGAACAGAACAGAATAGTTGGAAGGGACCTTTGAGGTCTTCTAGTCCAGCTCCCTGTTCAAGCAGGAGAACCTATACCATTCCAGACAAGTGACTGTCCAATCTCTTCTTAAAAACCTCCAGTGATGGAGCCCCCACAACTTTTGAAGGCAAAGCTATTCCACTGGTTAATTGTCCTCCTTGTGAGGAAATTTCTCCTTAATTCCAGATTGCTTCTCTCTTTGATTAGTTTCCATCCCTTGTTTCTTGTCCTGCCTTCTGGTGCTTTGGAGAATAATTTGACCCCCTCTTCTTTGTAGCAGCCCCTCAAGTAGATTAGATTAGATTAGATTCAACTTTATTGTCATTGCCATGAATACAGGCAACGAAATGCAGTTAGTATCCAACCAGAAGTGCAAAACAACAGTAAAATATAAATATATGTATACAAATATGCAAGGCATCCATGAATATGTCAATGGAAAACACAACAAAATGTATGTACACGAGCACACAAAGATAAGTGTGACTGCACATATATGAATATATACAACTGTGAAAAATGTTTATGGACATATTGAATATAAATACAGATGCACAGAGAATTATACAAAATACATCATATATTATCAAGGGAAGCATCAGCATACGTGTGGGGACAAATGAACTGAGGAGTTCAGCAAGGAGACTGCTGTGTGGTAAAAGCTGTTCCCTAGCCTGCTGGTCTTAAACTGCAGGCACCTGAACCTCCTCCCAGATAGAAGAAGAGGAAACAGTTTGTGGGCTGGATGGAAGGGGTCCTTAACGATGCTGTGGGTTTTACGCACACATCGTTTCCTCTGAATGTCCACAATGACAGGAAGTGGAATCCCTAGAATGTGTTGGGTGGTTTGCACCACCCTCTGTGATGCCTTTTTTTCTTTCTTTTATAGTGCAATTTCCATACCAAACTGGTACTGGAATACTACTATCTTGTCACCCCCTAGTCCTTCTTTTCTATGGACTAGCCAGACCAAAATCCTGCACTTTTTCTAAAATTTGGAAAATCAATCCACTAAGCTGTTTGGTTCAAATTGTCAAATCTTTCAATTCAAAGATTTCAATCTCTGAACTGGTTGTCTGCATGCACAGAATAATTTGAGCCATGCAAATTGATTCAGAGGCATTCAACGAATCTGATTATTTGCATCAAGTTTGTGATCAGTTTGAAAATTGGATTCAGTTAGGAAATAAATCTGATTGCCTTCAGATCTTTGATTCAAATGCTTGAACAGCTGTGATATTCACAGCAGCATGGTACTCCATGTGCAGACTGGTCATAGATCTCTAAGGTTTGAGAGAGGAGTGATTCAAATTCTGGGTGGTAATCCATAAATTCTAAGCTTTCCCTTTGATTTATCTGATTCTCTATCTACAACCTTGGAAGATTTGTTTAATTTTTTTTTATTTCTTCATTATTTCCATTTTTGTGCTATTCCATTTTCAGAAAATGGGTGACTTACAAAGTATCAATATGATACAATTATTATTTTTTTAAAAAAAAATAATAATTAGTCCACTTATAATGATTATTGCAAAATCAAACCAAGATGGCATCATTTGCCGCTATATATCTATCATGTCAAACCTATCTTGGAAGAGTGCAGATGAAAGTATTATCTTTGTAACTCTAGCAAATTTATAGTCTCCTTCTGATATTGAGGCCAGGAAAGCAAATTAAAGGCGAAGAGGCATTTGTAACAAGGCATCAGATTTCTGTCTCAGGTCAGATCCTCATAGTGAGAAGTCTCAGTGCCAAAGTATTTTCAGCATTTAATCATTGCTCAGCTCAGTTGTTTCCAAAATGCAAAACTGCTATATTTAAAAAAGTGTATATCTACCCTATAAAGTTAGAATATTTTGGACATGTGATATGACACCTGGAAAAATACGGCATCCTTCAAGGAAAGATTGAAGGCAAACAAGATCCAGGCAGACGAAGATCAGGGCTTCAAAATCTAAGGGACCAGTTTGGACAAAACTCAGCACTTTTTCGTGCGGCTGTTGATAAAAATAGGATCACCAACATGATCGCCAACGTCTGATGACAGATATGGCTCAAGGAGAAGATCTATAATATGCCTTTAATTAGTTGAATCGGTCATCTTTGTTACCCTTTTATTATTCCTACTCAATCACCGAAGTTATTTGTAGTGGATCAGCAAACTCTACTCAATCCATTTGGGGCCAAGGTCTCCCAGAGATTGCTTAATTATAACTCTTTTCAGACTGAAGCTAATGTTATCAATGGCGAGGCATGGTGGAACAAACATAACTCAGGTATGTCCTACATATTATACATAGCAACTCTTTCAATCGTTCCTGTCAGATGTCCTTGAACAAGGAGAGATTCAACCTGGAAATAAGGAGAAATTTTCTGACAGTGAGAACAATCAACCCATGGAACAGAAGTTGCCTTTGGAAGTTGTGGGAGCTTCACCCTTGGAGGCTTTCAAGAAGAGACTGGACTGCCATCTGTCAGAAATGGTGTAGGGTCTCCTGCTTGGGTGAGAGGTTGGACTAGATGACCTATAAGATCCCTTCCAACTCTGATTATCTGTTAAACTATGAATTCTAATTCCACCTTGGACACAAAGCCAGCTGGTGACCTTAAGCCAGTCACTCTCTCTCAGGAGGCAGGGACTTCCGAAAAACTTTGCCAAGATAATTGTAGAACTAATCCAGGAGGTCTCCAGCAGTCAAAAAAAGGAGTCAAAAGCCCCCAAAAGGCGCATACAAAATCTGAAATCCTTAATCTAGACTCTATACCTTCAAAATTCTATTGCCACCAGTTGTTTTCTGCAAAATATCCCAGAGGTCTATTTTTGGCCATTATCACCAAATTACATTTTTGTTTATGTAAATAGTAAACTGCTTTAGAGATATTTGTGGGTAGCATGGTGGCTCCTTGGTTAAGATACTGGGTTGGTCAGCTGGAAAGCTTGACAACTAAGGTTTGAGACCTGAGTTCCACGTGATGGGTCCTGTGATGGATCTCCTGCCAGCCTCACAGTTCAAAAGCATGCAACCGTGAGTAGATTAATAGATAGCACTCTGGTGCGAAAGTAACAATGCTCTGTGACTTCAGGCTGAAATGTCTTCAGACAGCACTGACTCAATGGCATTGAAATGAACATGAGCACTGCCTCCTACAGTCAGCAATGACTAGCAGAGTAAAATAGATACCGATACAGATATTTTTTTCTCTCTCTCTCTCTCTCTCTCTCTCTCTCTCTCTCTCTCTCTCTCTCTCTCTCTCTCTCTCTCTCTCTCTCTCTCTCTCTCTATCTATCTATCTATCTATATATATATATATATATATATATATATATATCTCCTTAGAAATATACAAATCTGGAAAGGCAGGTTAAATGTAACTTTAGTAAACAAACAGTTCATACTTCAAAAAAATCAATACAATAAGTACCTAAGGTTGTTTTTGCTTCTTAATACCAATATCCTAAATTCATGCAACTCTCCTATTTTGGAAATTACAAGAATTAACTCTTTATCTGGGTCAATATAGCATGTATTAATTTACAAGAGTTGCCATTCAGCGTAGCTGAAAGTAAAGAGATACCATTGCATTTATTCATGTATGTAATTTTATTTATTTCAGCCATGCATTTTTCTTACATCATGTTCCCTAATTTATACATTCTTCAGTATCTGTAGTTTGGCAGAGAGTTTTTGAGCTCAAATGACATAGTAGAAACCTAAGAAGGTTCTAGGCAAAAGGTTACGCATATTCCCCTCTGCACAGACTTCAAGAAAGGTAAGAAAGAAAGGTAAATTAGATCATTTCCCCATCATTCATGCTTTCTTTGTATTTTTTAAAAATAAAGTCTGCAAAGATATGCTGAAATGGTATGCGTTTTGTCTAAAAGGTTTATTTATGTTTCACTAACATTTTTAAGCTATTAAAATTGCAAAGTTTAGAAATGTACTTAGCATGAGTGGTTGTTGATGCCCTTTTGTGAATCTATAGGAGAGATCTACAGTAAGTAATTAGGTTTAAAAATGCAAGTGGAAAGATATATTTTTAAAAAATATTCAGGACATCATCTATTTAACTTAATATTTACTCAGCCAGGGCAATAACTGCAGGAGAGTGGGTCTATTCCTTTTAATGACTCCTTCACAGAAAAAAAAAAATCTTAAATTCTATGTAAAATTGTGGCCTAATTATTTAATTATCTTTTGCTATTCATCACCCAAGTTCTAATAATGATGAACTCACTTAATTTTAATGGATATGTCATAAGTGCTTCAACAGGAGTTCTCTCTACACTTCATCATTCATTAACTAGTCATTATAACAAAAGTTCGTCTCATGTTTAGGATGGCTATAAAATAAAGCCTAAATTTATTATTCATTCCACCCCATTATCTAATCCCTTTCCTTTGTATACTAGCCAATTCATTTTCTGTTCTATCCTTTGTCCAGGGAAGATTTTAAGAAACACATTGGGCTGCCAAGAAGGTTGAAGAATTTTAGTTGTCCTTCTCACAAGGATAGCCAAATCTCTCCAATTCTCTTTTGATAAGACTCTTATCCCAGAACAGATATTGGTTCCATTCCTTAATTTATCAATGTACAAAAAAAAAAAGTTTCTTTCTAGAAAGCTTTCCTTCCTTTTGTTATTCCTTCGTGCTCCTTGAAGTGGCTTTTTTCTAAAAAGCCTATTTTGTGTGCTTTGTTATAATAAGTGAAGAACCACAAGAAATGCAAAAATGGACAGAAAACGTATAAACTAAGGTTTCACCAGTAAAAGAGAAAGAAAAAAAGTATTATTAGTGTTAGTATTATTTGCTATCAGCTCTCTTTCCCAACCTACTTTCTGACAAATTTGTCCTGCAAGAAAATAAAAAGAAAGATTAAGGGAAAAAAGGAAGAAAATTCTAGAAACAGGGAGGGATTTTGTTTTAAGGTAGAAATTTCTGACCAGAGTCAAATATCATCAGAACATTTCCACAAGGGCCTGATTCTCACTTTGAGGTCCTATTTCAATATATTAAAAAGACAATTTCAAAATTTGATGATAATGGAAAAGTTACTGGCCAAGTCTATTTATCTTGCAAAAGTCTATCTGCTTTTGGCAAAACTCACTCATGTAGTTTGTAAAAAGATGAGTTCACATATCATCTCCCATAGATTGTACAAAATAATGGTAAACAAAACTTTTTTGTGTTATAATCTCTTTGACAAACCCAGTTCTTTTGGCTTTGGGTTTAGTATAGGGAGCAAATGGGCTAATTAAGCATGTTTCATGCCACTGTCTCCAGTGATCGGCCACTGTCTCTAGTGATGTCTTGCGTACCAGAAGAAAATAGTTAGTTTGATGTAGTAGTGAAGGCATCAGAGTAGAAACCAGGAGTTCTAGTTCCACTTTAGGCACAAAACCAGCTGGGTGACATTCTCCAATCATCCATACGTATTTCCAAATCCATTTGGAAAATCGGTCGTCTGCACACATATAGCAGATTTTCTTTTGTAATTTGAATCAAAATGTATTTCAACGTGATTTTCTAAAAAAAAAAAAAAAAAAAGAATTGGATGAAAGAGTTGGATCTACTTTTCCACACTGAATGAACTCAATAAAGCTTTGCATAGGCCATTATTGGTCAGGTTGTCTGGGGACAATGGAATGATGGTTTGACACATATGAGAAACATACCAAAAGCAGCGCTGATTTACTGTCCCCTTAAATATTTTACATGTTTTGCATTCCACAATCAATTATTGAAAAGCTAAATATCTGTTACGTTTAGGACCTGTTGCGATATGCTTGTACTTGGTGTGCAACTGCTACAAATGCATTCCCACTTTGCTTTCTTTTGTAAAGTGTTCTGGTTTTTATTACAAACAGCTTGCTGGGCCTCTCTATAACCTTGATAACTCAATTCAGTATAATGTCCTTCGAACAGTTATAGCATAACAATAACTGCTAGGAGCATCAATGTTGCAGAAGGAATCTATTGTTACTTATTTATCATTTATAACACAGGCACCAAACTGCATCTCCAGATATTTATGAAACATTTATGGATAATTTTATGTACTATTAAGCCTGTGATATAAATGCATTATTTATTTCCTAGTAAATAATTGATAGGACACCCCACCCCCACTTAGATGGAGAGAAGGGGTGACAAGGGGTTTTAAGTCCGAGATGGCTTGAAGAGGTCCAGGCTGATCTTCTCTTTCAAAGCAAATAAGCTACTTTGCCTTGCTTATCTTATGTTAAGCCATTTATAACCCTTCCCCCCCCCCCAGGAATGCACAGGGCAACACAGAACAATGAAATTGTACCTGGGGTATTCAGATTCACTCATAGTGGCTTCTCCTTGGCTGCTCAGTGGCATTCTTAGCAATGGAGTTTTTAGAGCTTGATTGCATTAACAGAGGGATAGAATCGAGATCACGTGAAGTTCTAGTTCTTGGTAAGCTTTGGTAAGACCACATTTAGAATAAACCATCCAATTTGGGTCACCCCAATACCAAAAAGAAATTGAGACTTTGGAAAGAATACAGAGAAAATGGTTAGGGGCCTAGAAGCAGTGGTGGGATTCTACCAGTTCAGGTCTGTTTAGGCGAACTGGTAGTTCCAAGGTTCAGCTGTTAGTGAATCGGTTCGCTCTGATCATCAGCTGTTGGGCTCACCTGCCTGCCCCAGCTCTAGTCTGTGCTTTATATCCTGTTTTTCAAGCTCAGTGGATTGCCGCGCATCAGCTGTTTAACACAAAGAGATTGCTGGAGAAGTTCAGTAGCAAACGTTCTGTTCGTGCATAAAGCACACACTCATCGAACCGGGTATTACACTGGTTTATTTTATTTTTTATTTTACTTTTTATTTATTTATTTTGTCAAACATCAATCTCTAAGAACAACTGAGCTCTAAGAATATAATTAGGAACTTGATTACGAGTACATGAGATGGTGGAATTCAGCAGGTACTGACTAGTTCTGGAGAACTGGTAGCGGAAATTTTGATGGTTCAGAGAACTGGCCAATACCACCTCTGACTGGCCCCACTCCCATCTATTCTCTGCTTCCTGAGTCCCAGATGATTGGCTGGGTCTTCTTTGGTTGCCCTGCACAGGAGAACGGAGCTGGAAAGCAGGTTAGTGGGGTGGGAATGGAATGTTGCAGTATTCACCTTCCTGCTATGCCCACCAAGCCATACTCAACAAGCCCACCACACCCACAGAACCAGCAGTAAAAAATTGTGAATCCCACCACTGTTCGAGGCCCCTAATCATCTTTGTTGCTCTTCTCTGCACACTTTCCAGAGTGTCAACATCTTTGTTTAATTTTGTGGTGATTAAGACATGAGGGGCTGTCACAGAGAAGAAGGAGTTGACCAAATGCCAAATGTCCCCAGAGGGCAGGATGAGAATTGATGCATGGAAACTTGTCAAAGAGACATCCAACCTAGAAGTAAATGAAAAGGATCTGACAAAACAATTAACCAGTGAAATGGCTTATCTCTAGAAGTTTAGGGTACTCCATCACTGGAGGTGTTCAAAAATAGACTGGACAACCATTTGAACCAAGATGATATCAGGTCTTCCTGCATGAGCAGGGTTTTGGACTAGAAAGACTTTCAGCCCTCTGATTCTATCTTCTAAAATCCTTGGGTGACTTAGAGGATATCCTGCAGTTCTTAAGAACTGACTACAGGTAGTCTTCAACTTACAACAGTTCATTTAATGACTGTTCAAAGTTACAATGGCACTGGAAAAAACTTATTTAGGGCAATTTTTCACACGATCATTGCAGCATTCCCAGGGTCACCTGATTTACATCTGGATGCTTGACAACTGACTCACATTTATGACAGTTGCTATGTCCCAGAATCATGTGGCCTCCTTATGTGAGTTTTGTAGCATAAATTCAGTGCCAGAAAAATAAACACAGATGACTGAGGCTTCATTTAACTTCTTTATAAACATATAAAGTAAATTTTACAATACCAGTTGTAGATTTCTCCAACATGGAACAAACTCGAACAGAAGCAGACAAGTTACAGGTTCAGAGCAGCTACTCAGGAGCTCAGAAACAGACATCAGTTTCACTTTAGTTCAGCAGACAAGCAAGACGCACAGCAGAGGAGAGAAGCAGTTTCACTTTCAATAGACAGATTCAGAGCTCAACATAGCTTCAGAGCTTAATATACAGCCACGCCTAGGCTACTTCTAGTTTCAGTTTCCAAACAGTCCTCATTGGCTGACTTAGTTGCTTGTTACCATGTTCTATTCCAATTCATGAGGATACTCTGACCCTCAATTGTGGACGTAAGTTGAGTACTACCTTATAATCTTAAGAAATTTTGCTTTAGATGTTTGTCTCCAAGTCTTGTTGATCCACATTCAGCCTGAGTTAGTTGTATATGTTATGGATTAAGCCAATGCAGCAATGCAACCCTCAACAGCTTCGTCTTACAGCAGGCTTGTAATCCTGCAATTCTCATTGGCCTGTAGATAGCGAGTCGTGATTGGTCAGGTTTGGCCAGTCTGATTGGCTGTTAACGGGAACCCCTGATTGGACACTTGTGAAAGCGATAGACTCAGTTCATTGGTTGTTTTTACGGCAGCAAGCTCTATAAAAGAGCTACTGCTGTCCAGATATTTTGCTCCATTCTTTCTTGTTATTAAAGAGCTGAAGTCACCATCCGATGTCTCGTCTCCGTTCCTTGCACCCATGCCCAGGACTTAACACTGGCTACAAGGATGGGATGCGGAGACGATAGAGCTGAATAGAACACATTGGACAAGACAGAGCACGTGGCGAAAGAGCACACGCAACAGATGGCAAGATGACCAGCAGCGCCATATCACCCGCTCCATTCAACCCAGCAACCGAAGACTGGGACTCGTATATAGACCGCTTCCAGATGTTCCTGGAGACCAACAATATGCCTGGCAAGAAACGAGCGGTGTTCCTGACTCATTGCGGCCCCACTGTTTTCAAAATGGCTAAAGCATTAGCAAAATCGGCGGAAGTGAAGACCATGGATTGGGACACCCTTGCTCCAATCCTCAGGGCCCATTACGCACCCGCAGTACCTACACTGATACGAAGACACGAATTTTACCAGAGGGACCAACGGAAGGACGAGAGCATTGGTAATTTCGTAGCCGACCTCCAGAACCTAGAAGGACTTTGTGGTTTTGCAAACTTAGAGGAAGCCCTAAGAGACCGTACAGTTCTGGGTTTAAATGCACCACACGGGCAGAGTAAGCTGATGGCGAAAGGTGACATCAGCCTTACAGATGTCATCGCCGACACTACTGCAGCAGAAGCAACCAGGAAGTCAGCCGCTGGAATGCGCCGAGCGAACGCACCGCTTCGCCAACTCGCCAATGAGATCCCACTCGCCACTGAGAAGCACGCTACCACTACCCACCACGAAGACCTCGAGTCATCCTCAGACAGTGATGAAGAGGAGGTCAACCAGCTCCACTCGGAACGAGAGCAAAGGAACCAGTGACGTCCGTACCAATGTGCAGGTTGCGGTGCAAACCACCCACGATCGGACTGCAAATTCCTCGATGCACTCTGCCATAACTGTGGAAAAAAAGGCCACATCGCGAAGGTCTGCAGAAGCAAATGAGAGTCCAGTCCCAACCGAAGAGAGAACAGCCTCCGTTGGGAGATAGGCAAACCTCCTGAGAACCGGGACTGTCTGAACCACCAATGGAACAACCACTACTACTACAGAAACCAAGCACCTGCCTCTTCAACGAGACGAGAAGAGGCCCACCAAACCATTATCATCGGCCATGCTTCATTGCTCGATGCAAGGAAGATATGCGTGAAGGTTATTATTGAGAATCGACCATGTGTGATGGAAGTCGATTCGGGATCGTCCCTGTCGATGGTATTCTGGAAAACCCTCAAACAACTGATCCCTGCCATCTCCCGCCAGGACCTCAGCATGCAGCGAATCATCCTGAAAGACTACCAGGGAAACAGAATCCCAGTTGTCGGTTCCAGCAACGTCCAAGTATCCTTTAAGGACCGCACAGCAACGCTTCCCCTGACTGTCGCTGATCGTGACTGACCCAGCTTGTTAGGGTTACAGTGGTTCGCCCCACTTGGAATTGAACTAGCCGGCATACACCATACCAGAAATGACGACTGGGAAGAGACTCTCATCCAGGAATTCCAGGACGTGTTCACAGGAACATTAGGCAAGTACAAGGGGACCCCTATATCGTTTAATCTCAGCCCCGATGTAGCTCCCATTCGGCTGAAGCCCCGTCGAGTACCTTTTGCCTTAAAATTGAAGACCGATGAGCAGTTAGATAAACTGATAGCCCAGGGCGTATTGGAATCAATTGACTACACCCGTTGGGAAACCCCGATAGTAACGCCCATGAAGCCAGATGGTTCGTTAAGAATTTGTGGGGACTAATGGGCCACTCTAAATCATACTCTTCAACAGAGCGCTTATCCAGTACCGGTGCTTCAATACCTTCTTCATTCCCTGGGTGGCGGAAAAATATTTGCAAAATTGGACTTAGCTCAGACGTACCAGCAACTCCTTGTAGATGCAGCAACTGCAGAAGCCTAGACAATAGTTACACATAGAGGCACTTTTAAGTGCAATAGACTCCAATTCGGAGTAAGCGTGGCGCCGGGCATTTTCCAAAGTTTAATGGAGAGACTATTACAAGGCATAAAAGGCGTCGTGCCTTATTTTGACGACGTCCTAATAGCTGCCCCCACTAAAGAGTTATTAGTACAACGACTCAGAAAAATCTTGCAGAAATTTAAAGACTCGGGTCTTAAGGTAAAATGAGACAAGTGTCAACTTTGTACGGAGAGAGTGGAGTTCCTGGGATACCTTCTCGACAGACAGGGAATCCACCCCACCGAAAAAAAACGAACCGGAATCAAAAAAGCCCTGAGACCTAGGAATAAGACAGACCTTCAAGCCTTCCTGGGACTCATTAACTTTTATAACATTTTCTTGCCCCAGAAGGCAACCGTAGCCGAGCCCCTACATAGACTTCTCAATAAAAAGGCTTCTTGGGTTTGGGGACGGCGTGAAGAGAAAGCGTTCAAAGAGATAAAAGACCTTTTAACCTCCGATGCTGTATTAATGCAATACAACGAGACACTCCCTTTGACGGTTACCTGTGATGCCTCATCATTTGGAGTAGGAGCCATCTTAAGCCATGTCCTACCAAATGGAAATGAGGCACCCATAATGTTCTTTTCGAGAACTTTGTCTAAAACTGAAAGGAACTATAGTCAACTTGTTAAAGAGGCCCTCGTTATTGTATCCACATTTAAATGCTTCCATGAATATGTATATGGGAGACCCTTTACCATAATTACAGACCACAAGCCGCTACTTGGTATTTTGGCGGGAAACAAACCAACTCCCCATATCTTATCACCAAGAATGACACGTTGGTCAGAATTTTTAGCCACCTATGATTACCGATTGTAACATCGCCCGGGGAAAACCATTCCCCACGCTGACGTTTTGAGCTGCTCGCCACTACCAGACATTATAGAGGACCCTGCTCCAACCGTAACCATATTACAAATCGAAACCCTCAAATCGCCGCCATTAACCGCTCAAGACATAGCCTTAAAGACAAAAAAGGACCCTGTTTTGGCACGAGTCCTCAGCTGGGTGGAACGGGGTTGGCTGGTCAGTGCAACTGATGACACATTCAAGCCATTTAGGAATCGTCAAACAGAACTATTCTCCCAGAAAGGTTGCATAGTATGGGGAGACAGAGTCATAGTCCCAGAGAAATTGCATTGTATTGAATGCAATATTGAATTGCAGTATTGAAAATGCTGCATGAGGGAAATCCAGGCATTGTACGGATGAAGGCACTGGCCAGGAGTTACACATGGTGGCCTAGTTTAGATAGACAGATAGAGACTTGGGTAGCAAAATGCAATAAATGCCAGGAGACTCGCTCCGCTCCTCCAAAGACTCCCCCAACTCAATGGGAAACGCCTCAAGGTCCTTGGTCCCATATCCATATCGATTTTGCAGTACCTACAAGAGGACACACTTTCCTCTTAACAGTGGATGCCTATTCAAACTGGCTTGAAGTCCAAAAAATGAAAAGCACCACCATAGACTCAGTCACTAAAAAACTGAATAAACTATTCATTACCCACGGACTTCCCGATGTCCTCATCTCAGATAATGGCCCCCAATTCACTGCCCTGACATTCGAACAATACCTGGCAGATCGGGGCATCCGCTATGCTTTAACATCACCAGCTCACCCTGCGGCCAATGGTAGGGCTGAGCGAATGGTTTAATTTGTAAAACAGACCCTGCACAAAATGGACCACGGCGACATTGACGATAAAATAAACTGAATGCTTTTTCTCCAACACATAACCCCAAACAGCACCACGAACAAAACCCCAGCTGAACTCCTGATGGGCCGGAAACTTCACTCACATCTTGATTTCCTCCACCCAAACTACATGCCAGAACAACCCCCAGGATCCAGAAGCAAGTGTCAGGCATTCCAGAAAGGGGACCTTGTGTTTGCAAAAAACTTCTTGGGCGACCCATTGTGGGTCCCTGCGACAATAACACAACTTACAGGACCCCGATCCTATCGCCTACAAACGGCAGATGGTAAGATGTGGAAACGCCACATAGACCAACTCCGTTCCAGATTAGCGCTGGAACCTCTAGCTGGGGGGAGGGAGGAAGGAACATGGAGGAGGACAAAGAAGAAATCGAAACCCAACAGCCCAGGGGATACTCACCATCCGAGAGAGAACCGAGCCAGGGAGTGGCCACGCCATGTGACAGCACCGCGACGGAGATGGATCCAGGGAACCCGGAAGACAGCACTGACGAAAGCAACCTGGGACCACAATCTTCGCCATCCAACCCAGCTGGCAGCCCACCGGAACCAGAACCAGAACCAGAACCGGGACAGAACCCAGTGGAACAGTGCAGGTTGAGCAGGCAGGTGAAGCGGCCTGCCTACTTGCGAGAATACATCACCCCACCCCTCAGACGGAACCAAGGGGGGAGGGGTGTTATGGATTATGCCAATGCAGCGATACAATCCTCAACAGCTTCGTCTTACAGCAGGCTTGTAATCCTGCAATTCTCATTGGCCCGTAGATAGCGAGCCGTGATTGCTCAGGTTTGGCCAATCTGATTGGCTGTTAATGGGAACCCCTGATTGGACGCTTGTGAAAGCGATAGACTCAGTTCATTGGTTGTTTTGACGGCAGCAAGCTCTATAAAAGAGCTACTGCTGCCCAGATATTTTGCTCCATTCTTTCTTGTTATTAAAGAGCTGAAGTCACCATCCGATGTCTCGTCTCCGTTCCTTGCGCCCACGCCCAGGACTTAACAGTATATTGCTGTCAAAATTCCCCTCTGAAATAATACTTTTTCAGACCACTTTATTTTCTTCTTCAACTCCAGCATACCATCCATTTGCACTTATATTTTTGGTCTTTAGAAAACATGGCCCTGAAAATAAAATCCTTGCATAAGTCTTTCAATATATTGATTCTCAGAATGGGCACAAAGTAATGATATTACTGGGTCAGAAACCTGTAACAAGTGGCAGATCTCTGACATTTTCAAATATTTATTAATACAATTGTTTAGCCTCAAAATGAGTGATGCTTAAAAGGAAAAAAAAAAATCCTTAATAGTTTCTATTGCCCTGATCATTTTTGTTACCCTTCTATGAACCTCTTCCAGTTTCTCTGATTCCTTCTGAATTTATGTTACCCCAAACTGGACACTTAATCTTCAGATTAAGATGAGAATTGAATACTTACTTCCTGTTACATATGGAAATTACATCTCTGATGATGCAACCTAAAATTGCATTAGGTTTCTTTGCAGCCATGCCACATGAAAAGCTCATATTTAATGTGCAATCAACTTCTTGTCCAACCTTTCCCCCCCAACTATTATTTCTAGAATATGTAATAGTTTCTGTATCTGTACATTTGATTTTTGTCTTATAAAGGAAAGATTTGTCACATAGATGAGACTAATCAGCTCTGAGCTGGTAAGTGGCATTTCTTGGAGACAAAGTAGATATTTCAGTGCATTTCTTTGCAAGATTGCTACTTGTTTTTTGTCAGACACCTTTAGATACATGAAGGTAAGGTTCCTTGGGGTCTTCCAACAGGAAACCAGAATGTTTAATGTGGTTGTCCATGCACAACACTGATCCCTTGGCCACTATCAAGCTGAGAGCAATTATGCAAAACAAGGACAAACCTAAGTTTGTACAATCTGCACATGCACAATGGTGGAAACCCATTATTAAGGTAATCACCAGATGTCACCTTTCTGATGAAAGCAGAAGACTCGCTAATCAAATTAACAATTAGGATGCCATTGGCATCTTGCTCCCATTAATGTCATAATTGCAAATCAGTAAGCACCTGTGTTGCTTTCTCTGTTATATCCTAATTAGTTCCGTTAATGAACTATAGTGAAATTAATGGGGACTGGGGAGAAATGTGTAGGAAATTGTCCAGCAGAACCATCCAGAAATAACCATATGCCAATCCATGATAAAAAAAAAAATCTAAACATTTAGTGAGAATATCTAAGTATTATTTATTAAGATAATATTTTGATCAATTGAGAGTTCCAGAATATAGTCTTTGCTGCCTTTTTTTCATCTTAACTCATGGTGGACATCTTGGTTTTGTGGCAGCAATACAAAAGGCATTGGATATTGCCATCTTCTAGGGATGCATTTTCTGTATCTCAGTCTATCCTACAGACATGGTAATTCCCAGTGCTTTCTTATCCAAAATCTAATGAGGTCCAATTAGAGGTGGGATTCTACCGGTTTGGGCTGGTTTGGGTGAACCGGTAGTTCCGGTGATAATTTGGCTTTGCCCACCAGTGACGGGATTCAAAAATTTTTATTACCAGTTCTGTGGGCGTGGCTTGGTGGGCATGGCAGGGGAAGGATACTGCAAAATCCCCATTCCCTCCCCACCCCACTAACCTGCTTTCCAGCTCCGTTCTCCTGTGCAGGGCAACCAAAGAAGACCCAGCTGATCAGCTGGGACTCAGGAGGCAGAGATGGGGGCAGGGACAGTCAGAGATGGCATTTGCTGATTCTCCGAACTACCCCAAATTTCCGCTACTGGTTCTCCAGAACTGGTCAGAACCTGCTGAATACAACCTTTGTCACACAACCCTGCCTTTTTCCTGTACTTTATTTCCTTGTTTTGGGGCACAGCTGATTCATGCAGCACATGGTTTTGCTGCACCTCAGTTGTTTTACTCACTGGGGCTTCAGTAGAAGGTAAGTATTATAGTTGAAAATGGGCTTTTTTAAACAGTGTGCATGTACGCAAAGCGTGTGTCTGGTGTACACACGCATAAGTATGTGCATACATGCAATCACCGAACCAGTTGTTACACCGGTTGAATAACACCACTGGGTCCAACTCTGCTTAGAATTTTTTTTGGGGGGGGGATCCATTTAGGTTGGCTTTATTATGAAAAGCATCAACCTATGTCAGTGGCAACTTTAAGAGGGGTGGATTTCAACTCCCAGAATTCCCCAGCCAGTTGTGACGGCTGGAGAATTCTAGGAGTTGAAGTCCTTGCAGTTCCCAAAGTTGAGAATCACTGGTTGATGGAATTGATAAGAATCACCACCAAACTTGATGACACACATAAGAGACCATAAACATGGTTAACAAAATAGAAATCAGAGAGAAGTAAAGTGCTGGAAGCAATGGGTCAAAAAATTTAAGATGGCAGCCATAAGCATGTGATTTATTTGGCATAACAGAAAACAGCATTAGTGCATCTGAAAAGAGCCATTTCCTTGTTTTGGGGCACAGCTGATATCCACGTAGCTGCTTCTTGCTGGAAGATCTTTGTGAAGTCCAGCAGTCAGAATGTGTAGACCATTAACCTAATCATCATCTTGTGCAATCCAAGGTCAGATGTTAAATATTAGAAAATTCAAATTTTCAGTTGTACTCAACTTTTTAACAAAAACAACTGTCTTAATATTTCTTGTTTCTTGGCTTCCAGATTGCAGGGCTTCAGCGGCAGGCAGGAATCCGCAATCATGCGTGGTTTCTGCCTGGGCTCGCCGATGGAGCGCCCCGAGCCAGCTGGCTTTGGGGCTAAACCACCCTTTAGAAGTGGTGAAGAGGGGGGATATCGCCAGCAGGGTTGAGAAAAGCCGCATCTTTCCTCCTCAACTGGTCAAACTCTCTTTCCCGAAGGCGGTAAGAGCAGTGGTAGACAGTGGTAGACAGTGGAAACAGGACAAACAAAAAATATAAGTACAATGATTTGAACTGAGATGAAATAAATAAAATAAAATTAAGAAAGTTTAAAAAAGGGGAGAAGCTATATAGAAAATGTAGAATAGTAATAAGATATGGAATGGAATATAAAAATGAGCATGGATTTGAATTTGTGTCTGCACGAAGAGATGTAACCCAGATCATACTGCTTTCAAAAAGGATGTTTTTATGTTTTATGTTTTGTTTGTTTATGTTTGTTTTTAAAAACCAATAAAATTTTCAAAAAAAAAATTTCTTGTTTCCTTTTAATTCAAGTGGTTTCCTCCTCCTCCTCCTCCTCCTCCTCCTCCTCCTCCTCCTCCTCCTCCTCCTCCTCCTCCTCCTCCTCCTCCTCCTCCTCCTCCTTCTTCTTCTTCTTCTCCTCCTCATTTTCCTTCTCTTGTTTCTCCTTTTTTTCTTTTTTCTTCTTTTTCTGCACATCTTTAAACAAAGAATAACAGACATTAGTGGATTCTACTGCAGTCTCAACTCAACTAAGTTCTGGTGAATCAAGTGGTCTTGTTCCCATAGACATCCACAGTAGGGGAAAAAAAAAAAAGTAGAGATGCAATTTTTTTTACAAAAAGAAAATTGTGCTTGAAAGACCTGTGATGTTTACCTTATCTATCAACCCACCTCCCACCAGCACATCAATGTTCCCAATGCAACTGAATTTGGATGTACTACTTTCTTTCAAATCAAAGTAACGTTTGCAAAGAAAAACAAAACAAAAAGTAATCTGCACTCAAAGGAAAGTGTTCTTTTCTTGATGGGCAAGCAGCATGTTTTGGGGGACAGTTTTGTCCTGCTGACTTAACAACATGCCTGTCACAAAACTAGTGATTCAGAAAATTTACTAGTGCTTGCTTAAAGATTAATTAGCCTACTCCATGTGGATCAAGGTTTCCTCATTATGCATGTTGTTTCAGAGAAATGCATCCTCTTTCGAAAGAATAGAGCAGATGTGTGCAGAGTATTTAATGAAAGCCGGCTCAAGGCCCACCATTCTGCGAACAAAATTAACAGAGTTCAGATGTTCAGACTGCCTCTAATCCAAAGATATCCATATTATGTAGATGTGAGAAGTTACTTTGAAAAGAAACCATGGCTAGTTAATAAACTCAGACTTTCATATGACAGAGTTGGTGTCCAGTGGTTCCCAAAATTTTTCAGTCCACCCCCCCCCCCGGTGCTACAAACTCATCCTCAGTCTCCCCCACCCAGGGGTGGGATTCAAATTTGTGGTCGTAGCCTAATTTGAGAGTGTGGCTTGCTGGTCACGTGACTGGGTAGGTGTGGCTTGCTGGTCATCTGACTGGGTGGGTGTGGCTTGCTGATCATGTGACTGGCTGGTATGGCTTGCTGGTCACTTGACTGAGTAGGTGTGGTTTGGTGGTCATGTGACTGGGTGGGCGTGGCCAGGTGACTAGCAAACAAGTGGTCCTCATTTAATGGCCAGTTGTTTAGCAAGTGTTCTAATTTATGACTGGCCTCCCCAGAGATACTTGACCTGTTTTTGGAGTTTTGACACCCATGCACACACACACACACACACAGACACACACACACGCACACACACACACTCCCTTCTAACCCTGCTGGAGCAGATCATTGGACTAGTAGTGAATAAAATCTAATCAGAGATGCTTTGCTGATTCTTGTTGATTTGTTTTGTTTGTATTTCTTTATTTTATGTTGCTGAATTGCATTGACATGTGTGTCCCTTCTTGTGCGCAACCCAGAAGCGTTTGTGATTCTTTGCAGCAAAAATTACTGATTTCTGGCTTTGCTCTACTTTTCAAATGCACCGCCACTGCCACGTTCTAGTGCCGGCCCCGCAGGTCCACCCCATTGAGCCCACTGCACTGGAGGGACCTGCCCAAGCAAGTCAAGTCAATGGGGTAAGCCTGAGAGAGGGAAAGAGAAAGAGAGAAAAGAGAGAGAGAGAGAGAGAAGGAAGAAAAGAAAAAGAAGGGGGAAAGAAAGAGAAAGGGACAAAGAAAAAGGGGGGGTGGAAGAAAGGGACAGAAAAAAAAGAAATGAAGAAGGAGGTAGGGAGGACAGCCTCAGCTGCACCCACCCACATCCTGCGTGCAAGCCCAGCTGGCTGGAGAGGTGGAGGCTGGGCGGGCACTAAGCGCTCCCTTGTTCTCCTCTGGGGAAGGGGCCCTAATGCTGGACCACCCACCCCTTCCACTGCATGCCTTGGGAGGGTTTTGCTTTTGGGTCTTCTGGCATGCCGCTTCCACCGGAGAGGGCAGCCTGCAAGCTGGTGCCCCCTTTCCAGCACCTCCCACCTCTTCCCCCCCCCCCCAGGCTTGGCAAGGCTCGCCACACACACGGGTTCCGCATTCAAGGCGCCAGCTATGGAGCGATGAAACAGTCAATGGGCTGCGTGGCCAGCAGTCAGTGAGCCTGCGGGGCCGGCACCTTGAACGCCCCCCTGCCGCCTCTTAGCACACCCTTAAGGCATCCCACCATCCCCCAGGGGGCGGTATGACCCACTTTGGGAACCACTGATCTAGTCTAACCCTCTGCTCAAGCAGGAGACCCTATATCAGGGGTCTCCAACCTTGGCCCCTGGAAGCTTGGCGGACTTCAACTCCCAGAATTCCACAGCCAGCTGGCTGTGGAACTCTGGGAGTTGAAGTCCGCCAGGCTTCCAGGAGCCAAGGTTGGAGACCCCTGCCCTATATCATTTCAGACAATCACTTCTTGAGAGCCTCTTCTTGAAAGCTCACAACTTCTGAAGGAAAGCCATTCCAACAGTTTATTGTTCTCACCATTAGGGAATTTCTCTTTAGTTCTAAGTTGCTTCTCTCCTTGATGAGTTTCCATCCATTACTTCTGGAGCTTTGGAAAGTACGTTGACTCCTTCTTCTTTGTGCCATCCCCTCAAACACTGGAAGACTGTTATCATGTTCCCCCCCGGTCCTTCTTTTCTCTAGACTGCCAAGCCCAAATCCTGTAATTGTTCTTCATTTGTTTTAGTCTCCGGGCCTTTAATAGTTGCTCTTCTCTGCCTTCTTCACAAAGTCTCAATGTTTTTATAGAGTAATGACTAAAATTGAATACAGTATTATAGACATCTTTATAGAATGATGACCTTTTGTGACAATGCAATTACTCTAAACTGATGACACCTTTAACCTTACCTTCTAGCTCAGCCCTTTCTCCTATATTGTCATGTAGAAGCTGTGAACTAGGCCAGGAAGAAGGACCCAAGAGGATATCCAAAATACCAGCGACTTCGGTGCCTCAACAGTATTACAAGGGTGAGTTGAGTTCATGGCAAGAATACAGTTGAGCACTTACTTGATTGAGACATTGAGCCGGAAGGCTGAATCAAATTGGATGCCTCCAAAACCATTCTGCAACCAGTGACCCAAATCAGTAGCTTAAGCACAAATATACTTTTTCTGAGTTGATTTCCAAAGCCTGATTTTGAACTAGGTAAATGTTTCAAACTCATTAAAAAAATCTGCCCCAAATCAATTATGTTTTTAATTGATTCACAAATGGATTCACATGCTCCAAGTCTAGGGACGAAAAAGATTTATTGTATTTTTTTATTTTTTTATTTGTCAATTGCTTACAAGATAATAGGTATTAATAAAAACATAGTTATGAATACATGGATACATATAAGAAAAATAATATATATATATATATATATATATATAAATGAAACAATAGGACAGGGATGGCAGGCACGTTGGTGCACTTATGCATGTCCCCTACAGACCTCTTAGGAAAGGGGTGAGGTCAATAGTAGACAGTCTAAGATTAAAGTTTTTGGGGTTTGGGGAAAAAAACCACAGAGTCAGGTAGAGTATTCCAGACATTGACCACTCTGTTGCTGAAGTCGTATTTCCTGCAATCAAGTTTGGTGCAATTAACCTTGAGTTTGTATCTATTGCTTGCTCTTGTGTTGTTATGGTTGAAGCTGAAGTATTCATTGACAGGTAGGACATTGCAATGTATGATTTTATATATATACTATACTTAGATTGGACTGAAGGCAGCATAGTTCTAGATTTTCTAGGTCTAGAATTTCAAGTCTGGTGGCATAAGGTATTCTGCAATGAGTAGAGTAGTAGAGAACTCTTCTTGTGAAATATTTCTGGACTTTCTCAACTGTGCTAATATCAGATACGTAATGTGGGTTCCAGACTGATGAGCTGTATTTGAGTATTGATCTAGCAAATGTTTGTATGCTCTAGTTATTAGTGTAATATTACAGAGAAAAAGCTACGTAAGATTAGGTTGACAACTCTTAACGCATTTTTGGCTGTGTAGTTACAATGGGCTGTAGCACTTAGATAATTAGACATGAGTATTCCAAGGTCCTTTACAGAGCTTGGATCATCAACAAGGTCTTGACTATTCAGCTTATATTTTATTTTCTGATTTTTTTGCTTTATTATTTTGGGTATTTGTTGAGATTTGAAGGTGCCATTTGTTTGACCATGCTGATACATAGTCAAGATCTTTGAATTGGTTTACATCATTAGCGAAGAGAATGCAGTTGCTCACGATATGATCACAGCGATCATTTATGTAGAGTATGAAGAGAGTTGGACCTAGAACACTGCCTTGGGGGACACCACTGTTGACAAGTACAGAATTTGATAGGACACTCCAAATTTTGACCATTTTTTGTCTGTTTGACAGGAATGCTTCTATCCAGTTATGCAGGTGTCCAGAGATACTGTAAGACTTTAGTTTTAGGAGTAGTTTGTTGTGTACCACTGAATCAAAGGCTTTGCAGAAGTCTATATAGATTGGATGCATCTATTGCTTTGCCCTGATCGAGTTGTGTAGTCCATATGTTTTTGCAGTATAAGAGTTGCAGATTGCAGGTTAGTTTATTCCTAAAACCAAATTGAGAGTTGTTTGTTTGTATCTAAGTGGAGGATGATGGATTAGTTAATAATTTATTCCATGACTTTACAGGTGATGCAGCATAAAGAGATTGGTCTGTAATTTTCAACTAGGCTGGGGTCTCCCTTTTTGAAGATGGGGATGACCATGGCTTGTGACCATAGTTTTGGCAAGGAGCTGGTCCTGAAATTTTTTTCAAAGATTATGCTTAGAGATTCGGCTATGGCAGTGAGTAGCTTTTTTAAGAAGTAGACACATATTCCGTCTGGTCCAATAGATAGAGATGGTTTTAGATTGCGTAGTGCTTTTTTCAACATTGTCTTCTGTAAAATTGATATGTATTAGATCATTGTAGTTTTCTGTGGTTTGGCTCGGAAATACTGGGCATGATCCATTGCTGTTTACAAATACTGAGCCAAAGAATGTGTTAAAGAGGTTGGCTTTAATAGTGTCGTCATTGCGGTCTTTACTATTAGGTCCTTTCAGGGGTGGGATGGACCTTGTGTCTTTTAGTTTGTTGTTTACAAAATTGTAGAAAGCACGGGTGGAATTGGTGCGTAGAAGGTTTTCTTCTTGTTTAATGTGATAATTGGTGCATTTAGTTTTTATCTGGTGGCATAAATTTTTGTATCGGCTTTTGAAGTTGGCAACGTGATGAGATTTGTTCTTCTGCCAAAGGGATTTCTTTTTGGATTGAAGTTTCCTTATTATTTTGAGTAATTTGTTTTTTCTGGTTTTGGGAGTTGTTAATGGTACATATAATTTGATGACTCTTTTGACTTCAAGTCAAAACATGTTGTAATGGTCTTCTACAGTATTGCATCCAGATAATAGAAATTGTCAATCAAGGGATGAGAGATCATTATTTATAAGATCATAGTTGCCTTTTTTGAAGTTACAGTTGGGGATTCCATCGTTGTGATGATTTTTTGTGGACCTATGTTGAGACAAAAGTCAATCATGTTGTGGTCACTGTTGGAAAAGGGTTCTTTAATTTGTATTCTGTAAGTTGAATTCAAACTATTGCAGTAGATGAGATCGAGGCAGTTATTAAGTCTAGTGTTGTTGGTTACTAGATGTTCTAGTCCCAGATTTGTTACTTCATTGTAGAAGGTTGCATGTGTGGATTCAGTTGTACATTCGTTAAGGGTCCAGTTAATATGAGGTAGATTGAAGTCACCAAGAAAGATAAAAGCATGTGGGCAGGATGCTGCCCATGTTAGTAGTGTATTTAGCTTGTTTGAATGTTTGATGTCATAATCAGGGGCTCTGTAACATAGTAAGAATTGAAATGTTATATTTAAGGACAGTTCACAGACAATGGTCTCAGGAATAGCAGGCTCCTGGGCAACTTGGATGTTTTTTAGATGTAGGGACTTTTTATAGAAGATAGCAACACCACCTCCTCTACGAATTTCATGATCTGATCAGTAAACATGATAGTCTCTTATTGTGGTAATGGAATCAGGGAGAGATGCATTGTTTCACAGACAAATATAATGTTGAATTTAGCCATATTTAATAAGAGGAGAAATTCAGGTATTTTATTTACAAGACTTCTTGCATTGAATACCTTGCATTTAAGGCCAGTTGTGGTTGGAATAGGGGCAGTTAGGGGCGTGCATGCCTAGTTTTGAGTGATGTTGGATTGGATGGGGTGGGGTTGGATGCGGAATTGTGGGTTGTGAGACTTTCTTTTAATGCAATCAGCTTTGTAGTCAATATATAGGTTCTTTTCTCCATTGTCTAGATGGTTTTTGAGTTTTGCGTGAAGTTCACAGGAGCAGATTCTTTGCAGTATGGATAAGTCTGGTCTTGAGTGAAGTTTTTTGTGGTTGAGATTGGTTTTTGCAATAGCATTTATTATATGAATGAATATGCATTTGCTGGACTCATTTTTGCATACAACTCTACATCTTGGGGCCACAGAACCGTCATTGTATTTGTACCCAGGGCCATCTCTGGTTATTTCAAGGATATCTTCAGGAGAGATGTTTGTTGTATTTGAGTTGCTTATGATATCACGAACTTTGGTGATGTCATCGGATTCATTGGTGTCTTTGAGACCAAATAAGATGGCCTTTGGATGTTTCTGTTCATGTTCCATGGTGTCTCTGATGAGTAAGGAGATAAGGAGTCCTCGTTCCCCTGCTCTGTTGGCGCTTCTGGGATGCGACACTCCACTTATGCGGAATTCTTAGCCTTCGCCTTGGTCTTCCCCAGCAACCCATTCGGAGCGATGGTCAGGTCGTTTTCCTGACCATCACTAGCATCAGCACAAACCATCGCTCTAGGGAAGACCAAGGAGAAGGCTAAGAATTCCATATATAAAAGCATACACATACACCCTGCCGCAGCCCTCCCAAAGCACCTCCAAGGGCAACAGAGGCAGTGGACCGGTGCTTATGGCCCTGCTGCTTTAAGCACCTCCATGCACAAACACACATACACACACACACACTCACCTCAGCCCTCCCAAAGCACCTCTACAGGCAACAGAGGCAGTGGACCGGTGCTCATGGCCCTGCTGCTTTAAGCACCTCCATGCACAAACACACATACACACACACACACTCACCTCATCCCTCCCAAAGCACCTCCAAGGGCAACAGAGGCAGTGGACCGGTGCTCATGGCCCTGCTGCTTTAAGCACCTCCATGCACAAACACACATACACACACACACACACTCACCTCAGCCCTCCCAAAGCACCTCTACAGGCAACAGAGGTGGTGGACTGGTGCTCCTGGCCCTGCTGCTTTAAGCACCTCCATGTGCTTAAAACAGGGCCATGATCACACACACACACACACACACACACACACACACACCAGCCCAGCCCTCCCAAAGCACCTCCGCTCTGCATGCAGTGACGACTGGGGTGGCAGGTGCTCCTGGCCCTGCTGGTTTAAGCACCTCCACGTGCTTAAAACAGGGCCATGAGCACACACACGCACACACACACAGACCCCAGCCCTCCCAAAGCACCTCTGCAGGCAGCAGAGGTGGAGGACCTGGCTGCCTCCCATTTGATGATGGTGCTTATGGGCAGCGGCTGGGTCTTCTACCTGCCATGAGGCTGGGAGAGCACTGCATGGTGGCTTAGCCGGCCAGTCGAGCCCAGGGATGCTGGGGAGGGCAGCTAGGTAGGTTGGGTGAGGCCCGGGGAGGCCCGGGGACAGTGGAGGAAGAGCAGGTTTACCTGTGAACAGGCAGATCTGCTCTGGGCTGTTTGTTTCACCTGCTCTTGCTGGGAGAGCCTCTCCTGGCAGAGCAAAAAGTTTACAAGGTCTCCCCCTTTGGGAAACGACTCCTGGACAGCAGAGAGAAATGGGATTCAACCGGGCTGCTTTTCTGCTGCCCAGGAGTGAAAGGCAGGCAGCAATGGCTGGCCTGGTGGGCAAAAGGCAGGCATGTCGTGCATGTGCAAGAGGGACTGACTGGGCAGGGAGTGGAGAAGTGGGTGGAGAAGGGCGGGGCCATCCAGGGGGCCATTTTGCCAGTTCTCCAAGCTACCAGGAGCCCTAACATCCAGTTCTATAGAACCGGACAGAACCAGTAGAATCCCACCCCTGCCTGCAGTACTGCATTCTAACCACCGTGCCACTGCAGCTCTGCAGGACAGCAATGAATTGGTTGGCCCCCTAGAATGACCCCCATCCACATGGAAACCTCACTGTCCTCCTCCTTCTCACCCTCCGTGGTCATCAAAGTCACCTGCTCTTTCATCAAAGCTGAACGTGTTAACTAAACCACCATGACAAACACAGAGGCTTAGCCACCCATTGCGAAGAAGTGCTGTGAAGTCATGCAAAGCAACTCCTTGATAACATTCTTTCTTTCTTTATTTATTTTTTTGAAGAAAGCTGCTTTTTTTTAATTTCTCCATTGTGCTTTACTGCAGTGTTATTTATTCTTTAACATTCTTTTCTGTTCTGCCTTTAGACAGAGACAATCCCCATTATCTATAGATAGGAAAAGTCTCCTTGGTTCTTTGCAGCAGGGCTAAAATATCCAACAGTGAAAACATTTTGATTTATTTTTTTAATAGTTAGATCTGGCTCTTTCCTTCCTTCCTTCCTTCCTTCCTTCCTTCCTTCCTTCCTTCCTTCCTTCCTTCCTTCCTTCCTTCCTTCCTTCCTTCCTTCCTTCCTTCCTTCCTTCTCTCCCTCCCTCCTTTCTTCCCTCCTATCCCCTTCCTTCCTTCTTCCCTTTCCCTTCCTCCCTTCCTTTCTTCCCTCGATCCTTCCTTTCCTCCCTCTTTTCATTCCTCCCTTTTCTCTTTCTCTCCCTTCCTCCTTCCTTCCTTCTCTCCCTCCCTCCTATCCCCTTCCTTCTTACCTCCCCCATTCCCTCCCTCCCTTCCTTTCTTCCCTCAATCCTTCCTTTCCTCCCTCTTTTTTCATTCCTTTTCTCTTTCCCCTCCTTCCTTCTCTCCCTCCCTCCTATCCCTTCTTTCCTACTTTCCCCCATTCCCTTCTTTCCTTCCCTTCTTCCCCCAGTCCTTCCTTTCCTCCTGCCCTCTTTTCATTCCTTCCTTCCTTCCCTCCCTCCCTCTTTTCATTCCATCCTTTTCTCTTTCTCTCCCTCCTTCCTTCCTTCCTCCCTCCCCTCCCTCCCTCCCTCTGGTCCCGTTGTCTTTCCATCCACTCGTCTATTACAGTGTGCATAGTGGGAAGCTATTGGTTATGTTATGAGTGATCATATTACAAAACATGATCTGATCATACTGCATTACTGGGATGTTGCTCACTCTGGCAAGAATAATCAGGTCTCCCTCTCTGTGTGTATATAAAGATAGATACAGATTCTTTCAGCCATTGAAATTTAAATGAGAAGGAAAGGAAGCAGCAGGGCCGTTTCACTTTCTTCCCCATGCTGTACAAAACAAAACATATAGCTCTGCATGCATTATTAATATGGGGTTTATTGCTTGCTTTTATTGGCTTCACCGCTGCTGCCCTCTTGGGAAGTCACCGAAGGCAGGGTGGATTGCACAAATGCCCACATTAGCAGGGACAGCCATATACAAGGCAAATAAGATGCCACAAATTTCAATCTGTGATTCCACTCTTTGTGTAAGCATTAATACGGAAACACTGTCTCCTTCACCACTGCTTATTGAAATATTTGTTCATTCATGTTTGGAAAGGCAATTGTGTGGCTATTGGAATAACCTATCACACACATATTTCTGCGGAGGGAGGGAGGGAGGAGGAAATGGGAGGTAAGGAGAGAGGAAAATGAGAACAAGAGAAGAAAGGGAGGGAGGGAGGGAGGAAAGAAGGTGAGAACGAGAGAAGAAAGGGAGGAGGAAATGGGAGGGAAGAAGAAAGGAAGGAAGAGGAGAATGAATGAAGGTAGGGAGGAAGGAAGGAGGAAATGGAGGGAGGGAGAGATATATCTAGATACCACTACTATTCATTATATGTTTTATCAGGCAAATCCCTAATCATCTTTATTGCTCTTCGCTGCACTTTTTCTAGGGTTCTAGAAGTCTCAACTTTTTTTGTTTTGTTTTTGTATTGTGGTGACCAAAACTGGGCTAAATATTCCAACTGTGCTCCCACCAATGCATTACAAAGTCATACTAACACTTCATAGGATCTTGATGCTATCCCTTTGGTGATGCAGGTATTCTATACCTATTCATGTTCTTTTCTTGCCCGTTTAAAACCTTACTTTTCTCACTATCAAATTGCATTTGTTGGATAGGGCCCAGAGTTCGCATCTGTCATAATTGTTTTGGATCTTGAGCCTATCTTCCAATGTGTTGGCTACTCCCTTTAGGTTGGTGTTGACTGCAAATATGATGAGTTCCCCTTCTATCCTCTCATCTAAATAATTTAAGAAATATCCTACTGCATGTTTCCCTCCATGTAAATGTTGGGTGTAGTTAATCAAACAGTTACAAATCCATTTGATGGTGATACTGGCTATCCCACTTTTTTTTTTTTTTTTTGAACTTACTAAGAAATTGGCTGTGGTCTAGTTTGTCTACTTGTCTAAACTCTTCTCACATATTTTTTCCAAAGGACAACACTGAATTTCTTTACAAATAGGGGTGATAGCTTGATCTGTTCATATCATATTCATATGGATAGCATGAATTAAATAGATCGCCCTTCACACACTGACAATGTTCCTTGGGGGCCTCATCAAATAGGATTATTTGGCCATGACTTTTGGGCAGGTCTCTGGTTTGAGCAGAGTTGGATGTAGCCCTGACTATCATGCCTCTGAGTTGCTAATCGGTGTGTTCTACATTCCAGTTGTCAACTGTCCAGCTGGCAAATCTAGAAAAAGGAATTCCGAGAACGTTATTTTACCAAGAATATAAAACTTTACTGAATAAATCACATTGGCACAGGAGAAGCCAAACCAGCTCTGTGTTTCCCATGAAAAAGCAGACATAGTTAATTCCCCCTCTTCCCTACAGGCCATCCACAGTCCAAAATGTCCACCAATCACCCCTGTTCATTTTGTGGTGGGAACCTGCCAGCCACATGGGGACATCTGCTTGGTGTGTCCTTGGGATGCCAGCAGTGCCCCATGGAAGCCGACGGATGCTTGAATACCATTCTTCCTCCCCTGCATTCCATCCACCCCTCTCCTTGTTATTGTCTAGTCACAAGTGAAGGAAAAATGTAGGTGAAAGTGCGAATCAGTCTTGATACTTCGGAATAGGATTGGGAGAAAGAGAAAAAGGGTCTTGGAAACATTCCTTGTTACCAGTGGTGGGATTCAATTTTTTTTACTCCCGGTTCTGTGGGTGTGGCTTGCTGGGCTTGGCAGGGGAAGGATACTGCAAAATCCCCCTTCCCTCCCCACCCCACGAACCTGCTTTCCAGCTCTGTTCTCCTGTGCAGGGCAACCAAAGAAGACCCAGCTGATCAGCTGGGACTCAACAGGAGGCAGAGAAGAGATGGGGTTGGCAGGGCCAGTCAGAGGTGGGATTTGCCAGTTCTCTGAACTACTCAAAATTTCCACTGCTAGTTCTCCAGAACCTGTCAGAACCTGCTGAATACCATCTCTGCTTGCTACCTCCAATAATTGAGGACACCTTTATGGATCTGTGTCTTCTGAGGGTACACAGACCATATGACCCATCAATTCTTCCTACCATGTCATACTCCTCAAATACACTCGATGTTGTAGCATTTTCTCCATCTTTTAGGTGGGTGAACAAATCTACCCTAGTTCACTCAGATATTTAAATGGTGATCTAGCATCTCTTCCTTTCCTTTCCTTTTTATTGTTGCTTTATTCTAGAGGTTCTGGAGGTTCACCACTTACCTATGCTAATGTAAGTGCAAGATGGCTCAAAAAGAATTTTGGTACCATCAGGTGAGTCTGGGAAATATCTCAGTTGAAAATCCCAGACACCATTCTAATAAAAAAGATATTAAGACTTTAGAAAGAGTACAGAGAAGATGATGCAGGGACCCAAGGCTAAAACGTATAAAGAACAGTTGCAGGAACTGGGTATGTCTAGTTTGATGAGAAGAAGGACTAGGGGAGACATGATAGCAGTCTTCCAATATCTCAAGGACTGCCACAAAGAAGAGGGAGACAAGCTATTCTCCAAAGCACCTGAAGGTAGGACAAGAAGCAGTGGGTGGAAGTTTTTAAGAAGATGTTGGATAACCATTTGTCTGAAGTGGTGTAGGGTCTCCTGCCTAAGCACAGGGTTGGATTAGAAGACCTCATAGGTCCCTTCCAACTCTATTATTCTACTAAGTTCTCCCATTCTACTGTCCTCCAAATGCGCTGGGTTCACATCATCCAGATTTTACAGTTAGAATTGCAAAGAACTAAATAGTGAAATGATATGACTCAATACATGCCATTTTTTTAGTACTGTGGTGCACTGTTCTATTTTATGATTTCACTAATGCTGTTAAGGGCCTTTAATGAATGTGTTATAAGGTGCCTGGAGGCTCTTTTGAAATCAAAAGGCAAAGCTTGGGTCACTTAAGGAAGAGATCAATAAATATTAACTAACTTCCCCATTTCAAGATGCTTTGGAATAAGGGTGCTGGAACAGTGGCGACCCTTTAATTTCATGTCTGTTCCAACTATTTTCCCGAAGATCTTATCTTAAGTAAAACATGCTGCAGACAAAATGGCATTTGAGATGATTTCCTCTCTTTCTCACAAAAATCTTATTCACGTATCCAGAAGAAGCAAAGGAGGCAACTCATTTCAAACAACCTCTGTTCAACCTCCAGCTAGAATTAGCTAATTTTCTCTCTTTATCTTCAAAGTCGATTTGCTTTTCTATTCCCAAACTTGAGTCTGTCCCTTCCTTGAAGGGCTTGATATAAATTTATAGCACCATTTTTCGTTTTCCCCACCCCTCCCATTCTGAGCCTTCTACAACTTTCCTTCCTTGAAAGAAACATATTTCCCTGGGATATTCTTTGCAATATTAGCAAACACGTTCAGGAAAACCCTGAGGTGTGTTCTTTTCTCAGCAATTTTGAATTTTGATTTCCAGAAATATCCTTAAGCTCTCATTAGTTAAGGCACTCACACACCTATAAAAGTTTTGGGGTTTTTCTCTGTTAAAAATATCAGGATCCAATGAAATTTATTGAAGCATCATTCTAACTGTCTTCTAAAAGGTCCATTCTGGCCATAGAAGAAGAAAGTAGCAGAGATCTATTGAGTTTCTAGGGTCTCTGCATCTTTTTTTTTGTATTGTGACAACCCAAATTGGATGCAGTATTCCAAGTGTGATCTTACCAGTGCAGAGAGACAGAGGGAGGAAGGGAAGGAGAGGGAGAGACAGAGGGAGGGAGAGAGAGAGAAAGAGAGAGGGGGGAGGGAGGGAGGGAGAGAAAGAGAAATGAAGTGATGCTATTGAGAGCTCCACTATTAGAAAAGAGTGGCCCTTAAATTGGCATTTGTCCATCCCACCCTTGGCAAACAGAAGGCCTCCTCATCTTTTGCAACCTGTTCAGAGCTGCATTAAATCACCCACTTTATTTCATAAATATATTATGGACATCTGGCTAGTCAAAAATGTGCCAACCTTTCCGAGTCATATCTGCTGCATCAGCTCAGGAGACGTTTCCGCAATATGCCGTTTTCCTCTGTTGGGCTTTTTGCAATGAAGTTTATTTCACCTGGACTCTTCTTCATTGAATGCTGCCCACAAGCCATCCATACTTTTGGTGTGACTTAAAAAGAGGCAATTTTAGTTGCCAGGTTTTCTCACTAGTTATTGTTGAAGAAAGACACTCATAATTGATGTTGCTAAACTGCACTACATTGATTCAAAATGTCCATCCTTTTCTTCCTATTTAAAGTTCACCCAGAGTCTGAATTCATACAACACACAAACTTATTGACACATGAACTTTAACAACACAAATGGATCTGTAATAATGTTTTTTTCCTTTCACAATTAAAATATTTTTTTCTGCCTTTCCAGCATCTAGAACATAGAAGAATAATTTATTTGTATTTATTCATTCATTTTATTTATTTATTTATTTTGTCAAGCATGTATTAGATAACAGATATAAGTATAAACATGATTATTAATACATGAAATGGGTAGGAATAAAAGGGGACATTAGGACGGCGATGGTAGGCACATTGGTGCACTTATGCACGCCCCTTAAAGACCTCTTAGGAATAGGATGAGGTCATCAGTAGACAGTCTAAGGTTAAAGTTTTTGAGGTTTTGTGAAGAAACCACAGAGTCAGGTAGAGTATTCCAGACATTGACCACTCTGTTGCTGAAGTCATATTTCTTGCAATCAAGTTGGGTGCGGTTTACCCTGAGTTTGTATCTACTGTGTGCTCGTGTTTTGTTGTGGTTGAAGTTGAAGTAGTCATTGACGGCTAGGACCCTATTGTAATAGATTTTTATGGACTACGTTTAGGCCAGACAGAAGTCAGTGTAATTCTAAGTTGTCTAAGCCTAAAATTTCAAGCCTGGTGGCATAAGGCATTCTGTTGCGAGTAGAGGAGTGGAGGATTCTTGTGAAATATCTCTGGACTCCCTCGATTGTGTTAATATCCGATATGCTAATGTTTGATCTTGTTATTATTGTTATGTTAATATCCAATCTTGGAAGACTTCCAGTCCAACCCTGCAAGTCAAGAGATCTAGTATCCTACTGGACAAATGGCTGTGCAATTTTTTTCTTGAAAACCTTCAGTGATGCAGCACTCACAATTCTGAGAGGCAAGCTATTCCATTCATTAATTGTTCTCACTGTCAGGAAATTTCTCCTTAGTTGGATCTCTCTTTTATGACCTTCCACCCCATTACTTCTTGTCCTGCCCTCAGGTGCCCTCTTCTCTGTAATATGGAAGACTATGATCATATCATCCCCAATCCTTCTTTTCATTAGACATACCTAGTTCCTTCAACTGTCCATCATACAATTAAGCCTCCAGACCCACCCTAAAGATAAAACACCCACACAAAAGCTGAGCAGTATGGTATATGTAGTACAAAGCAGTGAGCCATGCGTAGTTCTGTGCACTGGGGAAACAAAACAACCACTTCATAAGTGCATGGCACAACAGAGGAGAACAAACACATCAGGACTAGATTCATCAGTCCACCTGCATTTAAAAGACACAGGCCACTCTTTTGAGGACAACAAAGTCCACATTTTGGACAGAAAGGACCGCTGGTTTGAAAGAGGGGTCCAAGAGGCCATCTGTGTCAAAAACGAACAGACTTCTCTTAACAGAGGGAGAGTGATATAGCATCATCTATCCCCAGTCTACAACATGGTCCTGTCAACAGTTCCAAGAAGGCTCCACACCAGTGGTGGTGTTCAGCAAGTTCTGACCAGTTCTGAAGAACCAGTATTGGAAATTTTGAGTAGTTTGCAGAACTGGCAAATACCACCTCTGACTGGAGATTTTGCAGCATCCTTCCCCTGCCATGCCCACCAAGCCATGCACACAGAACCAGTAGTAAAGAAATTTGAATACCACCACTGCTCCACACCCATTTGCACCACTCAGATGACCCTAATGACACAGATAAACCTCCAGGTGTCTCGCTAAAAGAATGCAAATGACCAGCTGTCTGCAGGGAGTATAGGTCCTTCCATTCCCCAGTTGAAGAAGCTTTTTGGATAAGAAGCTAAACATCTTCAAAGAAAAATCAGAAAGTCCAATTGCCTTGTTGGAAGTTAAAACCCTAGGTAAATGAAATATTTTAGAATATACTAAAAATACAGAATATTTCCCCTAAAAAGAAAAGCAGAAACTCAGAGGCAGAAACTCAATCCACCACTTTTGCTAATGAACCATTACTCTGGCTTGGGCCAGTCTATTTTATATAACAAAGATCATCTCCAGGTAGAGCTACAATAGGAATTGCCCAAAGCCCTTTCATTACATCATCATCCAGCAGAGGCTCAACCAAGCCTTGGACTCAGAACAGCCTACAGAATTGTCCCTGCATGGCCCCATGGGAGTCGGACAACCAATCAGAACACAAGCTCAAATTCAAATACCAACATAAGGCATAAAACCAAGGGACTCTCAGCATCTTGCCACTTTTGTGTGGTCCTGTCCACCATTAAACCATCTTTCCAAGAAGTCACCATGTTTCCAGTGTCTTTCTTCCCCACTTGGAACTAAACCCTGAAGGATTATTCTTCCAACAGCCTCTTGAAAAAGCACCTTTGAGTTAGCCTCCAGACCTTTTATCTTTTTTCCTGTTCTTTCCTGCACTCTTTCTAGGATCTCAACATCTTTTTGTCATAGTGACCAGAACTGGACTGAGTATTCCAAGTGTAGTCTCTCTACTGCAGTATAAAGCAGTTATTATCACTTCTTGTGATCTTGAAGCTATCCTTCTGTTTAATGCAGCCCAGGACCGCGCTGGCTTTTCTCTCTCTTTTCTCTCTTTATCTCTCTTTTTGTCTTCCTTTCTTAGAAGACTTTCAGATCCCGAACTGCTTCTCCAATGTACAATTAAACAGGTTTGCATTAGGCTTAATTAACACTAGTTGAAAGCACCACACACACACAAAAAAGGAGAGTTCTTCAAACATTCCCACAGAAGGAGGCAGAAAGGAGTGGAATAAAGCCTACAAACCTCCCTAGCTCATAATATTGCAGAACTGTCTGCTAATGATAAATGATGTACTTTGCTTTACATTTCCTTTCTCCTCTCTAGTAGATATTGGCCCATTTGGATGGGTGCTCATTGTGAATAAATGACTTTGGCATGTTGTTGCACTTTGCAACGCTACGTTTGTTTCTCCATCGCACAGCTTGGTTCTACCTGAAGCCGTTTCTTTGGGAAAAATAATGACAGTTGCTTCTTTGCCTTCTTTTTTTTTTTAACACACTCACAGAGGCTCTCTTTCAGGCCATTGTGGATGTGAATTTTTGTATCCACTGAAATGTTTCATTCTTGTGATGGCAAAGGGCAGGAATAGAACAAAAGAACCGCTCGGCTGTTAAAGATAGTCATTACTGGGCATTGATCCTTTCCTTGAAGAGGGGTGGTGTATCTGGGTGATCCTTTATGGGCCTTTTTATGCTTATGCAAATGTGAATGAGCTCCTTTGTTTCTTAATGAGATTTGTTATTGACTATCTATATTTCCTGAGTTATTGAGAAACCTTTTGTACAGAAAAAAAAAAAGCTGGGGAGGAAAGGAAAGGAAAGGAAAGAGGGAAGGAAGGAAGGAAGGGAGGGAGAGAGAGAGAGAGAGAAAGAAAAAAAGAAAAAGAAAGAAAGAAAGAAAGAAAGAAAGAAAGAAAGAAAGAAAGAAAGAAAGAAAGAAGGAAGGAAGGAAGGAAGGAAGGAAGGAAGGAGGAAAGGAATGAAGGGAGGGAAGGGAGGAGGGAGGGAGAGAAGGAGGAAAAGAACAAAAAGGGGAGGGAGCAAGGAAGGAAGGAAAGAAGGAAGGAAGGAAGGAAGGAAGGAAGGAAGGAAGGAAGGAAAAAGGGTTTTTGAAGGTTCATTAAATTTGGTAGTAATGGAAAATTTTCACTTCTAAGGTGTTATGTACTGAGCGTGGGTGCAAAAGAATGGAGACGAGCCGGTGAAACGGTGAACTTCAACTCTTTATTTACATGGTGTGACAGCTCAAACTGGATGGCTGCTACAGCCTTCCTTATATAGGCAACTGATTAACTATTCAACCAATGAAAACCCGGGAGCGCTAGCTCCGCTAACCAATGAGAACAGCTCGTTAATGGCCAATCAGATTCTCCTGAACGGACCAATCTGATCTCACCATTTAGCGGCCAATCAGAAGTGCAGGGCCAGAACCCTGCACTTAACCTCAAGCTCTTGATAACTTTATTGCATGATTATTCATCCACAACACCCCTTCCCCTTGGGTTCCGTTTACGGGGTGTGGTTACGTAGTCCTTGAGGTAGGACGGTTGTTTTGTTAGTCTATTTGATTTTCGTAGTGCACCCAGTATTTGGCTGCACTCTTGTTGAGGTAGGTGTTGTTTGACGAAAGGGGTGTCTCTGACTCTGAGTTCGAGTTTTCGTTGTCACCAACATCTTCGGTATCACCCTGAGGTGAGCTCACTCCCATCGCTGATTCCTCTTCGCAAATTTCTGTTCCACTATCATTCCCTTCAAAAAGGTTTTCTGCTAATTGAAGTTCATCTTCCTCTGTATCTCCCCTCCTCTCAGTTTGGTCATCAGGGGACTCGGAGATCCCTGACTGCAGCCTTGATCGTAATTGATCGATATGGCGCTTCCATAGTCTATCATCTTGACATTGCACGAGGTATGATCTTGGGCCGGTTACACGGACTACCGTCGCTTCGACCCACAATGGATCGCCCGATAAGTTTTTAGCGAATACCAAGTCGCCTACCTGGAAGGTACAGCATCGGCCGCTGGACCCATGTGGTTTCTCAGGTTCGTATGGTGGGTGTAACCGGTCAAGGTGGGAGCGGAGCTTTCATCCCATTAGCAACTCGGTGGGAGTTTTGTTGGTGACGCTGTGCGGAGTGATATGCTGTAAAAAGAGGATTCATTTTTTCTTTGATGTTGTCATAGTCCATTTTTTGTAGTGTTTTCTTGATGAATTGTACCATGCGCTCGGCCCTTCCGTTGGCCGCAGGGTGCGCAGGCGAAGTCAGCGCATGTCGAATACCGCGGTCCGCCAGGTACTGTTCAAAGGACAGCGTGGTAAATTGGGGCCCGTTGTTGGATACCAGAACGTCTGGTAATCCCTGGGTTGTAAACAGTCTGTCCAGTTTCTTAATGAACGCTTCGGTTGTTGTGTTCTTCATTCGGTGGATTTCGAGCCAGTTTGAGTAGGCGTCTACGGTTAACAAGAATGTGTGGCCTTTGGTAGGTCCTGCAAAGTCCAGATGGATACGGGACCATGGTCCGCGCAGTGTTTCCCATTCGGTTGGGATTGCCTTTGGTGGGGCATTGCTTACTTCTTGGCATTTATGACAAGCTTTGACCCAAGTCTCGATTTGCTTGTCGATGCCTGGCCACCACGCGTAGCTTCGTGCGAGGGCTTTCATGCGCACGATGCCGGGGTGGCCATCGTGCAAGGTTCTCAGTACTGCTCGTTGGAGTCGCTCTGGGACAATGACTCTATCACCCCAGATGATGCAGCCCTTCTGTGAAAACAACTCTGTCGACTTTTGAATGGGACGAAGTCATCAGGTACTTGGTCCAATGGCCATCCACATTCCATCCAACTGAGGACTTGTGCTAAGGCGGGGTCACGTTTTGTTTCTCTCACGATGTCTCGGGCTGTTAATGGCGATGTATGAAGTGTCTCGATCTGCAACGTTTTCACTGTAGGCGCGGGGTCGTCGATGGTCTCTGGAAGCGGTGCTCGGCTCAATGCGTCGGTGTGGGGAATGGCCTTCCCCAGGCAGTATTGCAACTGATAATTATAAGCAGCCAAGAATTCTGACCAGCGAGTCATTCTGGGAGATAATATATAGGGGGTTGGCTTATCTCCCACTATTATTCCCAACAACGGTTTGTGGTCAGTCACTATAGTAAAAGCCCGGCCGTACACGTACTCAAGGAATCTTTTGACAGCCGATACAATAGCAAGGGCTTCATTATCAATCTGGCTATAATTTTGCTCAGTTTTTGAAAGCGTCTTTGAGAAATAGGCAACAGGGGCTTCGCTACCAATGGGCAAAACGTGGCTCAAAATGGCACCTACTCCAAAAGGCGATGCATCACACGTGATCATTAATGGCAATGTCTCATTGTACTGCATCAGTATAGTGTCAGAAGTCAGTAGTTTTTTCACATTTCGGAACGCCTGCTCTTCTCTATGTCCCCATACCCAAATTGCTTTTTTGTCCAATAAATGATGTAGGGGTTCAGCGACAGTTGTTTGTGCGGTAGGAATACGTTATAAAAATTGATAAGGCCTAGAAACACCTGGAGGTTGGCCTTATTCTGGGGTCTGGGAGCGTTTTTTATTGCTTTCAATTTGCTATCAGTAGGGTGAATGCCCTGACTGTCAATTAAATACCCTAAAAATTCGACACGATCTGTACACAATTTGCACTTATTTTTCTTTACTTTAAGACCTGCGTCTTTGAATTTCTGGAGGACCATTATCAAGCGATCCCGTAAAATTTTTGAAGTAAGGGCAGCGATTAACACATCGTCAAAATAGGGGACAACGCCTTTAATCCCTTGTAATAGTCTTTCCATCAAGCTCTGAAAGATCCCCGGGGCTATGCTCACTCCGAATTGGAGTCATGTACATTTAAAGGCACCTCAATGCGTCACGATCATCTGTGCCTGTGCCGTTTTTTCATCTACCGGCAGTTGCTGATATGCCTGAGTTAGTCTAGTTTAGCGAAGACTTTTCCGCCCCCCAGGGAATGGAGGAGGTGCTGCACCACCAGTACCGGATATGCATTTTGCTGCAGGGCGTGGTTCAGGGTGGCTCGTTAGTCCCCACAAATTCTAATTGATCCATCCGGCTTAATGGGTGTTACAATTGGGGTCTCCCAGGTAGAGTGATCGGTTGGCTCTAATACTACCTGGGCTATTAACTTATCAAGCTGCTCGCCAATTTTTGGTTTTAGGGCAAATGGACCCCGACGAGGCTTAAGGTGGATGGGAGCTATTTTCGGATTAAGGTTAAATGAGATCGGGGTCCCCTAGTACTCGCCTAGTTTTTCAGCAAAAACGTCCCTGAATTCTTGGACGAGGTCCTCCTCCCAGTCGCTGCTGCTGATTCAGTTAATGCCTGTCACTTCAATGCCAAGTGGCGCAAACCATTGGAGGCCTAACAGGCTAGGTCGGTCCTTGTCAGAGGCAAGTACGCTGTACGGTTTTTGAACGAGACCCGGACTCGACTGGATCCTACAACTGGAATTCGATTCCCCTGATAATCCTTAAGTATGAGTCTTTGGAAATGGAGGTCTTGACGCCGGATAGTAGGGATGAGTTGCTTGAGGGTCTTCCAGGAAACCATCGAGAGAGACGATCCTGAGTCGACTTCCATTTGACAGGGCTGATTTTTTTTTTTTTTGAAAAAGATTTTATTAATTTTCCACAAACAAACAAGACAAACAAAACATGAAAACATCAACTCTCATATGTACATCCAGTGTGTCAGTTGGTTCATCATTTTTGTGCATTCATTCTGTAGTCTCAATTACAATTATGTTACGTAACAACTCATATTGTCAATCCAAACTTATATCTCCTAATATCACTAAAAAAAGAAGTTTTTGACTATATTTTTAATCATTCATGCTTTATGAGCTAACAATACTTTAAACCAGTTTACTCTATAACAAATCATATAATCATATCAAATCAATCCTAAAAAAATCCTTTATAAATATAATGTCAAATAACAAAATAATAGCAAAATAGCAAAATAAAGATATTCCTTACTGTCTAGCATTCTAAATATTCTATTATCGTATTTTATCATCTAGCCATTGATAAAAAAGATCCCAAATTTCATAAAATTGTTTATCCTCTTGCTCTCTAATTTCAAATGTCAATCTACTCATCTCAGCACATTCCAATATTTTCTTAATAATTTCTTCCTGTAATGGTATTTTCTCATTCTTCCAATTTTTAGCAAATACAATCCTAGCCGCTGTTAATACATTTACAATCAGGTACTTCAAAACTTTACTATATATATCAGGTAAAATTCCCAATAAGAAGATCTCTGGTTTCAAGTCTATGTGTTTCTTTGTCATTTTTTCCAACCACATGCGAATTATAGTCCAATATTTTCTAGCGTCCTCACAAGTCCACCACATATGGTAATACGAGCCGGGTATCTGATGACATTTCCAGCATTTTTCAGATTTGTTCTTAAACATTCTTGCTATTCTTGTCGGGGGAAAGTGCCACCTGTAAAACATCTTATACAAGTTTTCTTTATATGCTGTTGACATTGTCATTTTATAATTTTGAGACCACAATTTCTGCCATTTCTCTAGATCAATCCCATATCCAACATTCTTCCCCCAAACAATCATAGTTTCTTTGACTTGTTCTTCCTCTAATTTCATTCCCAGTAAATAACCATATAATTTTTTAATCACCTTCTCATCAGTACCCATCAAGATCTTATCTAAATCAGTCTGCTTATCATAGAATCCCTCCGTTTTAGAATCTTCATCATACCTTGAATGTATTTGCGCATATGAAAACCAATTCATCCTTATACCTTGTTCCTCTAAGTTTTGGATCGATTTAAGTTCACCCTTTTCATCCAAGAGTTCCCCATATCTAACTGTTTGTTCCTTCTTATAAATTATAGGATAGGAAAATGCTTCAATAGTCGATAACCAAACTGGAATTTTCAAATAACATTGTTTTTATATCTTCTCCCAGTTTAACCACAAAGACTCCCCCATATAATGTCTTCTAAAATAACCCTGTGTTTTAGTTCCCTTATATCATAAAAAAGCATGCCAGCCCAACAGCAAATCATGCCCTTCTAATGTCAACAACCTATGCTTTCTTAATGTTATCCATTCTTTGACCCACATCAAGTTTGCAGCTTGATAATACAATTCCCAATTAGGCAGGCCAAAACCTCCTCTAATTCTAGCGTCTTGCAAAAGCTTTAGCTTTATTCTCGCTTTTTTACCTTGCCATATAAACTTCAACATGATTTTATTTCAATCTTCAAAATCGTCTTTTCCAAGCCTAATTGGTATTGTTTGTAACAAAAATAAAATTCTAGGTAAAATATTCATCTTGATTGTTGAAATTCTCCCTATTAATGACAATTGCAAATTTTCCCACTTCTTCAAATCTGTAGCTATCTGTTGTTTGAGTTTAATATAATTATTCTCTTTTAATGTGCTACATCTTGCTGTCAAATATATCCCCAGATACTTAACCTTATTTGTAATTTGGATTTTCAAAAGATCTGCCAGTTCTTCTCTTTGTCTCAATAGCATGTTCTTTGTCAAAATCTTTGTTTTATCTTTATTTATTTTCAAACCAGCCATCTCACCATATGTCTCTATCTTTTCCAATAACCTTGGAGCTGTTTCTCACGGGTCTTCCAGAATAAAAGCTAAATCATCAGCAAAAGCTTGTAGTTTAAATTCTTCCTTCTTAATTTTCATTCCTTTTATGCTTTTATCATCCCTAATATTTCTATTCAACACTTCCAAGGTCAACACAAATAGCAAAGGAGATAGGGGACACCCTTGTCTTGTGCCTTTTCTTATATTAATAAAATCTGTAAGTTCCCCCTCCATCATTACCTTTGCTGTCTGTTTATTATATATGGCTTCGATTGCTTGAATAAATTTTTTAGCAAAACCCATCTGTTCCAATAGTAATAACATAAATCTCCAGTTCACATTGTCAAATGCCTTTTGAGCATCTAAAAATATCAAAGCCATTTGCTTTTCAGGATGAGCCTCATAGTATTCCAAAGTATCCAAGATTACTCTCATATTGTCTCTGATTTGTCTCTTTGGCAGAAATCCATTTTGATCTGGGTGAATAAAATTATTTAAATATTTTTTAAGTCTTTCTGCTAAAATTGAAACAAAGATTTTATAGTCTGCATTCAATAAGGAGATGGGTCTATAGTTCTTAATTTGCAGTGGGTCAGCCTCTTCTTTTGGAATAAGTGTGATATAAGCCTCTGACCATGTTTTGGGTATCATCTTCTTTAACATAACTTCATTCATGACTTCTAACAATGGGATACTCAATGATTCTTGAAATGTTTTATAGAATTCTGCCAGAAGCCCATCTGGACCCGGTGCTTTCCCATTGTTTTGTCTCTTAAATGCTTCATTTAATTCCATCATTGTTATATTGCTTTCTAACATTTCTTCAGTCTCTTTAGGTATCTTCGGTAAATTAGCATTCTGTAAATATTGTTTGACTTTTTTCTCATCAATATTCTCTTGTTTATATAGTTGCCCATAAAAATCTGAAATAATTTCCTTTTTCTCCTTATTACCATAACAAACTTGGCCTTGATCATCTGTTAACTTCAATATTTTTCTTGATTCCTTCTCTTTTCTCAATTTATATGCTTGCCATCTACCTGGTTTATTCGCATCTTCAAAGTAATTCTGTTTAGAATTTCTGATTTTCTGTGCCAATTCTTCTTTCTCTATTAATTCCATTTTATGTTTAATTACATCCAGCTTCAATTTAATATCTTTTTTCTGTGGCATTTTCTGTAATTTTTTTTCAAGTCTTTTATACTCATCTTCCAAGGCCTTAAAAGCTTGCCTTTTCCTAATATTCTTTTTTCTTGTATAATCTATTATCAGACCTCTAGCATATGCCTTCATTGTATCCCAAACATTCTGTGTTGAAGTATTTTCTTTTTTATTTTCTCTGAAAAAAAAAGGCAATTCCTTCTCAATCCATTGTATAAAATCTTTCTCCTTTAAAATAGTATTATTTAATGTCCATCTCGATCTTTTTTTTTTGTCCCTTCCATTTAATTGTCATTGGGCTATGATCTGCCCAAGTACTTGTTTCAATATTTGTTTCTTGAATATTGGATATTAATTCTGTTGATATCCAAATCATATCTAATCTGGACCATGATAAATGTCTATTTGAATAAAAAGTATATTGTTTAGCTTTAACATTTCTTTCTCTCCAAATATCTTTTAAAGATAGTTCGTCTGTCATTTTAAAAAAAGATTTAGGGAGAGCCTTTCTATTTTGCTTGGTTGTTGTTGCTATATAGTCCAATTTATTGTCCACAATTCTATTAAAGTCTCCCATCGTAATTATATTAACATAGTCCAGTCCAGTTATTTTCATGTGTAGCTTTTTATAAAACTCTTCTTGTTTTTCATTCGGAGCATAAATTGCAATCAAGAGTATTTTTATATTATTGTCCATTATTTCCACCATTAATACTCTTCCATCTTCATCATTGTAGATCAGTTTTGCTGGGATAGCCTCTTTAATATATAGAACCACTCCTCTTTTCTTACATTGAGTCAAAGAAGTAAATATTTTCCCCAATTTTGGCTGTACTAACAATTGTTCATGTTGTTTTTTAATATGAACTTCTTGAAGACAAATTATATCAAATTTTAATTTCTCTAATTTATGAAAAGTTTTCCTTCTTTTAACAGCCGAATTAAGTCTATTTATATTCATTGTAATCAGTTTTCTTTCTTCCATATTTATGCTTTATATTTAGGTCTAACAGCTCTCATGGATTTCACTTCACGCTGTTCTTTACTGTCCACCTGTCCACCTACAGCTCCTTTCTCTTTTTCAGTCTCCAGTTGTTCTTCTTGAAACTCAATTAATGAGACCTCTTTCTCTGCCTCCTCTCTTCTTCTTCCAAAAAATTCTGCATGGAAAAGTTCTGCTTTCTCAGTTGAATCAATTCTATGTCTCTGCTCTTGCCACATAAACATTAATCCTTCTGGAATCAGCCATCTATAATTCACTTCGTTTTCCAGTAGCATTTTGGTCAGAAATCGATATTCTCTTCTCATCTCTCTCACTCTTCTGGGTATTTGTTTTAAAACCACAATCTCTTTACCTTTGTGTTTCAATGTTTTCTCTCTTACCACTTGTAATATTTGTGTTTTGATTGATTTTTTGGTAAATCTAATATGGACTTCCTTGGGTAATTTATTTCTCATCACATATCTTGTATAAACTCGATATACCTCATCTACTCCATCCATCATCTTTTCCTCTGTAATTTCCAAAGCATCTGCCAATATTTCTATCATTATCGCAGCCAAATTTTCTCCTTTTTCCTCTTCTATATTTTGAAATCTGAGATAAAATTCTGACCTTTCCATCTCCCATCTCAACATCCCATTTTTTTCTTGTTCAACCTCTGTTAATCTACTGTCAATATTTCCAATCTTCTCCTCTCTTTGTTTCCCTTCTTCCTCAATTTTTTGGAATCTCTCCTCATACTTCCCCATCATTTGTTTAATATTGTCCACTTTTTCATCAGTCTTCTCTATTCTTTGTTCAATGATGTCTGATTTTATCTTGAGATCTTGGATTCCTTGCATAATCATCTGTAAAGTCACTTTTTCTTGTTCTTTATCTTGCTTCAACACTGTCTGAATTAAACATTGTCCTCCAGCTGGTGGGGAAGCAGCCGACACACTTCTTTCCAGCCACTTTCTTTCCGGAGCTGTCCCGACTTCAGCAGATATGGGGGCTGCCTCTCCGCCACCAGCAAAAGGGCTTCTCCCGGATCAAACCAGAGATTTTGTGATATCTCTAGGATCCTGGGACAGTACCCTTCTCAATCCTCATCTCTACGGGACGGTTTAGGTCCGTTGGGACCGACCAGGGGCGAAAATATCGGCTGCGATCTCAGAACCCCAAGATCGCAGCTGTATCGCCGAAACGAAGCTCCGCCTTCTCCGGCAGGGCTGATTTTTGATGGCCACTTTAACTCGGATTTTCTTGGCGTCCAAGGAGGAGGCGTGACCAATAGTGATAGTTTGGTGAGCCTCTTCTCGCTTCGTGGGGCGGTTTAGGGTTCTGTTTCTGTAGGAGTGGTTCACTGGTTCTCACCTTACAGGATGGCTTCCTGTCGGTTGGCGATAGTTAGCCCTTTTCAGGGGCTGGCTGGGTCCTAGGAGACTTCTACAGACCTGTCCGATGTGGCCTCATTTCCCGCACTCATGGCAGAGCGCGTCGCGGAATTTGCATTTGGACTGGGGGTGGCTGGCCCCACCGCCAGCGCATGGGTGTTGGGACTTCTGGTAATAGTCCCGTTCAGACCGCATTCGATGGACCTCTTCTTCGTCGCTGTCTGACGATGAAGAGAGGTCCTCCTGGTGGGCTGTCGGGAACTGCCCTTTTGACTTGGGTGAAAGGTCGCCAGTCGGTTGGTGAACCAGAGCGCGGTTGCGGCGCAATTGGGCAGCTGACTTCCTGGTTGCTTCTGCTGCAGTAGCATTAGCGATGGCATCGGCAAGGCTGATGTCGCCTTTCGCCATCAGCTTACTCTGCACGTTCAGTGCATCTAATCCCAGAACTATTCAATCTCTCAAAGCCTCTTCCAGGTCAGCGAACCCGCAGAGGCCTCCCAGGTTTCGGAGGTCTGCGACGAAATCTGCAATGCTCTCTCCTTTCCGCTGGTTTCTTTGATAGAATTCGTGCCGCCTTATGAGTGTTGGCACAGTCGGTGCATAGTAGGCTTTCAGTAGGGGTTTGAGGATGTCCCAGTCCATAGCCTTTACTTCTGCTGGTTTTGCTAGTGCCTTGGCCATCTTGAATGCGGTCGGCCCGCAATGCGTTAGGAATACTGCCCGTTTCTTCCCCGTCATGGCATCCTTCAAATTGTTGGTTTCCAAGAACATTTGGAAACGATCCATGTAGGCTTCCCAGTCTTCTTGCGCTGGGTCGAATGGAGCGGGTCGTATAACGCCACCGGACATGGTTCCGCCGTTGTGCACTCTTAGCCACGTGCTTGGTTATTTTCTTCGTTGTTCAGTCAGCTCTGACGTCTCCACATCCCACCCTCGTCGCCAGTGTTATGTACTGAGCATGGGCGCGAAAGAATGGAGACGAGCCGGTGAAACGGTGAACTTCAACTCTTTATTTACATGGTGTGACAGCTCAAACTGGATGGCTGCTATAGCCTTCCTTATATAAGCAACTGATTAACTATTCAACCAATGAAAACCCGGGAGCGCTAGCTCCGTTAACCAATGAGAACGGCTCGTTAATGGCCAATCAGATTCTCCTGAACGGACCAATCTGATCTTGCCATTTAGCGGCCAATCAGAAGTGCAGGGCCAGAACCCTGCACTTAACCTCAAGCTCTTGGTAACTTTATTGCATGATTATTCATTCACAACATAAGGAGTGCAACAAAAAGGGAATTCATCCAGCTATAGATCAGACTGCCAACTTCTGAACTAGAAAAACAGGCCTGAAGTCTTTTGGGCAGAATTTCTACTAGGTTTTGTGACTGAATCAGGTGGCTCGTGATCAAAGGATTTCCCAAATTAAAGGTCACCTTGCTTGTTTGCTTTTCTTTTTCATGATGGAAGCAAGTTGAGGAGGAATGTGTGGATGCAAGGAGGGAGGGTGGGTCATATTGCAGCCCCAGGGGCCATTTCTAATCTTTGAACCAAAACTCCAACAAATCCAGCCTCATTTGTGGAGATAAATGTAGATGTGGAGGTACAAATACTCAACTTAATCAATCACAGAACAAGAGATAAATTCCAAAGAAGGTAGGTGCCTTTTAAAAATAAGCACCAAAATTTAAGGGGAGATACACTTTCGAAGAATTTCATGTGAAGATATCTTTCCATTATAAGTTGTCTGTCTGATGCTTCATAGTATAATGAGATGCCCCATCTTTTTGAAGTCCCCGGAGTCTTCTCCAAAATCTATTGCAAAGGTCATTTCCCCTACATTTTGTCTCAATAGATGGCAGCACCATACAAACGTTGCCTGGATCCCAATTTAAACAGAGGCAGGCCTGGTTAATGCCTGGACGGGAGACTATGAAGAAAGGCTGTAGACCGAAGTGGGACCTTGAAAAATATCTTTGAAAAACCAGATAGGTTGCTAAGAAAACTGCACAGATACAATCCTTGGGAGTCTGTTTTCTGTTCTTACATTATTTTACATTCACACACTCTATTCTCTCGCTCTGTCTCCATCGACGTAAAAAAATGGAGTTGGAAGAGACCTCAGAGGTTCTTAGAATAGAATAGAATTACAGAGTTGGAAGGGACCTTGGAGGTCTTCTAGTCCAACCCCCTGCTTAGGCAGGAAACCCTACATTACTTCAGACAAATGGTTATCCAACATCTTCTTAAAAACTTCCAGTGTTGGAGCATTCATAACTTCTGGAGGCAAGTTGTTCCACTGATCAATTGTTCTACCTGTCAGGAAATGTCTCCTTAGTTCTAGGTTGCTTCTCTCATTGATTAGTTTCCACCCATTGATTCCTGTTCTCAGGTCCTTTGGGGAATATCTTGACTCCCTGTTCTTTGTGGCAGCCCCTGAGATATTGGAAGATTGGTATCATGTCTCCCCTAGTCCTTCTTCTCATCAAACTAGACATACCCAGTTCCTGCAACCGTTCTTCATATGTTTTAGCCTCCAGTCCCCTCATCATCTCTGTTGCTCTTCTCTGCTCATCGTGGCAACCAAAACTGAACGTAGTATTGCAAGTGTGGCCTTGCCAAGGCATTATAAAGTGACATTAACACTAGTCTTTATAAAGTGACATTAACACTAGTGTGATTTTGATTCTATCCCTCTGTAAATGCAATTTAGGATTGCATTGGCTTTTTTGGCAGTTGCTGCACACTGCTGGCTCATATTTAAATGGTTGTCCACTAGGATTCCGAGATCCCTCTCATAGTTACTACTATTGAGCAAGGTACCACATATACTCTGCACTTGATTTTTCTTGCCTAAATGTAGAACCTTATTTTTTTTCCACCATTGAATTCCATTTTGTTAGATAGGTACCAATGTTCAAGATCTTCTAATCCACCTGCTCAGGCAGGTGACCCTATACCATTTCAGGGACATGGTTATCCAATCTCTTCTTAAAAATCTCCGGTGATGGAACACCCACAACTTATTCCATTGGTTAATTGCTCTCACCATTTGGAATGTTCTCCTTAGCTCTAGGTTGCTTCTTTCCTGAGTTAGTTTCTTGTCTTGCCTTTGGAAAATAGGTCAAACCCCGCTTCGGTGGCAGCCCCTCAAATATTGGAACACTGCTATCATGTCACTCTTGACCCTTCTCTTCACTAGACTACATACCTAAATCTTGCAACTGTTCTTCATATGTTTTACTCTCCAGCCCCCTAATCAGCTTTGTTGCTCTTCTCTGCACTCTTTCCAGAGTCTCAACATCTTTTTTATAATATAGCGACCAAAACTGGATGCAATATTAAAGTGTGGTCTTACTAAGGCTTTATAAAGCGGTACTATAACTCCACAGAATCTTGATTCTATCCCTCTATTAATCATCCACTTTTAATGATACCATAATCCCTTGTGGGAATGTAGGCAACTCAATGGAGCTGAGTGTTTACTGGCCGGATACCCTTTCTGTTGCCAATGTGGAGTTATATTCAGCAGATATAATCTTAATGTGCCCAGAGAGAGAAATATCTGCCTCTACCTAGAATCAAACTCACAGCCTCCTGATTGTGAGGGAGAGCTCCACCTCTAGGTTACCACAACACTCATTCTATCGCTCTATTGATGCAGCCTAGGATTGCACTGGCCTTTTTGGTGGCTGCTGCACCCTGCTGGCTTTAAGTGATTGTCCCCCAGGACTCTTAAGATCCCATTTGGAGTTACTTGCATTAAGTCAAGTTTTACCTAATCTATACCTGTATAGACCTGTATCCCTCTCTCTTTCTCTCCACAATTAGGAAAACATAGAGCATATCTTTGGGATTGATTTTGCAGTTATAGGTACTGAAAGCATCTCAGTTATTCTGAGTGAGTCCAGGATATGTCTACTTGGGATCACCTCCTGTTTTTTTTTAAAAGAGAGCGGGGGGGGGAGAGAGAGTGAATGAGAGAGAGAGAGAGAGAGACTATGTATTTCACACATTATTTCCCAAAGAAATAGAAAGGGAGTTAATGAAGACACCTTCAAATAAACAAAACAAGAAATAAATGGATGAACTGATTGTATAAACGAAAGGCATTCACTTTGCTTCCCTTCTATATACACCATGCAAAGATGTTCCAGGAAAAGAAGAAACAGAAAGAAATATTTGCCAATAAATTGGGGGCAAAAATAACTTTGATGTGAAAGGCCCCTTGGTATCACTTCTGTTTTCAGTTCTCTGCCTCCTTTCCTCTGCTCTAATATTCCTTTAAATATTACATACAATTACAGAGAAAAGCACCATTAAGCATCTTTTGTTCGCGGAAGAAATATGTTTGTGCTGTAAGATTCCTCTCTTTTTCTGTCCCTCTTACCCTGCCGGCATGTGAAGGAGGTTTTCTGCTGAAACTATAAATCGGAAATACGACAAAATCTTTCCTTTCTCTCTCTCTCTCTCTCTCTCCTGTACATTTTTTTCTCTCTCTCCTCTCCTAATCACCATCTTGTAAATAAATGGTGCATCTAAAGAATGGAGATGGTTTGTAATATTAAAAAAACAGGAGCTTACAAAGCAAGGCTATTTTAAACCATTTGAAACACTACATAATAAAGGCTCTATCAGGGAGAATCGGTTCCAAATACTTTGCCTTCCCCAGCTTTGCTGGTCTGTGAATTATTGCCTTAGTCAATAGATCTCTTTTCTGTAGCACTCTGCTTATGTAGGTGATAAATCTTCCAGCCTTATGGGGAAGAAGGGTCAGGCTCTGTTACTTTGCCCCATTATTTTTCTCCTACATCATTTAGAAAACTGCTGGACTGCACCAATTTTTGATTCATAGACTTTTTTTTTTTCTTCAGCTACGTTACGTTCTAAATTTTATCGTGTATATTAATTCCCTCCCCCCCTTTAACTATTGTCTGTCTTCTAAATCTCCATCCTGGAAGCTGCCGCTGGGTGAGAGAGAAGAGAGGAGAGGAATACAAATTTTTATTTCTGTCTGCGTTGGGGAAAACCAGGGTGGGCACAAAGAGGTCAAAAACCAAAATGGCGGTCTTGGGCAGGCAATGAATTTAAAGACTGATGGGTTGTTGTTGTTTTTTGCTGGTATTTGGAGAGATGGAAAGGGGAAGGATTGAAGGAAAGGCCAAATTCTAATTCCCTGGGTGGGCTTCAAAAAATTTTAGCAACATGTTCTCTGCCTGGTTGCTGGGTGGGCGTGGCCTCGTCACCCTCCTGCACCACAGTGGGGGGGGGCTTTTTGCCCTCCCCAGACTCCGAAGGCTTTCCTTGAGCCTCTGGGTGGGGAAAAACAGCCTCCTCAGGCTCTGGAGGCTCTCTGGAAGCTGGAAATGGGCCCATTTCTGGCCTTCCTGAACTTCCGGGAGGCCCGTTTTCACCGTCCCCGAGCCTCCGTGCGTGCCCTGCACTTACCTCTATCCAAAACAGGCCTCATGGGGACTCCTGGGAGGGGAGGGGTAGGCATGGCCAGACAGGAGTGGGATTTGGGGGTTCTCTGAACAGCACAGAATTTGGATGCAGGGTACCCACGGAGGTTCAGGGAAGGTTTGGGAAGAGCAGAAATGGGCCTGTTTCCGGTTTCCAGAGAGCCTCCGGACCCCAGGGAGGCTGTTTTTGCTCTCTCAGAGGCTCAAGGAAAGCCTCTGGAGCCAAGGGACAGGAAAAACACCTTCCCCGCCACACCTACCCAGCAACTGGTCAAAGAACCCTTTGTTACAAGTTTTGAAGCCCTGGTTGTAGTTGCAACCCTTTAGAACAGGGGTGTCCAATCTTGCAATTCCCCCATCCATGCTGATTGGGGAATTGAAGTCAGCAAGTCTTAAAGTCCCCGAGATTGAACACCTCTGCTTGAGAGGTTCAATTATTATCTTGAATTAGAATAGTCGCCTTTCAAATTGCTGTTGTCTCTCCACCTTATAAAAGCCGAGTGGAAAGGCAACAATAAAATACAGCCAAGATATTGTGCAGATTGGCTAATAAACCAGTTTTATTATTACAAGAGGGGAAAGTCACCTCCAAGATGTTGCTCAGCTCTTGATAATCTAAAGTGAGTATCTTTTGATAGGTCACCATGCTGATTAAGTTTTTTTTCCCCCTCTTACATTAAGGAAAAAGCTTGACTGGAAGCTATTGCCAGGTGCTGAAGTATCATCTGCTAGTTTTCTTTATAATTGACATTATTTAGAGCTTTAGAAGTCAACATGCTTCCTTGCTTAGGATTCTACAAGGGAATGTCACAAAGAGTGTGTCTGTCAAATTCCAACTTTCTAGCTATTCTTGAAGCACTACAACTTTCTTGGATTATATTTTATATCACCTTAAGTAGTAAGACTCAGCTTCTTTGCAGACAGGATGTTTTGGGTTGGGTTGTGTCCGCGAAATGATGCCAGGAGTCGGTGACTTCAATTCATGCTCTTTTATTGAAAGTTGGAACCGAACTGGCGTAAAGGAAAAAGCCCGCGGCTTTTATTCTTTTAGCCGCGGCGGCCGCGGCCAATGGCACCGCTTTGAATCTCCCGCGATCCGAATGGACCAATCGCGGGAGATACTCAGCGAGCCAATCGGCACGGCTCGCCTGACCAATCGGAGAGCTCCGCGCTTTGACCAATCAAAGCGCGGGGATCTCAAGAATGCAAATTAAGGACAGAACACCCCTCCCCTCTTGGTTTAGTCCTTACGTTGCGTAGTCACGTAGATAGGCGGGGCTCCGTCTGAGCCTACTGGACCTGCGCAGCTCAGTCGTAGGTTGGATCCCGGCTGGTTCGATCGGGATCTCTGCTGCTCCTGCTGCCGTCGTGGGAACCGGCTGGTCGGTCGGGCCGGGCAGCTCTCTGTAGCTCCCTCCTGGGCCTCCCGGGTTGGTTGAGCTGCGGGTTTCGCCGCTCCCGCTCGGTCTTTCCGGGTCGGTCGAGCTGGCCTGGCTGTCTCTTCCTGGCAAGGGGTCGTGATGGCTGCTTTCCGGTAAGTACGGCTGGTTTATTCTTCTTTGGTTTTGGTTCCCTGGGTATTCCCTCCCCCCTTGGTTTGTGTTGTGGGGGTTGGTTTCACCTGTTTGTGCGTCGGTGGTCTCTTGGTTGGTAGTCCTCGACCTTAGTTGGTCGATGTGGCGTTTCCACGCTCGTCCGTCTGCTGTTTGTAGCCGGTACGAGTGTGGGCCTGTTATTTGTGTGATGACGGCTGGTATCCATAGTGGGTCTCCCGTCAGGTTTCTCGCGTATACGGGGTCGCCGGGTGCGAAGGTTCGGTGTTTGCTGTTTGAGTCTGGGGGCTTCTCCGGGTTATACGTGGGGTGTAACCTGTCGAGTGGGGACCTTAGTTTCCTGCCCATTAATAGTTCGGCTGGGCTCTTATTCGTTGTGGTATTTGGGGTTATGTGTTGGGTGAAGAGTAGTTTGTTTATTTTCTCCTGGATCTCCCCGTGGTCTATTTTCTGGATGGTCTTCTTAGTGAATTGGACCATCTGTTCCGCCCTACCGTTTGCTGCCGGGTGCGCCGGTGCTGTCAGCGCGTGGCGGATGCCCCTTTCCGCTAGGAATTTTTTGAATTCCAGCGAGGTGAATTGGGGCCCGTTGTCGGAAACGACGACGTCTGGGAGGCCATGTGTTGCAAAGAGTTTGCAGAGTTCCTTGATCACGGCCTCCGTGGTTGTCGCCTTCATGTTGCTTCCCTCCAGCCAGTTGGAGTAAGCGTCAACTGTTATGAGGAAGGTGTGTCCTTTTGTGGGCCCGCCGAAGTCTATGTGAATCCTAGACCAAGGTCCCCTTGGGGTTTTCCACTCTAGGACGGGTGCTGTGGGTGGGCTTGGCCTAGTTTCCTGGCATCGTTGGCACCTTGCTATCCAGGCCTCCATTTGTTTGTCCATCCCTGGCCACCAAGCGTAACTTCTGGCCAGGGTTTAGTCCTAACGATGCCAGGGTGCCCCTCGTGTAGCAGTTCCAGAACCTTCCCTTGTAGCTTTTCTGGAATGACCACCCTATCCCCCCATAGTATGCACCCTTTTAATAGCGAGAGTTCCGTTTGGCGGTTTCTGAACGTTTTGACGGACTCGTCGTTGTCCCTTTCCGGCCACCCTTTCTCTACCCAATACAACACCCGTGCCAAACGTTTGTCTTTATTAGTCTCTCGGGCAATGTCTGACGCGGTTATGGGCAGGTTGGTTAGAGTCTCTATGCTGAGGGTGGTCGTCATGGGTGCTGGGTCGGTGTCAGGTTCTGGTAGCGGCGAGTGGCTTAAGGCATCTGCATGGGAGATCGTCTTACCCGGTCTGTGTATGAGTTGTAGGCTGCCAGGAACTCGGACCACCTTGTCATTCGGGGAGACAGAATGTTCGGGGTGGCCCGGTTTCCTGCAAGGATTCCCAGCAGCGGCTTGTGGTCGGTTATGATGGTGAAAGTCCGGCCGTAGAGAATCGTTTTACGGCGGCAACGATAGCCAGAGCCTCTTTGTCCAGCTGGCTATAGTTCCACTCCAGTTTGGTGAGGGTCTTTGAAAAGAACACGATGGGCACTTCTTTTCTGTCGGGGAGGGTATGGCTGAGGACAGCACCGACGCCGAAGGGTGATGCGTCGCATGTGACGGCCAGAGGTAGGGTCTCGTTGTATTGTATAAGGACGGCGTCCGAAGTGAGGAGGTCCTTTGTTCTTTGGAAGGCGGCTTGCTCACGTTTCCCCCAAGTCCAGGTCGCCGCTTGTCCAGGAGCCTATGCAAGGGCTCCGCCTCCGTCACCTTTTGGGGCAGGAAAACATTGTAAAAGTTAAGTAGCCCCAGGAATGCCTGTAGTTCCGTCTTCGACTTGGGTGTGGGGGCTTCTTTGATGGCCTTGATTTTTTGGTTTGTGGGGTGAATGCCGTGACGGTCTAGGAGGTATCCCAGGAATTCTACCCGTTCCGTGCTTAGCTGGCATTTTTCCCTCTTGACTTTTAGTCCGGTCTCTTTAAATTTGGTTGGGACCTCCCTTAGGCGACCCTCTAGTTTGGCTTGGTTGGCTGCCGACACTAGGACATCTTCGAAGTAAGGTACCACCCCCTTGATGCCTTGCAGTAGTCTTTCCATTAGGCTTTGGAATATTCCCGGTGCCACGCTGACTCCGAATTGGAGTCGGTTGCATTTAAATGCCCCCCGGTGGGTGACTATGGTTTGCGCTTCTGCCGTTTGCTCGTCGACTGGCAACTGTTGGTATGCCTGGGCGAGGTCGAGCTTGGCAAAAACCTTGCCCCCTCCCAGTGAGTGCAGTAGGTGTTGCACTACTGGGACGGGGTAGGCGCTTTGTTGTAGTGCGCCATTTAGGGTGGCCTTATAGTCCCCACAGATCCTCACCGACCCATCGGGCTTGATCGGGGTGACTATGGGGGTCTCCCACCGGGCGTGGTCTATGGGCTGTAGGACCCCTTGCTTGACGAGCTTGTCAATTTGCTCGTCTATCTTGGGTTTAAGTGCGAATAGCACCCGCCTTGGTTTCAGGCGTTTTGGGGGGACGTTTGGGTCTAGGTTGAAAGATATAAGGGGCCCTTGGTACTTGCCTAGGTTTCCGTCGAAGACCTCTTGGAATTCCCGGGCCAGTTGCTGCTCCCAGCTGTCGTTGGTGACGTGGTTGACTCCCTTGACTGCGATGCCGAGCGGAGCGAACCATTGCAGTCCCAGTAGGCTTGGGCGGTCGCGGTCGACGCTTGTCAGGGGAAGTCTTTCGGTGTGCCCTTTGTATGTGATGTTGAAGTGTTTGGTTCCGACTACCGGGATGCGGTTTCCCTGGTAGTCCTTTACAATGAGTCTCTGGCTGTCTGGGCTCCTCCTTTGGAGGGTAGGCACCAAGCGCTTTATTTCATGCCATGCTATCATGGAGAGGTAGGACCCGGAGTCCACCTCCATTTTGCATGGCTGGCCCTCGATGCCTACCTTCACGTGGACCTTCCGGGCGTCATTGGTGATGGTGTGGCCGATGGTGACCGTCTGATGGGTCTCCTCTCTTTGCCGGTTATCGCCGCCTCGCAGGGATCGTCCGTTCCGGTCCCATCTATTGTCCACGGGGCGATCTCTGGTCCGGGGTGGTGTGCTCTCTCTCCTCCAGTCGCTCTGGTCCCATCGTACCGGGCTGCGATTCTTCTTCAGGTGGCAGACACGGGCGATGTGTCCCTTCTTGTCGCAATGCCGGCAGATCGATTCGAAAAACCGGCATTCCGACCTGGGGTGGTTGCCGCCACAACCGGCACAGTTGGTCCTCGACTTACGACCCCGCTGGTTCCGTGGGTCGCAGCCTGTCTGGAGGCGATGGACGTCCTCCTCGTCATCTGAAGTGCCCTATGCCGAGTGGAAGTCGCCCTGGTGGGTGGTCATCTCGGGTTGGGCCTCGGTCGACCTCGCCGGGTTGTTGTTTCTGCTGCGGTCCCCAGTGTTCGGTCTGCGCATGCGGTCGGCGGAAGTTCGGGTTGCTTCGGCGGCTGCGGCTGCGGTGAGGGTGTCTGCTAGGCTGATGTTGCCCTTGGCCATCAGCTGGCTCTGGAGGACGGGGTCCCACAAACCGAGCACGATTCGGTCTCGCAGGGCGTCGTTCAGGTTGTCGAATTCGCAGTGCCCCCCTAGGCGCCGCAGCTCAGCGACGAAGTCCCTGAAACTCTCACCCGACCTCTGGTCCCGACGGTAGAATTCGTTGCGTCGGATCAGGATGGGTACCTCTGGAGGGTAGTGCAGCCGAAGTATTGGCTCGAGGACGTCCCAGCCCATCGGCGGGTTTGGCAAGCGCCTTGGCCATCTTGAAGACCTCGGTCCTGCAGTGGGTCAGGAAGACGGCACGCTTCATGGGGCCGGTGGCGTCCTTCAGGTCGCTGCACTCGAGGAACATGCGGAATCGGTCGGAGTACGATTCCCAGTCCTCGGTGGCGGGGTTGAAGGGTGCGGGGGGTGCGATTTTCGCCATCGCGCTGGTTCGTCTGGCTTCCGTCGGACACGTGGTTCAGTTCAGGGTCTGGATCCCACCCTCATCGCCAGTGTTGTGTCCGCGAAATGATGCCAGGAGTCGGTGACTTCAATTCAAGATCTTTTATTGAAAGTTGGAACCGAACTGGCATAAAGGAAAAAGCCCGCGGCTTTTATTCCTTTAGCCGCGGCGGCCGCGGCCAATGGCACCACTTTGAATCTCCCGCGATCCGAATGGACCAATCGCAGGAGATTCTCAGCGAGCCAATCGGCGTGGCTCGCCTGACCAATCGGAGAGCCCCGCGCTTTGGCCAATCAAAGCGCGGGGATCTCAAGAATGCCAATTAAGGACAGAACAGGTTGCATAGATATCAAAGTCCAATTTCTAGGCAAGACAAGAGAGAAAGCTTATTTCAAAGCGACATATCTCTTATTTTTAGAAGAGCTGTTCAAAAGAAAAGCCCTCGGTCTTGTAGGAAGCAAATGAGGTTGTTTTGCTTCTAGCTGATCTATGATGGGTGAGCACCAGAAATATTAATTTTTTTGTTTGTTTGTTTGTTGCTTCTTTCCATCAGAAATAGCCCACATTCTGACAGCTGTATTTGAGTTCTCCATGGAAGCTACTTCATTTGCAGAACTGGTAGTGGAAATTTTGAGTAGTTCGGAGAAGCAGCAAATCCCACCAGTCCCAACCCCATCTATTTTCCACCTCCCATTGAGTTCCAGCTGATTGGCTGGGTCTTCTTTGAATGCCCTACCCAGGAGAATGGAGCTGGAAAGCAGGTTAGTGGGGTGGGGAGGGAATGGAGATTTTGCAGTATCCTTCCCCTGCCACGCCCACCAAGCCACACCCACAGAACCAGTAATAATTTTTTTTAAATCCCACCACTGATTTGCAGCACTTCTTGGAGTGACATGCAATCATGGAATATAATGTGCTCTTATGACCGTTCTGGGACCTTCTTTTGCAATGAAGCACCATCTTCAGTTTGTACCTTTTCAAAAGTCAGTGACCTCACTTGATTTGGCTTTTGAAAACGTGAAAAGAAGGACTAGATATGACATGATAGCAGTGTTCCAATATTTGAAGGTCTGCCACAAAGGAGAGGGGGTCAAGCTATTCTCCAAAGCATCTGAAGACTTAGAATACCATCATTGTCACACTAATTGCATACATTAAAATAAAATTTCATTGCATACAGCTCTCAAAGGGTCACCACCTCCAATATACACTCCATAAACAAGACCCCCCAAAAAGGCAGAACAAGAAGCAATGGATGAAAAGTAATGAAAGAGAGAAGCAACCTGAGAACTAAGGAGAAATTTCCTGACAGTGACAATTAACCAGTGGAATAGCTTTGCCTTCAGAAGTTGTAGGTCCTCCATCACTGGAGGCTTTTAAGAAGAAACTGGACAGCCACTTGTCTGGAATGGTGTAGGGTTTTCTGCTTGATCAGGGGGTTGATTAGTAGGTTCCTTCCAACTCTGTCATTCTGTTATTCTTTTAGTCAGGAAAGTCAGCTGAGTAACTTTGAGCAAGTCATTCTTCCTCACTTGCTTCCGAACCAGAATTTCTCAGGCTCTATAACTAAGTTGTACGGGCTTCAACTCCCAGAGTTCTCCCAGCCACACAACTTAGTTGAGGAACACATCTCTAAATATTTCTCTAAACCAACCAGCCAACATACTGTATACCTCTATAGAATATTTTATGGACTATTTTGGAGCCTAAATCCACTTCCAGAGAAATTGATAAAATCACTAGCATCTGTTCTAATCTACAACATCCCTTGAAGATTATTCCTTCCCTACCTTCAATTACCTAGTCAGTAAATTAACCTGGTTAATGTCAAAGCATCTTTCTACATATAATATTACATACTTCCCAGACATCCCCATGACTTTGATCTCCAACCAAAAAGCAATTAAGCAGGGCGGAGGGAGAACAATGCTTGGCCTTACTCCATCTTATTACTCTTCTGTATCTTACCTTTTATTAAAATATTAATGATAATTCCAGTAATCTTTTTTTTTCCTTTTTGATTTTGCCCTTGGCATTTAAGCAGCTTGGAGGATATGCCTCTTTGTGCTTCAAAAACTCAATTTATTCCTTCAATAACCTTATATAATTTTCATACTTTCAGTTAACCTCCAAAGATCTTCCATCACTTCCCTATTACACCCAGGTTCCTGTACAAGCCACACCAATATCATTGTCTCTTTTGGTCTACCCCATAGGCAGGTCAGGGAAGCAAATGGCAAAATCTTTTCTACGTCTGTGTAAGTGACACTTTTGTATGCGTGACCCCAAGAGGAGAGCTTCTTGAGATGCTTTTCAAATAAATGTGAGAATATGTGTAAGGGTTGGGCAAAAGTTTTGGACATTTCTTTGAGCTACATTTTAAATGATGGTTTGTTCTCCCAGGGCTAACCAACTCCAAATTTTCAGGGTGGTTTTCAGCATAAAAAAATCGTTTCTGAAAAACAAAGGGTGTTTTTTTTAAAGGCACCTGGACATTCTTTGTTTTTTGGCTTAAAGACATTTTTCTTCTCATCCAAGAAGCTTCTTCAATTCTGAAGAACAGAACTTAATTGAACTGAAGAAACTTCTTGGATGAGAAGCAAAACGTCTTCAAACAAAAAACAAAGAAAATCCAGTTGCCTTTTGAAAATAAAAACACTTTTGGGACAACCAGGACCTTGATGACAGACAATCTCCATAGACCTTTCTATGAAAGTAAATAAAGTGTGCATTGTTCTAGAATATTATGCCCACTGTATGTATGTTTTCCCCCTTCCTCCTACTCCTTCTCCACCTCCCTCTTTCCCTTTCTCCAGACTATTTTGAAAATTTCACAGGAGGAGATATTGATTTAAGAAAGGCACTAATGATATATAATATGAACAAATGCACAGTGCATATTCTTCCTCAGAGAGATTGTTGGGGAGAGGAAAATAAATAAATTCAGAAATTTTCCCTTCCCCTTTCTGGTTTAAAATATAATTTTATTGCTGATGTGAGCAATAAGGATCATTGGTGGGGATGGCTGCTTCTCACCTAGAGATTTCTTTTTCCCCCTTTCAATGAGAATGATTTAACCTCAAAATTGGAAAAGTGATAAGATACCGATAGAGGAAAAAGTAACTGAAAAAATATTTGAATGTGCAGAAATAAATAGATTAACATTAGAAATTAAAGAAAAAGAAGAATCTGAATATTACATGGTATGGGACTTGTTTTATAAATGGCTGGAAAATAAAATTAATTAGGGGGGATTAGATGTAAATAAAGCAATAAGAGAAACTAGTGTAGTAGACATACTGAATATTCCTTATATATATGGGAATGTGATTATTATTATGTTGTTATACTGGTAAGAAGAACATTATTAGTAATTGTTAAGCACATGAAATATGCATCTAATCAACACACAATTGAAATGGAATGGATTTATTATATGTTAAAAATAAAAAAAAATTAAATAAATAAATAAGTATCAGGTTAACATATAAGAATTTTTAGTGTATTTTTAATGCAAGTTTATAAAAAAAATAATTGTAAACCTTAATTAGATTTCATTGGTACTTTTGTATGATAGTCAAGTAACACCTTTTTCATGCAAGAAGCATACCATTTCCAAAGAAAGAAAGAGAAAAAGAGAAAGAGGGAGAGAGAGAGAGAGAAAGAGAGAGAGAATGATTTGGTTGGTTGACCTTGCCTGGCAGCTGAGCCACATGGCTCAGTAGTGTTTAGACCAGGGGTGTCCAACTTTGGCAACTTTAAGACTTGTGGACTTCAACTCCCAGAATTCCTCAGCCAGCAAAGCTGGGAGTTGAAGTCCACAAGTCTTAAAGTTGCCAAGGTTGGACACCCCTGGTTTAGACCTTCACTACATGGTTGTCAGATGCTGACAGGATCATATCCCCATGTAGGAGAGAAAGGTTCATCTTCAGTCCTCCTTCTGATCTCCTAAGATTCTTGCTTCCTGATGATCAAGTTACAGTATTTTCTTGTGATTAACTTTGAAGTGAACCTAACAGCAGCCATTTTCCTGTCCCTCTGTTGCCACACAGAAAGGGAAGGAGGGGAAGGAGGTTGGAATGCTTTAGTAGACACAGCTTTCTCATGAGAACCAGCGTAATCTCTACAGGCAACAGTTAAGGTTGGAGAAGGAGTGCCTGGAAAGCCCACCAATTAATTGGCTAATGTGACTTGTGACAACTGGGGATGGGGTTATTTCACAGTTTAATTATACTGAAACCACAGGAAAGATTTAGAGTTGGTTTTTCTTTGAAGCTCTGCCGATATGATGTACTCAATAAAGAAGACCTTTGAGGAGGAGTTAAGTCTCAGAGTTCTGATTTGCTTGGGTTCGTTAGTCGGATTCTTGACATAGTGTTTATTTTTGTTGTTTTTGTTGTTTCAGCTGTTGCCTCCCAATCGGCATGTTTTTAACTGCCCTCTTCCAGAATATGCATAATCAAAATCTTCAGACCCCTTATGAAAAATGGGTTTCTTGTAGTCTTGGTTTTTTTTCCTCCCTGGCCAGGTGAGCACTTATTATTAAACTTTTTTTTTTTAAATAATAGAAACAATATCAGCACCTGACACTCTTCTCCATATCAGGATTAGCTGCAGACACCCTGTCTCCTAAATTTTTCTTTTTTAAAAAATAAACTTTATTAATTTTACAATTAAAATTGACAAACAACACGTACATAAATGTGAGAAAGGAAAAGGAAAGAAAGAAAAACAGAATATGATAGCCTGGAATAGGAATATAGGGTGTAGTATCACTTAACAAAATGGGAGAAGGTCTGGAGTAGAAATAATAAAATCACAAAATCAGCAGCGTACCAGGAAAATGCCTATAAAATGTTTTATAGATGGCACCTTCCCCCCTCGAAACTAGTGGAGATGCACCCCAACATGAGTCTGAATTGCTGGAAATGAAAAAAAAAGGAGGGAACATTCTTCCATATGTAGTGGTCTTGTACAGAGGCTCAAAAATATTGGCAGAAAATTAGAAAATGGTTGGAGGAAATGACAATAGAACAGATTGAATTCAAACAAGAATTCTTTCTATCAGGGATCTTTAAATTGCACAATGTTGGAAACAACCTTGTGTTCCATCCAAGGAAATGATTATTCAAAAAATTTCAAGTTGTGCAGAAATGGACAAATTTACTTTGGCATTAAAAGATAAAGAAACATTACGACAGCTGGAACTTCTGGTACAAATGAATAGACCAAAGATAGATTACACAATAAATGGCAAAAGAAGATATGTTATAACTGTAGTAGGGATTATATATAGATATATATATTTGCATCAAGGATTAATTGTGCATAAGGTCCCACAAACTGTCGAGGATGAAAGTGTTTTTAATTGTTTTCTGATTTTTCTTTTTTCTTTCTTTCCGTTTTCTTTCTCACATTATGTCTTCTAAATTTTTCAAGCACTGAAATTAGCGTCCATGTATCTCTAAATCTCATCTAGCGCTCATCAGAATATGGAAATATAGCTTCATTTTCAATAATAACCATCTAACATTTTAAAATAAGATCTGTGCAATAGCAAAGTTATTATTACATAGTTGAACATCAGCACTTCAGATGTATAAATCTTGGTGCACGCTTTGGAAAGGTAATACGTGTAGCATTCATGCACAATACATATTGTTCTCCACCATAAACACCTCAGAGACTCCTTGAGTTTAAATCAAAATCAAACCTACCTGACTAGGGTCAAAATTTGACAACTGCAGCTAAAGGTGAAGTGAACAAATATTGGCAATAGATAATTATTCAATATGGATTCTGCTAAACAACACAAGAAAAGAAGAATAAAGAATCAGAGTTTAGGAAATAATTATAAGTTCAGGACAGACTTTGGAGAAGAATATTAAAAAAAATGGAAAAAAAAATTGTCTGTGCTGCAAAGAAACAGAATTCTTAAACCCCGTCATAATTCTTCAAAGTTCCTGCTCATAACTACAAAGAGTACAGAACCTACTAGAAGCAATTGATATATTACTTTAATATTCCTCCTCTAAAACCTGTAGTTGGACAGCTATTATTTAAGGGAGACCCGCCAGTTATTAAACTTCTGAATCAGGTCAGTTCAGCCAGGATTTATCCCAGTGCATCAAAAGTAAGGACCTTCTCAAGTTAGGCTTCATCTTTGTTTTGATTTGGAGACCAGCAAAGAAGACACAGTTTGCTCTTCCCATCTTTCCAAAATATTTGGGGAAAGTTTCCCCCCTCCCCTCATTTCCCAACTGAGATATCTTCCTCTTCTTCTTTTTTTGTAAATTTTATTTGAGTTTTCACAAAGAGAAAAAAAATACAAATAAAACATCTTTTTTGAAAGTAGCGTAATCCGGGTTACATTTCTTCGTACAGACACAAATTCATGCTCATTTTTATATTCTATTCCATATCTTATTACTATTTTACATTTTCTGCATAGCTTCTCCCCTCTTTTAATTTTCTCAATTTTATTTTAATTATCTCATCTCAATTCAAATCATTGTATTTGTATTTTTTGTCTGTCCTGTTTCAATTATCTATTATCTTTTCTCATTAAACAAAATTTCTCCTGTCGTTACTGATTGGAGTATGATGCCATTATATCTTTTCCGTAAAGTTATAACATTCAATATAATACATAACTTCCATTCAGATTCTGCTTGGTACATTCTTAAAATACACACTGTATTCTTAAAAAAAAGAAAAAATTATAAATGTACAATATAATTAAAACAACACTCCATTCCAATTCAATTCTATCATTAATATTAATATTCATTAAAGTCTTAAGATCTTTAACATTACTTTTCAATTAAATATCATACTTCTATGGGAACAATTATAAGCTTTCCATAGTTAATTCCCCCCCCCTTCACTTATATTTTATAAAACTAATTAAAATGTTCCCATCCCTTCCTAATTCAATTTTCTCATTTATTTTATTTCACTTATTTTATAAACAAACATTTCACTAAATTACACCAACTATGTTATCCCTCATTTTAATCATACGTTGTTTCCAATTTTCTAAAATTATTTCTATTACTAATATAACAATACAATCTTATGTAACTTTACAGAATCCCTTTTTCAGTTAGATTTTCACCCATCATTTCTAAATAGGTCCTGTTTCTCTATATCTTGCTCCCGTCCTTTGTAACTTCTTTTCCTTTCCTTCTTCCCTCTCTTCTTCTCTCTCCCCTTTTTACCCCCTTGTCTCTCTACCTCTATATCTCCCTTCTGTATTCCCTTTTCTGTTGCTTTCCAGTATTATACTTATTTTTCGAATTATTTTTCTTTTCTTTGGTTGTTTTTTTCTTAAATTCTCCATTCTCTTCCCCCCTCCTTTCCTTTTTCTTCCCCACATAAAATTGCTTGTTCATTAAAGATGGGTTCTTCTTTGTCCCAGTCTTCTTGTTTTGCAGTCTTTTCTTGTTGTTTCTCATAGTTCCAAGTCTCCATTTCTAAGAATTGAAAAAGAAAGCCAAAAGAACCCTTCCTTTCTTGTGCATATTCTTTGTACTTTTTAAGTTCCAATTTCAATTCATCCAGCAGTGGTGCCATTGTATAAATTTTTAAACAACCACCTGATTGATTTTAGTCATTCAAATATAATAACCAAGAATCCAAAGATCACCAAATAATCCAAATACACACAAGCTGTTTCTTTTTTTCTCTTTTTTTTCACTTTCTCTTCCTGGGGTTACTATTTAGTTGCAAAGTTTCAGTTAAAATGTATCTTTTAGAAGTCTTGTTGAAGTTTTACTGTAGATTCTTTTTAATTCCAGGCAGTCTCCTCCCTCTTCCAGATCCTGCTCTTATTCTTTCTCTCTCCCTTCCTGTTTATGAAGAAGAAAAATTTTAATGTCCAGAAATCTTCATTATCCCTTTGGCATGTTGTTTTATTTTCAGCTTAATTGCTTAATTGCTTAATTGATGTCAAAGCGGATTTTTCCAATTTCTTATTTGTCTCTTAGTTGTTAGTATAGGGAAGGAGAGAGAGAAAAAAAAAGCCAAACCTTTCCCTTTTCCCTTTCCTTTGCTGCTTCCAACTCTTCTTTGGGAGCAATGTTATTTTTTGTAAGTTTAAATTCCATGGAACCTTTGTTGTTGCCTTTACAATTTAACCTGGTCAGCCAAGACTTTCACTTCTTATCTTCCTCCTGCACATTCTTTTCCGGTTGAGTTCTCCTTTGTGGTGGCCATTTCTGACCACTGTTGCAACCGCCTTCAGGAAAGGGAGTAATGGCCAGCTGAGGAGGAGAGATGCAGCTCTCCTCAACCCTGCTGGCAGTCTTCCCCCTCTTCACCACCTCTATGGGGTGGCTTAGCCCCAAAACCAGCCAGGTCAGGGCGCTCCAGCGGCGAGCCCAGACAGAAACCGTGCACGATCACGGATTTCTGTCTATTGCCGAAGCCCTTCAAACCGGAAGTCAGATATCCTCCTCTTCTATTGTCCATAAAGGTTGATCTTGCTTAGCATTCAACCCCATGGAGACCAGCTCAATCTCTTTCAAGAACATCCTTTAACCATAATTATGATTTAATCAACCTAGAAATAATTTCTGAATTGCTAATACTTCAGGAAGAACCTGTTTAATCTCAGAAAGACTTTCTGTTTGGTCTTTTCAAAAGAAAAAAACCTCCACAAAGTCAGCCTCTATCCCATGCCACCCTTTATACAATTCTCTCTCTTTATTTGTCTCCTTCAACTTGATTCATTTTAAAACACTTGCAGGGAAGCTGTTGTAAACTCTGAGGAGAGCAGGAACACTGTGTCTTCATATCCCATGCCTACTTTCCATAAATTTGAATACAGGTGGGAAGGAAATTAAATGGGGGATGAGATGCTGAGAGGGACACATGAGAAAGTCATTTTTGTAAGATTTGAGATGCTCTTTATTACATAATGGGCACCATAAAAGGTCATCTAGTATATGTTTTTAGTGACATTTCTGCCTTTTGTTCCTCAAGAGCCTTGCTGGGTTGGTGTATGCATTTAAATTAAAGAGTAATTAGATCCAGGAGGAGTCATTATATGATACACATTACTCCAACTCATCAGCAAAAAGAAAAGTACTGAGTCGAAGAAAGTGAGCAAAGTCAAATGTGACTCTAGAAGAAGAGTGACTTTGGATGTCAGCTTAGCCTGAACATTTGTAAGGACAACTTAGAAGAATGTTCATTTTATGCATATCTTTTTGCCGCTATTGTGGGCCTACAGTATCATGATGTCATCTACATCAATCCATCAATTAATCAGAATAGAGCTGGCAGGGACTTTGGAGGTCTTCTGCTCCAACCTCCTGCTCAAGCAGGAGACCCTGTACCATTTCAGACAAGGGGCTTCCATTCTCTTCTTAAAAACTTCCAGTAATGGAACACCCACAACTTCTGAAGGCAACTTGTTCCACTGATCATTTGTTCTAATTGTCAGGAAATTTCTCTTTAATTCCAGATTGCTTCTCTCCTTAATTATATCCATCCATTACTTTTTGTGTGTTGCTTTCTGGTGCTTTGGAAAATAAGTGAACCTCCTCTTCTTTAAAGCAGCCTCTCAAATATTGGGCATTATCATTAGATTGGGGATGACTCGTTTGATGAAGACTAGGACTAGAGATGACATGATAACAGTTTCCCAATATTCGAGGGGCTTTAAGAAAGAAGAGGGGGACAATCCAGGCTGACATTCAAAGCACCTGAAGGCAAAATAATGGATGGAAGCTTAACAAAGAAATCTCCAACCTAGAACTAAGGAGGAATTTCCTGACAGAAAAATTAACCAGTGGAATGAGTTGCCTTCAGAAGTTGTGGGTGCTCCATCACGGGAGGTTTCAAAGAAGAGATTGGACAGTCATTTGTCCAGATTGTTATATGGTCTCCTGCTTGAGCAGGGAGTTGGACTGAAAGGCTTCCAAAGTCCCTTTCAACTCTGTTCTTCTATGTTCAGTATAACATGACCATTTCTACCCATCAAAGATGTCGCTCATGTATTTTTTTTTTATTATCAACTGTATGTCTCTATGGAAATTCTCAGTCATCCAAGTCATGGTTGTCCTAAAAGTGCTTTTTCGTTGCTTCTCGAAAAGGCACCTTTAAGACCCCTGTATGTCCCCTTTAGATACTTATCAGAAAGTAATTAGGACTGCAGAAAAAAACAATTACTACCAACCTGCCTTTTATCGAGGACCTGTATACTGCATGAGTCAAAAAGGGGGCTGTGAAAATATCTACAGACTCCTCACATCCCAGACATAAACTGTTTTAACTCCTTCCCTCAAAATGCCACTATAGAGCACTGCACACCAGAACAACTAGACACAAGAACAGTTTTTTCCTCAATGCTAACACTCTGCTAAACAAATAATTCCCGCAACACTTTCCAACTATTTACAAAGTCTGCACAACTCTTACTATTAATCTTCTCATCACTCCTTATCACACATCCCCTCACACTTGTGATTGTATGACCATAACTTTGTCACTTGCATCCTTACAATTTATATTGTTTCCTAGTATGATTTGATTGCTTATTTGTACCCTATAACTGTTACTAAGTGTTGTATTTTATGATTTTTGACACTTGATGAAGGTATCTTTTCTTTTTATGTACAGTGAGAACTTATGCACAGGAAACAAATTTGTTGTGTGTCCAATCACATTTGGTCAATAAAGAATTCTATTCTATTCTATTCTATTCTATTCTATTCTATTCTATTCTATTCTATTCCATTCCATTCCATTTTATTCTATTCTATTCCCATCTTTCCTTGAAAGAACAAGGTATTACAGGAAGTCCTATTTCTTCCTTGGTTCAAATTATACATGGTGAGCAGAACTGCTATGTTTATAGCTAAGGCAGTTGATCTAAGAATCTGTTAACTTGAACACATTGGGGTTTCCTGTAAAGGCAATATAATTTACCTGAATGTTGATTCCTTGTATTCAACACATATACATTTAATTACTGTATTTTCCTGTGATCTATTTTACCTTAGATTTGCATCCTGTATTTTATTTTTGTTTTTTTTATTTTTGATATGGTCATAAGACTAATCAATCAATAATTTGTCTGTCTCATAATTGGACCATACAAACAATGCTGTATGCATGATGACATCATGATAGTGTTATGTGCATGGTGTAACTAATCATTCAAATAATGGCAATTTATACAATTATTATTTATGTGATGACATCATGGGTAGCATATTTTACTTCTCTTATCCCCCCCCTCCAGAGGTCTAAAGGTAACTAAATGCCATCAACTTAATCTAACGATTGAAGTAATTAACTGTTTCTTTGCACAATAGTTTGAATTATAAACTAATAAACCCACTTGCTCCTTGCAACCTATGAAACCCCAATAACTTTGGTTAAAACCAACCAAGTTTCGGGAGCTGTTTCAGTATAGATGCTGTGATGACCCAGAGTGTACCACAAATGTAACAAAATCCAAAATGTAAATAAATGTCCTTTGATGCCTCCAGCTTGGCCCCACTGTTCAATAATACTCAGTTGGAGATAAAACATGCTCAAAAATAGTCTTCAAAAGAAAGCAATACAGTCCGAATTTAATGAGCAGATAGAGGTGAAATAAAAAACCACACAAACTAAAATGATGTAATTTCTACAATGGAACAGGAGAAATATTTACCAAATTCAAGGAGATAACAAGGCACCATCAGTTGGAAGGATACCAACCAAGATAACTTCAGACCAAAATAAAATACGCTTTGTTTCCAGCATTTGCCAGTACACAGGTCCAAGCTCTTATTCAGTTGTCACAGCTGCAGCCCATGAAAAGGATCAAGGCCTTCTCCTCCCTTATCCTCTCCTCCTACGATGGGGAGGGGATGGGCCTGGATCCTCCTCTGATTGCTCAGTCAGCCTCTGCCCTTCCCCAGCCTCTTCCACAACCTCCAGAGCCACATCTCTACTCCCTGTTGCCTGTTCCTCCTCTCCCTCAGAGTCAGTCTCCACCAGGAGCATAACAGGTGCTAGTTTTGTTAGTGACTGGTAAAGCATATCATCCCAAAGGTACTTTTTCAAAAGGCAATTGGACTTCGTTTTTTCCTTGAAGATGTTTTGCTTCTCATCCAGGAAGCTTCTTCAGCCTCAACCCCTCATAGTTCAACCTCAAACTGTCTACCATGGACCTCACCCCATTCTTAAGAGGTCCTTAAAGGGGCATGCATAAACACACCAGCATGCCTACTGTCCCTTTCTTACTGTCCCCATTTATCTGTATTCACTTCCTTTGTTTATGTTTACGTTCATATCTATACTTGTTATCTTGTACATGTTTGACAAACAAATAAATAAATAAATGAAATAAATAAATATGCTAGTTTAGCTCCATAGGTGCCCTGGATGTGCGCCTCTTCTCCCATCTTACTTCTGTATAGTTGTGTGCATGTGTTTCTAAGTAACCTTCCCCAAAATGTATACTGTATTGCAGTTACTGATCACTTTTACTTTCCCATCCACCCTATCTGACCATTGTGGAGCTGAGCAGCATTCTTATAAATAGAGATGATGCTGGAAGCTACTATTCTGTTTCATTTTGCAGTGGCCCACTTCTCATTTAAAAGGTTAAAACAAATTTATGTACAAACATATATCAAAAATGGGAATGAACAGTTCCAGGGCAAAAAATCGTCCTGCATGTTTCCTTCCAGTTTTATTTCAATTTGGTGCAAGGACAGAAATTACACTTAAAGGCTTCAGGGAACTTCTCATGAACTTCCACGGTGGTCTTGCACTTAGTTAATGAGGAAACAGAAAGTCCTCTATTCCTCAACTCTCTCACTGATTAGAATAGAACAGAATTGTGATGACCCAGGGTGGGATACAAAACAAATGCAGTCACAGAAAACAGGGGAAGCCCCTTTTATTCCTTTACTTTGCTTCTAAGCTTCAAATATCCTTGATAGAAGACAAAAAACTCCCACATAAACAGTTACAAGTAGAAGGAAAAAGCAACACAAACCAGGCAAGATGAGGGCTGGAGGACATCAACAGATGGCAGAACACATACTGAGAAGGATGCCAAATTCAGAGAGGAACCATAAACTAGAGATCTTTCCAGGCTTTATTTCCAGCATTCACCTTTACACAGGTCCATCCTCTTATTCAGTTGTCACAGCTGCAGCCCATGAAGAGGATCAAGACCCTCTCCTCCCGAGGAGACCACATCTCTCCCTTATCCTCTCCTCCCTGTGTACCCTAGGATGGAGAGGGGATGGGCCTGGATCCTCCTCTGACTGACCAGCAGGCCTCTGCCCTTCCCCAGCTTCCTCCACAACCTCTGGATCCACACTTCCACTCCCTGTCAGCTGTTCCTCCTCTCCCTCAGAGTCAGTCTTCACCAGGGGCAGGACAAGAATAATAGTGTTGGAAGGGACCTTGGAAGTCTTCTAATCCAACCCCTACTCAAGCAGGAAACCCTATACTATTTCAGACAAATGGTTGTCCAAGCTCTTCTTTAAAAACTTTCAGTGTTGGAGCCTTCACAACTTCTGAAGGCAAGTTGTTCCACTGGTTAATTGTTCTCACTGTCATCAAATTTCTCCTTAATTCCAGGTTTCTTCTGTCCTTGATTAGTTTCCATCCGTTGCTTCTTGTCCTGCCCCCAGGTGATTTGGAGAGTAGGTTGACTCCTTCCTCTTTGTGCCAGCCCCTCAAATATTGGAAGACTGCTATATCACCCCCAGCCCTTCTTTCATTCAACCAGACATACCCAATTCCAGCAACTATTCTCTGTATGTATATTTATTTTGAGGTAAGAGGATTATAGGATTACAATCTAAATATTCTTTTTTTTTTTCTTGTCCATTAGTCAATTACATAACAATGGGAATGGCCTTCTGCTTCAGCTTCCTTGGCTTTCCAAGTTTCTATTCCATTGTAAGGGAAGATCTTAAAGAGAGTCCACTTCAGGTCTATCTTTTTTGAGTCTCTTATTTCTACTTTTATAACTGTTTGGTTTGGAACAGCAACCAAATAGGGCAATTACTGACTCCAAGGGATAGTTAAGGATGCAGAAAGAACAATTGCAACCAGGCTGCCTTCCACAGAAGACCTGTGAGTCAGAAAGTGGGCTGAGAAAATATCTACATACCCCCCACTTCCTGGCCATAAACTGTTTCAACTCCTTTCTTCCTGACAATGCCATAGGGCATCTAGATACAAGGGTTATTTTTCCCCACCTGTCATCACTCTCCACTGAACACCTAATTCTCACAGTGCTATGTATATTTACCCATGTAGTAGATCTATGTATAGTTTACCCATGTAGTAGGTCTGTCTAATCACACTCAGCCAAATAAAGTATTCAATTCAATTCAATTCAACCCAACTCAACCCAACCCAACTCAACTCAATACCTAGTATCCTACAAACAAGTAATAACTTCAATTAGCATTTTTGAAGTAATAACTTCAATTAGCAGAGGGCTGCAAAGCACTATGGAGTGGTATATAAGTCTAAATGCTCTTGCTATTTAATGATGGCCATTAAAATAAAAAAATAGAAGCTGTAATAGGGCACCTTCTCATTATCTTCTTAACTCCTTCTTCTTATTGGCATGATGATGAATGAGGATGAGGATGATGATGGTAGTGGTGATGATGATGATGATGATGATGATGATTCTGTTGCTTTGCATGTACACTAAGAGCTTCCACTCTGGAGACAAATTCCTGGTGTGTCTAATCACACTCAGCCTAATTAAGTATTCAATTCAATTCAATTCAATTCAACTCAACCCAACCCAACTCAACTCAACCCAACTCAACCCAACCCAACTCAACTCAACCCAACTCAACTCAACCCAACTCAACCCAACCCAGCTCAACTCAGCTCAGCTCAACTCAACTTAGCTCAACTCAATATCTAGTTTCCTACAAACAGGTAGGAATTTCAATTCAATTTTAAAAAGGTCCGGGGTGCCCAGCATGTAGGGCAGTATCCATGCATACCTCCTTGTGGACAATAGCTCTGGAGGATTTTAGACCCTATTAAGAAGCCTTGTTGCTTAAAGCCCCCCTTGAGAATTTTCTTAGAAACCTTTAAGTCTCTTTTCAAGTGAGCAATTGAGGATCACCTCTGCTTCACTGTATGTCATGAATTGCAAGTTGACAAAGCTTGTGTTTTAATCATGAGCACTTGAAGAAATGTTTTTCCCCACCCCCATCCCCATTGTTTCTCTTTTTGCTTCATACAAAGCATCAAGTCACAGCTTCTGTAGGTATTGTGAGTACAAAACACTCCACTGTGCTATAAATCACCCAGAAAGCAGCCGAGAAAAAGAAAGGACACGGGTCACTTAATTCAGCCAATATTTTTACAGTTTAGACATTGAGAGTGTTGGGGCAGGGTACTGAGGAAGAAAAGACAGAGAGAAAAAAAAACTATAACAAATGGGAGCATCAAAATCCAACACCCCTGCCATTACTAAACACTTTGTCATTGACTCTGAAAGCTTGCCGTGAATTAAGCTATGCAGTTGATAGCAATTTCTTGCCCTGATTTTTGAAAACACAAGGATGGAATTCAAATTGGAAATCACCAAAGACGGTGTCATACAACTTCAGAATGATAGGCCCAGCAAGCGCATCATTGAGGGTGCTGAATTAAATGCATTTTCTGGGTTTGAACACATCCTCAAGTAAATTAAACATCTGGCTAAACCACACACATCTAACGAAGTTTAATGCAAGTAGTCCTTATTTTATGACCGGTCACTTAGTTATGATGGATGAGAGGGCTGCAAAGCACTATGGAGTAGTATATAAGTCTAAGTGCTTTTGCTATTTAATGATGGCCATTAAAATAAAAAAAATAGAAGCTGTAATAGGGCACTTGTTGGTGATTTATGATACCAAACCTGGAAATATCTTATGCAAAGGATCATATAATTTAAGTTGAAAGACTTGATTGTGCTGAATTCCAGAATTTGGAATAGATGGTGTTCTCCTTGACCTCATCCAACAAACAGGAAACGACTACCTCCCTTAATCTTTGATTCTGTTGTCAAATTGTTTCATTTCTAGGTGCTGTGAGTCCATGGCTTTTACACATGAAATACAGCTGTCATAAGTGAAATATAGAAGAAAGGAAATTGTCATCTGATGATAAAGCAGCAAGAACTGAGCACCAGCTGGGGAGCATGTTTAAAGGCTAAAATTGGGATTGAAGATGCTTTGGTCTTCCAGATGTTATTAAACTATTGCTTGCAAGAACTCAACCAGAACAGCAAATGTTGAGCTTTTTTGTTTAACAACAGCAGAGTGGCTATCATATCTCCATTCCTGGACTGGAAGATGGATTCCTTTCATGCTTGGTTGAGTGCTAGAAATTGAGTAGAGCCTGTTTGGAACTGCCTTGTCTCCTGAAATATGAGCAACTCTTAGCTGAGCTAAGAGTTATCCTCTTCCTAAAAAGGCTGACAGAGAACCTCGAATTCTGCATTGCAGAATTGAACCAGTTCACAAAAAGGCTAAATATTAGCTTTGATTCATGAGCCATGTAGATGATATGGTTCTCCTTATCAAATAGAAGGTAACAAAAATGCTACCTGACTTGGGTTTTTTTGTTTTTTGTTTGTCAAGACAGAGCCTCAACCAGCACTGGAATCAGGGGAATCAGTGGAATAACTTGCCTTCAGTACTTGTGGGTGCTCCATCATTGGAGGAAGAGAAGAGACTAGAACAGACATTTGTCTGGATTAGTATAGTATCTCCTGCTTGAAAAAGGGGATGGACTAAAAAATAGCAATAGCACTTAAGATTTATATACTGCTTTACAGTGCTTTACAGCCCTCTCTGAGCAGTTTATAGAGTCAGCTTCTTGCCTCCAACAATCTGGGTCCTCATTTTACCCACCTTGAAAGGATGGAAGGCTGAGTCAACCTGGAGCCTGGTGAGATTCGAACTGCCAAACTACAGGCAGCTGGCTGCAGCAGAAGTAGCTTGCAGTACTGCACTCTAACCATTGTGCCATCAAGGCTCTCAAACCTCCAAGGTCCCTTCCAACTCTATTCTGTTATTTAATATTTAATTCTAATAATTCAGGGTTGTCAAACTCAAGGCCCGTGGGCTGGATCTGGCCTGCAGGGGAGGGGCTTAAACCTAGCCTGTGGGGCTGGCCTGGAAACAACAAAGGATCAGCCCATAGTGCCTCTTCAGATGTCATTCACCTGCTTGTACTTGAAGCTTTTGGTCCATAAAAAAATTACTCATTGTGGAGAAATCTAGGATAAATCTATCTCCAGGTGTCCTTTTCAGAATACAGTTGAGCTCCAGTGGTTGGCTATTATGGCACCAGTCCCCCTCCCCCTCGATGACTTTGGGTGATCCTGTTCTTTTCAACCTAAATTACTTCAGAGACTTATTAAAAGAGAGATACATTGTTCTGACCCAGGCTTCATAAACCGTAAATATCCACAAACTTGTTTTAAAAACAAAACCTATTTTATTGCAACGCTGGGAATTTTTTCATTCCCAGCCGGAATTAATCTCAAACAGTTCCCCAAGATAAGCACACACCTTTCAGCTCTATGAAGTGCTGCCAAAAACAGAAGTATCAAATTAACTAAAACAGAAACCAACCAAAGTGCAAGAAAAACCAACCAAAGTACGGAGAGCTTTCATGATGATTCTGAACCAATCAAACTATTTTGCTTCCTGCAAAGGTTTCATCATCTTGGCCTGACTTTTATCCCTTATGGGAGGTGCAATCACCTCCCAGCCTTACTCCTGAGACGCCCTTTTGTTTCAGCTGCTCTCCCTTCTAGCAGCTCTGCACACACACACACACTGGGAACAGTCTCCCCTTGTTCTTCTGCCTCGCTGCTGCCAGACTCTGAAGGCTCTGGAGTCAGCATCCCACTCCCAGATGGCCCTGGCCCCATCTCTGCATTGGACACAGGACCTTCGTCCAATTCCTCTGCAGACTGTCCGATTCTACTGCTGTCTGCACCAGCTGCTGGTGAATCACAATAGACATAGACACAGCCTTGAGCTCTTCGGATGGCAAAAACAAAGTAAATAAATAGAAGCAATGGTAGTGCAGTGGTTAGAATGCAGTATTGCAACCTAATTCTGCCCACTGCCAGCAGTTTGATCCTGACCAGCTCAAGGTTGACTCAGCCTCCCATCCTTCCCAAGTCAGTAAAATGGGGACCCACATTGTTGAGGGGCAATAGGCTGACTCTGTAAACCACTTAGTGAGGGCTGTAACTCACTGTGAAACAGTGTATAAATCTAAGTGCTATTGCTTTTATTATTGCAATTGTTAAATACTAGTTATTTACATTTACAGTGACTTTCCTTTCCCATTTATTTTTTCACCAGAAAAAAATACAATAAAATACTTCTCACTTTGTCCTTTTCATTGCATAAATCTAGTCCCCCCCAACCCTCTCCTTTTAGGTGTTTCATGATCTAACATTAGGTAAGAAGGGAATGTAAAAGAGCAGTGAGCATAATTAAAGACTTCTGAAATAGAAGGGAGACCTTTGATCTTCAAAGTCTCAAATTTATAGGCTGGTTTAGAAAAAAAAAAGTTTCAGCAAACCACAAAGGGAAACAAAAAAATTCTGAAAAGGCTATCCGATGTTTTTGTTAAATTATCTGGTGCTTCGTTAAATTATCAGTTGAAGTCATCAGTTCTCTGACTCTGTTGAAAGTAGCCTTGCCAATTAATCAGCTAATTGAAGGATGAAAAAAAAAAAAGGGCAAGAACAAAATCCTGGGAGATTTAGACACTTCTGAAAATGATTGTCAGGGTTTTGTCATTCGCCTAAGCAAATGTCTTTACACAAAAGAATAATCCCCGGTTGTGGAGAGATATCAGCTGCTACCATTTTGCCTCTTAGAAAGAGAAATTCGAAGAGGATATGCTGTCTCTGTTTTTTTGGGAGAGGGGGGAAAGTTGTTTCAAAGAATTGCTGATTAATCTTCACTTTTGTGGATATAAATATTCCAGTGCACACACAGCACATCAATCAATCATTGCAAATATATATTTTTTCCAAACAAGAAAGCTGGAGAACACAGTTAACTTGTCATTCTCATAGGGTGGAACCCCAGATGTCCTGTGATGAAACACCCTATTAAATGTTTTCAAGAAATAAAGCCAATTAAAAATACCTCCTACTTGAGATGACAACTCAGGTCAGGTTTTCTGATCAATCTAGACGTTTTGATGAAATTAGACTGTATTGGAATTAGTAAAAATGAAATGCCTCCAGCAGTGGTGGGATTCAAAATTTTTTACTACCGGTTCTGTGGGCATGGCTTGATGGGCATGATGTGGCTTGGGGGATACTGTAAAGGGGAAGGAATACTGTAAAATCCCCATTCTCTCCCCACTCCTGGGGGAAGGATACTGCAAAATCCCATTCTCTCCCCACCCCACTAACCTGCTTTCCAACTCCATTCTCCTGTGCAGTGCAACCAAAAAAGACCCAGGTGATCAGCTGGGACTCAATGGGAGGCAGAGAAGAGATGGGGTTGGCGGGGCCAGTCAGAGGTGACATTTGCTGGTTCTCTGAACTTCTCAAAACTTCCACTACTGGTTCTCCACAACTGGTCAGAACCTGCTGAATATCACCTCTGGCCTCCAGCATTTTTCTTTCTGGAAAAGTTAACAAAACAGTAAACTTTATCCCAAACTCTTATCTACTATGATGAAACAAGACAATGTTTGCTGGTTTATGTTTTCTTTGAAAGCCCCAGAATTTTGAACTATATTTGAAATATCTCCATGATTAGGTCACCTGGCTCTGAAGATGTGGAGGTTTTCTTGTCAAGAGTCTACAAATAAAGCTAACCAAGCGGTTGATTTCATTGTGCTGTTGCTATCACGAGAAGGAAAGGTGGGGTTTTAGGGGATTTTATGGTGTGGATTTTTAATGTTGTAAGCCACCCTAAATAACCTATGTGTGAGTTGGTTGGCCATATAAATTTGTATGTATGAATGAATGAATGGTCTGTTTATTTTGGCAGCAGCCAAAAAAGCCAATGCAATCCTAGGCTGCATGAATAGAGGGATTGAATCAAGGTCATACAAAGTATTAGTCTCCCTTTACAAAAGTCTTAGTATGACCACACTTTGAAATACTGTATCCAATTTTGGTCAGCACAATATAAAAATGATGTTGAGAGACTGGAAAGAGTGCAGAGAAAAGCAACAAGGATGATTAGACGGCTGGAAGCTAAAACATATGGAGAATGGTTGCAGGAATTGGGTATATCTAATTTAGTGACAAGAAAGAGCAGGGGTGACATGATAGCAGTGTTCCAATATTTAGAGGGTGCCACAAAGAAGACGGGATCCATTATTCTCCAAAGCACCAGAAGGCAGGACTAGAAGCATTGAATGGAAACTACTCAAGAGAGAAGCACCCTGGAATTAAGGAGAAATTTTCTGACAGTGAGAACAATTAACCAGTGGAACAACCTACCTTCAGAAGTTGTAGGTGCTCCACCACTGGAGATTTTCAGGAAGGGACTGGACAGCTATTTGTCTGATATGGTATAGGTCTCCTGCATGAGCAATGGGTTGGACTTGAAGACCTCCAAGGTTCCTTCCAACTCTGTTATTTTGTGTTTCATTTTCAAATGGATCGCTACTATTAGTTAACTTGGAATAAGAAATGGAAGAGCAATATTTGAAATCTGTTCTAGCAAAAGATATTAAAGATATCATATCTTTTGAAGCAAAGTACTTGGCATAAATGAATGAATGAATGAATTATAAATAAATAAAATTCATAAATAGATGTGAGATGCATCTCCTTTTTTTATTTTTCAAATCAAAGTTAATTTACAAGTATAGGACTTTTAGGCAAATGTACCACTACTTTTTCTTTCTTCCTTTTCTCCATTCTTCCTCTTCCTCCTCCTCCTCTTCCTCCTCCTCCTCCTTCTTTTTCTTCTTCTTCTTCTTTTTTTACAAATCCTACTACTGTATAAGGAAGCCCTGATAGATTTACCTTATTTGCTGTTACGGCTTAAGAAAGTTCAATAAGTCAACTGTCAGAGTTCAAGTCCCCTTGCAGGCTAAAGAATTTCAATTTCAAAGTACATGAGACTGAAGTCTTGAAACAGGAGCTCATCAAATGCTAATCATTTCTAACTCTTGAGCTGCAAAAAAAGGAGAAGGAAACTGGAGGGTCTGCTGCGAGGGCACCAAGCATCCCAGCAAAACTCTTGCACTCAATTAATTCTGCGGGGTGCAATAAGGATGATATGAAAGAACTTGGATGTGAATGAACAGACCATTTAAGGTCAGGGAAAGCCAAATCACCACCAAATTGCTTTCCGAGTAACTGGAGAATGGGCTGGTAAGCTTTCAATCTCATTGAGGTGACATCTCAAAACACAGGGCCTTTTTTTTTTTTTTCCTCAGCTGCAGACTTTGTGAGAAAAATAATCAGCAAGGCCCAAACTTCCAGAGGTCTCGTAGAAGAGATTGGATACAGGACAGAATAGAATAATAAGAGTTGAAAGGTCATTTTGTGAAAATGCAACCTTAACTCTTGAAGGACTTCTAGTCCACATTTTGCTCAAGCAGGAGACCCTATACTATTCCAAGGAAATGGAGTGTCCCAGTCTCTTCTTGAAAGCCTTTTGTTAAGTTCTGAGCATGGGCGCTAAGAATGGAGACGAGCCGGTGAAACGGTGAACTTCAAAACTCTTTATTAACATGGTGTAACGGCTCAGCTCAATGGCTGAAACGGCCCCCTTTATATAGGCAAGCTCTTAAGTATTTAACCAATGAAAACACAGGGAGTGCTAGCTCCGTTAACCAATAGGAGAGGCTCGTTAATAGCCAATCAGATTCTCCTGAACGGACCAATCCGCTGTCGCTATTATCGGCCAATCAGAAGTACAGGGCCAGAACCCTGCACTTTACTTCAAGCTCTCAATAATCTTTATTAAACACATTTATTCATTCACAACACCTTTAGTGATGGAGCATCCAGTCTTTTTAATGATCTTCTACCCGTTGTCCTCAAGAGTTTGGAGAACTTTTAGCAGGAGCCACATTTTCATAGATCAGCACTAATACAAGAGGTGATGGGGGAGAGAGAGAGAGAGAGGCAGACACAGACACAGAGACACAAAGACAGAGAGAGGGAGAAGAGAGGGGGAGTGAGAGAGGGAATGAGGGGGAAGAGAGAAAAGGGGAGAGGGAGGGAGGGAGGGAGGGAGAGAGAGAAACAGACCATCTTTGGGTCCAACCATCAACCGGAGATGGTATTCAGCAGGTTCTGACCAGTTCTGGAGAACCGGTAGTGAAAATTTTGAATAGTTCAGAGAACTGGTGGTAACCCTCCCCTTGGAGTGGGGTGGGAATGGAGATTTTACAGTATACTTCCCCTGCCACGCTCACCAAGCCACGCCCACACTAGTAAAAAAAATCCTGTCTATTCTTCCATTTTAAGACCTGATTACCTAAAGAATCACTTTTTTCTCCTATGTTCCCAGATTTAAAAATAGAGTTGATGGACACATGAGAGATCTTTCAAGGGTTTTGACCCAAAGTTATGGGAGTTTTTTACCTAGAAAAAGCTGCCCTCCGCTTTTTTTCTTTTGTTTTTACAACTGAGAGATGAGAACATCATCAGAGCTCTCAGCCTGCATCTGGTTGTAAGAACATCTACTCTAGTCTCCTCGGTCCTACAGTGACTGGCCGGGTGCATTCATGGAGCTCACAAACTCAAAAAAGAGGCAACAACCAAAGGCAACCCGAACCATTGAGCACCTGTCCATGTTGATTGAAAAAGTCCTCTTCTTGATCGTCCCCAGATTCCTTAGACTGAGTTTTGGTGGATGATCTAAAGTTCTAATTTTAATTTGCCTCCCTCCCCATTTCTGTACCATGCATCTTCTGTATTCTTTAGGCTACAGCTGGGTATCAACTGTCCTTCCAGGACATTATCCAGGATATTTTCTGCTCATCCTTTATCGAGCAGCAAAGAATCAGAGCTCTCCACATCATTTTGCTGCCATCTAGAGTAGCATTTCTCAATCACAGCAAATTGAAGGTGCGGAACACCCAGAATTCCTCATCCAGCATGGGCCTGTGTGATCTTGGGTTTTTTGGGAAATTCCCAACCTTCCTGCACACCCAAGGAACTTAAGGATTTCTGCTCAGGGGAACTCTCCTAGTGCTTGTTGAACATGCCTGTTCTGCAATCCAATATTCACTTACAAATAGGAAATCCAGAGTTTCCTCTGGATAATCAAAATTACAGCATTCTGAGAGTCCACACTGAGGTTAACCTTAACTCTGATGATGACTCCAACCCAAATCTAACTAAATGACCTAAAGCAGGAACAAAGTATTTATGCTTAATTATACTGTCTTGGCCGATGCTAGATTCTAGATTCCTGTAAGCATAAGGGGACCCTTCAGTACTTAGTGACTTGGAAGGTTTTCCCAACAACTCAGAATGAGTGGGTTGACCATGGCCATGTTAGAGCCCCTAAACTTTTAAAATGCTTCCATAATCTGTATTCTAACAAACCCAAATGACATTTTTCTGTTGTATGTCTCTTCTGTCCCTGTTTGCTTTGTTTTACAGGACTGACATCACTGTTCAGGGAGGGCAGCATGTCAGGTCCATTATTGTCTCCTGCCATTCTGTTGGAAGGAGGGGTGGAGGGAAGGACTCCGGGCACTTTTTCCATGCTTTTGCCTTTGCTGTAACAGCTTGGGAATGAGGGAGGGGGAATTGTCTTCAGACATGAAGCAGACATGAAGCAGACTCCTTCCCAACTGGTTTCAGCTTGTTTCCAAGGACTTCATGACCTGAGAGTGGACGGTTATCTGCCTAGCACCTCAGGGTTCTCAAAACAACCTTCTGGCATCACATTGACTTCCAATGGACTGGTCGGGGTGGGGGTGGGGGTAGGGTTTGGAGAATGGAAGAAATGCTTTTGTGCTTTGCATGGGAACTTCAGTTTCCACTTGACTTTTCTGCAACCACTAAAAGTTCTTTTGATTCAACTCAATGGAGTCAAGAGTTTTGCTTCCCTGAGGAACCAGCTGGGGCAGGTCCTTACATATACTTAGTATTCAGGGGCTTACTTCTAGATGTTTTGGGTGCCCCATCACTGGAAGTTTCAAGAAGAGACTGGATAGCCATTTGTCAGGAGTGTAAGAGGGTCTGCTGCTTGAGAGGGAGTTGGACTAGAAGACCTCCAAGGTCCCTTCCAACACCTATTATTCTATGCTAGGTATTCCATCATCTCAAAGTGGAAGAAGATCCTAATCCTTTTCATCTTTCCACACTGTTTCCTACTATCATTCTCACTGGTGATAAAGCACAGATGTTGAGATATATGACTTTGTTTCCCTGTTTCCAAAGGCTAAATGCAAAATAATCTCCACAGTCTTTGACACACCTATTTGCTTTTGTAAAGACCTACATCTCACCCAAAGGTTTCCCCCCAAACAAAATTTCATCCTGCCCCTTACCAAGGGTTTGGAGGCTGAACTATGCCACCCAGGGGAAAAAGCATGCTACTCCTTGTCTTCTCCTTTCTATGTACCAACACCCATATTGTGTCTTTCATGCAGCGTTCCATATGTGACTGGGAAGTAAGCTGCTTAATTCCATTTAATTACATTACCAAGTTGCTTCACCATCCATTTTTCAGCTTGCCAGCTGAGACCGGGAGATAGGCCTCAAGGTGGCCAGTTAGAGATTGGCTTGCTTCAATAATTTCTTCCTCATTCTCTAGAGACTTTCACAGCCCTGCTTATAAGGGGAATGCTTGAGAAGATCAGAGGACAGCTAGTCTAATCAAATAGCAAAGCTTGCTTGGATTAAAAGGGAAACATAATAAAACAAAACAAAGTGAGATTGGTTCCAGAGCATCATTGGGAGCAGTCAAAATGGTCAAGATGGCAGCCATGGCCATTTCTTTTTTTTAAATGGGTGATACAAAATAAAAATCCCTTCTTGAATTTTTTCTACCAAGCTCGGTGGAAAGTTCCACTCACTTCACTTCCTGTCTCATTCATAGCTCCAGTGTCAGGGCTTCAATTTGCATTTATGGGTCCTGCACCTCGAGGCAGCTGCACTCTGCTCTCAATTCAGTGGCGTCAAAAAAGACATCAGGAATTTTAATTTAATCCAAATGCAGTTTTTGACACAGCAGAAATGGGGCAAAGTGTTGAAACAGTGGAATAATGAATGCAAATCCTTGGACCTTGATTAGTTTCTCATTGCCCAAAGACCTGTCTGAATACAACCATCGTGGTCCTGCACCAAAGCTGATGGATTGGTTGTGTCTTTTAGTCCCTTTTTTATAGACTTTCTAAGCATGATTATGGAAAACGATCAGTGGTGCGATTCAAAATTTTTTACTAATGGTTCTGTTATGGACTAAGCCAATGCATCAGTAACAACCCTAATAGCTTTACTTTTACAGCAGGCTCGTAATCCTGCACTTCTCATTGGCCCACGAATAGCGAATCTTGATTGGTCGTTTCTGACCAGTCCGATTGGCTGTTAGCGGGTCTCTCTGATTGGACTCTTGTTAGAGCGGTAAACTCAAATCACTGGTTGTTTTGACAGCAGCCAGCTCTATAAAAGAGCTGCTGCCGCCCAAGTATTTGCTCTGTTCTGAAGTCACGAATAAAGAGTTGAAGTCACAGTTCAATGTCTCGTCTCCATTCCTTGAGCCCATGCTCAGGACTTAACACTGGCGACGAGGATGGGATACGGAGACAATAGAGCTGACTAAGTACTCATCGAACAAGACAGAGTACGTGGCTGAAGAGCACACGCAACAAACGGCAGAATGACCAGCGGCACCATACCACCCGCTCCATTTGACCTGGCAAACGAAGACTGGGACTCATATATAGACCGTTTCCAGATGTTCCTAGAGACCAACAATCTGAAGGATGCTACGCCTGGCAAGAAACGAGCAGTGTTCCTGACCTACTGCAGCCCTGCCGTTTTCAAAATGGCTAAAGCACTTGCCAAACCGGCAGAAGTAAAAACCATGGATTGGGATAACCTCGCGCCAATCCTCTGGACCCATTACGCACCCGCAGTACCTACACTGATACGAAGACACGAGTTTTACCAGAGGGACCAACGGAAAAACGAGAGCATTGGGGACTTCGTAGCTGACCTCCAGAACCTAGGAGGCCTCTGTGGTTTTGGACACACGGCACAGAGTAAACTCATGGCAAAAGGAGACATCAGCCTTGCAGATGTCATCACTGACGCTACTGCCGTAGAAGCAACCAGGAAGTCAGCCGCTCGAATGCGCTGAGCGAACGGACTGCACCGCCAACTCGCTAACGCTAGTCCGCTCTCCTCTGAGACGCACGTTATTACCACCCATCATGAAGAGCTCGAGTCATCCTCAGACAGTGAGGAAGAGGAGGTCAACCGGCTCCACTCGGAACGAGAGCAAAGGAACCAGAGACTCTCGCGCCAATGTGCTGGTTGCAGGGCAAACCACCCATGATCGGACTGCAAATTCCTCGACGCACTCTGCCGTTCCTGTGGGAAAAGAGGCTACATTGCAAAGGTCTGCAGAAGCAAGAGAGAGTCCAGTCCAAGCCGAAGGGAGAACAACCTCCGTGGGGAGACAGGCAAACCACCTGGAAATCGGGACCGCCTGAACCACCAATGGAACAACCACTACTACTACAGAAATCGAGCACCTGCCGCTTCAACAAGACGAGAAGAGGCGCACCAAACTATTATTATCGGCCACGCTTCATCGCTAGATGCAAGAAAGATCCACATAAAGGTCAATATTGAGAATTGACCATGCGTGATGGAAGTCAATTCGGGATCGTCCCTATCGATGGTATCCTGGAAAACCCTCAAACAGCTGATCCCTGCCATCTGTCGCCAGGACCTCAGCACTCAAAGAATCATCCTAAAAGACTACCAGGGAAACAGAATTCCAGTTGTCAGTTCCAGCCACATCCAAGTATCCTTCAAGAGCCGCACCGCGACGCTTCCCCTGACTGTCATCGATCGTGACCAGCCCAGTTTGTTAGGGTTACAGTGGTTCACCCCACTCAGAATTGAACTAGCTGGCATACACCAAACCGGAAGCGATGACTGGGAAGAGGCCCTCATCCAGGAATTCCAGGACGTGTTCATAGGAACATTAGGCAAGTACAAGGGGACCCCTATATTGTTTAATCTCAGCCCCGATGTAGCTCCCATTCATCTTAAGCCTCGTCGGGTGCCTTTCGCCCTCAAGCCAAAGATTGACGAGCAGCTAGATAAATTAATAGCCCAGGGTGTGTTGGAACCGATTGACCATGCCCATTGGGAAACTCCAATAGTAACGCCCATAAAGCCAGATGGCTTGTTAAGAATTTGTGGGGATTACCGGGCCACCCTAAATCATGCCCTTCAACAGAGCGCTTACCCAGTATCGGTGGTCCAACACCTTCTTCACTCCCTGGGTGGTGGAAAAATATTTGCGAAATTGGACTTAGCTCAGGCGTACCAATAGCTACCCGTAGACGCGACGACTGCAGAAGCCCAGACAATAGTTAAACATAGAGGTGCCTTCAAGTGCAACAGACTCCAATTCGGAGTAAGCGTGGCGCTGGGCATTTTCCAAAGTTTGATGGAGAGACTATTACAAGGCATAAAAAGCGTCATGCCTTATTTTGATGACATCTTAATAGCTGCCCCTACAAAAGAGTTATTAGTACAATGACTCAGAAAGGTTCTTCAAAAAATTTAAAGACGCTGGCCTGAAAGTAAAAAGGGACAAGTGTCAACTTTGTATGGAAAAAGTGGAGTTCCTGGGATACCTTCTCGACAGACAGGGAATCCACCCCACCGAAAAAAAACTAACTGCAATCAAAAACGCCCCAAGACCTAGAAATAAGACAGATCTCCAAGCCTTCCTGGGACTCATTAACTTTTATAACATCTTCTTGCCCCAGAAGGTGACCGTAGCCGAGCCCCTACATAGACTTCTTGACAAAAAGGCTTCCTGGGTCTGGGGACGGCGTGAAGAACGAGCATTTCAACAAGTAAAAGACCTCTTAACTTCTGATGCTGTATTGATACAATACAACGAGATTCTACCCTTAACGGTTACCTGTAACGCCTCACCATTTGGAGTGGGAGCCATTTTAAGCCATGTCCTGCCAAATGGTAATGAGGCACCTATTGCGTTCTTTTCGAGAACTTTGTCTAAAACTGAAAGGAACTATAGCCAACTTGATAAAGAGGCTCTCGCCATTGTATCTGCAATTAAACGTTTCCATGAATATGTGTATGGGAGACCCTTTGCCATAATTACAGACCACAAGCCACTACTTGGTATTTTGGCGGGAAACAAACCAACTCCCCACATCTTATCACCAAGAATGACACGTTGGTCGGAATTTTTAGCCGCCTACGATTACCAACTACAACACCGCCTGGGGAAAGCCATTCCCCACGCTGACGCTTTGAGCCGCTCTCCACTACCAGACGTCATAGATGACGCAGCTCCAACCCTAGCCGTATTGCAAATCAAAACTCTTAAATCGCCACCGCTGACCACTCGAGACATCGCCTCAGAAATGAAAAAGGACCCTTCTTTGGCACGAGTCCTCAGCTGGATGGAACGGGGTTGGCCGGACAGCGCACCCAACGACCCTTTCAAGCCATTCAGAAATCGACAGACAGAACTATTCTCCCAAAAGGGCTGCATCTTGTGGGGAGACAGAGTTGTAATCCCGGAGAAATTGCAACATAAAGTTTTAAAAATGTTGCACGATGGACATCCAGGCATCATGCGGATGAAGGCATTGGCCAGGAGTTACACATGGTGGCCTGGTTTAGACAAGCAGATAGACACCTGGGTAGCGACGTGCAGCAAATGCCAGGAGACTCGCTCTGCTCCTCCAAAAACACCTCCAACTCAGTGGAAAACGCCTCGAGGTCCCTGGTCCTGTATCCACATCAATTTTGTGGGACCCACAAGAGGACACACTTTCCTTCTAACCGTGGATGCCTATTCTAACTGGCTCAAGGTCCACAAGATGAAAAGCACCACCATGGAGGCGGTCATTAAAAAACTGAATAAGCTATTTGCTACCCATGGATTGCCGGATGTCTTGGTCTCCGATAATGGCCCCCAATTCACTGCCCTGGCATTCGAACAGTACCTGGCAGACCGGGGCATCCGCCATGCCTTAACATCACCAGCTCACCCTGCGGCCAATGGTAGGGCTGAGCGAATGGTTTAATTTGTAAAGAGGACTTTACACAAAACGGTGACATTGACAACAAAATAAACTGGATGCTTCTCCTCCAACATATTATCCAAAGCAGCACCACAAACAGAACCCCAGCTGAACTCCTGATGGGCCGGAAACTTTGCTCATATCTCAATCGCCTCCACCCTGCTTACACGCCTGAACAACCCTTGGGATCCAGCAGCAAGTGTTGATCATTCTAGGAAGGTGACCCCGTTTTTGCGAAAAACTTCTCGGGCGACCTATTGTGGGTCCCCGCTACCATAACGCAACTTATGGGACCCCGATCCTATCGTCTACAAACTGCAGATGGTAAAATGTGGAAGCACCACATAGACCAACTTCGTTCCAGATTAGCACCTACTCCCATCTCATCCCCTGAATCTCCAATTGGGGGGGGGGGACATTGAGGCGGCCGAAAAAGAAATAACAGATGATTTAACAATTGAAACCCAGCAGTCTACACAACCAACCATGGGATACTCACCGCCAGAAGGAGAACCGAGCCGAGGAGTGGCCTTGCTGTGTGACAGCACCACTGTCAACAGATCCAGGAAACCCAGAGGACAGCATTGGCGAGAGCAGAGAGAACAGTCCTGAGCCATTCAACAAAACAGCGGGACCGTTTTCGCCACCCAGCTCAGCAAGCAGCCCACCGGAACCAGAGCCAGGACAGAAACCAGTGGAACAACGCAGATCAAGCAGACAGGTGAAGCGACCTGACTACTTATGAGAATACATCACCCCACCCCTCAGACAGAACCTAGGGGGGAGGGGTGTTATGGACTAAGTCAACGCATCAGTAACAACCCTAATAGCTTTACTTTTACAGCAGGCTCGTAATCCTGCACTTCTCATTGGCCTGCGAATAGCGAGTCGTGATTGGTCATTTCTAGCCAGTCCGATTGGCTGTTAGCGGGTCTCTCTGATTGGACGCTTGTTAGAGCGGTAAACTCAAATCATTGGTTATTGTGACAGCAGCCAGCTCTATAAAAGAGCTGCTGCTGCCCAAGTATTTGCTCTGTTCTGAAGTCATGAATAAAGAGTTGAAGTCACAGTTCAATGTCCCGTCTCTGTTCCTTGCACCCATGCTCAGGACTTAACAGGTTCTATGGGTGTGGCTTGGTGGGTGTGGCAGGAGAAGAATACTGCAAAGTCTCCATTCCCTCCCCACCCCACTAACCTGCTTTCCAGCTCCGTTCTCCTGTGCAGAGCAACAAAAGAAGGCCCAGCCAATCAGCTGGGACTTGGGAGGCAGAGAAGAGATGGGGGTGGGGCCAGTGAGAGGTGGGATTTGCCGGTTCTCTGAACTACTCAAAATTTCCGGTACCGGTTCTCCAGAACTGGTCAGAACCTGCTGAATACCACCTCTGAAAACGATTCATTGTGAATCCCAAATGTGCTCTTTCAAATAGTCATTAGACATTTTTTGGTTTTTCTTTGAAGATGCTTCGCTTCTCATCCAAGAAGCTTCTTCAGTTTTTATTCAGTGAGAACTCAAGAAGCTTCTTGGAGGGGAAGCAAAACCGGATCAAGGAAAAACCAAGAAAATCCAGGTGCCTTTTGGAAAAGGTCTTTTAGGACAACCATCCCATGGACAATTGAGAATCTCCATAGAGATTCATTGTGAGTCATGTGACAGATGAAAATTATGCTGTAAATCCCCAAAGGGCCCAATCTCACTCCTGCTAACTTGTATGAAGTTAGCTCTACCACTGAGGGCCTCATATGACAGAAAACAAAAAGCTGAGGGGGGTCCTCGGTGTTCTCTGAGTTTGTTTGTTTTCTTGCAGGTTTTTCATTGCCCTAACTAGGTAACCACATCAGTACTAGAAGGGAGGGGGAGTTACAAAGAGGAGGAGGAGGACGGTTGAGAAGTTTCACCTTAATTCCAGGTTGCTTCTTCCTTGATTCACTCCTTAAGTGAAGCGGATGACTGGACTGCAGGCAAGCCCTTAGTCAGAATCTAGTCACTGAAAAGCTGACAATGAATTTCATTCCAAATAGCATTTCAAAGTGAATCTGGAAACTCCTCCTGGGGAAAGAAATAGCCCAAACCGCTGAAGGATGCCAAAAGAACTACAGTGAGGCAAAGAGAATTTCTCAGCTTAGAGGCATCAATTGGAGAAAATAGAAGGTAGCTTAGAATTCTGTACAAGGTCAAGCTGCTGCACTTGAACCTCAAAGTGAAATGCTACAGGACAGATAATCATCTTAATCGAAGATAACATGGTTACAAGGGGTAAGTTGCAATGCTGAAATATTTTCCCCCCTATAATAATAGAAAATGGTAAAAGCAGGGATGTGATAAACAAATCTATAGAAAGAAATCTTGGTCCTAAAATTTATTAAAGAAGAAGGGTCAATGTATTTTCCAAAGCACCAGAAGGCAGGACAAGAAATAACAGATGGGAAATAATCAAGGAGAGAAGCAACCTGGAACTAAGGAGAAGAAACTTCCTAAGAGTGAGAACAATTAACCAGTGGAATGGCTTGCTACCAGAAGTTGTGGGTGCTCCATCAGTGGAGGTTTTTAAGAAGAGATTGGACAGCTACTTGTCTGGAATTGGATAGGGTCTCCTGTTCAAGCAAGGGGTTGGACTAGAAGACCTTCATGGTCCCTTCCAATTCTATTATTCTAAGTTCTATGTATCCAAGCTAGGAACAAGCTGGATATGTTATACACTAGAACTCTTGAACCACTAGAAATGTTTGGGGACAGCAGTGGTGGTATTCTACCAGTTCAGCCCGGTTATGCCAAGCCGGTAGCAGTGATGAGCACCTGTTTTCTCCACTGTTCTGCTGTTGAGCCCACCCACCCGCCTAGGCTCCCATATTCACCTTTATCCTCTGAATTTGAAGCACAGCTGCTTTGCGTGGCACAGAATAGTGCCGCGAGGCAGCTGCTGAAGCAACTGGGACTGTGCAGGCTTGCAGGAGGCGACTTAGAACACCTCAGCGCCTGTGCAAAGTGTGTGTTTGGTGTACCTGCATGCATGCAAAATGTACACATGTGCAAAGCCACGCCTACCAAACCGGTGGTAAACATATTTGAATCCTACCACTGGGGGACAGCCTCTGAAATAGTGATAACTTTACTAAAGCCAATTGATGTCAGTGGATCAAGCCAGTGGAATGGCTTGCCTTCAGAAATTGTAGGTGCCCCATCACCGGTGGCTTTTAAGAAGAGATTGGACAGCCACTTGTCTGGAATGGTATAAGATCTCCTGCTTGAGTAGGGGGTTGGACTAGAAGACCTCCAAGGTTCCTTCCAACTATATTCTGATTGATTGATTGATGTAGATGACATCATGATACTGTAGATCCACAGTAACGGCAGAAAGATAAGCATAAAATGAACATTCGGCTGAGCTGTCCTTACAAATGTTCAGGCCAAGCTAACATGCAAAGCCACTCTTCTTCCAGAGTCACATTTGATTTTCCTCACTTTCTTTGACTAGAAAGTGGGGTTGGACTAGAAGACCCCCAAGGTCCTTTCCAACTCTGTTATTCTGTTAACTCATCCCGGTCTGTCCTTGGATAATTCATAACCATCTATAACCAACTCCACCAGGTTGGTGTGTTGGGGGTAAAATTGGGAGAGTCAGGAGTTTGTACAACACCTGCTGGATCTCTTAAAGGAAAACAAGAGAGACAAAAATCCCAGGAACAAATAAATAGGTATTTTTTATTATTTGGGCATCTCTGTGCCTCTTATAAATCTTCCAATCCGGATCAGACAGAGATGAGAGAAGGATGAAAGAATGCAGTAAACCTTAACTCATTTCTAATGTAATTTTTGTATTGATTTCCCTTAGTATTTTTTAGCAGGCTTATCTCATCGGAATAAGTTATTGACTATGGAATTCAGCAACATAACGGCAAAGAAATGTTGGATCAACCATTCCTTTTTATAATATTCACTTTGTGCCTTACCTACTGGTCCACTTGCAAAAAATGATTTTGAATGAGCTTGCAGGAGTTTTATGTTGAGCAGGTTAATGGCTGCACCATTATTATTGTTGTTGTTGTTTTTTTAAAAATATACCCTCCTTTAAGAAGCAACATCATTAGTGCATGAAACAGACTGACAGAAACTTATTAACCTTTCTTTAAGAAATACGGGCAAAAATTTTCACCAAAGGAATGGCGGAGAGCAGGATACATATAAGCAAAAACTGGTTTCTACCAGGTTGAATAAATTGGCCACAATCCTTGTTTCTTTCCCCAAATATTATCATCTAATGGGAGCTAGGATGGATGCCTTTTCTGCGACAGCCCCTGCCCTATGGGATTTTTTGAAGTTCAGCAGCCTCCCATCTTTTTAGCCTCTTGTCAATCAGAAAGGTTGGCAGTTCAGCAGTTCGAATCCTTAGTGTCGCGTAACGGAGTGAGCCTCGGCAGCTTCTGTCAACCTAGCCATTCGAAAGCATGTGAAAAAAGCAAGTAGAAAAATAAGGGCCCCTTTGGTGGGAAGGGAACAGCATTCCATGCACCTTTGAAGGCATTTAGTCCTGCTGGCCACATGACCACAGAGACGTCTTCGGACAGTGCTGGCTCTTCGGCTTTGAAACAGAGATGAGCACTGCCCCTTAGAGCTGGAAACGACTACCACATTTCCTTTGCCGTTTTTAACGTTATTAAAGACCTGACATTTTCTTCAAACATTGAGAACTTAGATGATTGCACATTACAACTGATTGGCACCAGGTTTCTGTTATTTTTAATGCTTTTGTATTTTAACTTTATGTTTTATAGTTTTAAAAATGTGTCTTAAATTTTGGAGATCAAGTTTGGTCTAGTGGTTAAGGTACCAGGCTAGAAACGGAGAAACCGTAAGCTTTAATCCCATTTTAGTCATGAAAGCCATCTAGGTGGTTTTGGGCCAATCACCAGGCGATTTGAGTTCTAGTCCCGCATTATCCACCAAAGCCATCTGACTCTCTCTCTCTTTCTCTCTCTCTCTCTCTCCATTTATCTGCTACATAATAATAGAAGATAAACCTTCTGCCTGAAGCAAGGAGTTGGATTAGAAAACCTCTAAGGTCCCTTCTAGCCTCACGATTCTAAATTGGAATGACTGAAAGTATTCTGAGCAGATAAAGTATGAAATTTTGCATTCTCTTCAAAAGGATAGAGAATCTTAGAATGGTAGGGCTGGAAGAGAGTACCAATACAAAATTATAGAATTACAGAATAACAGAATTGGAAGAGACACTGGAGGTCTTCTAGTCCAACCCCTGCCGAAGCAGGAAGACCCTATACCATTCTAGACAAATAGCTGTCCAGTCTCTTCTTGAAAACCTCCAGTGATGGAACACCCACAACTTCTGAAGGCAACTTCTGTTCCACTGGTTAATTCTTCCCATTGTCAGAAAACTCCTCCAAAGTTCTTGGTTGGATTTTTCTTCAATGATCTTCCATCAGTTGCTTCTTGTCCTGCCTTAAGGCTCTTTGGAGAATAGGTTGGCCCCTTCTTCTCCACTGTTTTTATGTTTGTTTCTGATTGTTTTTGATACTGTACAATCATGAAGTGGATGATTGTACAGTATGCAGGAAAAGCAATTAAATCATCCTTGAGAGGTGGCTGTCAGCTGTGAAGTGGATCACCTGGTGGTTGTTAAGCTCAGAAGCTGGCTGGGAAGTTCACAAATTGATGATCATGTGATCCCAAGGATCCTGCAACCATTATAAATGCACACCAGTTGCCAGGCACCCAAATTTTGATCATGCAACCATGGGGATGCTGCCACGCTCATCATTGTAAGGACTGGTCAAAAGTCTTTTTTTTTTTTCCCTCCCCAGTGGTGTTGTCACTAAAGTAGATATAGGACAATTGTGTATTCAAATTATGGAGTTCCAGAAAGAACCCCAACAATTCCAATATGACTGGCTGCAACCTTAAACACTCAAAGAGCCAGTTAGATCCGTTTCCCACAGTACAGAAAACACCGCGAGCCAATAATTTAACAACTGGTGTGACTGGGTGGGCATGGCCAACTCCACATCACTCACTCCCACCCAGTCACCTCCTGTTCTGGAATAGGGAACAAGTCTCCATTCCCTGCCATCATCCTTACCTTCTCAGGCCAGGCAAGGAGTGATGGGGAAGGGAGGGGCCAGCCAGTGGTGGGATCAGCCAATAGGGAGCTGCAGCAGGGGGCCATAAGAGCTACATGTGGCTCCAGAGCCTCAGGTTGCAGACCCCTGGTATAGGGGTACCAGGAACAGGGTTTGGAGTAGGAGTTGGGCTAGAAGATCTCTAAGGTTATGACTCTGCTTTCCAACTCGTTTTTCTGCTAAAGTAGACTCAGAATTGCGAGCAATATATTCAATCAATTGCAATTTTCTAAACTTTGCACCAAATATGCAAAGCATGGCAAGGCAGCTGAGTACACAGGGACATGAGGGAGCAGGCTTTTTTGACCCCCTAACCCAATTATTCAGGCTTGTATGCCTCTGGGGTGATGGGGAAATTACTAGCTGAACAGCTGTGGGCAAAAACATGAAATTTTAGATAATGCTTAAAACTCACTGGGGAGAAACTCCCTTCAAGTTACTTTCTAAATTAACCAAATGCAAATATTGTCTCTTGGCATTTATCTGTAATTTGAAAACTGTCTTCAAGAAAGAAAAGAGATACATAGGAAATGTCAGAGACACCAATGATTTTTTAAAAAAAACCTCAGCATTTTTGCAAAAAAAAAACCCTCCTCCAACAAAAAGAAAATGCTAAATTTAAAAAGATGAGATGGGAATGATATGGCAAATTACTTCAAATATTTATGCAGGCTGTTTGTTGCAAAGTCATACAGATCAGAATCTATTAATTCATCTATAGATAAGTTCCTTCTACCCAGTTATGTGCAGAAGAACAAGGAAATTAGAAAATGAATTAATAGGGAAGAGAAACTCATGCAGAGACATTTGAAGGATGCAGCACTTTCATTCCAATCATCAAAGCAGTATTCCTCTGTCAGGACTTCGATCCTTGAAAATATCTATGGAGATTCTCCATCATCCAGGTCATGGTTGTCCCAAAGGTGCTTTTTCGAGAGAAAACTGGACTTGCTTTGTTTTTCCTTGAAGAGGTTTCACTTCTCATCCAATAAGCTTCCTCGGCTTCTGAAGGAATGGCAGATAATTCCACCAGAACTGAAGAACTGAAGAACTGAAGAACTGAAGAACTGAAGAACTAAGCTATGATTTGTTTTATTGAACAAGCCACTATTAGTCTATGGAGATCCTCTGTCGTCCAGGTCATGGTTGTCCCAAAGGTGCTTCTTCTAGAGAAAACTGGACTTGCTTTGTTTTTCATTGAAGAGGTTTCGCTTCTCATCCAATAAGCTTCCTCGGCTTCTGAAGGAATGGCAGATAATTCCACCAGAACTGAAGAACTGAAGAACTGAAGAACCGAAGAACTGAAGAACTGAAGAACTGAAGAACTAAGCTATGATTTGTTTTATTGAACAAGCCACTATTAGTCTATGGAGATCCTCTGTCGTCCAGGTCATGGTTGTCCCAAAGGTGCTTTTTCTAGGGGCAACTGAGTTTTCTTTGTTTTTCTTTTAAGATGTTTTGCTTCTCACCCAAGAAGCTTCTTCAGTTCTTAAACCCCTTGCTCAAGCAGGAGACCTAAGAGCTGAATCCCAAGGGTGCTTTTTCAAAGGGTGCTTTTTCAAAAGGCAACTGGATTTTCTTCTGAACTGGAAAAGCTTCTTAGAGGAGAAGTGAAACATCTTCAAGGAAAAACAAACTCGAGTTGCCTGTAGAAAACACACCTTTGAGACTCAGCCCCTAGGGCTTCCTGCTCAACTGAAGAAGCTTCTTGAATGAGAAGTGAAATGTCTTCAAGGAAACACAAAGAAAGTCCAGTGTTGCTGCTAGAAAAAGCACCTTTAGTACAATGTCACAGTGAAAATACCAAAGGGGTAGAATCTGCAGTATGTCAGTACAGGTGGTCTTCAATTTATGATCTAAACTAGGACTAGAATTTTCATAGCTAAGTGATCTAGTCATTAAGTGAGTTAGATCCAATTTTGCAACATTTTGCTATGGTTGTTAAGTGACTCATATGGTTGTTAAGCAAATCCAGCTGCCCCCATTGACTTTGCTTGTGGGAAACCAGCTGAGTGATCGTGTGATCCCAAGAGACGGCAATCGTCATAAATACATGCTGGCAGTGCCAAGCACCCAAATTTTGATCACACGACCACCGAAGTGCTGTAACAGATATATTTTTTCACTGCTGTAATAACTTTGAACAGTCATTAAACAAATCATCATAAGTCAAGGACCACAGTTCAATGTTGCTGTCAACTCGTAAAGCATTCCTGGCTTGCTCTTGAGTTGCTATAAAAAGGAGGGGTGGAGATCTGATGGAGCAGTTCGTTGCTATGACCAGAAGTGCTTTGTTGGAGAATGTGATTTATGACACACCCTGGGAGGAATGGGGGGAAACAGGGTCATGGGTGAACAGTAAATTACATAGGGCAGAGCTGACTGCACTTAGGAAAAGTGCTGACATGTTGCTCCTAATAAATAATTGGATTTCTTTTGAAACTTGGCTCGAGGCTCATGAATTAATTAGGGCATTCGTTGGAACCCTGACAATTGCTTTCATTGTTTGCTTTCCCCCCACCCATTCCCTTCAGCAGATACCTCTGCCACGTTCAGCAGATGTTGTGTTTTCCTGGCCTCAGTATTCTCCATCTGTAAAATGGGAACACCTATTGGTCATTTTTCATCTAGGTCTATAGGCCACTTGGTAAGTTGTGCATTAGAATCCTTGCCAGTTTAACATTTGCAGAGGAAATTACACATGGATTCTGGTGCATCTACAAATGTTCGCACCTGGTTCTTGTTTAATGACTTTTTCTTTCCCTGGATATTCTCAAATAGACTGCAGCAAAATCCAGACCCTGCCTACGAATGAATGTGTGCGTTCATTCCTGCCTTTTAAATCCTTGGGAACAATTTTTCCAGCCCAAAGGGATCTGGAGGGATCAATATGTTCATTTCTCCAGTTGGCATCAGGACTTGTACATTTTTTTTGTTTTCAAGGTTTTACTTTGCTAAAAAATGAGGCCAACTAAACACCAGGTGGGTCTCAGTACTGGGAAAGACACTCTTGAAGTCTTCAAAGCAAATTCCTGAGCTTCAACTAGTTACATTCAAAGGGTTAGCTAACGGCCATCTTGCATGAGAAGCCGAGAAAATCCAAGTTAGGGCAAGGTGGCTGATGTTAAATTCCTGGCCAATACCCCAGTTCTTCCCCTCAGGACTCCTTCCACTAATAATGGCTGATGATTTTCCATCCAGCTGGAATAATGTCATAGAAGAAAAAAGTAATGACATTATCAGCAGGCTTCATAATGTCCTTGGGGGAGGAGTGTGCCAAGCAATCTCTTCTGCAAAGATTAAATGATCTTGAATTCCAGATGGAAGTTCAGAGAGGAAAGCAGAATTTAGAAAGAAAAAGGGTTTCGGGTAATGGCTGGTTGTCTGTCTGTCTGTCTATCTATCTATCTATCTATCTATCTATCTATCTATCTATCTATCTATCTATCCTCTCAATCTATCATCTCAATTTCTCTATCATCTATCTTATCTCTATCTCTATCTTTATCTATCATCCATCATCTATCTCTTTATCTCTATCTATCTATCTATCTATCTATCTATCTATCTATCTATCTATCATCTATATCATCTATCTTTCCTCTCAATCTATCATCTCAATCTCTCTATCATCTATCTTATCTCTATATCTATCTTTATCTATCATCCATCATCTATCTCTTTATCTCTATCTATCTATCTATCTATCTATCTATCTATCTATCTATCTATCATCTATCATCTATCATCTATCATCTATCATCTATCATCTATATCATCTATCTATCCTCTCAATCTATCATCTCAATCTCTCTATCATCTATCTTATCTCTATCTCTATCTTTATCTATCACCCATCATCTATCTCTTTATATCTAACTATCTATCATCTCATTTATCATTTATCTATCTTATCTCTCTATCTCTATCATCTATTTCTTTCTCCCTATCTATCTATATTTATTTATCTATCATCTATCTACGATCTATCTATCAATCTCTCTATCATCTATCTTATCTCTGTCTATCAATCATCTCTATCTCTATCTATCTATCTATCTATCTATCTATCTATCTATCTATCTATCTATCTATCTATCTAATAAATGTTTATCTGGCTGCTCACCCCATACCCATGCCTCCAGAGGGCTTACAGAACAAGATAAGAACAGAAAGAAAACACACACACACACACACACAACCAATAATTCTAAACCTAAGCAACAAACAAAATTAGCAATCAAGAAAGCTTTTTTCTTGGGCTAAATGTCATGTTTTGCATTCCAGATTATTACAGGGAGATTTTCTTAGATGCAGTAAGAGGAACATGTTTGCTCACATGGAAACAATCCACTGATTTTATTGCAATATCTAATGCTTATCTCTTACCTCTGCCCCATCCATGCCCTGGAAGATCGGGCAACTTTTATTCCACTTCTTTCAGATTTCACATCTCCTACCATTTGGTTTGTAGAAAAATATTTTTGCAACAGCCATGAAAACAGGGCGTCCACCAGTAAAGGTATAACTCAGTTAACTATGTTTTGCTTTCTGGAATTGTATTCTGCAGTGTTCTCTGTTTCCAGGCTACATAAAGGATATGTCTGCGTGTATGTGCATACGTATAAACATTGACATGACTCTGGAAAGAAATACTTACTTTTTTTTCTACCAAAATATCAATACCACATTGAGTCATATCTGATGATGAATATGAAATTAATATAATTTGCATTGTAGGCTGAGATTTATTTTTCTACTGCTTACTATACATTTTATGTTGTCATTTATTTATTATTAACTTTATTAAATTAGCTTCAGTCAACTTACAAATCTTAAGTGTTCAGCTATTTCAAAATAAAAAACATACAGTTCTCTCCCCTCCTCATAAAAAAAACATATTCAAATCAGAACAGAAATATACTATATATTCAGCTGCTATTATTTAAGAAGGATCTCCCATTATTTTCTTCTCCCTTCTGAATGATAAGGAGTCACAGCAAAACACAGACATCCAAAGATGAAAAGTTGGCCTCGTTATGGCATCTCAATGCAAAAAACATCCTTTCAAATTTGCCTTGCGCAACCTTACTTAAAAGCTGGAGTTGCCATTGCAACATTGCGACATTGTGGTGCATACTGCATTGTCTGATATTGTGGAATGTAGACTGGATTCCCACAAAGCTGCTTCCCAGAGGTCAAAGAGGTAGCAAATCTTGGACAAAGGCTTGGTCAGCGGAAGGAAGATAAAAATATTCCTCCTTAGCTTTTGCCATGGTATAGCTGTACTTATGCAATACTATAGTTGCTTTGATTTGACAAGATTCTGTCTGTGAGTGAAAAACAACACAAGAAACTACTTGGAAGTAACTCCACATATCATTCCTGCTGTGGTGGCGCAGTGGTTAGAATACAATACTGCAAGCTATTTCTGCTGTCTGCCAGCTGCCTGCAATTTGGCAGTTCAAATCTCACCAGGCTCAAGGTTGACTCAACCTTCCATCCTTCCAAAATGGGTAAAATGAGGACCCAGATTGTTGGAGACAAGAGGTTGACTCTGTAATCTGCTTAGAGAGGGTTCTAAAGCACTGTGAAGCAGTGTATAAATCTAAGTGCTATTGCTATTGGTTCTTGAGCCTGTCCAACCTTGGACACCCAAGGAGATTAAGTTGATCTCTGGAAGGCAAACTGTTCCACATAAATGACTGAGAAGACCAACCCCAATGCCCCAATCTCTGACTCATCATGTACCATTTGTCTATATGCTAGGGGCAGATGCCGTTCTCAATTTATGTTCTATTTTTATGACGAGAAGGAAGAGGTGTATTTTAAGCGGTTTCAGCCACCAAGTAGGCATCAATTCAGTGACAGTAAAATGTGTTCAATTAGTCACAAAGATCAAGCATGGATGGACTGACATTTTCCTTGTGTGAACGTCCCATGCTCTTCATCTCCTAGATTTGAAAACAGAATAGTCTGATTCTTAGTCTGAAATAATAATATAATAGTTTGAAAGAAATAATAAAATAAATAATGAATAATGAAATAATAATAAGAATGAAAGAATGAAAGAAAAAAATAATACTCTGGAAGAAGAGGAATTTGCCGAAGAAAGCAAGAAACAAGAGAGGGAAAATAATCAAGGAGAGAAGCAATCTAGGACTAAGGAGAAATTTCCTAACGGTGAGAAAAATTAACCAGTGGAACAAATTGCCTTCAGAAGTTGTGGGTTCCCGAACACTGGAGGCTTTTAAGAGGAGACTGGATAGCTACTTGTCTGGAATGGAATTGGTCTCCTGCTCAAAGGTTGAAGATCTCCAAGGTCCCTTCCAATTCTATTCTGTTATCTCAAGTGCACTTAAAATCAAGTTCAGAAGAGCTGGGAGATAGAAAGATGGAGTGTCTAGAGAAAGCATTTGGGCTGGAAATAGCATTGTCCAGAACACCTTCTGTTAGAATCATTTAGGCTTCCTGTGAGACAGACAACAGAACAGTTAAAAGAAAGAAGCCATCAGAAGCAGAGAGTAGAGATTATATCTCTCTTCTGCATCACTGAACCTTTGTTCTGGAGAATGAGCTGTAGCAGAAGGAGGCTTTGTAGCAGAACTTAAACCAGCCTCATCATGCAGATGGGAAGGACCAAAGGTCAAAAGTTGACTCAGGCTTGATTTAATATGCAGAGATCAATAGCTCCATGAATTACTAACCAACTCTATTCATCCATGGCATACCTATTAAGGATGAACTGAAAGGCAGAAAGAAATATATGTGAATATATTCTTCTTCTTTTCGGATGTAGAATATTACTTTTTCATGGTGGACATAGGCCTTGGAGATTGCTATTCTATCATGAATGGCAAGACAGCAAGCAGCAAAGGCATGCAATCCACTACATCTTGCAGATTTAACTTTGATACCTGTCAATTGTGAAGCTGGCCTTTCTCTTCTTCGAAAGACATTTTGGAAGCAAATTCTATGGCATTGAATGGAATGAATTGGTGGTACAGAGGAAAAAAATGGAGAGTATTTTTCTGTTCAGTTCGAAAAATATAAACTCTAGATTTCAACAGCAGCCTGCTGCCCTTGCTTGTTATCTATGTGAACTAATTTGGCAATAGGTGAAAAGGCTTTTGATGTTGGAGCTTATCTGATCTTTGCCCTCGATGCACTTGTCACTCCCTGCAATGCTGGGAAGCTCCATTGTGGTATTTAATCTGGTATTCCAAAAGGAAATGTGATCTAGACTGACATGGAAAATTTAACTGCCAAAGAGCTTTAGGGATTCCGTTTTAGCATCCAGTTGGTAAAAAATGTGGCGTGGATTTGTTTGTCTTTCAAGTCAGGCTTTTAGTAAATGGCTTATTTTATATTAGTCCCCCTTCTCTATGTGATAGTACATTTTCCAACCCACTTATTTCCTCTGGCTTTCCAGTTTTCAAAAGAGGAATGGAGTGTGGTGCCAGATATCTTAGGCCTCAGAGTATTGTTGACCTTGCAAGAACTCCAGATTCAGACAAAAACATATGAAGAACAGTTGCAAAGTATGGCCAGTCTAGAGAAAAGAAGGACTGGGATGACATGATAGCAGTCTTCCAGTATTTGAGGCGCTGCCACAAAGAAGAGGGGCTCAAATTCTTCAAAACTGCAGAGGGCAGGACAAGAAACAATGGGTGGAAACTAATCAAGAAGAAAAACAACCTGGAATTAAGGATAAACTTTCTAACAATGAGGACAATCAACCAGTGAAACAGCTTTGCCTTCAGAAGTTGTGGATGCGTCATCATTGGAGGTTTTCAAGAAGAGACAGGACAGTCACTTTTAAGAAATGGTAGAGAGTCTCCTTCTTGAGCAGTGGTTGGACCAGAAGACCTCCAAGGTCCCTTCCACTTCTATTCTGATTGATTGATTGATTGTCTGGAGATAATAGTTGACCAGAAATGCTTTTCAAGAACATCTGGAAAGAAGTCCACACACCTGCATTTATGCAAGGAAGGCTGATATAAATAGGCAAATGGATTCCACTCTTCTCCTTTCTTGTGCCTTTTATTTGCCTTGCTCGAAGAAACTGATAGGATAACCCTAAGTCCATGGAAATTCTCAGTCCAGGTCATGGTTGTCCCAAAGATGTTTTTTCAGGAGGCAACTGAACTTTCTTGTTTTTTTCTTTGAAGACATTTCACTTCTCTTCAATAAGAAGTGAAACATTTTCAAAGAAAAAGCCAGTTCCCTCCTGAAAAAGCACCTTTGGGATGACAACTCTGCTGAGTGGTCCCCTCAATAGAAATGCAGGAGTGAAAGGTGATAAACTCTAAATAATATTAAGAACTGCTACATTCATCCTCCATGTCAGTTTTGGAAGCCATATTAGCACCAGAAACTTCCACGCTGCCACATTCTTGTGCTTGGGAAATTGGGGAGGGAGATTTCACGGAGCGTATGAAGTTAGACATAATAGCATTCTTTTTTTACAGTTAAGGTCATGTTATTCCTGCACCTGGATGAGGAATGGTTTAAGGGGTGTCTCAAGTTGGGACGGATGGTGATTGGGGCATGTGATGGAATGATGGGTGCAGGGAATGGATTTGTACTTTTTAATTCTTGAAGGGAAACCTGGGACTCTCTGATTTGGGTTTTCCCAGATGTGCCAGTATGACTTTTCCAATAAAAAGAAACTTTGAGAAAATGCTTCTCTGAGTTTTGGATTGGAGTTTGGTTTTGCTGGAACGCTGACACTCTGGGCCTCCAAAAAAAAAAGGGGTGATGGAAGTATTTCTTTGAAATCCAGATAGAAACCCCCATCCTAGCATCTTTCAGATGGGCTGGAAGGATCAATCTCTCAGTCCAAAACATCTGGAAGAAGGGTAAGCGCTTGCTATTTGCTATACCCCCATGAAATGAATGGAACATAAGAAGCCAGAGAAATGAACTGATGGAGGGGGATGCTAGGATGAAAGACAGAGCAATCCCACCTTGTCCACCTTCTAATACATCCAGGAGATACCCCATCAGAGATGTTGTAAAGAACCAAATTCATATGACTTTAGGCTCAATTGGAAAAGAACAGAAGAAAGAACTTTGGATGAAGGTCTTAGAAGCTTGCCTCCATTAACGATCAGTTCAGGAGTTTATTTCTGAGTTGGGTTTGGACAGTCTTCTCCACAATCGGTTTAAAGCCCATTCTATCTGCAACCTGTACAACCCAGTGGGGTTTTTCTTCTGACATTGTAATTGGCCTCATTAGCAGCATAATATTGCTTTCACTCTCTTATTGGCTGGATTGCCCTGATTTATTCCGCAGAAAACGATTGGAGAATCAAGAAGAGATGCTATGGGCGAAAAACAGCAAATAAGCCAAACCCTGGGATTCCTACGAAAGGTTTAATCTATTTTCATTCAGGAGCAGACAGTTCTTTCTTGAGGCATTGGTTTTCTGCAAGGCTACTGTATGATTTATTAGCTCAGCACACAGTTTTAATGTAATTTTCTTCCATGGTATTGCATGGGCCCTTGAGCTACCTACAAAGGCCTTTGTCTTGGAACTGCTGACTAGAGAATATGCTACTTCCACTGCAGTCAAATCTAGGTATGATTTGTTCATCTGTTCCCAGTCTGCCCCACGGGATATGATGAAGCTTGTCTTCCTGCTGAGCACAGTACAATCGAGAGATGCTTCTTTGAGTTTGCTGAAAATTTGCCTGTCCACAGTAGAAGATACACAGGAGAACTATTCAATTCTGTTGCCTCGGAGGCAGTGCTGGAAGCCAAGGAGCCCCTGGCTGAAAAATCCACCTTTGTCACAAATTCACAGGGTGGCTTCAGGCAAGTCTATCTGTGGATCTCTCTCCCTGTGTCTCTCTCTCTCAAGGAATCTCGGAAGGGAAATGCAACAACTTTATTTTAAAGTTTGTTGTGTTTTATTGGCATGGCTTGATGGGTGTGGCTTGGTGGACATGGCATGGGAAGGATACTGCAGAACCTCTATTCCCTCCTCACTCCTAAGGAAAGGTTACTGCAAAATCCCATTTCCTCCCCACCCCACTAACCTGCTTTCCAGCTCCATTCTCCTGTGCAGGACAACCAAAGAAGACCCAGCCGATCAGCTGGGACTCAATGGGAGGCGGAGAATAGTTGGGGTTGGCAGGACCAGTCAGAGGTGGGATTTGCTGGTTCTCCGAACTGCTCAAAATTTCTGCTACCGGTTCTCTAGAATTGGTCAGAACCTGCTGAATGCCACCTCTGGTTGAACATAAAGGAGGTAAGAAATGAGATCATTTTCAAGTGCCACGCATAAGACCTCAGCTATGCCACAAAGTGGGTGTTCTTTGGGCTGGATCTATCCTAAAGCCAAGTGAAGGAGCTGGAATGGGGCCAAACTGGGCCAGATGTTTTTATCAGGATATTTCTGGATCAAAACAAGCCAAGCTCAAAACTTCCCTGAGCATCGAGTTATAAATTATTAAAAAAATACAAAATACAAAAGTAAATAAAAAAGCACCGGGGAAGAGAAGTGAAGAAGGAAGAGGGGAAAAAAAGAAAAAGAAGCACTGACTTCCGATTCTCTTTGTTGCAGTAAAATAAGGCATTAATAAATAAATAATGGGAGGTGAAGATTGAAAGGGTGTGACTTTTCACCATTCTCTGGTCTCTTCTTAAAAGCCTCCAGTTCCCACAGATAGGTAATGTTTTACTTAAGTTCCAGGTTGCTTCTCTCCATAATTAGTTTCCATTCATTGCTTCTTGTCTTGCCTTCTGGGGCTTTGGAGAATAGATTGATTCTCCCTCTTTTTTGTGGCAGCCCCTCAGATACTGGAACCTGTTAAGTACTTGGACATGGGTTGGAGTAAATGGAGACAGTCTTTGAATGTGAACTTTCAGCTCTTTATTGCATAGTGACTTCTCAAAACAATAACAGTGAACCCTGCCTTATATAGGCAACCTTTGTGAGAATTGTCCAATAGCGAGCTATGAACGCTAGCTCTTTAAACCAATAATAATCCTCTGTTAAGGGCCAATCAGATTCCTAAGAACTAACCAATCCGATCTGGCCGCCTAACAGCCAATCAGAAGTGCAGGGCCAGAACCCTGCACTTTACCTCAAGCTCACACTTTATTAATTATGGTACATACACAACAGAACCCTAGTCCTTCTTTTCATTAGACTAGAACAGTCCAATTTTTGGACTCCTGTGCCAAAAATTGCATGCATGCTCTTGCATGCCAGCACCTAGAAGGCAACATGCACAGCCCAGCCCACCCCCTGCGCATGCATGTGTGAATCCCCCCCCCCCGGCCATCTCCTTACCTGCACTGCACTTCCCAGCTGATTTCCAGCCTGTTTGAAGCCTTTATCAGCCTCCCAGAGGCTCGTGGGAAGCCTCTGCAGCCTTTGGAAGGTGAAAAATGGGCCCGCTTCGTCACTTCTAGTGTTTCTTGGGCCTTTTTTTTCGGTCTACAAAGGCTGCAGAGGCTTCCCTCAAGCCTCTGGGAGGCCAAAAAGCCCTCAGATGGGCCAAAAAAATCATCTGGGAGGCACTCGCATGCGCAGTGAGGTAAATTTGGCTGGGGCTCATGTGCCTGCACAAATATCCTTCCATCCAAATAATATCCTTGGGCATGCTCAGATTAGATAAAAATAATTGACACTTTCAAATTAAAATGTCTAAAATATCAGAAGGTTAGCAATTCTCACAAAATATTAGTTATTCTCATTAGTTTTTGTGAGGTCCAGCACCAACAATAGTTTGGTAACTGAGGCTATAATGACTGTCCAGAATTACCAACTGTCTCTGAACTATTGATTAAATAAAACATAGAACATAAAATAATGTTCTTGGAGGTCTTCAAGTTCAATGCCCTGTTGGAGCAGGAAACCCTATACAATTTCAGACAAGAGGCTGTCCAGTCTTTTTTTGAAAGCCATCAGTGATGGAGCACCCACAACTTCTGAAGGCAAGTTATTCAATTGGTTAATTGTTCTCACCATTAGCAAATTTCTCCTTAGTTCCAGGTTGCTTCTCTCCTTGGTTAGTTTCCAACCATTGTTTCTTGTTTTGCTGATTGGTGCTAGGGAGAATAGTTTGATCCCCTTGTTTTTATAGGAGCCCTTCAAATACAGGAACAGTGCCATTTTATTTATTTATTTGATTGATTGACTCACTGATTTTTCAACAAATGAACCATTTCCACCATTGATTCACTTAGTTTACCATGGTTTACTCTGATTTTCCAGAAAATGGAACGATATATTTTTCAGTCCTATATGCAGATGCTGAGAAATTGTATTTAGAAGAGATATTTTATCAGGGATATGTCCTCTCCTATCATTACAATCCAAGGAGACTGTTTTATAATTAATTAAAACTTTGCTCTGCCTGCCCAAACTCAATCTATATTATTTACCAACCCTGGGAAACTTTTATGGTGTATGTCTGGACTTCAGTTACCAGAACCCCCCAGCCAGCATGCTCACTGCTTAAAATTCTGGGATTTGAAATACATATATTTGAAAGTTGCCACAATTAGGAAACATTGTAGTATCTTGTCAGAGGTTGAGAAAAGAATGTATCCAGATGATGCCTAGGGAAGACTGGGAAAGAAGGCCCATGATGGAAGAGCTTTAGCTGAGTTGAGATTTGGAGTGAACTTCATGTCTGATCTTAACTAGGTATAGCACCATAGCTGTCAGATAAATGGTTGTGTTCTTTAACACTTAATGTAATGCATTGTGAGAATATCTGTGAGAGCAGGTGGAGGAGCCATAGACTAGATAATGGTCAGAGATAATCTCACTCTACAGAAGGAATGGGGGTAGAAGAAAGCATCTCAGAAGAGACACTCCCCTAATAATCTGAAAAGTAAAGGCAAGGGAGAAATGACTTCAGACTTGCAAGATTTGTATTAGTAGTCATAACTGTGGTCTCTTGTTTACAATACAGATTGTCCTCAATTTACAGCCACAAAATTTTTCTTTCAGATCTCTTGGGTGAAATACAAACAAATTTTCATTAGATAGATAGATAGATAGATAGATAGATAGATAGATAGATAGATAGATAGATAGATAGATAGATAGATAGATAGATTTCCAAGGTAATGCAGATGGAGGGGTAGGCCAAAACCAACAATGACAAATTCACCCCTACTTCTTTCTTTGCTATCTCTTTCCTTTCTCTTTTCCAACATTCAGAATAGCACAATTTGACGGGATCACGGAGGTCTTCTAGTCCAACCCCTTGCACAAGAAGGAGACTCTACACTATTCCAGACAAATGGCTGTCCAATCTCTTCTTCAAAGCTTTCAGTGATAGAGCACTCACAACTTCTTCTTTTTTTTGAAACAAGTTTTATTAGTTTTAAAGACAAACAAAACATCATTAAACATTGCAAACATAAAAACCTCTTTCCATTGTAAATTTTTACAAGGCAGATAAAAATTATTTTATACAACATAATTCTAATTTATCCCATTTCCTTATGGACACATAAATATCTTTTAGCAAATTTCTCATTATTTCTCTTTACTTTTATTCAATTACATTTCTTTTCTATATTTATCTATTTTATAGCCATCATATTTATATTTCCATCTGACTTGTTTGCAAATATTCTCGTCTGACATTCCTCCAAGGTTTTATTAATTCTTAATCAAACATAAACACACAAAACACAAAAACATAAAACTTCTTTTTAGAAAGTGGCTTGGCCCCAGATTACCTCTCTTTGTACAGACTTCAATTATATTCATGCTCATCTTGTATATCATTACCTATCTTATTTACCATTCTATATCTTCTATATAACTTCTCCCCACTTTTCACTCTTCTTAATTCTATTTTATTTATTTCATTTTACTTTAAATCATTTTATTTGTATCTTTTGTCCATTCTTTTCCAATTATCCATTTATCTCATTCTCTTTAATTAAAAAAAAAAAAAGATTTCTTCTGGAATCACTAATTGAAGTATGATGCCTATCTATCACCTAAGTTGACATTTAGAATAATACCTGGTTCCCCATCTGATTCTGCTTAGTACATTCTACCTATTAAATTCTAAGAAAAAGAAAAATAATAATAAATCTATAAAATAATTAAGTACATAATTACCATTCTAATTTTTTAATACATTTTAAATAATACATTTTAAACTAAAAAAGTAAAAAAGAAAAAAGAAAAAAGAAAAAGTTATGATAACATTAAGAGAATAACAAATTAAACTCTAACATTAAATCTTAAACATTTTACACATTCTCAATAATATTAAATGTTAAGATCTACCATTAAATCTTAGACATTTTAATATTTTAATTTATTAACTCTTATAATATTCCAATTATCTATTTCAAAAACAAATGCTACAATAATAAGTTTATAATAACATTAACACAATAGCCAATAAACTCTATATTTTAAACATTCCCTTTAATATTTTATTAAATCTTAAAATCTATCATTATTAATCATTTTGATATTTTAATATTTTATTACTTCTTATAAAATTCTAATTTTCTATTTCTAATACAAGTACTACAATACTATCTTACGTACTTTTGCAGAATCCTTTTTTTTTCAATTTAAATTATACATTACCCTTTGTCCCTTAAAAAAAATTGCTTTTTCCCATCTTGTTTTATACCTTTGTGGCTTTTTTCCCCCTTTTCCTTTCCTTTCTTTTCCCACCTAGTCTTTTTACACCCCCCCCCCCAACCTCCACCTTTTTAGCTTCCCCTCTCTGTTGTATTCTTCTTTACTTTTGCTTTCTGGCATTGCATTGATTTTGCATCTCATTTTTCTCTTTCTTGGGTGTTTCTTTTTTGGTCTTAAGTCCTTTATTTTCCTTCCTCTCTTTCTCTTTTCTTTCTTAGTCCAATTTTTTAATTCATTAAAAATGGATTCTTCTTCTTCTTCCTCTACTTCCTCCATTTGTTGTTGTATTTGCTGGTAGGGTAGCAAGCGCCATTTCTAAAAAATGAAAAATATCTCCCAAAGAGTCCTTTCTTTCTTTCTTTCTTTCTTTCTTTCTTTCTTTCTTTCTTTCTTTCTTTCTTTCTTTCTTTCTTTCTTTCTATCTATCTATCTATCTATCTATTTATTTTTCCATATTCCTTTCTTAGTTCATCAATAGATAAAGCCATTATAAACCTTTCTTCTTCTTCTTCTTTTTCTCCCTCTTCTTCTTCTTAGAACAACCAAGATGTTTCAAAACTTAAAAGACAGTTCCCCAAAGTCCCAGAGTCATCAAGCATCCAAACAGAGCAGAAAGTTCTTCCCTTTACACTTTCTCTTCCTGGGGTAATATCAGTTAAGAAAGAAAAAAAAAAACCAGTCTGTACTTTAAAGCCTTATTGTAGTTAACTTCTAGTCTCAAAATCTTCAAGGCATCTCCTCCAACAAACTCTTAATATAAGTTTTTTTTTTTGTCCTCTCCCTTCCCACTTGTAACAAAGAGCTTTAAATTTTACCTTCTTTAGAAAGACAGATTTTTCAGTGCCATTTGCTAAGTCCATAGGGAAGGAGAGTAAACTTTCCCTTTCAGCACTGCCATTCGCCGCTTTTAGAATCTCCTCTGGAAACAATGTATCCTTCAAAAAATTGTGATTTTCAGGATGTTAGATGTATCTTAAAGTCCCGGTAGCCAAAGAACTTTCACTTCAGAACTTTCTCCTTCTACCTCCTGCACACACTTATCCAGTTGCCGGCTTCTTTGTGGCGGCCATTACTGACCGCTGCTCCACCGTCTTGAGAAAAGGGGTTTTTGCCGGGTGGGGAGGGGGTCTGCAACACCCCCAAACCCCTATCCGGGTCCCCCTATCTTCGGTTGCCTCTACGGGGCAGCCTTATTCTCCTGACCCATCAGGATTGGAGGCACCAAGACGGCTAGCGTAACAGGGATCGTGCTGGATCGCGAATACTGCCGCCACCGAAACTTGGCAAACCGGAAGTCAGCACTCACAACTTCTGAAGGCAAGCTGTTTCCACTGATTAATTGTTCTCACTGTTAGGAAATTTCTGCTGAATTCCAGGTTCTTTTCAGGTGCTCTGAGAATAGGTTGACTCCCTTCTTCTTTGTGACAGCCCCTCACATACTGGAAAACTTTTATCTTGTCTTCCCTAGATCTTCTTTTCTCTAAACTAGACAAACCCAATGCCTGCAATTTCCACATTTTTGCTTGTATGCTGTTTGCCATCCATTCCTTCTCTTGCTTCACGCTTTCCATCGCAGGATCTGCCATGGTAGAGAGAACACATCACTATCACCAGAGGTTTTAAATGATCATAAGTAGCCCAATTATCTTTTGAACCAAGGGATTGTGTGTTGCTGATCCCTCTTCTGGGATAAGGAACACCATCCAGATCAGAGGTCGTATTCAGCAGGTTTTGACCAGTTCTGGAGAACCAGTAGAGGAAATTTTGAGAAGTTCGGAGAACTGGCAAATCCCACCCCTGACTGGCTCCACCTCCATCTATTCTCTACCTCCCAAGTCCCAGCTGATCGGCCAGGTCTTCTTTGGTTGCCCTGCACAGGAGAATGGAGCTGGAAAGGAGGTTAATGGGGTGGGGAGGGAATGGGGATTTTGCAATATCCTTCCCCTGCCATGCCCACCAAACTATGACTACAGAACTGGTAGTAAAAAAATTTGAATCCTACCACTGGTCCAGATCTTCTACTCTCTTCACTCACAACTTCGAAGCCCAGAAAGCAGAAGGGGTTGTTTTTAGTAGTCTTTAAGCCAGTCTTTGATTATGGCAACATTATATAAGGTCATTGCTCAGTCAACTGTTAAACAAATTGCAAATTCTCCCCAAACAGCAGTGAGTGGCAGTCATTACTAACTATAATGTAACAACTCTGAGCAGAATTACATCTGCCTGCATATGGACATCAGAAACGTAAATTAGACAGCCTCTGATTATCTTCAAGAAAACTCTGTCATTAAACTTATTTTATAGGCGGCAAACAAGGAGAACTGCCAAGAGGAAGCTATACATTCCAGAAAGCCATGAGAAGAAAAGCAATTGACAACCCGCCCCCCCTCCTTTGCCTGCTGTTTTTGTATCCCACTCCTTTTTCCCCTCCTGATGTTCTGTCAGCCTCCGTTGCAGACATTTTTCAAAGTAGGAGACTGTGGAGTGGGGGGGGGGGAGGAGGAAACTATTGTAGCTTTTCTACTTCACACAGGCATGGTGTCAGCATTCCAACTAGCCAGCTCCAAACCAATACACTTCAAGTCAAACAGTTCGTCAGTTCCATTTTATTGGAGTTGTCATATTGGCACATCTGGGAAACCCTGAATCTGAAAGTTCTGGGTTTTCCCTTCCCAAAAGAGAAATCAAAGATCCATCCCCTGCATCCATCCGTCCATCACAGGGCCCAATTAAATCTTCATCCCAACTGGAGACCTTCCTCCAGATACTCCTGTCTAGGTGCAGGGTACTTGCCCTTGACTCTCTGAGAAAGGAATGTTGTTGTGTCTAGTCTTCTACCCCACTATGAAATCCCATCTCCCAAATTCCCCGGCACCAAATGTGGCAGCCTCAAAGCTTCCAAGTTAAAAAAACAAAATGGCTTCCAAGGCAGTCCAAGGAGATCTCCCACCTCTTCTTCTCCAAAGGGGAAATTCCTTGGAGGGTTGGCTTCCACTAATTACAGTGTTTTCCTGCTCTCTTTTGCATCTCTTCTCTGATGTTTGCTTGGAAGAATGGAAGTTCCAGGGTGACAACACAGGGGAGACATGATAGCCATCTTCCAGTTACTTGGGGCACTGTAGCAGAGAAGAGAGGATTGGCTTATTCTCCAAAGCACAAGAGAGCAGGACAAAAATACTGGGCAAAGGAACAGGGGGTTTCAGCTGAAAGATGCTTACTGGGTCACCAGCCCAATCACTGCCACCCAATCAGATCTACCTAACAAGATTGTAGTTGGAATTTTTTTGCTCCTGCATAAAAAGGTGCTCAATAGAGGAATGGTGTCTTCAAAATCTTGATCCCCCCCAATTAAAAAGCCTCCTCTTTTGTGACAGTAACATTTGCTATATGTCATCAATGGCAGTTAAATTCAGTATCTGTCAAATATGAAACTCTAAACCATTTATTCTCAAGTTAATGTTTCTCAACCAGAATTGGGTTTTACTGATAACAGAATAAGAGTGTTGGAAAGGACTTTGGAGGTCTTCTAGTCCAACCGCTGCTCAGGCAGGAAACCTTATATCATTTGACACAAATAGTTGTCCAGTCTCTTCTTAAAAACCTCCAGCACTGGGGCATCCACAACTTCTGGAGGCAAATCATTCCATTGGTTAATTGTTCTAACTATTAGGAAATTTGTCCTTCTTTCTAGGTTGGTTCTCTCCTTGATCCATTTCCACCCATAGCTTCATGTCCTGTTTTCAGGTGCTTTGGAAAATAGGTTGACCCCCTCTTCTTTGTGGCAGCCCCTCAAATATTGGAACAGTGCTCTCGCCCCTGGACCTTCTTTTCACTAGACTAGCCATATCCAAATCTGCAACCATTCTTCATATGTTTAAGCCTCCAGTCCCCTAATCATCTTTGTTGCTCTTCTGTATATTAAACTGTGCTCAGTTTTCAGCTGCATTTGAACTAATTTTCCCTCTTCCGGCTGGTAGAGATTGTTTTGCTCACCTCCTTGGTTTGAATTCATTGAAACCATTCAGTTACACAAAGTCCTGACATTAGGGTGACAGAATGGATGTGGTGTTCTTTCACAATAGATTTCTTTTTGCAAATAGTATTTATCCTTAAACAGACAGAAAGAGCCCTTCTACCAAATTAGAGCAATTAAAGTTAAATATCTAGCAGACTGGGAAAGTTTCTCCCAAACCAGCATTGTGCTCACATAAAAGAAGGGCTCTGGTGTTAACATTAACTATGTCTGTGTGTATGTTTTTGTCTCTCTCTTTTACTATCTTGAGGGCAGGTTTCACTGTTTCTGTTGTCGCTCTTAGAAAATATACTTTGAAAATGAGCCAAGTGATTAGATTTCAGGAAGTGGACAAAGACATTTTAATAATTGTCTGAGGGGTTTTGATTAGATTGCATCCAAATCTCTAAGTTGCGCTAACAGAGGGATGCAATCAAGATCAAGGGAGATACTAATACTACTATAAAGTCTTAGTAAGACCACACCTAGAGTACTGCATCCAGTTTTTGTTACTACAGTATAAAAAAGATGTTGAGACTGTGCAGAGAAGAGCAACCAGGAAGATGAGGGGACTGGAGGCTAAAAACATACGATGAACGGTTGCAGGAACTGGGCCTGGCTAGTCTAGGGAAGAGAAGGACCAGGGGAGACAGGATAGCAGTCTTCTAATATTTGAGGGGCTGCCCCAGAGAGGAGGAAGGGGACAAGCTATTCTCCAAGGCAACCGAAGGCCAGACTAGGAACAATGGATGGAAACTGATCAAGGAGAGATTCAACCTGGAAATAAGGAGAAATTTTCTGACAGGGCGAATAACCAACCAGTGGAACAGAAGTTGCCTTTGGAAGTTGTGGGAGCGCCATCACTGGAGGGTTTCAAGAAGAGACTGGACTGCCATTTGTTAGAAATGTGTAGGGTCTCCTGCTTGGGATGGGGTTGGATTAGATAACCTGCAAGGTCCCTTCCAACTCTGTTAATCTGTAATCTGTACCTTTCAAAATTTATCCTCTCTGGTACTGAAAAAAAATAAGGGAGAAAAGAGCACCTGTATTCTTCCTAACCAGATCAGTGAAAAATAGAACACAGATAATCAACTTATGACCCTTTGTTTAAAGACCTTTCAAAATTACAATGTGCTGTTAAAAATTAGTTATAACCATCACATTATCCTGTGGTCAAAATTTTAGGTGTTCAACATATTTAGGATTTTGTAAATTCTGGTCCCAGTTATGATTGTAAGTCAAGGACTACCTGTAACTGCATCCAGTCAGCATGTAAACATTCATTAGAGCATGTTTACTTATTTGTTTTTGTGAATTGGCCCATGGTGCTCATTCAACTGATATATAGCTATTTTATGTGCAAAGCTATGCAGGATTTTTAATTCACTAATAAAGTTAAAGTTCTTAAGACCACAGAATGACAGAATTGGAAGGGACCTTGGAGGTCTTCTAGTCCAACCCTCTGGGGGAGCAGGAGACCCTGTACCATTCTGGACAAATGGGTGTCCAGTCTTTTCTTCAGTCATGTGACTTCAGGATTGCTGTAAAGGTAAGCCAGTTGCCAACCACTGAAAACATTATCACATGGTTATGGTGTATGTGCTTTTGTGTGTGTGTGTGTGTATGTGTGTGAGTGTAACCATTCTTTTTCTGAGAATCAGGAAGATGGTTGGCATATAAACTGGAAAAAAAGGTGATAATTAAACTGCAAGATGATCAGGGACATTTCCAAAGTGAGTCAATAAAAAGAATAGTTAAAGAATATTAGGAAAAGTTATGTGATACAGAAAATAAACCTATGGAAAAATACACAACATATGGAAGAAGCCAACTTACCCAAAGTCCCAGAAAAACTTTAAACTATAATGGTAAAGTTTCCCCTGGCACATATGTGTTAGTCATTTCTGGCTCTAGGGGGGCGATGCTCATTTCCATTACAAGCTGAAGAGGCAGCACTGTCCAAAGACATCTCCGTGGTTATGTGGCCAGCAGGACTAAACACCTTCGAAGGCGCACAGAACTCTGTCACCTTTCCACCAAAGTGGTCCCTATTTTTCTACTTGCATTTTTTACCTGCTTTTGAACTGCTAGGTTGGCAGAAGCTGGGACAAGTAACGGGAGCTCACTCCGTTACACAGCGCTAGGGATTCGAACTGCCAAACTGTTGATCTTCCTGATTGACAAGCTCAGTATCTTAGCCACTGAGCCACCACGTCCCTAAAAATTTACTAAATGGGAAAGTAACAATGAGGGAGATAATGGAAACTGTAAAAAGACAGAAAAATGATAAAACTCTAGGCCCAGGAGCACCCAAAATTGAAGGCAAGCTAATTGTTAATTGTTCTATCAGAAAATTTCTCCTTCTTCCAGCTTGCTTCTCTCCTTGATCAGTTTCCATTATTAGTAATCAAGACAATTTTGGGCACAAAAAGAATACATATGTATGTTTTGGTATAAAGAACCTTCTGGGGAAAAAATAGCTTCATTTTTATACAACCCTCTCTATTCACGTAATATTTAACTCATTCCTACCTGTGACATTCACATTTCTGTGCTCTGGAAAGCAATCCTATACATAGAGGCCAGGAAACAAACATTGCCAATTGTGCCTCCACATTACAGGAACACAGAAGGATGTCTTTTAAATCTTTTTCATGAGGGGGTGGAGATTTCACGCTCGTTCTATCCTTAATATATTCCCTACCAGTTTGAATGTTTGTCCACATCTCTCCAGGATGCAAGAGGAGAGCAATTAAAACTCAATAAATCCCATGAAGCAGTTTCCCAAATTGTGTTCCTCTCGGTTCAACTTGGTCATTAAACTGTTCAGCAGAAATCATATCTCATAAACTCCAAAGCCTTCACCTCAACTACCAAACCTTTACTTCTTCACTTCTCCTCTATAGAATACTGAAGTTTTGGTAAGGAGGGAAAAACAGGAGGAAGCATTTTCTTGGTGGGTGATTAGGGAAAAGTAGATCTCTCCAGTTCTGTGTGAAATGGATTATAGGAAATCAGATTGTCCTCTCTTCTTTCCTTTGCTCTTCTGCTCTCTCCCCCTCTCCCCTTTTTCTCTCCTGTCTTCCCCTTTTTCTATGCCCCCTCTCTTCCTCTATTCTCCCTTTACCTCTCTTTCCTCTCTCTTCTCTCTCCCCTTCTCTTCTCTTCTCTTCTCTCCCCCTCTCCCTCTCTCTCTCCCATTCTCTTCTCTCTCCCGTTATCTCTCCTCCCTGTCTCCCCTTGTTCTCTCTCCCCCTCCCTCTATCTCTCTCCATCTCTCTTCTCTCTCCCCTCTCTGTCTTTTCTCTCCCTCTTCTGTCTTCCCCCTTTCCCTTTCTCTCTCCCCCCCTCTTTCTCCCTTTCTTTCTCCTCCCCTTTCTTCCTCTCTCCCTTGTTCTCCCTCCCTCTATCCCTCTCTTTTCTCTCCCTTTCTCTTCTCTCTCTCCCCTTCTCTTCTCTTCCCTTCTTCTGTTTCTCCCCTTCTCTTTCCTCCTCCTATCTTATCTATCTATCTATCTATCTATCTATCTATCTATCTATCTATCTATCTATCTATCATCTCTATCTCTCACTCTTTGGGAAAACAGACACCCAATCCTGCTTTTAAGGAACAAGGTTGGAGAACTCTGACTGTCAATTTGTTAGCTGAAAACACTTTTTAAATTCTATCTTGGAGCATGAAATGTGCCAGTCTTGGAGCATGTAATTTCATTTTGAATCCCCCATTGCAAACATCACTCAAACTAACAATATAACAATTTTCCATTGGAAAAAAAAGGGCCTTCTTATAGTGTGTGTTTTCACCCGGGTGCATTGGTAAAAGCAAGAGCTCAGGCCCTGCTACAGAAAAACAGAATCATGGGACACAAAGAGCTTCCAGCAAAAACGTCAAACAGCATGATCATTCCACTATAGAAAGACTTAATCATGATGCTGCCACACTTTGAGAGTGAACATTAAAAAAAAAAAAAAAAAGATTGTCCTTTCTACCATTTGTCACTCCGTTATGGTAGTTCTTTACTTATAACCACAACTGGGACTTGAATTTCCATGGCTAAGCAAGCAGTTGTTAAGTGAGACGCACCAGATTTTTATTATCTTTTTGCCATGGTTCTTAAGTGAATCACTTCAGTTGTTAAGTAAATCATGTTAGCTGTTAAATGAATTCCCATTGATTTTGCTTGTTGGAAGCTAACTGGGAAGGTCACAGATGGTGATCTTTTGTAAATACATGGTTGGTTGCCCAAGCATCCCAATTTTGATCATGTGACTACAAGAATGATGCTATGGTTGCAACCGGTCATAAGTCGCCTTTTTCAGTGCTGTTGTAACTTCAACCAATAGCTAAATGGACAGTTATAAGTCAAGAACCACCTGTTCATAAAATATATATTCTCTTGAATGGAATGTGATATGGTTGGATTTATTTAGTGAGAAGTGACCAAGAATTGCATGGGAAAACACGGGTTTCTTTGTTTAACTTTCTGTTCTGACCCAGCTCCCCAAACACAACAAACCCTCTGATGTGAACTCAAAACATTTCTTTAATTAGGAATGCCAGCAGCCCTGGCAAAAGGTTTATCTTGGAGGCTAACAAGTCCATCTGGCTGGAAGATGAACAGTTTTCTGCTACATCTATTCATCTCCGCCCCCTGCCTTTTATCCCCAGAGTTAGGGTGGGGCCTCGCTAGCAGCGGTGGCTTTTCCTTCCCCAGGACCGGCCCACGACTTTCCACTGCTCTCCTCTCCCTTGCCTTCTAAGGATCCATTCATCAGGTACTGGACCCAGCTGTTCCTCCTCTTCCTCATCAGCCACCTCTGGACTTGGGAGCTGGCTGACTCTCCATCTGAGGGCTGACGGACAGCCCAGGCTCCACCTCTGTCTCTGTCTTTGTCTCTACCTCTGCCAGCTCCATCCCCTCTTTCCCCTTGGAGCTCTCAGGTTGCCTTGATACTGCCCATCACTCCCATGCTGCCTCCTCATTCGATTCAACTGCTGGAGAGGCTGGTGGCCAATAGGCCACAGCACTTTCTCTTCGATGGTCCACAGTCTCCCTGGCTTCCTGGATTTTGATTAAATTAAAAAAAAAACACCTTCCTGCTTATGTGGGGCTCCTCTTCCTCCTCCTCCTTTTCCTGCTCTTCCTCCTCTTGTTCCTCCTGCTCCTTTTCCTGCTTTTCTTCCTCCTCCTCCTCCATTTTAGAAAGAATAGTCAGGGAGGTTCAGGCAGATCAGAACATGCTCCTCAAAAAACACCAGCAAGAGAAATTTGAAAGATCATCCTCAAGGATCTTCAGGTTAGAAAAGAAAAACCTGAGCCTCTTTTCAATAGGGAAAAAATACTTTTGAAAAACTACCAGGTGAGTTTTAGCCCAGTGTTAGAAATAAATCCTGTTACCCCCCCTCCCCCCCCCCCAAAAAAAAGAACATATCACTCAACAGAAATCACGCTCTTCAACGGCAAGGGATTGCCTTACTGCATTTATTTCAAAATAAACAGGAAAGAAGGGTGGTATATCAGGCAAAGCTATTAATAGGATCCCTGGAACAAATCTCACCTTCTTGGAGGAGAAATCACAGAGCAGATGCTATGTTAAGTGTTTCAACCTCAAATAAATACCTTGGATATTATCACGTGAGGTATCTCTTGCAATGCCTTATAAAGCAGTTGTTGATAAAACAAGAAATTAGCCAACATTCCCATGTGTGATGTAGTAGTTTTCTTTCAATGGAGACTGGATTTGGTGATCTGTAGTATAATAAACAGAAATAAGGCACTTAGACTTCATGAAGTTGATTCCTTCCTTCCTTCTTCCCTCTTTCTTTCTTTCTTTCTTTTTTTCTTTCTTTTTTTCTTTCTTTCTGTCTGTCTGTCTTTCAACAGACTGTTACATTAAATATGTTCCAGTATTTGAGGGGCTGCCACAGAGAGGAAGGGGTAAAGTTATTTTCTAAGGCACCAGAAGGCCAGACGAGAAATAATGGATTAAAACTGAACAAGGAGGAGAGATTCAACCTGGAAATAAGGAGAAATTTTCTGTCAGGGAGAACATTCAACCAATGGAACAGAAGTTGCCTTCAGAAGTTGTGGGTGCATCATCACTTGAGACTTTCAAGAAGAGATTGGACTGTCATTTGTCAGAAATAGTGTAGGATCTCCACTTTGGGTGGGATGTTGGACTAAATGACCTACAAGGTCCCTTCCAACTCTGATTGTCTGTAATCTGACTGCAACAGAAAACCTGGATCTGAATCCAGTGAACAATAGCAAGAGAAGAAGGCTATATCCTCTGTGTTTAGTGAAGCTTCTTCTATGTTTATTGAAGCTTCTTCCAAATAAATACAGATTATAACTTTAAAGCAAGAGTCTGCACACTGTCTTCAGATTGATCTTAATCCAGCTTTTCTTGTGACCCAGACAAGGTGGAATTTTCCTTGTATTTTTCTGAAATCTGGTAACAAGGTTAACCCTTTCAGTAATGATTTTACTCATCTTGGAGCAAATCCTTAAAACCTTTGCCCAGGAAAGCATCGTATCTTGGAAGAGTCTCTTAGCTTTCTATGATTGGTATTTCCTTCATCATCTCTTTGTGAAATTGTTTTTAGAGGACCAGCAGATGAAGCTGAAAGATAAGCAGGAGAATGGATTATCTTTCCTAAGAACATCAAGTGCCCAAGCATTTGTTTGACACTATAACGTTCTCATCAGACTCTAACTGTTGTTATCTATGAATTATGGCTCTAATTCATACTTTATGTTATGGTGGTGAGGCAAAAACAGTCCTTATGTAAAAGGAGAATACTTCCTAAGTGATAACTTCACAACATTTCAGAGCTGTGTACTTCAGCCCTCAAGAAAGTTTCTGTCAGCCCTCAAGATACCTTCCTCTGTTGCTTTTCTGCTATTATTTCATTATTTCTCTGGGCTGTCATGACAACGGTGGGAGGGGGGATTTTGCTAGGGAAGAAGACTGGAGGTGTTTGCATTCCTTGCTGGGCTAGCAAGGGGAGGGGGGATTCTTGTCTTTAACTTTCCGTTTCTTGGCTATCTTTTTCCTCTTTTGCGCAACTGCGAACTTTTATCAAAATATGTCAAGGTCATTTGACAAGACGCCTCATCACCATCTGGAGATGACCACATGAGCTTATTCAGAAGTTTTAATTGGAAGAATAATTTGAACTTTGGGGGGTGGGAACAAACCTAATTCTTTGTATGTGGATTCTACCCACCAATTTCTCAGTTTCGGAATTGATTTGTAGCTTTCACTTTATTTTCCAGTAAAAGGATAACTTTGCTCTACACCATGGAGTCTGAGTATTTCTTTCTTGGGATCTAAAGGGAGCACAGCCCGACAGTTTCAGGATAGAAAGATGGAAAAGCAAAATCCAAGGAGCAATAGTTAAAATCAAAAATAAATGCTCCATTTGAGTTCATTTCAACATTGGCTTCAGATTAAATTTAGTTAATTGATTACTCTCTTTAAATATATTTTTAATCATTTTTCTCTCCTGCCATTTGAAAAATTGTATTTTGGTAATAATATTTGGATGTCCCTGGATTTTTGAGAATCAAGTTGGCCCAGGGACGCAGTTGGTGAATCTTAGTCCTAGAATGTAGAACATCATCAAAGTTAGAAGGGATCTTGGAGGTCTTCTAGTCCAACCTCCTGCTCAAGCAGGAGATACTATACCATTTCAGACAAATGGCTGTCCAATCTCTTCTTAAAAACCTCCAGTGATGGAGCATCCACAATGGCATGTAATGCTAAAAAGCCTGGAAGGAGCCAAAATAGATCACAAATATATGCTTTAATAATGTAATAACAATGGCCATTCTGTTGTGGCTCCAATAGAAAATCACAACTTCTTGAGCTTCCTGGTTATCTTTATTTCAATATCAGTGCATTGTGTTTTTCCTCTACCAAAGTAAAAAGACCGACTATAATTTATCGAGGGACAAATCATTTTTTTCCCTTGGCAGTGAAGTCTGCAAAATCCTCATTTTAAGACACTAAATCTCCCTGTTTTGACAAGGGTAAGAAAGCATTAAAAGCCTTGATTTAGCTGGATCATACAAAATAGTTTCTCATAATTATCTGTTTGGATGATATATGCTTGTCTGCCTCTCTCTTTTTCCCTCCTCCCTCCTTCTTTGCCTTCTTATTGAACCTTGGACCTTCATTTTTCATCCATCTGCACTACTAAATTAAATTGCTTTTTCTTGTATTCACATTGAACTGTTTGCCAAAAGCTTTTTTTTTTTTTTTTTTTGCTTGATAAAATAACATTTACCCAATGCGTTTCCAGTTCAAATTTACTGCTTGCAATTGTTTGGCTTTCCAAGCAAATGAAAGGCTTTGTTTGTTTTTAATAGGAATAATGAATCATTTCAGTCTGGAACTAAATGCTCAAAGTGGGATATAGATGTGCCTGTGTGGAGGTCAGGGAAGTAGCCCAGAGGTGGATATTCAGCTGGTTCAGACCAGTTCTGGAGAACCGGTAGTGGAAATGTTGAGTGGTTTGGGGAACTGGCCAATCCCACCTCTGACTGGTCTGCCCACATCTATTCTCCGACTCCTGAGTCCCAGCTGATCAGCTGGGTCTTCTTTGGTTGCCCTGCACAGGAGAAAAGAGCTGGAAAGCAGGTTAGTGGGGTAGGGGAGGGAATGGGATTTTGCAGTAACCTTTCCCCTGCCACACCCACCAAGCCATGCCCACAGAATCAGTAGTAATAATAATAATAATAATCCCATCACTGAAGAAGCCATTACAAATATTTTACTCCCAGAAGTATCTCCCCATCCCTAATTAATGTGTGGAATTGGGCCAATGTTGAGGTAACCCAGCAATCTATCCAACTTTCTTTTTAAAAAAAATCAGTGTCTTTTCAACAGGGAAGACAAAGATCTGAGTGAGCAGTGAGTAAACTTATCTCAAAATGAATGGATGGATGGATGAATGGATGGATGGATGGATGGATGGATGGATGGATGGATGGATGGATGGATGGACGGATGAAATGGATGGATGAAGGGATCTTAGTTTGTTCCACATTCATTTTGGATTCAAGGATCTCAGTAGGAATGGTGTTCAAAATCTCCCGGAATGGATCATACTAGTTTCAAAACTCTGGACTGAACCTCACTATCAATAGTGATACTGTTCACAATAGAATACCTTATGCTACCAAGCTTGAAATTTTGGATTTGGACAACCTAGAACTATGCCACCTATGGTCTGACCTAAGCTTAGTACACAAAATTGCCTGCTACAACATTCTACCTGTCAACGACTATGTCAGCTTCAACAGCAATAACGCACAGGCAAACCATCGATACAAACTCAAAGTAAACTGCTCCAAACTCGATTGCAGAAAATACAACTTCAGCAACAGAGCGGTCAATGCCTGGAACTCACTACCTGACTCGGTTGTTACATCCTCAAAGCCCAAAAACTTTTAAACTTAAACTTACTGTGGTGGCAAGAAAATTCCTGTAGATGGCAGTAGTAGCAGCAAACTGCACTACAGTTCCTAAACTGCCTCTTTCCAGAGGTGGGATTCTACCAGTTCGCACTTATTCACTAGAACCGGTTGTTAACATTCTAAGCAGTTAGGAGAACTGGTTGTTAGAAGAAATTACTGGGCTAATCCTGTAAGGAGGGCAGGAAGGAACCATTCTGGTGTTGCTTATAGAAACTGCCTTTCTGTTAACCCTTATTACATTCTTGGCAGGACTAGACTTCCTGTCTCAGGAACTTCTCTGGAGTTTTTTTTTCTTTCCTTTGCTGGTCTTTGCTTGTGTGGAGTGACCATTTAAAGTTGCAATGGCACTGAAAAAAGTGACTTATGACCGTTTTTCACACTTACAGCTGTTGCAGCATCCCCACAGTCATGAGAGGCCAGGCAAGGAGATGCGTGCCTCGATGTGAGCGATATTGAGTTGGCCACACCCAGCCAATAACATGACCAAGCCACGTCCACCCAGTCACATGACCACCAAGCCATGCCCATCAACTGAGCCACGCCCACAGAACCGGTTGTTAAAAAATTTGAATCTCACCCTGCCTCTTTCCCTTATCTTACTCTCGGGATGGTGAGTTACAAAGTTGTCATGAGCAGGCATATTATTACACCTTCTAAGATCATTATTATTCTTAAGGATTGGTTAAAAGTTTCACCAATGCTACATCTAATCTCAAAATGTAACCAATCCCAATGCTGTATCTATGTTGCCTTTTGTCTTGTATAAAAAGTCATATAAAAGATAATAAACACCGCCCAGGTGATCAGAAATCTTTGGACACTTAAGTGACTGGTCTTTGAATCCCACAGTTTATCATGGACCTCACTCCACTCCAAAGAGGTCTGTAAGGGGGTGTGCATAAGTGTACCAACGTGCCTATCATCCCTGTCCTACTGTTCCCATTTATTCGTACTCATTTATTATATATATATTTATACCTGTTTATACTTACATGTTTATATGTTTATATGTTATGTTCATACTTATACTTGTTTTCTCACACATGCCTGACAAACAAAATAAATAAATAAAATAAATCGGATCAATTCTACATACCTGATCCTATATACCCTTTCAGTCTTGGGGGAGATTGTTATTATGCCTGCAGAATTTTATAAATGCTGCAGCCATCTCCTTCTGCTATCATACATGGAGCAGAAGGTATGTCCATATTTTCATTCACCTTCTGAAGCCAAATATCTTCAACTGGCCTTGACTCTGAAACTACATTGTGTTGATTTCCCCAAGGTACATTTTATTGTAAAACCTAAAGTAAGTTGGATCCAAAATATTGGAACAATGTGGCTCATTATCTCTTCCCAAAGCAGAATTCTGGTCTTTATATCACTTTTGTGATGTTTGCCATCAATTTACCCCTTCATAATGTTCCAGAAGACACCAAGGCTACTGTAGAGATAGAAAAATGCTGACCAGGCTACCAGATACTTTTTAAAAACAGGGGGGAAAAACAAGAACATTCTTAAAAGGTACAGGAATTGGGTATGTCTGGTCTTATGAAAAGAAGACCTGGGGGGGACGGGACATGTTAGCAGCATTCCAACATTTGAGGGGCTCCTACAAAGATGAGGAGTCAAACTATTTTCCAAAGCACTAAAAGGCAAGACGAGAAACAATGGATGGAAACCAACCAAAGAGCAAAGCAACCTAGAACTAAGGAGGAATTTCCTAACAGTGAGAATTATCAACCAATGGAACAGCTTGCCACCAAAAGTTGTGCATGCTTCATCACTGTAAGTTTTTTTTAAGAAGAGATAGTCATTTTTCTGAAGTGGTACAGGGCCTCCTGCTTGAAAGTAGAAGACCTCCAGAGAGGGAAAGAGACAGAGAGATGATAAATGATTGAGAGAGAGGGGAGAGAGAGATGATAGAGAGATGATAGATAGATAGATAGATAGATAGATAGATAGATAGATAGATAGATAGATAGATAGATAGATAGATGGATGGATGGATGGATGGATGGATGGATGGATGGATGGATGGATGGATGGTGTCATGCCTCTGTTGGAGTCTGACTCCAAGGGAGAGATGGAACAGCTGACAGGGAGTAGGAGTGTGGCTCCAGAGGTTGTGGAGGAAACTGGGGAAGGGCACAGGCTGGATGGGCATTCATCCTCTTACTCCTAGGGCATGCAGGGAGGAGCAGATAAGGGAGAAACATGAGTGGCCCTGATCCCCTCCATGGGCTACAGCTGGGAGGACTGGCTAAAAGACAAACTGTATGGCAAAGTTGCTGGAAGCAAAACATGCATTATTCTTGTCGGACCTTATGTGTGTTTTGGCTTCCTCCCAACTGCGATTGCTGCGTTATCTGGTAGAAGTCTGCAATTAATCATCCTTACCTGCTGTAGTAATTCCTTCAGTGTGGTTTGTGTTGGTTTTTTAATTTCGAATTAACTTTACTTTGAATGCTTACTCCGTCCGTATACTGTTTTCTTTAAGAGTTTGATTTCCAGCCAAGGATAATTGGACGTTGGGGCCAAGTTGGAGGCATTAAAGGAACTTTATTCTATTTTTCTACCATGGTTATTTTTGTGTCATGTCCCAGGTAATCACAGATGGATGGATAGATGGATGGATGGATGGATGGACCTTTTGTCTGAAATAATATAGGATCTCCTTGCTCGAGCAGGGGTTTGGACTAGAAGACCTCTGAAGTCCTTTCCAACACTGTTATTCTATGTTCTATGTAGAGTAAGACAATAAAGTAGTTGTACCACTATTTTCTGAGCTTTTCTGTCCAAAAAATGGTTAGACAGTTTCTCCTCCTCCAGAGGATGAAGCTGGCAAGAGGTTCCTTCCCTGTTTCTTTGCTTCACTAGGTTGGAGAACATTTGCTCTTCTTGAGTTTGACCACTGAGCAGACAGTACAGTTTTTAAGGAACTAATGGTCCCTTCCATCCCATAAAGGTGCAATGCACATCACAAAGGGGAATATGGTTTAGCGGCTTCCACGGAAGCTTCATTTGTTCTTTTGTTTGATAACAAATGAAGGAAGGTTTTGCAAGAATACGGGGAAATTGTTTTAGCCGCTGGTTTTGGCAAAGCTCGAGCAGGTACATCTGTCAAGAATGGTTTTTTTTTACGAGCAACCTCCCCGCCCCTTCCCTTTGCCCATCATCTCTTATGGCTACTCAACAAAAATCTTTCATCCATATACTGCTAAAACTCTAATTTCTATAACGTTTAACAGGGTGAAACAGTGCATCTCAGGACAACAATTTTTCAGCCAAGGAAAAAGGAAAGCACAAATAAATGTAGGATAGATGCAAATTATTCCCTCTAATTGTAATGAATGGAGGGAGGGAAGGGAATGAAGGAAGAGGTTTTTGATAAGGAAGGGAGGGGAGGGGAGGAGAAGGAAGGAAGGAAGGAAGGAAGGTGTCAGTCTGTGCTCCATTTAAAATCCAAGAAAGAAATACTCAGACTCCATAGATTAGGGCAAAGGTTTTTCTTTTACTGGAAATCAAAGTGGAAGCTACAGGTTGAATTCTGAATCTAAGGAATTTGGCGCGCAGATCACATATACAAAGGAATGGAATTGTTCCCACCCCCCCAAAGTCCAAAAGACTCTTCCAATTAAAAGTTCTGAATATGATCATGTGGGCATCTTCAGGTGGTGTTGAGGCCTCTGTCCATTGACCTTGACATATTTTGATAAAAGTTCGCAGCTGCGCAAAGGAAAGGAAGCTAGGCAAGGAAATAAAAACTTAAGAGCAGGAATTTATACTCTCCCCCCCCCAAACTCCTCATTTATAAAGACAAGAATGTAACACCCCCAGTTCTCTTCCCACAAGATGCAACACCTCCGCCCCCCGTTACTCATGGCAGCCGAAAGATGCAAAGCAGTAGAAAGCAATAGAAAAGTAGAAAAGATCTTGAAGGCTGACAGAAGGTTGCCTTAAAAGGAAAAAGTTCCTATTGGCAACCTTTTTTCTTTTTTTGGGGGGGGGGCCGCTCCAATCTCTGTGCCTTTTAATGAAACCACATTCCTTGTACATGGCTGAGGAGGAAAAAGATAACATTCATCTGCTCACACATCACAGCTTTTCCCTACCAGATCTCTCATTAAGTTAAGGAAAACAAGAAGAACAAGAGAGCATAAACCTTCCTCGTCCCTGGCCTGTCCTTTTCTATGCCAAGGCCTTTCCTATATCAGAAGGGAGTGTCTGTCTTTCCTTTACTCCCATGGTTGTTCACTGACTCTCTAACATGCCTTTAGGAATCCCTGAATAAACCCTTAATTTGCTTTTTGGAAACAGACACATTTTCAACTGTCCTTTGTAGGCTGAATAATTTCTCATGCCACTTTTCAATGCCAGCCATGCACAAAAGATCCACAGATAGATTGTTCCCCGGGTCTTATCCCTGGATTTGCCTTAATGCAACATAAAACTCTTTCTGTGTCTGTTTTGGTTTATAAAAGTCTTTGAAATGCTGAGCTGATCTCCATTCTTTTATTTTCCCAGGGCGGGTGTCCCCTCTGCCTGCTTTTCTCTCTGCGTAGAATTTCCATTTCCTGCCTGCTTGCGTTTGCCCTCCTGCCTAAAAGTTATCAAAATATTCATGGTAAAAATAAAGCCAAGCCTAACTTGGTGTAAGCTCATGGCAAAGGGAGAATCAAAAATGCTGTGAGAGCATAAAGCAAGAAGACATAACCAAGCTTGAGATTTTTGATTATCAACATATTTGCAAAGTAACAACTCCTTCAAACCCTGGTGATTCCTAAAAGACAGCCAAAAGGGTTTTCGTGGTGATAGCATTCAAGTTATCATCCCTGGGATTTCCTGGAAGTTTCCATCCAAAAATGAGCCAGCCTGATCCTCCTTAACTTTCAAAATCAACAGTAGGATTTTTGCCATCTAACTGGGCAATTTACTGGTTATGAATACATATTTTTCCAAGATTTATCTTGGGAAGATGCAGATTGAGTATACGCTTAAGAAAAGTGGAAAGGGGATTATTTTGAAAGGGCGTAGCTCACTAGACCAAGGTCAAGCGATCTTGGATGGAGATTGAGATGAAGATTGATCAGGAGAGAAACAGAGAAACAGAGAGAGAGGGAGAAGGAGAGAGAGAGAGATAATAGAGAGGTGAAGAGAGAGTTAGAGATATATCATAGATAGAGATAGCAAAAGTGAGAGAGACAGAAATAATAGAGATGAGATACATTAACAGAATAACAGAGTTGGAAGGAAACTTGGAGGTTTACTAGTCCAAGAAGAATTAACGAGAATGAGAGGGAGAAAGAGAATAGATACAGAGTAGATATTATTTATTTACTGAATTTATTTGCCGCCTATCTTGTTGTAGACAAGGGAGAGAATACACAACAGAATACACAACAGAGTTGGAAAGGACCTTGGAAGTCTTCTAATCCAACCCCTGCATAAGCAGGAAAGCCTATAGCATTCTGGACAAATGGTTGTTCATTCTCTTTTTAAAAGCCATCAGTAATGGAACCCCCATAACTTTTAAAGACAAGCCATTCCACTGGTTAGTTGTCTTGTCAGGAAATTTCTCCTTGGTTCTAGATTGCTTTTCTCCTTAATTAGGTGAGAGGGAGTGGGAGAGGGAGGGAGAGAGGGGGATAGAGAGAGAGATTCCACTGTTCATCAAGAAAGCAGGGGAAGTCTTTAAGATCACACCACTTTTCCTCTTCGTCTTAAATTATTTCATTTCGAGAAAACAATTCTCCTCTCACTGATTTAGAGGAAGAGAAGAAAAACCTGAACAAGTTGAGCAAGAAAGAGAAGGTGGAGAATTCCCCTGAAAATTGTCTATCAAATTAAATAAGACTTTTCAATCCTGTTAGCAGTTGATTAAAATCAAGTCTTCTCCATGAAAAATTCATCACCTTACAGGCCAAGGGACAGTAGCAAGTGAACAAAGCATATTCCCATCTGTTTCAGGATAAATTTGCCTCAGAACTGGAGTTCAGGTGGGGTGGACAAATCTAGTCAATCTTCAGTGGGAATATTTTCAGAACTACTTTAAAAAAAAAAAATTAGATTTTCTTTGGACTGGCTGTGTGCAGTCCTGTTGAGGTAAAATGTTGTTTGGTAGTGGCTCAGCTTCTCATTCTGGTGTGATTTCCCTTGGAGTGTACGATTCTTCCTCCTGCTCCATTTCCTGAGTTTCACTAGATTCATCGCTCTCTTGGAACAGGTTCCCTGGAAGGTCGTCTTCTTCCATTCCTTCCCCCCCCTCAGTTTGGTCGTAGGGGAGTTGCTGGCTGGCCGAAAGGAGTCGTGACCGTAATTGGTCAATATGTCGTTTCCACAGTCTTTTATCAACACATTTTACAATATAGGATTTGGGCCCAGTCTCGCGTATTATCGTTGCTTCAATCCAAATCGGGTCGCCCGATAAATTTCTTGCATAAACGGGGTCGCCTACCTTGAAGGCACGGTAGCGTCCGCTGGATCCTGCAGGCTTTTCTGGCTCGTAAGCAGGGTGCAATTGGTCGAGGCAGGAACGGAGTTTTCGCCCCATGAGAAGTTCTGCGGGAGTTCTGCCGGTTATGCTGTGCAGAGTGATGTGTTGTAGAAGTAGAATGCGGTTTATTTTTTCGTCAATATTATCATAGTCCACTTTTTGCAAAGTCTTTTTTACAAATTGGACCATGCGTTCTGCTCGGCCATTGGTAGCAGGATGCACAGGCGAGGTGAGAGCATAGCGGATGCCATTATCAGCAAGGTACTGTTCAAACATTAGCGCTGTAAACTGTGGTCCGTTGTCAGACACCAGGATGTCCGGCAATCCATGAGTTGCAAAGAGTCTATTGAGGACTTTAATGATAGCTTTGGAGGTTGCATAGGTCATTCGATGAATTTCCAACCAATTAGAGTATGCATCGACAGTCAATAGCAATGTATGTCCCTTAATCGGCCCTGCAAAATCCAGGTGGATTCTGGACCAGGGCCCGCGTGGCGCCTCCCATTCAGTCGGTGCAGCTTTTGGCGGTGCGTTGCTGTTTTGTTGGCACTTGGTGCAGGCCTTGACCCATTGCTCGATGTGTCGGTCCATGCCTGGACACCAAGCGTAGCTACGTGCGAGTGCTTTCATCCGCATGATCCCGGGATGTCCTTCGTGCAAAATTTGTAACAGTGAGTTTTGGAGTCGTTCTGGAACGACGACTCTATCGCCCCAGATGACACAGCCTTTTTGCGAAAAAAGTTCAGTCTGCCTTGTTTTAAATGGCGCGAAGTCATCTGGGACCTGGTCCAATGGCCATCCACGTTCTACCCAGCCTAGGACTCGAGCTAGGGTGTGATCTCGTCTGGTCTCTCTCGCGATATCTCGAGCGGTCATAGGAGGCGAGTTGAGCGTCTCGATTTGTAACACCGATACTGTTGGTGCCGGATCGTCGAGAGTTTCTGGTAGCGGTGCTCTGCTGAGTGCGTCAGCGTGGGGAATGGCTTTCCCCGGGCGATGTAACAATCGATAATTATAAGCAGCTAGGAACTCTGACCATCGAGTCATTCTTGGGGACAATATATAGGAGTTGGTTTGTCCCCAGCGATTATCCCCAGTAAAGGTTTGTGGTCAGTTACAATGATAAATGTCATTCCATATACATACTCATGGAATTTTTTTACGGCTGCCACAATTGCAAGAGCTTCCTTATCTATTTGTCCATAGTTACATTCTGCCTGAGAAAGAGTCTTCGAAACGTATGCAACAGGGGCCTCGTTTCCATTAGGCAGCACATGGCTCAAAATAGCGCCCACCCCAAACGGTGAGACATCACAAGTTATAACCAATGGTAATGTTTCATTATATTGCATAAGTACAGAATCAGATGTAAGTAAATCTTTTACATTTCGAAACGCTTTTTCCTCCCGGTAACCCCAAACCCACAATGCTTTCTTATCTAATAACCGGTGTAACGGTTCAGCCACAGTCGCCTTATGTGGTAAAAACACATTATAGAAATTAATAAGGCCTAAAAATGCCTGGAGATCTGTTTTGTTACGGGGTCTGGGAGCATTTTTTATCGCCCTTAATTTACTCTCAGTAGGGTGGATACCCTGACTATCAATGCGATAACCTAGAAATTCAACACTGTCTGTATACAGATGACATTTATCCTTTTTTACTTTCAATCCCACTTCTTGGAATTTCTTAAGAACACATTTTAAATGATTCTGTAGAATTTTTTTACTAGGAGCTGCAATTAACATGTCATCAAAATACGGAACCACACCCTTGATTCCCTGCAATAATCATTCCATTAAACTTTGGAATATTCCCGGGGCTACACTTACCCTGAATTGCAATCGGGTACATTTAAAAGCACCTCTGTGCGTTACTATCGTTTGAGCTTGGTCTGTTTTATCGTCCACGGGCAATTGTTGACAGGCTTGAGCTAAATCTAACTTAGCAAAAACCTTTCCGCCTCCCAGGGAATGAAGGAGTGCTGTACCACCAGCACTGGTTACGCGTTCTGCTGGAGGGTGTGGTTTAGAGTGGCCCGGTAGTCCCCACAGATTTGGATTGACCCATCTGGTTTAATGGGGGTTACAATAGGAGTTTCCCATGGAGAATGATCAATGGGTTGCAGTACCCTTTGTTTAATTAGTTTGTCAAGTTGTTCATCTATCTTGGCCTTAAGGGCGAACGGAACTCGACGGGGCTTTAAACGGATCGGGGCGACCTTAGGGTCGAGGCTTAATGAAATTGGGGTCCCCTTATACTCACCCAGACGATCTGCGAAGACATCGCTGAATTCAGTAATTCGCTGAATTCAGTCCTCCTCCCACTCGCAATCACTGACTCGGTTTACGCCGGCTCCTTCGATGCCGAGTGGCGCGAACCATTGGAGGCCCAACAAACTAGGCCTGTTCCTATCGATGATTGTTAGAGGTAAGTATGCTGTATGCTTTTTAAACAAGACGCGGACTCGACAAGACCCAACCACAGGGATCCGATTCCCTTGGTGGTCTTTAAGGATGAGACGTTGCATTCGAAGGTCTTGGCGTTGGATGGTAGGAATGAGTTGCTTTAATGTCTTCCACGACACCATCGAGAGGGACGATCCGGAATCGACCTCCATGTGGCAAGGTTGGTTCTCTATGGCCACTCTGACACGAATCTTCTTGGCGTCCATGGCTGAGGCGTGACCTATAGTGATAGTATGGTGGTCCTCTTCTTTCTGCAACGCTCGATATCTGTAGGAGTGGTTTGCTGGATCTCACCTTACAGGACGGTTTCCTGCCGATTGGCGAGAGCTGGTCCCCCTTGAGGCCTGACTTGGTCCCGGTAGACTGCGACAGACTCGACTGATGTGGCCTCGTTTTCCGCACTCATGACAGATCGCATCATGGAATTTGCAATCTGCCCTGGGGTGGTTTGCCCCGCAACCAGCGCAAGGCCGTGAGGGTTTAAAGCGAGGGTCCCGGTCGGACCGCAGTCGATGGACCCCTTCTTCGTCACTGTCTGATGATGAAGAGAGGTCCTTGTAGTGCGTTGTCGCTAGCTGCCCTTCTGAGCTGGGTAAGATGTCGCCTGTCGGTGGGGTCGTTGGGTTTCGGCTTCGCCGTAGTTGCGCCGCAGACTTTTTGGTCACCTCAGCAGCAGTGGCTTCGGCGATGGCGTCAGCAAGGTCGATGTCGCCTTTCGCCATCAGCTTGCTTTGTACGCCTAGCGCATCTAATCCCAGAATTAAACGGTCTCTCAGTGCTTCATCTAAGTTTGTGAACCCACAGAGGCCTCCCAAGTGTCGGAGGTCTGCCATGAAGTCAGCCACACTCTCTCCTTTTCGCTGGCTTCTTTGATAGAACTCGTGGTGTCTCACGAGTGTAGGTACGGTTGGCGCGTAATGGTCTCTCAGGAGAAGTTCGAGGTCGTCCCAGCTCATTGCTTTAACTTCTCGAGGTTTCGCAAGTGCCTTTGCCATTTTAAAGACAGCCGGGCCGCAGTACATCAGGAACAGCGCCCGCTTCTTTGCTGGTGTGACGTCCTTCAGGTTGTTTGTTTCAAGGAACATTTGGAAGCGATCCATGTAGGATTCCCAATCCTCTTGGTTCGGATCGAACGGAGCGGGTGGTACGATGCCGCTGGACATGGTTTCCGTTGGTGGCGTCGTCTTGGCACATGCTCTGTTTTTCTTCCCGGTTCCTTAAGATCAGATGTCTCCAAATCCCACCTTCGTCGCCAGTGATATGGTTTCAGGCATGGGTGAAATGACTGGAGACAATCTTAGTTGGTGAACTTTCAGCTCTTTATTACATAGTGACTTAAGAGAGTGAACAACAACAACTCTGCCTTATATAGGTGACCTTAATGTGAAATAACCAATAGGGAACTGTAAGATGCTAGCTCCAGAACCAATAAGAGTCCTTCGTTAAGGGCCAATCGGATTCTCTGAACCCAACCAATCCGATCGAGCCGCTTAACACCCAATCAGAAGTGCAGGGCCAGAACCCTGCACTTTACCCCAAGCTTGCTTTTATTTAAACTATTTACATACATAACAATTAGTTTCCATCCGTGGTTTCTTGTCCTGCCCTTGAGTGAGTGACAGAGCAAATTGGATCCATTAGCTTGGCCTTATATGGATTGTTATATGTTTCCCTATCAGATAGAATGAAAAGAGTCACTTAGGATACTTTATTGTCACTTGGAATGTACACTAATCAGCATACATTAAAATGAAAATATGTTGCATACAGTTCTCAAAGGGTCTCTACTTCCAATATAAACATAAACATGACAAGATAAATACATACATACATACATAATGATGCATGTACCCACATATATTATATGACACAGAGAAATAACACGGTCTAGTTTTGATGTATACATGTACATGTCAAAAAAAACAAATCCTGTGAGTTTACTAGACAGATGGCATGGGGAAGAAGCTGTTGCAAGAATCTGGTAGTCCTGCTATAGATCCTTCAAAATCTCCTCCCAGAGGGGAGCAACAGAAACAGACCGTAAGGGGAGTGTGTGGGGTCTCTCACAATGCTTCAAGCTCTAAGCACATAGTGTTTATAAGCAGTATTCTGAATGACAGGAAGTGAGCTTCCTATTATCTTCTCCATTGTCCTTACCGCTCTCTGTAGGGACTTTCTATTATCTAGGTACTGCTGCTGCTACCAAACCAAACAGGGATGCAGTTTGTTAAAATGCTCACAATCGTGGCTCTGTTAAAAAAAAAAAAAAATGGTCAGGACAGAAGGAGAAAGATGTGGTCTCCTCATGGGATGCAGGAAATGTAGATTCTGGTTTGCAGGCTTCAGTAAGGATGACATGTGGAGAGAGCAGTTCAGATTGTTAAGGGAAATATAAGGATGAAATTTACAACACCGTGCTACTTTGAAGCCCACCCAACTGGATTATTTTCTGCTCCTTTGCATGAGTGGGCTGCCACCTGCTTAGTCCGCAAATAAACAACTCATCGAAACCAGCAATAAACAATAAACAGCAACAGATTCACTGACAAAATGGACTTGGATTTTAGAATCTGATGACGATGGTTCTCACTGTCTCCACTTGTTAACAGTATCTTGCTCCACAAGGCTTCCCCTGTTCCTATACAACTTGATGGTTTTTCTTCTTGTTTTATTTGTCTTTCCTTTGAAAAAGACAACTCAAAATGATGCTAGCCTTTACTTGCCAGCCAAACAGCAACAAAGAAATTTGCGTAATTAAGATTCTAATTAATTTTATGGCTCCCTTTTCTCTTTCCCCCCCAAATAATATCAAAGTGAGGGGAGAAATTTACAACCCAACAAGAACAATAACGTTGATAAACTGCAAAGACAATTTAGTCTAAAGTGCCATTAATCCCAATGACACCCTGACATTTCTAAGGATTTGCTCTTTCTTGGTGCATTTTTTTTCTTCCTTTCAGAGTTAATTTCATTAACTCACTAAGGCTTTGAATGATATCACTGAAATTAGTATTTAAAATCCCTGTTGCATGTTGAAGGTAAATTTTTCATTGTATGGAAACATGTCTAAGTGACTTAACTCTTTGAGGTTAACAGGTTTGAGGCCAAGTTAGAAGTTGTCAGTGCTCCATCACTGGAAACTTTTAAGAAGAGACTGGACAGTCACTTGTTTGGATCTTCTGCTTGGGCAGGGTTGTCAACTCATAAAGCATCCCTGGCTTGCTCTTGAGTTGCCATAAGAAGGATGGGTGGGAGATCTAATGGAGCAGTTTGTTGCTATGACCAGAAGCACATTCTGCGCATACCTTTCTCCAGATTGTGGCTCAGGTTATCAAGCAAGATAGGCGTGTTTTCCACAGCCCATGAAAGTGCTTCATTGGAGAATGTGATTTATGACACACCCTGGGAGGAGAGGGGAAACAGGGTCATAGATGGGCAGTAAATTACACAGGGCAGAGCCAACTGCACTTGGGAAAAGTGCAGACATGTTGCTCCTAATAAATAATTGGATTTATTTTGAAAGTTGGCTCGAGGCTCATGAATTAATTAGGGCATCCATCGGAACCTTGACAAGGGGGTTGGGCTAGAAGTCTTCCAAGGTCCCTTCCAATTCACTTATTCTGAACTTCTGCAGAACATTTTTCAAAGGTGATTGTAGACTGTCAGTCTCAGTCTCTTTCTCAAGATGTGACTTTATGCAATATGGGAAAGATCAGGATCTCATTGTCTTAAGGTTGACAGCCTTCCATCCTTTCAAGGTCCATAAAATGAGGACCCAGATTGTTGGGGGCAAGATGCTGACTTTGTAAAAACTGCTTAGAGAGGGCTATCTATGGAGATTCTCAGTCATGGTTGTTCCAAGGTGCTTTTTCAGAAGGCAACTGGACTTTCTTTTTTCTTCTTCTTTGAAGACGTTTCACTTCTCATCCAAGAAGCTTCCTCAGCTCTAGCTGGATGGTGGGGAATGGAAGGATTTATATTCCTTGCAGATAGTTGGTCATTTGTGTCCTTTTAGAGGGTCCTTGAAGCACTTGGAGGTTTATCTGTGTACTCAGGGTTTGGAGCCTTCTTGGCTGCAGGATGTTTTTATGCCCTGTGTTCCTTCACTGTTGAAGACAATGAATATAAATATATAAATCCTTCCATTCCCCACCATTCAGTCAAAGCTGAAGAAGCTTCTTGGAGGAGAAGTGAAATGTCTTCAAAGAAGAAAAACAAGAAAGTCCAGTAGCCTGCTGAAAAAACACCTTTGGGACTTAGAGAGGGCTGTAAATCATTCCTATCGTTCCTATCAACCATCTCATCCCACTTGTGACTGTATGACTGTAACTTTCTTGTATCCTTATGATTTATATTGACTGTTTCCTAGTATGATTTGATTGCTTATTTGTACCCTATGACAATTATTAATTGTTGTACCTGATGATTCTTGATGAATGTATCTTTTGTTTTTATGTAAAATGAGAGCATATGCACTATGACAAATTCCTTGTGTGTCTAATCATACTGTACTTTACCAATAAAGAATTCATTCATTCATTCATTCATTCATTGAAAAAAAAGTGTATGAATGTCCTGATCTTTTATATATATATATATATATAATATATTTCCCCAGCAATCTGCACCCTTCCTATCTCTCCAGATACTATATGCATTTTTCCCCAATCAATCAGTAACAGGAACCAAGAAGAAAGTGACTTAAAATTCACTCCCAAGAGAAATTCTCAAACACACCGAGGCTAGGTTAGACTGAACAGAAGCTCCTTTCACGGGGGTAGGAAATATTTTGAGCAAATTGCAAGATAGATTTTATTTCAAGACTAGCTTTCATCTGTTTCCACAAGGACCACCCTCCAAGCTTTCAGCAACAAAACTAATCTGATATTTCATCATGTTCATCATTAAGGCAAGCAGAGGGAAACAGTCCACCTCTATTGCTCAGTCATATAATCCCATGGGGATTGTGCTGCCTATAGTTTATAGCAAACAATTTCTTAAAATTCCCATAACTTTCCAGTGGTTTCCTATAGCATGAAGTGATCACTCGGCCAGCCAATCAGTCTTTCCACATCTACCATCTGTGGCATTAACAAAAATGGTCCTTGAAATGGAGGATCAATTGATCTCTGGAGAGAGATTGATTCCTGTGCTGAGAAAATGTGGGGAAAGTGCAGCCTGATAAAACATTTCAGTTCCCAACATTCGATGCCAAGATGTCTCTTTTCCCTTCCGTAAGGATGATGGCATGAGGGCACAATGGTTACAATGCAGCGTTGCGGGTTAATTCTGCTGACTGACAGCAATTTGATTCTCACCGGCTCAAGACTGACTCATCCTTCCATCCTTCCAAGGTTCATTTAAATGAGGACCCATTGTTGGGGACAATATGGTGACTTTGTAAACCACCCAGAGTGTGCTGTAAAGTACTATGTAGTGGCATATAAGTATAAGTGCTATTGATAAGTGCTGTTGCTATGGTTGGTTAGCTTTTGTTGCTGTTCTCTGGACTTTTTCCAGAACATATTTTGTTATACTGTGGAGATGAAAACTGGATGCTGTATTTCAAGTCTGGCTTTAAAGAGGGTGGGGAATCCAGAGTGGGATGGAGCCCATTAAATGGCTTGTGTGATGTGTTGTCACTGGGGTGGAGAGGTGGGGGGGGCTATTAATTGATTGGATTATTTTCTTCTATTAGTTTTATTTTTTATATATGGTTTTTTATATATTTGTGTTAGCCGCCCTGAGTCGCCATGTGCAAATAGGCAGCGGTATAATTTTTTTAAAAGAAAGAAAGAAAGAAAGAAAGAAAGAAAGAAAGAAAGAAAGAAAGAAAGGAAGGAAGGAAGGAAGGAAGGAAGGAAGGAAGGAAGGAAGGAAGGAAGGAAGGAAGGAAGGAAGGAAGGAAGGAAGGAAGGAAAGAAAGAAAGAAAGGAAGGAAGGAAGGAAGGAAGGAAGGAAGGAAGGAAGGAAGGAAGAAAGAAAGAAAGAAAGAAAGAAAGAAAGAAAGAAAGAAAGAAAGAAAGAAAGAAAGAAAGAGGTAGTAACAGTTTACATGATCTTTCTATCTCTCTGTTAATGCAACCTAGGCTTCTTGCCCCATCCAACTTTCCTGCTGAAGACTCAAATGCCTGTGACCTGATTGTTCCCTTGGCTCATTGCCCTGTCTCCCAAGGTCATTCTTACATATCATTTTATAAGTGGCATGAAATTCTTCAAATATTTTAAAAGGCACACAACCATTAGTGCTTTCCTCCTCTTGCTATCTCCAGCAAACCTCTAATCTCTAGCATTTCTTTATTCCTGATTGTAATGGAGTATTTTGTTTTATTTTTGCCACAAACTGATACCTTGCAGGAAAGAACATTTGGCCCTTCCCACATCTCTGCATTTATTACTAGAATATAATTTGTAATAATGATACACCCAGGGGATTCTGGGGGAAAGGGCCATTTCATCAGGGACAAAGACACTAAAATTAAGTTTTACCAGGAAGGGAAGTGTTATGTATGTAAATAGTTAAAATAAAAGCGAGCTTGGGGTAAAGTGCAGGGTTCTGGCCCTGCACTTCTGATTGGTTGTTAAGCGGCTCGATCGGATTGGTTGGGCTCAGAGAATCCGATTGGCCCTTAATGAAGGACTCTTATTGGTTCTGGAGCTAGCGTCTTACAGCTCCCTATTGGTTATTTCGCATTAAGGTTGCCTATATAAGGCAGAGTTGTTGTTATTAAAGTTTTAAGTCACTATGTAATAAAGAGCTGAAAGTTTACTGACTAAGACTGTCTCCATTCATTTAACCCATGCCTGAAACTATATCAGGAAGTGCCCACAAATTTGTCATTACCTTTAAATTAAAGCGTCTGTTCCTCTTGAAAAATCACCCACTCTATTTTCACACTGACATTTAATAGCAATGAGTTTTTAATTCAGATTTTCCATTCGCATAGTAGTAAATTTTTAGCTTTTCCGACCCTCAGACCTTTATTTAAGGAGGACTTGCAGGGGTGTTACCAAAGGGAGTTGAAACAAGTTAAAATGGCAGTCGTGGCCACGTGATCCAAATCCCAGACCATTTTACATGCATTGCACATATGTTACACATAAAAAGGCATTCCCAAAGGTGAATGGGAAAATAAATGGATTTTCTTGTTTTTTTTTTTCTTTGAAGACATTTTGCTTCTCAACCAAGAAGCTTCTTCAGCTCTTACAGGATAGTGAAGATAGATAGTTAGTCAGAGCTGAAGAAGCTTCTTGGGTGAGAAGCAAAATGTCCAGCTGCCTCCTGAAAAAGCACCTTTGGGACAACCAGGACATGGAGGACTGAGAATCTCTACAGACTTATAACAAAAAGGCATTGATGTCATATGATCATCTTGCATTTTGGCAAAAGGTCTAGCAACATAACACCACTAGATCAAAAGATTAAGATAAGAGTACAGCCACCCTTAGAGCCATGGTGATGCAGTAGTCAGAATACAGTAGTGCAGGTTAACTCTGGCCAGAGCAAGTTCGATAGCAAGGCCTACTTTTCTCATGGTCAGTAAAATGAGGAGCCAGATTGTTGAGGAAAGATGGTGACTCTGTAAGCCACTCAGAGAAGGCTGCATAGCACTGTGGGGAGATATAGAAGTCTAAGTGCTATTGCTATTGCTACCTTTTTATAGAGAATCTGCTTAATGCAATAAGCAACAATCAAAGCTGGGAGTCAGGTGTGGTTGTTAGTATATGGATAGCAATAGCAATTGCACTTCAACTTGTATACCGCCTCCAGTGCTTTTCAGCATTCTCTGGGCAGTTTACAATGTTAACATATTGCCCCAACCATTTGGGTCCTTGTTTTACTGACCTCAGAAGGATCTCAAGATTGAACTTGAGGATAGAGTTTGCTTGCAGTACTACATTCTAATCACTGCACCACCAGGGCTTCCTATAAGTACCTACCAGGGCTTCCTATAAGGTACGTATAAGTAGGTTTGTGGTCTATTATATGCATGTTAGGTCTCTTTCTCAGGCTTTTGTGGAAACTATGGCTGGCTGGCTAGAGGACAACAGGCTTCAGATGAACCCTGGTAAGATGGAGTAGCAATGGGTTGGTGGTTCACCAACTTTGATTTGGGATGGGCTAGCACCGTCCCAACAAACCCAGTGCTTAATCTGGGGGTATTCCTAGATTCACAATTCCAATACAAGGAGCAGGTGGTAGTTGTGGCCAGGAGGCCTTGCAGATTGTGCATCAGTTATGGCCTTTTCTGGACTGAGAAGTTCTTCTTTCAGTCACATATGCCCTGGTAATCTCCCAGATGGACTACTGCAATGTACACTACGTGGGGCTACCCTTGACAAGTATCTGGAAGCTGTATTTGGTGCAGAACGCAGCAGCACAAGCAATTTGGGGCCCTAGAGTGGTGTGCTAAGTTTGAACTTTGTTTTTAAGCTATGCTTTTATTGACGTATGGATATGGTGTATTATGCTGCTGCAAATAGCCCCAAGTCATTATCTGAGAGGCATGGTATACACAAATAACTAAACAAACAAACAAATAAACAAACAAACATTATTCTCTTTGAAACTACATGAGGCAGCTGGCTTAACAGTTTCTAGAGTAGGGGTTCCCAGTGTTGACAACTTTAAGATGCGTGGACTTCAACCCCCAGAACTCCCCACCAGTGGCTAGGGAATTCTGAGAATTGAAATCTACCTGTTTGAAAGTTGCCAACATTGGGAATCCCTGTCTTCAGGAATGTAATTCCTAGTAACGTTGCATCAATTATTTCAGCCTTCCTTTTTGACTCTTAAAAAAAGAAGATTCTTGGGCTGCACCAAAAGCTTCCAGATACATTGGGAAATTCAACCAAATCACAGTTGAACTGGGCTCGGTCACCCCAAAATTGGGTTTGTGAAAGGTTTCCCCATGTTGGAATGGAACAACTTGCTCCAGCCAACTTGCCATGGGACAATTCAACAATTCAATTTGATTACTGCAAACATTTTTTAAAAATGTTGTCATTTTCATCATTCATGTTTCATTTTGTCCCTCCTTTAGCACCCTTTCTTTAATGATCCCAATCCACCATTCCGATATTAGCGTAACTCTGGTCCTGTGGCACGTTGTTCCATGGCAAGTCGGCTGTGTCAATTTTGCTGTGGTGAGTTATCCTGGACCAGGGTTGTCAAACTCAATTTCATTGAGGGCAGCATCAGGGCTGTGGTTGACCTCAGGGTGGGGGGAGTGAGTCAGGTGGGCGTAGCTAGTTTGACACCACTCCCCAAACTGCTGGCATGTCTCCTCGTCACATAGCCAAGCTGGCCTGACCTTCCCTCTTTGCATTGGGTGGACCAGGACAGCCCCAAAGGCCAGATCTGACCACATCTCAGGCTGGATTCGGCCTGCGGGCCTTGAATTTGACACCCCTGTCCTAAACCCTCTCTGTGTCACATCAGAAATTAAGTTGGGGTTTCATTTCCATCTTGAACCAGATGATGGGACAACAGGAAACCTGATTATAAAGCCACAGTTGAAGGTGAAGTCCTTTTGTGCCTCTCCGTAGTATAAACACATATTTCAGCCTAGCTTCACTTATTCAGGCAGGAGTGGTAAAATATCCTGAAATCTTGATCCAAAATCTTGTCTGTGGCAATCAATAGAAGGCAGCTGAGCCATCAAGAATGTTAAATACTTTTTTTTTTATCCCTTCCAAAGGTTTAAAAGCTTTGTACCGCTTCTCCTTTTCTTTCCATCAGGCCAGCTCTTAAATCTTTTATCACTGTACAGTATTAGCATACTCAGAAACCCTCACACCCGATTGGTCCGGACCAGCGAAGACCTGATTGGTCAACAGGTCGGCCGTGATTGGAGCACTAGGAATCTACCGCGATTGGCTGAGTCGATCGCGGAAGATTCAAAGTGCTGCCATTGGCTGCCGAGCCGTGAGCCAGCCCTATATGAAGGGCTGCCGCGGCTCGCATTCTTAGACCTTTACCTAAATCTAATAAAGAGCTGAACTCACGTAAATGGTCTCGTGTCTCTGTCGAACCGATCCGCCTCCGATCTAACACTGGCGATGAGGATGGGATCGTGAGACAAAGAGACCATCCAGCACATGGCGAGGCAGCACGCAGCAACCAGCAGCATGGCCGGAATCAACTCACCACCCTCTCCCTTCAACCCTGCTACTGAGGACTGGGAATCCTATACCGATAGGTTCCAAATGTACCTCGAGAGTAGCAACCTCAAGGACGCCAATGGCCACAAGAAACGAGCTGTGTTCCTCACGCACTGCGGGCCCGCAGTCTTCAAAATGGCCAAAGCCTTGGACAAACCGATGGATGTCAAGGTGATGGAGTGGGACGATCTCGAGCCCCTGCTGCGGAGCCACTATGCCCCCATCGTGCCCATCCTCATCCGGCGGCACGACTTCTACAGGCAGGATCAACACGAGGGTGAAGGGCTGGCCAACTTCATTGCGGCACTACGGGACCTGGGGGTCTGTGCGAGTTCACCGACCTGGATGAGGCCCTGCGAGACCGCGTTGTCCTGGGACTCTGAGACCCCGTCCTCCAGAGTCGCATCATGGCAAAGGGAGACATCTCCCTCGTCAATGCCCTCACCGAAGCCGCTGCAGCGGAAGCGGCCAAGAAATCAGCAGCTCGGATGTGACAATCGAGCATCATGCTGCGACCGGCAACCGGAGAGGCAACATTGACCCCCGAGAGGAGGCCCGCGACAGACCACATAACCACACACCACGGCGACATCGACTCCTTCTCAGAAACCAAAGACGAGGAGGAGGAGATCCACCATCTCCAATCAGCGCGGGAGTGGCGGGAACCACGAGGTCGTAAGTTGAGGTTCCAGTGTGCTGGCTGCAGCGGCGATCACCCCCGAGCGGATTGTCCTTTTCTCGAAGCCATTTGCAGGCATTGCGAGAAACGGGGGCACATCGCCAAAGTGTGCTGGAATAAGAAGCACTACAGCCCGCGGTGATGAGCCCTCGACGGAGAGACAGTACCCCCACCAGGACCTGAGATTGCCATACGGAGAACCGCTGGAGCCGGGAAGGTCGGAACAAGCGACTCCAGGAGACGAGACAGAGAGAGGAAACGCACCAGACTGTCTCATTGGCCATTCCTCCACCAGCAATGCCAGAAAGGTATACGTGACGGTCAGGATAGAAGACCAGCAATGCGCCATGGAGGTGGACTCAGGATCCTTCCTTTCAATGGTTTCCTGGCGCACACTCAAGCACCTGGTCCCCACCCTCCGCCGCCAAGAACTGGAAGACCAAACGCTAACCCTCAAAGACTATCAGGGAAACTGAATCCCTGTAGTTGGTAGAGGCCATTTTAAAGTCACCTTCAAAGGCCACACAGAAGTGCTACCCCTGACGATCGTCGATTGAGATTGGCCGAGCCTGTTGGGACTGCAGTGGTTCGCACCCCTGGGCATCGAAGTAACAGGCATACACCACATCGGAGAGGCAGACTGGGAAGCGGTGCTCATGAGGGACTTCCAGGAAGTCTTTGATGACCGTTTAGGCAAGTACCGGGGGTCCCCTATTTCATTTAACATAGACCCAAGCATCGCGCCAATCCGCCTTAAGCCCAGGCGAGTGCCATTTGCACTCAAGCCCAAGATCAATGAGCAACTCGATAAGCTCATCGCGCAAGGGGTGCTGGAACTGATCGATCATGCCTGGTGGGAGACCCCAATAGTCACCCCCATCAAGCCAGATGGGTCAGTGAGAATTTGTGATGACTACAAGGCCACCCTAAACCATGCGCTCCAACAAAGCGCATACCCCGTCCCAGTAGTCCAGCATCTTCTGCACTCACTGGGGGGAGGCCGGATCTTCGCAAAGCTCGACCTGGTGCAAGCCTACCAGCAACTGGTCAACGCCACAACAGCAGAAGCCCAAACCATCGTAATGCACCGAGGGGCTTTCTGCTGCAACCGGCTCCAGTTTGGAGTCAGCGTGGCACCTGGGGTCTTCCAAAGTCTTATGGAAAGACTCCTCCAGGGAATAGAAGGGGTGGTGCCCTACTTTGATGACGTCTTGGTGGCCGTGAAAAATGAGAAACAACTAGAAGCCAGGTTGAGGGAGGTACTGCAGAAGTTCAGAGACTCAGGACTTAAAGTCAAGAAAGGGAAGTGCCAACTACGGGCCGAAAGGGTCGAATTTCTGGGGCACCTCTGAGACAAACAAGGGATTCACCCCACAGAAAAGAAACTGAGAGCCATAAGGGAAGCACCATGACCAAAAAACAAAACGGAATTACAGGCTTTCTTGGGACTGTTAAACTTTTACAATGTCTTCCTACCTCAAAAGGTGACCGTAGCGGAACCGCTACATAGGCTGTTAGATAAAACAGCCACCTGGACCTGGGGAGCACGGGAGGAGAGCGCTTTCAACAACACAAAGAACCTGTTAACATCTGACGCGGTACTAATCCAGTACAGCGAGACTCTGCCATTGACGGTAACTTGCGATGCGTCACCATTTGGAATCGGTGCCATCCTCAGCGACCAGCTACCAGACGGGAGGGAAGCACCCATCGCTTTCTCATCAAGGACACTTTCAAAGCCAGAGCGGAACTACAGTCAGCTCAACAAAGAGGCCCTAGCAGTCGTCGCCGGCGTCAAGAAATTCCACTAATACCTTTACGGTAGGACTTTTACAATCATCACAGATCACAAGCCGCTGCTAGGAATCCTGGTGGGGAACAGGGCCACACCGAACATTCTATCACCAAGAATGATGAGGTGGTCCGAATTTCTAGCAGCATACAATTACCAGCTGATACACCGACCCGGCAAGGACATCGCCCATGCAGACACCCTAAGCCGGTCACCTTACCGGACTGGGAAGATGACCCGGCACCCACAACAGAGGTACTCCAAATAGAGACAATATCCAACCCACTCATGACTGCACCAGACATTGCCAGAAAAACAAATAAAGACAAATGGCTGGCGCGAGTCTTGAGCTGGGTGGGAAAAGGGTGGCCGAAAGGGGACATAGACGAACTATTCAGACCCTTCCAGAACAGACAAACCAAACTCTTTACCAAAAAGGGCTGCATACTTTGGGGGGACAGAGTGGTAATTCCTGAAAAATTACAGGAAAAGGTATTGGGAATGTTGCATGAGGGGCACCCAGGGATGGTTAAGATGAAAAGCCTGGCCAGAGGCTATGCATGGTAGCCAAGAATGGATAAATAGATTGAAACCTGGGTTGCCAAATGTAAACAATGCCAAGAGTCCAGATCCAATCCACCCGTCGCCCCAACCCAAGAATGGGAAAAACCAAGAGGTCCGTGGTCCAGAATTCATATAGATTTTGGGGGCCAACCAAGGGACATATGTATCACAGTAGATGCTTACTCCAACTGGCTGGAGGTAAGCACTATGAAGTCAACCACGACGGAACCGGTGATAAGGAAACTGAGCAAACTCTTCGCTACGCATGGCCTGCCAGATGTAATAGTGTCAGACAACAGGCCCCAGTTCACCGCACTAGCGTTTGAACAATTTCTGGCAGGCCAAGGAATACGCCATGCATTAACTGCAGCGGTAGACCCGGCGGTGAACGGGCGGGCAGAACGCATGGTCCAATACACCAAGAAAGCTATCCAGAAAATAGAAACAGCCAATATACAGGACAAAATCAATAAAATGCTCCTCATTCAACACATTACACCTAGCGCAACCACAAATAAAAGCCTGGCAGAACTAATAATGGGCCGGAAACTACGCTCTACACTGGACAGAATGCACCCAACATATTACCCAGACAAACCCCCAGGTTCCTCCAGCAAACACAGAACATTCAACATAGGGGACCCAGTATACGCCAAAAATCTCACAGGAGAACCACTCTGGGTGCCAGCAACAATCATCCAGATAACCGGGCCCCTATCATACCGATTGGAAACTAGCGACGGGAAAACCTGGAAACGGCACATAAACCAACTTAGGTCAAGAATAATTGCCACAAACAGCCAAACACCCGAACAAGAAACTAGAAGGGGGGGGGGGGAATTAGTAAGCAATAGAGAAGGAACCGAAGAAAACCAACTAACGCAAGCAGAACACCCCCCACCTAGAATAAATAAACCAATAAACCAATGCGACTCACCCGTAGATGCAGGACCAATGGAGCACGAAACCCCGGGGTCTTCACCTGGAAGGAGCAACCAAACCAGCTCACCCGGCCAGGAAAAACCAAGTGGGAGCAGAAGCGGCAGCTCAACCAGCCCAGGAGAACCGGGAGGGAGCTACCAAGAAAGGCCCAGCTCAATGTTCCAGGCGGTTCCATCCCAAGGAACCGGAGAGACAGAGGAGGCATCCGAACCGGTCAATGACCACACCAGAACTGAACTGCGCAGGTCAAGGAGGCAGGGAAAAAGCCCCGCCTACCTACGCGACTACATTACTACGCACCGCAGGACGAAACCAAGAGGGGAGGGGTGTACAGTATTAGCATACTCAGAAACCCTCGCACCCGATTGGTCCGGACCAGCGGAGACCTGATTGGTCAACAGGTTGGCCGTGATTGGAGCACTAGGAATCTACCGTGATTGGCTGAGCCGATCGCAGGAGATTCAAAGTGCTGCCATTGGCTGCCGAGCTGCGAGCCAGCCCTATATGAAGGGCTGCCGCGGCTCGCATTCTCAGACCTTTACCTATACCTAATAAAGAGCTGAACTCACATAAATGGTCTCGTGTCTCTGTCGAACCGATCCACCTCCGATCTAACAATCACATTAATGCCAGGAGGGCTCAATACTCAGATGTTTGTGGGCTGCCATTCCAGCTACTTAAGAAAATTAGCAGAAGGCCTGGCTTTCTGTTGCATTTTTGTGCTTGAACAAACCTCCTCTTAGGTAGACTGCCCCGATGCGGCTTCTACGTTCTTTCCACTCTTCTTTTTTACTAGGTATGGAAGATGTTTCTTCTTCTTTTTTAGAAGAACAAAAATGCTCTGTATGAATCAAGGAAGGCAGAGAAGAGGAAAGGGCTTGTGGCAGAGGCAAAACAGGAAAGCCACAAGCTGATGAAAATACACAGAAGAAGAACATAAGAACCCATGAGAAGAAAGAGTGCAGGAAAAGGAAGGAGAAAGCTGGATGAGACCACAAAAGGGGAAAGGATTGGAGAAGGAGAAGGTGGAAAGACCAGAATCAAAGCAAAAAAATCAATCAGTGATGTATCTGCACTGAATTTCTTTAGATTATACTTATGAGGTTTTTCCCCCAGCTTTTGAGGCGTTCAGGAAAGGAGTTTGGGTGAGGCACCCAGAAACTGGTCCCAGCTGGTGTGCGATGCCTAATGAAAACACATCGAGGTGGAGATTACAAAAAACTTTATTCTGCACAGAAGAAAGGCACAGAGGGGTGTGTAAAGGCTATACCTTAAACCAGTGGTTTTCAACCGGTGGTCTGAGAAACCCAGGAGGGCTGTGATGTCATCACAGGGGGTCTCTGGAGTTATGCTAAATACACGTTTGTAAGCTAAGTACCCCCTGTATTCTCATAGGAGTCGAATCTCATTGTGCCTTCTTTCCAACATGCTTCAGTGAACTCTGATTTATGCTTTACAGCCGCAAAGGGATGTGTTTGCTGGTGGAAATGCACTGTACATGGGATGTGCATGTGTGTGATGGCTCAAGGGTTAAAGATGCTGTGCTCGTCTGCTAAAAAGCTGACAGTGGAGATTTGAGATCTGAGCAACATGTGCAGGTTGAGCTCCTATTCCTTGCCTCAGCTCCAGCCCACATAGCAGTTTGAAAGCATGAACATGCGAGAAAATAAATAGGTACCTCTTCAGTGGAAAGGTAATAGGTTTCTGTGGATCTTTGGCATTTAACCATGTTGGCCACATGACCACAGAAATTGCCTTCAGACAATGCTGACTCATCAACCAAGAAATGGAGAAGAGCACCATGCCTTAGAGTCAGACATGACGGACAGGGGAACCTTTACCTTTTACTGAGCCATTAATTAATCATCCACTCTTCAGCATTCTATGTTGTGTGAATTCAGTCCTTGTAATTAATTTATGGTTCAGATGGGGGGGGCTGTTCGTCCAGAAAATGACAAACAGCATTATTGTGCAGGCCCAAGCTTCGTGTAACAGAATAAGTTCTTGTTGTCGCCTCAGCTCCTGGCCACCTAGCAGTTTGAAAGCAAGCAAATGTAAGGAGATATACAAGTACCACTTTGGTGGGAAGTGCACCTCAGGATCATGATGGTCACATAACTATGGAAGCATCTTCAGACAACACTGGCTCCTTCAGTGAAGAAACAGAATTGAGCACCACCCAGTGGTGGGATTCAGCCAGTTCGTACCACTTTGGGAGAATCAGTTGTTAAATTTCTGAGCGGTTTGGTGAACTGGTTGTTGGAAGAAATCATTGGGGCAGAGAACCAGTTGTTAAATTATTTGAATCCCACCACTGGCATCACCCCACATACAAACAGATTAACAGAGTTGGAAGGTACCTTGTAGGTCATCTAGTCCAACCTCCCACCCAAGCAGGAGACCCTATACCATTTCTGACAGATGGAAGTCCAGTCTCTTCTTGAAAGCCTCCAGGGATGAAGCTCCCACAACTTCCGAAGGCAACTTCTGTTCCATTGGTTGATTGTTCTCCCTGTCAGAAAATTTCTCCTTATTTCCAGGTTGGATCTCTCCTTGATCAGTTTCCATCCATTATTCCTTGTCTGGCCTTCGAGTGCCTTGGAAAATAACTGGACACACCCCCCCCTCCTCTCTGTGGCAGCCCCTCAAATATTGGAAGACTGTTAGCTACCATGTCTCCCCTGGTCCTTCTTTTCACTAGACCAGCCCTGCCCAGTTCCTGCAACCGTTCATCATATCTTTTAGCCTCTAGTCTCCTAATCATCCTGATTGCTCTTCTCTGCACTTTTTCTAAAGTCTCAACATCATTTTTATAGTGTGGTGACCAAAGCTGGATGCAGGATTCTAGGTGTGGTCTTACAAACCCCTAGAGTCAGGACATGACTGGACAGAAGAAAACTTTAACCCTTTATGCACCATGTATTTGACTAACCTCTCTCCTGAGAACAGATGGATCTTGATGTAACTCACCTCACTGGTCACCTCAGCCACGTAGACTTTTCCAGAGTATCTCCAGAATGCCTTCAGAGATGTGAGAATTCCCCACTTCAATTACAAAACTATATAAAATACAAATGCTGCTATTACATCTGACAGAGAATCAATATTATCTGAGAAAGATTCTCCTTCTTTTTGATATACACTTCTTTGCAGTTTCCTTTCTTCTTCTTCTTCTTCTTCTTCTTCTTCTTCTTCTTCTTCTTCTTCTTCTTCTTCTTCTTCTTCTTCTTCTTCTTCTTCCTCCTCCTCCTCCTCCTCCTCCTCCTCCTCCTCCTCCTCCTCCTCCTCCTCCTCCTCCTCCTCCTCTTCTTCTTCTTCTTCTTCTTCTTCTTCTTCTTCTTCTTCTTCTTCTTCTTCTTCTTCTTCTTCTTCTTCTTCTTCTTCTTCTTCTTCTTCTTCCTCCACTTCTTCTTCTTCTTCTTTATTTTTATTTATCTAAATTTTCAGGCTAAATGGAGCAAAAGAGTACGATAAGAAAATGTAAACTCTTCCTTTAGTTGAGATAAACCTGGAAGTTGAACACATTCATGCCAGTTTTTCTGGCAACAGGGAAAAAAGTTAATTTGCCATTTCTGCGATTTTTTTTTAAAAGTTCTCAGCCTAGTATAACTTTATAACTGACAAATAGATCAAGGCATTCCTTTGGACAAGTGTAATTTACTTATAATGTATAACCATGTTTACTTACAGCCATGTTTACCTCTTCCTCTTCAATCATATTCCTAACATCTCATCTCCCTTGTTTAGAAATCTTCAGGAAAGATAGGTAAAGGTTCCCTTTGCACATACGTGCCAGTCATTTCTGGCTCTACAGGGCAGTGCTCATCTCCGTTACAAAGCCGAAGAGCCAGTGCTGTCCAAAGAACGTCTCCATGATCATGTGGCTGGCATGACTGAATGCCAAAGGCACACAGAATGCTGTTCCCTTCCCACCAAAGTGGTCCCTATTTTTCTACTTGCATTTTTTACATGCTTTCGAACTGCTAGGTTGGCAGAAGCTGGGACAAGGAATGGGAGTCACTCCATTATGCAGCGCCAGGGATTCAAACTGCCGATCTTTCTGATTGACAAGCTCATCAAAAGATACAAGCTCAGGAAAGATACCTGGGACTAAAACATATTAATTCTATTTAATTTTATAAACCAGTTTTAGTTTATCCTCTGATTTACTCACTTTCTGCTTACTTGGGGGAGTTCAAAATACATCACTCACTCCCATTCAGAACCTACAGACAGCTCTTTAGCCGAGAGTGGCATTTTGCAATCTTTCCATATTAAATTAAATCACATTTCTGGAGTACAACTCCTGCCACATTATATAATGTCTGATTGTGGCCTTTATACCTTGAAAAGCCTGGCACGCTCCTATTTTACTGACTAAAGCAAACTTCCCATCTGAATTAGAGTTAGTTATTGATGCTGATTTTTGTCTTTTTCTCACATGTGACTGGAAGATAGAGAGGGTTGAGAAAGAAAGAAAGAAAGAAAGAAAGAAAGAAAGAAAGAAAGAAAGAAAGAAAGAAAGAAAGAAAGAAAGAAAAGAGACATGACAGATGATAGATAGATAGACAACGATTCTATCACCCCAGATCATGCAGCCCTTCTGGGAAAACAGTTCCGTTTGTCGATTCTTGAATGGGACGTAGTCGTCAGGTATCTGGTCCAATGGCCATCCGCGCTCAACCCAACTGAGGACTCGTGCTAAAATGGGGTCGTGTTTCGTTTCAATCGCGATATCTCGGGCTGTTAGTGGCGGTGTTCAAAGTGTCTCGATCTGCAGCGCTGTAACCATCGGAGCGGGGTCATCAATGGTCTCCGGAAGTGGTGCACGCTCAATGCATCGGCGTGGGAAATGGCCTTCCCCGGGCGGTGTTGCAACTTGTAATTATATGAAGCCAAGAATTCTGACCAGCGAGTCATTCTGGGAGATAATATATAAGGGGTTGGCCTATCTCCCGCTATTATTCCTAGCAAAGGTTTGTGGTCAGTCACTATAGTAAAGGCTCGGCCATACACATATTCATGAAATTTCTTAACAGCAGACACAATAGCAAGGGCCTCTTTATCAATTTGACTGTAATTGCGTTCTGCTTTTTATAACGTCTTTGAGAAATAGGCAACAGGGGCTTCACTACCATTTGGCAAAACATGGCTCAAAATGGCGCCCACTCCGAATGGTGATGCATCACACGTGATCGTTAAAGGCAAAGTCTCGTTATACTGCATCAAAACAGCATCAGAAGTCAATAAATTTTTCACATGTTGAAACGCCTGCTCCTCTCTGTGTCCCCATACCCAGGTTGCTTTTTTGTCCAACAATCGATGTAGAGGTTCGGCTACGGTTGCTTTGTGAGGCAGGAAAACATTATAAAAATTGATAAGGCCTAGAAAAGCCTGGAGGTCGGCCTAATTTCGAGGTTTGGGGGCATTTTTGATTGCCCTAAGTTTGCTATCAGTGGGGTGAATGCCTTGACTATCAATTAAATATCCTAAAAACTCTACATGATCCGTACATAGTTGACACTTGTTTTTTTTAACTTTGAGACCTGAGTCTTTAAATCTCTGAAGAACCAACCCCAGGCGATCCCTTAGTACTTTTCGAGTCGGGGCAGCGATTAACACATCATCAAAATATGGGACAACGCCTTTTATCCCTTGTAATAGTCTTTCCATCAAACTTTGAAAGATTCCCAGGGCTACGCTTACTCCGAACTGGAGCCGGTTACATTTAAATGCACCTTGGTGCGTAACGATTGTTTGGGCCTCTGCCATTTTTTTGTCTACAGGTAGTTGTTGGTATGCCTGGGCTAAGTCTAGTTTAGCGAAGACTTTTCCACCCCCCAGGGAATGGAGGAGGTGTTGCACCACCAGTACCGGGTAAGCGTTTTGTTGAAGGGCGTGGTTCAGGGTGGCTCGGTAGTCCCCACAAATTCTTATTGATCCATCCGGCTTGATGGGTGTCACGATTGGGGTTTCTCAGGGAGAGTGATTGGTTGGTTCTAACACACCCTGGGCTATTAATTTATCAAGCTGCTCATCAATCTTTGGTTTAAGGGCAAATATTCTTTCTTTAGATAGAGATGGCGGCGCGTATAGACGCAGCGGCTTATGGCTCTCCCGTTCGGTGCTCTTTTCGGTGCTTTTTTCCGCTGTTTGTATACGTCTTCTGGACTATCGGCTCTACGAGCCAACTCTATACACGATCAGATATTATAGACATTGGAATTCAATGCCAGATGTCTGTTTCGAGTGACTTTCATCGCGTCCATAACATCCCCGATGAGATAGCGAGACCAGCGGGCTCTCCGTGGATTGTTGTCGGGGCCAGGAGGCGGCGAAGACGGAGGAGGGAGAGGAAGCAGAAGCGAGGCTGTAGGTCTGGCGTTATGCTTAGGCTGAGGAAACATCCATTCAAGCCACCTCTTCCGAGTCTGTATCTCGCCAACGCCAGATCCCTGGCACATAAAACGGATTATTTACAGCTACAGCTCGCCGGTAACCGCTATGTTCGAGACTGCTGCGTCATGGTAATTACTGAAACATGGCTACATTCTGGGATACCTGACGCTAGCATGCAGCTGGCAGGCCGTACTTTTTTACGCTGGGACAGAACGAAGGACTGTGGTAAGAGCAGAGGAGGGGGGCTCTGCATCTACGTACATGAGAACTGGTGTAATAATGGGACAGTTATAGATAATCATTGTTCCCCGGATCTTGAGTACATGTCTGTAAGATGTCGGCCTTTTTTTCTATCGAGAGAGCTAACTGTTGTGATCGTTACGGCGGTGTATATCCCGCCCGACGCAAACACAGATAAGGCACTCTCTCTCCTGCTGAATACCATAAACGAACAGCAGCAGGCTTACCCTGATGGTGTTCATATTATTGCAGGAGACTTTAATAAGGCCAATCTGAAAACTGTACTCCCGAAGTTTTACCAGTATGTTAAGTGTGCCACGAGGGGAGAAAATACTCTGGATCATGTTTATACCAACATTAAACATGCATACAGAGCCATACCCCTCCCCCACCTTGGGTATTCAGATCATCTCTCCCTCCTGTTATCCCCAGCTTATACCCCCCTCAGACGCAGTAGCAGGCCCATTACGAAGACTGTAACGATTTGGCCTGAGGATGCACTTAGTAGACTTCAAGACTGCTTTGAACAGACAGACTGGAAGATGTTCCAACATCAAGAGTTGGAAATGCATACAAGTACGGTGCTGGACTATATCAAGTTCTGCATCGGAAATGTGACTGTAGACAGAAACATCCGGGTCTTCCCAAATCAGAAACCCTGGATGACTACTCAAGTCCGTGGACTTCTTAAAGCCCGTGACGTAGCCTTCAGGTCAGGCGATAGAGCTTTGTATACAGTCGCCCGAGCTGACCTGAGGAGGGGGATTAAGAAAGCCAAGATGGATCACAGGAGGAGTATTGAGTCCCACTTGTCTAGCCATAACACACGGGAGGTGTGGAAGGGCATACATGACATCACTAATTATAGGGGTTGTCACGGAACAACAGAACATCTGAGTGCAGCGCTAGCAGAGGAGCTGAATAACTTCTTTGCTCGCTTTGAAGTTTCACAACAGCGTACAGCTGCACCAGCCCTACTCCCTCCTCCAATTACATTCAGTTCTGCTACCCCACCCAGTATTTTTTCTGTGACGGAGGATGACGTCAGACGGGTGTTCCGAGCAGCGAACCCCAGAAAGGCAGCTGGCCCAGATGGAGTCCCTGGCAAGGTGCTTAGGGCATGTGCCCCCCAGCTTGCCTCCATCTTCAGAGATATTTTCAACCTCTCCCTGGCCCAGGCAGTTATACCATCCTGTCTGAAATCTGCCATAATCATCCCTGTGCCGAAGAAATCTCCCATCTCCAGCCTCAATGATTACCGCCCAGTGGCGCTTACTCCTGTAATCATGAAATGTTTTGAGAGGCTGGTGCTCCGGCACATCATGAATCATCTCCCCTTGGATTTTGATCCTTATCAGTTCGCTTACCGCACTAATCGGTCTACGGAGGATGCCATAGCCATAGCTCTGCACGCTACGCTGAACCATCTGGAGCAACGGCAGAGCTATGTCCGGATGCTTTTCGTGGACTACAGCTCTGCCTTTAATACAATCATCCCAGGAATTTTAATTAAAAAACTGGATACATTGGGTTTGCCCCCCCTTACTTGTGCCTGGATAAAGAACTTCCTGAGTGATCGGCCCCAGATTGTGAGGCTTGGTCCCCACCTTTCTTCCACACGTACGCTGAGCACTGGCTCCCCACAGGGCTGTGTGCTGAGCCCACTCCTGTACTGCCTCTATACCCACGACTGTAGTCCACACCATGATAGCAACCTCATTGTGAAGTTTGCTGATGACACCACGGTGGTTGGACTCATTTCGAGGGGAGATGAGGCAGCTTATAGGAAGGAGGTCCTGATGTTGGCTGCTTGGTGTTCGGACAATAATTTAGCTCTGAACACCAAGAAAACTAAGGAACTCATTGTGGACTTTAGGAGGCACAACACTGACCTGGCTCCCCTTTACATTAATGGAGAGCAGGTGGAGAGGGTCCATACTTTCCGGTTTTTGGGTGTTACTATTGTTGATAAGATCTCCTGGACGGAAAACACCACGGCAGTTATTAAGAAGGCTCAGCAGAGACTCCACTTCCTGCGAGTGCTCAGGAAGCACAATCTGGCCTCCAGCCTGCTGATTACCTTCTATCGTGCGTCCATTGAAAGCCTGTTGACATACTGCATTACAGTGTGGTATGGTCATTGTACTATGGCAGACAGGGAGAGACTACAGAGGATAGTCAAAACAGCTCAGAAGATCATTGGCTGCCCTCTTTCCTCCCTGTCAGACATCTATTCCTCACGCTGTCTTAGTAGAGCTGTGAACATCATAAAAGACAGTTTCCATCCTGGTAACGGACTGTTTGACCTGTTGCCCTCGGGGAGGCGCTATAGGTGCATCAGGTCAAGGACAAATCGTCTTCAAAACAGTTTTTTTCCCAAAGCTATAACTACCCTGAACTTACATATGCACTGACTTTAAGTCCTGTCAAACATATTGTAAATAATACTTTGGGACAATTGGGAAATTTTTGTGCAATATATCATGACTATTACTGTGCTGGCTGACAAGTGCAATAACTCCTACTGTGAATAGGCACAAATTAAGTGCAATAAGCTGGTAATTTTACTCATTTTATTCTTCTTTGTTGTTTTAGATATTTTTAGATATTCTTATGCACATTCTCTTTTTAACATGTATGGTTGTACTGAACGACGAGTCGCTTAATCTCACTGTGTATGCGTATGATGCAAGTTGTACACGTGGATAGTGACAATAAAGGTATTCGTATTCGTATTCGTAAATGGAACTCGATGAGGCTTTAGGCGGATGGGAGCTATTTTGGGATTGAGGTTAAATGAAATTGGGGTCCCCTTGTACTCACCTAGTTTTTCTGCAAAGACATCCTGGAATTCTTGGACGAGGTCCTCTTCCCAGTTGCTGCTGCAGATTCGGTGAATGCTGGCTACTTCAATTCTGAGTGGAGCGAACCATTGGAGGCCTAACAGACTAGGCCGATCCCTGTCAATTACAGTCAGGGGTAGGAATGCTATACGGTTCTTAAACGATACCCGGACTCAGCTGGATCCAACAACTGGAATTCGATTTCCTTGATAGTCTTTGAGTATGAGTCGTTGGAATCTGAGGTCTTGCTGCCGGACAGTAGGGATGAGCTGCTTGAGGGTCTTCCAGGAAACCATCGAGAGGGACGATCCTGAATCGACTTCCATCAGGCAGGGCTGGTTTTCGATGGCCACTTTCATTCGGATGTTCTTGGCATCAAGAGATGAGGCGTGACCGATTGTGATTGTTTGGTGAGCCTCTTCTTGCTTCGTTGAGTGGTTTAGGGTTTTGTTTCTGTAGGAGTGGTTGTTCCATTGGTGGTTCACGGGTTCTCGCTTTACAGGACGGCTTCCTGTTGGTTGGTGATAGTTAGCCCCCCTCGAGGGCTGGCTGGGTCCTAGCTTGCTTCTACAGACCCATCCGATATGGCCTCTTTTTCCGCACACATGGCAGAGCGTGTCGAGGAATTTGCATTCTGATCGGGGGTGGCTTGCCCCACAACCAGCGCATTGGTACTGCGATCTCTGGCATTGGTCCCATTCAGACCGGAGCCGGTTGACCTCTTCTTCATCGCTTTCAGATGATGATTCGAGGTCCTCGTGGTGGGCTGTCGTAAGCTGTTCTTCTGACTGAGGTGAAATTTCGTGGGCGAGTTGGCGAAACGGGGCATGGGTGAGGCACATTCGGGCAGCCGACTTCCTGGTTGCTTCTGCAGTAGCCTCAGCGATGGCATCTGTAAGGCTAATGTCGCCTTTCACCATCAGCTTACTCTGTGTGTTTGGAGCATCTAATCCCAGAACTATTCGGTCTCTCAGGGCTTCTTCTAGGTCAGCAAACCCACATAGGCCTCCCAGATTCCGGAGATCCAGCAACACTTTCGCCCTTCCGCTGGCTCCTCTGGTAAAATTCATGCCTTCTAACGAGCGTTGGCATGGTTGGTGCATAGTGGGCCCTCAGCAGGGGTTCGAGGACATCCCAGTCCATAGATTTTACTTCTGCCGGTTTCGCTAGTGCCTTGGCCATCTTGAATACGGTCGGCCCGCAATGAGTTAAGAATACCGCCCGTTTCTTTCTGGTAGTGGCATCCTTCAAATTGTTGGTCTCCAGAAACATCTGGAAACGATCCATATATGAGTCCCAGTCTTCTTCCACCGGGTTGAATGGAGCGGGTGGTATGACGCCACCGGACATGGTTCCGCCGTTGGTGCGTTTCAGCCACGTGCTCTGTTATCGTTCTTCATCGTTCAGTCAGCTCTGACGTCTCCACATCCCACCTTCGTCGCCAGTGTTATGTTCTGCGCATGGGCGCTAATAAGGAGACAAGCCGGTGACAGTGAACTTCAAAACTCTTTATTAACATGGTGTAACAGCTCAGCTCTATGGGTGCAACGGCCTCCTTTATATAGGCAAGCTCTTGAGTATTTAACCAATGAAAACACGGGGAGCGCTAGCTCCGTTAACCAATGGGAGAGGCTTGTTAATAGCCAATCAGATTCTCCTGAACGGACCAATCCGATGTTGCTATTATCGGCCAATCAGAAGTGCAGGGCCAGAACCCTGCACTTTACTTCAAGCTCTTAATAATCTTTATTCAAGTACTTTTATTAATTCACAACACCAGGGACCAAAAAAGGCCAGCATTGCACATGCCAAGCCAAGTGAGTTTGCTGAGCATTAAAGAAAATAAGAGCATTAATTAGAAATCCCTCCTCCAAGTTTTCTCCTAGACAGGCTGCCGACTTGCAAAGAAGTGGAAGTAAATAAATCACAAATGACAATGATCAATGATCAGCATACAACGTGTCAAGCGAGGGGGGGGGGAGATACCTTGAATAGGACATTTTGCTGAAATGCACCCAACTTCCAAATGTTAGTGACAGGGAAAAGCTGTCCAGGAGAAGTGGGGGGGGGGGGGATCAATGAACCAGGAAGAATACAATTTTGACAGTGAATAGAGGGAGTTGTTTGTTTTTCCTTTGCCCAACTCCAGGGACCAGAGTCCATAGCGGAGGAAATAAGTGTCAAATCCTGAAGCTGATCTGACCAAAGCCATTTGGACCGCTTCAGTGTGGCCACATTGGAGCTAAGGGATAGGGAGGATGGAATTGGGGTGAGTGGGTGTGGCCTAGTTGGCCTCCTGCACCACGGTGGTGGTGGGGGGCGTTTTTGCCTTCCCTGGGCTCCGGAGGCTTTCCTCTGGGAGGGCAAAAACAGCCTCCCCTGGACTCTGGAGCCCCCTCCAGAGGCCATTTCCGTTTCTGGAGCTTCTGGGAGGCCTGTTTCCCCCCCTTCCCCGAGCCTCTGCACGGGCCCTGCACTTACTTCACATCCAAAACAGGCCGCGTGGAGATTCCTGGGAGGGAAGGGGTGGGAGAAGGCATCCTAGGTATCAACCAAGTACTTTCTTAAGATGTACGATGTTCCGAGTAGCTCATTTTTTTGCAGTTCTAACTGGTGTTATTGCAGGAAGCTGCAATTTCTTGGTGTATTTTATTAAATTCTTGGACATGGAAAGGGCCAGGGAAACAGGATAGCATCTTCCAATATTTGAGGGGCTGCCACAGAGAGGAGGAAGGGGGTCAAGCTATTTTCCAAGGCACCCGAAGGTCAAACAAGGAAGAATGGATGGAAACTGAACAAGGAGAGATTCAACCTGGAAATAAAGAGAAATTTTCTGACACTGAGAACAATCAACCAATGGAACAGAAGTTGCCTTCAGAAGTTGTGGGAGCTTCATTCCTGGAAACTTTCAGGAAGAGACTGGACTGCCATCTGTCTGGGTTGGACTAGATGACCTACAAGGCCCCTTCCAACTCTGATCATCTGTTATCTGTTAAGTGGGGTGGGTGGGGCGTGGCCAGCCAAGGGTGGGATTTAGCGGTTCATCGCACCAGCCATGACATTAGCTATGGGTTCGCTCAAACCTGGGAGAACCCATAGCAGCCCACCCCTGGGTTCGAGATAGAGCGGGTTCTGTAATCAAAACAAAATACTTCCTCTTGGTAACCAAGGACATTCTCACACCTGGCTGGAGGGAGGCAGAGTGATCTTCCCAGTTGCCAGACCACAACATGATTGATTGCTTTGAGAAGGAGAAAAATCTTTTACTTTTAATTAGGTGAAAACTACGGGAGTCTTTACAGTTCGGTTTTCACCAGATCTCTGCCAATATGATATTTCCAATAAAGCTATTCTTTGAGGAATTCACCTTCCTTGGGCTTTTGCTTATTATGGGATTATTACTTGGAACCCTGACAATAGGAACAAGAGGAAAAACAGGGATGCACCTAAGGGTCCCATGACACTAATAATGTGACATGCATACTTTTTTTTTTTTTTTGGAAAACAATTTTATTGATTTTCTACAAACAAACAAAACAAACAAAATAAACAAAACATAGAAGCATCAACTCTCTTATGTACATACAGTGTGTCGATTGGTTCATCAGTTTTGTGCATTCATTTCGTAGTCTCAATTACAGTTATATTACATAACAACACATTAGAATGTGCTGAGATGAGTAGATTGACGTTTGAAATTAGAGAGCAAGAGGGTAAACAATTTTATGAAATTTGGGATCTTTTCTATCAATGGTTAGATGACAAAGTACAATAATAGAATATTTAGAATGTTAGACAGCAAGGAATATCTTTATTTTTTCTTTCTCTTTTGTTATTTGACATTATATCTATAAAGTGTTTCTAGGATAGATCTGGTATGATTATATGATTTGTTATAGAATAAACTGTTTAAAGTATTGTTATCTCATAAAGCATGAATGATTAAAAGTATAGTCAAATGATTTTTTAATAGGGATATTAGGATATATAAGTTTGTGACATGCATACTTGTGTTAGACATCATTATACAACTCCTAAGTTTTGTCTCTTTATAGACACAAGTCCCATATATTCTTTCAAACTATAACCTGTAAATTGCAAATTGGTATATTCGGGAAGTTTACCATGTAACCAACTGTTGATCTGTACATTAATCCAAAGGAAGTGCAAAATAGGTCACTTTGTAATGTAATTTTGCAGAGATTAAATTCTTCAAGCATCTCTGCCTGCAGAACAGTAGAAATATTGGTACTTGGTGTCGATTGTGAAGGATTGTATGATTTTAGACTCCATGTGTATGTATGTGTGTTGAATTACATCCAAAACCACTTAAGATTTTTGGAGAAAGAAACATCCAAACGGATTGTGTACACCTGCATCTATCTATTGTATGTATGTATGTATGTATAAATAAAGATGTACCAGACGCATTTCCTTTTTCTTAAACCAGCAAAAAATAATGACATTGTAAGACCTTTGCAATTACCCATCAAAATTGTTAATGTCATACTTAAAGCTCTTGGAATTTCAAAAAGTTGTGGCTTTTTTTTTTTTTAATCATCTTGCTGTTGTCCTCTGTGTTATGATGGGACTGATTTGGTTTTATCATGTCATAATGCACAAAATGCCCTTCACCACTGTGAATATGATTAAACTGAGTGCAAAAATATGAAGAGCTGTGGTTTATTCAACAAAATATTAAGCATGCTTTTTTATTTTTTTTTGGTAAAAGTTTTATTGATTTTAACGACAGACAAAAGACATATAAGACATAAAACATAACATTAAAAAAAATTATAACATTCTTCATAAATTTACAGTGTATCGGTTGGTTTACCACTCCCTTTTGTGCATCCATTTCATAGTCATCAAAATAATTATATTACATAATAACTCACATTATCCATCATCAATAAAATATCCCAATATCATTATTGAACAATCATTTGATTATAATTTTACTAATTCATACTTAAGCGAGATAACTATAATTAAGTTAAATTATTTTATAACAAATTATAGTATCATACCAAATCTATCTTAATAAAATATTCTAAAAAATTATCAAAACCAAGAAAAATTATATATTCATTATTTCCTAACTTTCTAAATATTCTATTATTATATTGTATTATCTAACCATTGATAAAAAAGATCCCAAACTTCATAAAATTGTTTATCTTCTTGTTCTCTAATTTCAAATGTCAATCTACTCATTTCAGCACATTCCAATATTTTCTTAATAATTTCTTCCTCTAATGGTATTTTCTCACTCTTCCAGTGTTTAGCAAATACAATCCGAGCTGCTGTTAATACATTTACAATCAAATACTTTAAATTTTTATTATATATATCAGGTACAATTCCCAATAAAAAAATCTCTGGTTTCAAATCTGTGTGTTTCTTTGTCATTTTTTCCAGCCATATGCTAATCTAGTCCAGTATTTCCTGGCCTCCTCACAAGTCCACCACATATGGTAATATGAGCCAGGTATCTGATGACATTTCCAGCACTTTTCAGATTTATTCTTGAACATTCTTGCTATTCTTGTCGGGGGAAAGTGCCACCTGTAAAACATCTTATACAAATTTTCTTTGACGTTGTCATTTTATAATTTTGTGACCACAATTTTTGCCATTTCTCTAAATCAATCCCATATCCAAAATTCTTCCCCCAAGCAATCATTGTTTCTTTAACTTGTTCTTCCTCTAATTTAATTTCCAACAAATAACTATATAGTTTTTTAATCACTTTTTCATCAGTACCTGGCATGCTTAAGTAATGCTTAGCAGCCCAGATGTACGGCGTGGAGTAGCAGAACTTGGGGCAGAGTCAAGAAAGGAATCAACTTAGAATCTCTATGTAGCCACAAATGGACTAAGACCAACACCCACCACCCTTGAATTCTATTGATCCTTATCTAACCAAGTTCTTGCCTAGGTTTTTAGCAATAAATCAGTTTAATTGGAACTTCACATATGATCCTGCTCTTTTGTGCCTGACACCAAATGCAATTATCCTTCTTACCATTCTTTCTGCCTCACCCTCCTTTGTAACCCCACCTACCATCGATAATAATCCTACTGGCAAAATGTATGGGAAAAGAACTATAAATTAACAATGGCATCTTTGTATAAAGAAAATTTATGTAAAATGTTTTATAGATGGCATCTACCACCTGTTAGGTTAGCTAAAATGTTTAAAAATATGTCTAGCAAATGCTGGAAATGGAACCACAAATGGGTAATAGTGGGCCTGTGTTAAAACAAAAAAAAATGAGCAAAGGTACACAGATGGCTAGAAAATATGATAGGGAAACATATAGATTTTAAACCTGAACTGTTTTTATTAGGTATTATATCAGAAAAATTTGATAAGAAAAGTATTTGTTTAATATTACATGTCTTAACAGCAATGAGGATTATATTTGCACAATATTGGAAAAATGAAGAAACACTGTGAGATGAAGAGATAATTAAGAAGATACTAGATTGTGAAGAAATGGATAGACTGACAATGAAAATCAAACAGAAAGTAGATACAGAATATTATCAAACATGGAATCTATTTTATCAGTGGTTGGGAAAAAAGGGTGGAGATTAAGAACGGAATCTGTATTGTTAAGCAAACTAAATACCCAGACAACATGATGTTTATTAAGCATGAAAAAATGTAATGAATAGAAATCAATTTAATTTTTTTTTCAAAAAAATAATAATAATCTTAGTCTTCCCCTTGGGCAGTTTTTGAACAGCCAGCAGATACAGGAAGCGCCTTTGAATTTTTAAAATACGTTGCAACAAAAAGAGTGATTGCCAATGTTAGTAATATCATGATAGTAATAATGCCACCCACTGGCAGATCAGAGGAGGGGAAAACAAAGGAACAACCATTAAGGTTTCCAGCTCTTCATATCAGTCATTCAGATGTACAAATTATTATCCTCTGAAGGATCCCGAAATCTCCTTCCTTTATGTCAACTGGGAGAAAATGCCATTAGTAGTGAAAAATAATATCTTTTCAACCTGACAGCTCTCCATTTCACACACTGGAGAAGTACACTTTCTGTGAGAAGTGCAGTGAGCAGAAATGTGTCTGGAGGAGCTGGCTGGCTATCAGAGGTCAGGGTTAATTGGTGCATCTCAAAAATAGACAGTAAATATAGCCATAAATTAGCCAGGGAGCTTATTTATGTCTATTGCCCGAATGCTGTCCTGGCAGACAGGATACACTTCATCATGGAAAACAAAGAGAGTGGAAAAAACATGGGGGCTGAAAATGGCAGCCCTTTCAAGATTCGTTTTTACCCAAAACCTCTCTCTACCCAGCCAAAAAAAAAACCCATCAGTATCGGGCTCCATTGAAGTGATTGTCGACAAGGCTGCTTTTAAAGAGAAGACTGCCTTTGGTCTTGAGTTGTTTGGAAAAGATAAAGGGCATTGTTCCTTTTAACATTGCAACAGGATGGGGAAATCGTAGAATTATAGAATGGGAAGGAACCCTGGAGGCCGCCGAGTTCAAGTCATCACTCAGTGTAAGCTTCAAATTAAAGCATCTCTGACAGATGACCATTCAGCTTCCTGCCTGAACACATGTAGGGAAGAAGAGCCAGTCATGTCTGTGCGTAATTATCTCCTCCACTGTTTGAACTACCAGAAAATGGGAAGGGGGGGATTTCTTGGAGCGTATGTGGTTAGACATAATAGCATTCTTCTTCTAAGTCAAGGTCTATGCTATTTCTCAATGCTATTTCTGCACCTGGTGGAGAGGACATCTCAAGTTGGGATGGATGGTGACTGGGGCAAGTGAATGCGATGATGAGTGCAGGGGGTGGATCTGTAGTTCTTACTTATTTCAAGGAACTTTCAGATTTGGGATCTTGGAGGTCTTCTAGTCCCGCTCAGACACTAGACTTTATGACATTTCAGACAAAGGGTTGTCAAATCTCTTCTTAAAAACTTCAAGTGTTGGAGCACCCAGAAGGCAAACCATTCCACCGATGAATTGTTCTCACTGTCCAAAAGTTTCTCCTTAGTTCTATGTTGGATCCCCCCTTAATAGATTTCTATCTGTTGCTTTTGTCCTGCCTTCGGGTGCTTTGAAGAATAGCATGTTAAATGCATTTTAAAGTTGGGGGAATCAGTCCATTATTTATAACACATGAACCCTTCGTGGGGTTTTTTTTTTTTTTTTAGGAATTCTGCATTTTTAGATGTTTTTGATGATTTCCCCAATATGCACATTACTATGGGTATTATTTCACACTTCGGGGGAGGAGTACATTCTGCTAATTCTGTATATTTTGGGAAACCTGGAATACTACCAAAGAAAGAGAATATGTATGCTAGGAAAGATTATCTTGGAGATGTGTGTGAAATACACATTTTGATTATTTATTACTAAAGAACCTCTTCTCCGGTCTGTTCCCTTTCCATGCAAATCTGAGTCAATTTTGAATGATGGCTTTTGTGAACCATGAGAAATGGTAGCATCTGCCTTGAGTCTTGAGAAGGCTCCATCTTTTGTTTCCTTAGCTCACTCAGATGGCATCAGCCAGGCAGATTTCTGTGTACTACATTATTAAATGCTTTCTTGATCAGGATGTACAAGGAAAGTCATTACATATATCAAGCATGGTGACAGTGGAAGCGAGCGTTTTGTTCTCTAATCTGCGTAGTGGACCATGCTCAAATGGTTGTTATAGATTTCAGAATCCATTTATGATTTCCATTAAAGAAGGGAGGTGTATGGACACTGAGTAAAGCCATCTGATTCACTAGAGGACCAGGGAGGGAAGAAAGGAGAGAAGAAGGGAGGGAGGGAAGAAGGGAAGGGAGGGAGGGAAGAAAGGAAAGGAGGGAGTGAAGAAGAGGAGAGAGGGAGGGAGAGAAGGAGGAAGTAAGGGAGGGAGGGAAGAAGGGGAGGAAGGGAGAGAAGGAGGAAATAAGCGAGGGAGGGAAGGAGGGAGGAAGGAAGGAAAGAGAGAGAGAAGTGGATTTAAAAAAAAGATAAGATAGAATTCACCTCTTGACCCATGCAATCTCTAAATTAATAATTTAAGCATAGTTTCCCTCCAAATGTTTCCATTATTTTTGTCCCCTGACAGTTCAGTCCACTTTTGTGCCTCATTTCTCTTCTCTTCTCGCTGGCCCACTCCTATTCCCCCTGATGGGGTGAAATGAATTTATCGGCAACATCCACTAGGACGCTTGGCCTGGGCATAATCAGGAACATTGCCACAGGCGATCCAATTCAACAGCAAGCAGCACAAGAAGGAAAGGGGCATATGGGGGAGCCAAGTGGGGTATCAAAGCTTAAGGAAATAAAGCTGACGTGAGGAGCCACATTGTCTTCTAGAAGAGAAATCCATAACTTTCTGCTTTAAACCCAAGCCAGCTTGGTGTCCTTTGCCCAGTCACTCTCTCTCAACCCTAGGAAGCAAATGGAAGGGACTTGTCCAAGCAGCCTCCAAGAATTAGATATGATTGAATTATTATTATTTTTTAAAAAAAATTAAAATAAAATAGGAGTGCAGACTATTTTGGGGCTGAAACTCTGAAGTGGTGAAGAAGATGTTTAAAAGGCATTTTATTCTCCCCGTATTCTCTCAGATGCACCTTTAAGAATTCTGAGGAATGAGTTTAGTTAGTGTAGCTTCTTCAACAGATTGTGCAAATTCAGTCAATAACTTTGGTAAACAGTTGGCAAATTAAGCATGCTATGGAAAAGCCCAGGGTCAATAATTTCTCCTAGAAACGTTGACAAAGAAGGCACAAGTCTTCGATAGAGATCTTGCTGGCCAACTTTGCAGATATATAATGGGGGTAGGGAATAAACTATCTTTGCTGCCAGCATTGATTCAGATGATAGATAGGGTCATTCCTTCCTTCCTTTCTCCCTCCCTCCATCCCTCCCTCTCTGCTCCCTCTCTCCCTCACCTTTTTTTCCCCCTTCATACTTTCTTCTTTGTCTTTCTTTCTTTCTCTCCTTCCTTTCTCCCCCCTCCCACCCTCCTTCTTTCTTTTTCCTCGCTCCCTTCCTCCATCCCTTTCCTTCTCTTTTCCTTCCTTCTTTCACTCTCTTCTTCCTTTCTTCCTTATTTCTCTCCCTTCTTTCCTTCCTTCCTCTCTTCCTTCCTTCTCTCCCTCCTTCCCCCCCTCTCTCTTTCTCTCTATCACAAAAAAGAAAATATCGGCTAAAACAGTTTAATAAGTGACTTACTATAAAAATGAATTTTGAGTTCTTTCCTTGTAAGATAATTAAAACACTTGGAAAATTTGGAGCAAGCTTTCTGATCTCTGCTCTAAATGGGTTGTGAGGTGGGGGGGGAGTTTTAGGAATGGGCTGCAAACAACTGGTATTTAAAGCTGAGATTTATGAGTTTGTTTTTCAACATAGTTTGTACTTTTTTTTTTCCTCAGTGAAAAACAAATTAGCATCAAATGCAACATCTCAGCAGATGCTTTAATAATGGAAATGGCCAGCAGTCAAAAGCAAAGGAAGAACATTCAGCTAAAGAGTTTGTCTTGCAGTTTTGTGTTTCTGCTTAAGATCCAACTTTGCTGTTGTTTCCTCTTTCTCCTTATAAAATATTCCTCCCTTTGCTTCTTTCATGTACTTCATTGGAATCTGTCCACTCGACAGAGAACGTCTTTCCATCTACCTCCTCTTTTCTGTCCTTCCTTCCTTCTTTTCCCTCGTTTGAAATGATTTATTGGGTGGCAGTGTGCTTTGTGTTTATAGAAGGGGAGGTGGGATGATGATTTTTTAATCAGGTCATCTTTTTGTTCTCTTACATATTTGCTGCAAAAGTGGATTATGTGTCATCTGCTCAGTGTATGGAACAAGCGCAAGCAAAATTAAATAATGCTTGAGGAAGTTATTTTAGTCCATTCTTCCTTCCTTCCTCCCACCCTCCCTCCCTTTGTCCCTCCCTCTGTCCCCCTACTTTTTCCTTCTCTCCTTCCTTCATTTCCTTCCCTCACCTTCCTTCCTTCCTTCCTCCCTCCTTCCCTTTGTCCCTCCCTCTGTCCCCCTATTTCCTTCTCTCCTTCCTTGTTCCTTTCCCTCATCTTCCTTCCTTCCTTCTATAGGAAGCCCCCTCACAGATTAAAATATTCTTTATTCTTAATATTAAAAAGAGGCAGGATAGAATATTTCCCCAAAGGAGAGGAGGAGGGGAAAAATCTTAACGAAGGCAGGAAGCAGCTTCTGCCTTCCTGCCATAGCAAAATAGACTAAAGCCAAAGTTTGAAGAGGCTGGTCTTTTGGAAGGGAGATTTTGTGCCTATTTAAGAAAGACCAATCTATTCATAAACAAAATGCCTTCAGCCACAGCTCCCACAGAAGCTGATAGAATTTACATTCCCCCACCCAAAATCTAAGGACAGGACAGGACCTTTAGGACATAATAGGATTCACCCACCACCATTAAAATAGCAAAAGATGCAAGGCTCACTATCTTGTACAACCATCTGGAGCATCTCAATCACCAAAACCCAGGCGCCTATAAAAATCCATCCACCCACTCAGCCATTTTGTCAGTCACCCCAGAAACATGTTGCTGTCACTGAAGCCTCCAGAAAACCAAGTAGAGAATTTCTTTCCTTGCAGCTGCCTCCATTTTATTTCCAGCATTTCTCCCCCCTCCCAGCTAGGAATCAAAATTGGATTTTTCTTTCAACCCTTCTTTCCTTCCTTCTTTCCTTCCCCTCCTTTCTCTCTCTCTCTCTCTCTCTGTTTGTCTGTCTGTCTGTCTGTCTCTCTCTCTCTCTCTCTATTTCCTTCCTTCCCTTCTTTCCTTCCTTTCTTTCACTGGAGAATTTAAGACTGTTTAGGCCTGCAATATATTATTGTATTCATCAGGTGTGTTTCTCCTTAAAAGATGATGGTGTAAATTTGACTTTAAACATTTTTAAAATAACTTTTTTTGGGGTGGGAGACAATGCATTAAAAAGGTGTGTAGTACATAGATCATGGAAATTGGGAATTGTAATTTTAGTTATTTGGAAGATATTTTCTCATGGGGAAGTGAAGATTGGTCTGGACATGTGTGTGTGTGTGTGTGTGTGTGTGTTTTACAATGAGATGTTGAAGGCTGGATACTAGAGCCAAGAAATTCATAGTGCAAACTTATGAGAATCTCTCAGCCGAGCTTTTTGACAGAATGGATCAAATGCTTGATAAAATTGGCAGATTGTATTCTAATAAAATTGTAAAACAAGAACAGGATGCAATGGATAGCAATGAAAGTAATTTGAAAGGGGATTTAAATGTAAATGGATCTGATGGATGATTTATTCCCTAAAGGAGAAAAACATATATTAAACAGATTTGGACATTTTTCCCCCTTTCGGACATATAAAGAAAAACTCTGCTAAGATTTGAAAAGCCTCTTTGGAAGTGACAAAGAAAAGGATTTCACTTATTGGTACAAAAAACCCCATTATTTTGAAAGGATTTTTTGTTAAAACAAGGGTAATTGGGAGAAATTTTACAATTTCTGCTGCTAAACAAGGCGGCACCCACTTTTACGTCTATTTTTGCTATGGTTGTTAAGCAAATCACTGCAGTTGTTAGATGAATCTTGTGGTCATTGAATGAATTCAGGTTGCCCCATTGATGATACTTGTTGGAAGCTGGATGGCAGGTGACAAATGACAAATCACATGATCCTAGGATATTGCTATCATTGTAAATACATCCCAGTTTCCAAACATCAGAATTTTAATCATGTGTCCATGGAGTTGCCATGCTAGCCATAAGTATGAAGACTGGGCACCAGTTCAGAGGTGGCATTCAGCAGATTCTGAGCAGTTCTGGAGAACCGGTAGTGGAAATTCTAAGTAGTTTGGAGAACCGGCCAAGACCACCTCTGACTGGCCCCACCCCTATCGATTCTCTATCTCCCATCAAATCTCAGCTGATCGGCTGGGTCTTCTTTGGTTGCCTTGCACAGGAGAATGGAGCTGGAAAGCAGGTTAGTGGGGGTGGAGAGGGAATGGGGATTTTGTATCCTTCCCCTGCCACACACACCAAACCACGCCCACAGAACCAGTAGTAAAAAAAATTGAATCCCACTACAGCACCAGTCACTTTAGAAGAGACTGGACAGTCACTTATCTGAAATGTTACAGTTTCTCCAGCTTGAGCAGGGACTAGAAGACCTCCAAGGTCCTTTCCAGCTCTATTCTATTCTCTTCTTTTCTTTTCTGTTCTGTTCTGTTCAGCTGGTCAAAAATGTGCTGAGGTTAGTTTCTAATTGTGTATTTTGTGTCACAGATTATTGTAATTGCTATATGGTTCAAAAAGCTTCCTTCTTGAGAGACTCAAGAGTTGGGAAACATTTAACAGAACAGAATAACAGAATTGGAAGGGACCTTGGAGATCTTCTAGTCTGGCCCCCTGCTCAAGCAGGAGACCCTATACCATTGCAGACAAATGACTGTCCAGTCTCTTCTTAAAAATCTCCAGTGATGGAGCACCTACAACTTTTGAAGGCAAAGCTGTTCCATTGATTGATTGTTGGATCTCATTGCTGGAAATGCAGCTCTGCCTTTTAAGAATTCAGCACACAAACATTTCACAGCAAACAGGAAGAAGAATAAAAGAACAGCATTCCCTCCTTGGTAGCACCTTCATTTACAAAACATATTCATCAAGTCTTTCCTAAGAATAATGCAGGGATATGGTTTGCCATCATTCTTGTTAATGGGATTGTCTTCGTGTTATGGTAAACAGCCATAACTTTTGAGGTTTGAGTCACTATAATGCTTGTAGCATCCAATTATTGCTTTTTTAAAATAATAATATTCAAGCCCATAAATAAATGAGCATACAGTTAGTCCTCAACTTATGTCCACAGTTGGAACTGGAAATTTCAGGATTAAATAGAGGTGTCATTAAGCAAGGCATCCTGTGTCCACATCCAGTTGTGTGTGTGTGTGTGTGAGAGAGAGAGAGAGAGAGAGAGAGAGAGAGAGAGAGATTGCTTTTTTTTAAATTTTATTGAAAATTAAATTTTAAAAATGTGGTGATCTTTTGACATATATCACCAGTCTTTACACTGTTATAATATCAGAATGTCATCAAATAATATAGCATTTGTATATAGATGTATATATCTATATACATCTTTACGTTGTATATCTTTATATTATCTCTATCTTAGAGATTTTATTGTAGTATAAACTCTTTAATTTCTATTTTGCATTTTTAACTTCTTTTCATATCTCTCCAATTATATATTTTTTTTCTGTATTTCATAGAATTCTGAAGTATCTTGTTCCTTCAGTTCTAACATTAAGCTATCTAGCTTGCTAGATAGCTTAAGGCAGTTGTGTTCTTGTTTTTGATGTGGCCATTCAGTGAAACACGTGGTTCCCCATTGAATTTACCTGTCAGAAAGTGTCTGGGAAAGTTTCAGACAGTAATCACATGAACTCAAGAGGCTGCAGGTGCCACAAATTCAAGTCACTTTTTTCCCATGTCAGTGCAAATTTGAACCTTCACTAAAATGAATAGTCATTAGTTGAGGACCTCTTGTAGTTTGAGTCACTGAAGTGATGAGAGTTTATAGAGATTCTCAGTCATCCTGGTCCTGGTTGTCCCAAAGGTGCTTTTTTTCAGGAGACAACTGGAATTTCTTGTTTTCCTTTTGAAGACATTTTGCTTCTCATCCAAGAAGCTTCTTCAGCTCTGATTGGATGGTGGGGAATAGAAGGATTTCTATTCCTTGCAGACAGCTGGACATTTGCATCCTTTTATAGAGTCCTTGAGGCCATTTGGAGGTTTATCTCTGTCCTCAGGGTCACCTATGTGGTGCTCCTGGTTCCTGTAGCATGCTATTCTTGCCTCTGGAAATCCTTTCCTACTCCCACATTATTCCAAGGGTGTTCATCCCATCCTCCATCCCTGTCAGCTTTTTTGCAGCATCCCTCACCCATTATTTTTCCTTCTTGAGCCCCAGGTGGGAGCAAAAACACCCTGCACAGGAGGCTTCCCTGAGGCTCAGAAGTTCCCAATAATGGGTGAGGGATGCTGCAAAAAAGCCACACCCACTAGCACATGGCCATGCCCACCTAGCCACACCCACCCAGCCACACCCACAGAACCGGTTGTTAAAAAATTTGAATCCCACCCCTGAGTGCAAGTAGGATTGCAAAAACACTAGCGAGCGGTCAGATGAGGAGACCCAAACCAATTGTAGCCTCACGCTGCAATGAACAAGGATACATCTTTGCAGAACATCTAGTTATATGTCAAAAATTCTTCCAGCTGACATTGCATTGGGTTAGCTTTTACAGTAAATCCTTGAAACAAAACATATCTCTCTCCCTCTCCCTCTCTCTCTCTCTCTCATTTTGGATGCAGGTGAGTGCAAGGAGGATCAGGGAAGGTGAAAAATGAGCCGCCCGGAAATTTAGGAAGGCTGGACATGGGCCCATTTCCGGCTTCCAGAGAGCCTCTGGAACCTGGGGTGGCCATTTTTGCCCTCCTGGAGGCTTCCCACTTTCTGTTGAGGGAAGGCTGTTCAAATTTAGATGGCCTCTTTCATCCCTTAATCCTATGCAGTATATATTATAGAATATAGTATTTGTTAATGTCGTGTCCGCGAAATGATGCCAGGAGTCGGTGACTTAGTGAAAAGCTCTTTATTTGAATTGCTGGAACCGAACTGCCGAAAGGAAAAAAGCCCGCGGCTTTTATTCCTTTCGCTGCGGTGGCCGCGGCCAATGGCAGCGCTTCGAATCTCCCGCGTTCTGAACGGACCAATCGCGGGAGATTCTTAACGAGCCAATCGGCGCGGCTCGCCTGACCAATCGGAAAGCCCCGCGCTTTGGCCAATCAAAGCGCGGGGATTTCAAGTATGTAAATGAAGGACAGAACAGTTAAGTCCTGGGCATGGGCGCAAGAACGGAGACGAGACATCGGACGGTGACTTCAACTTTTTATTTAACAAGAAAGAATGGAGCAAAAGACCTGGGCAGCAGTAGCTCTTTTATAGAGCTTGCTGCCGTTAAACAACCAATGAACTGAGTCTATCGCTTTCACAAGCATCCAATCAGGGGTTTCCGTTAACAGCCAATCAGACTGGCCAAACCTGACCAATCACAACTCGCTATTCATGGGCCAATGAGAATTGCAGGATTACAAGCCTGCTGTAAAACGAAGCTTAGGGTTGTACCGCTGCGATGGTTTAATCCATAACAACCCTCCCCCCTTGGTTCCGTCTGAGGGTGGGGTGACGTATTCTCACAAATAGGCAGGCCACTTCACCTGTCTACTCGACCTGCGCTGTTCTACCAGGTTCTGTTCTGGTTCTGGCTCTGGCTCTGGTGGGCTGTCCGCTGGGCTGGATAGCGAAGACTGTGGTTCCGGGTTGCCCTCATCAGCACTGTCTTCCAGGTTCCCTGGATCCGACTCCATTGTGGTGCTGTCATGTGGCGGGGCCGCTCCCTGGTTCGGTTCTCCCTTGGATGGTGAGTATCCCCTGGGCTGATGGGTTTCGATTCCTTCTTCATCCTCCTCCATGTTCCTTCCCCCCCCCCCAGCTGGAGGTTCCAGCGCTAATCTGGAATGGAGTTGGTCTATGTGGCGTTTCCACATCTTACCATCTGCCATTTGTAGGCGATAGGATCGGGGTCCTGTAAGTTGTGTTATTATCGTGGGGACCCACAATGGGTTGCCTGAGAAGTTTTTTGCAAACACAGGGTCCCCTTTCTGGAATGCTCGACACTTGTTGCTGGATCCTGGGGGTTATTCTGGCGTGTAGTTTGGGTGGAGGAAATTAAGATGTGAGTGAAGTTTCTGGCCCATCAGGAGTTCTGCTGGGGTTTTTTCGTGGTGCTGTTTGGGGTTATGTGTTGGATAAAAAGCATTCGGTTTATTTTGTCATCAATGTCGCCATGGTCCATTTTGTGCAGGGTCTGTTTTACAAATTGAACCATTCGCTCAGCCCTACCATTGGCTGCAGGGTGAGCTGGCGATGTTAAAGCATGGCGGATGCCCCGATCTGCCAAGTATTGTTCGAATGGCAGGTCAGTGAATTGGGGGCCATTATCTGAGATGAGGACACCAGGAAGTCCGTGGGTAGCGAATAGTTTATTCAGTTTTTTAGTGACTGCGTCTGTGATGGTGCTTTCCATTTTTTGGACTTCAAGCCAGTTTGAATAGGCATCCACCATTAAGAGGAAAGTGTGTCCTCTTGTGGGTTCCGCAAAATCGATGTGGATACGGTGTTAGGGATAACATTGTTTACCCTAACTGGTTTAGGTAAAATAATAAATAAGTTATCATGGTTTGTTGGTTAAAGTGTCTGTAACTTTAACAGCAAGAATGTAATTAAGGGAGTGGTTGTAAAAGCACCATAAAAGAAGCAAGACAACGGCAGCTCACTCTCTAGCTTAATGATCCCTAATTACTGGATGGATTGAAGATTGCGTTTTTCCCCTACTGGAACGGGAGAGAGAAAGGACTGTTGATCTTATCAACGGTGAGAGGACTGATTTATTGTAAGTGAACTGACATTGGATATTCTACACGGACTTTGCTAATTGAAAATCCTTGAATGGACTGACTAAAATGATACATGACTAATGGACTGTTATTTTGACTATGCTATAAATCTGAATGGAATAACTATATTTTTGATAGCACAAGCGTATCTGTTATTTTTACTGTATGTTAACTAACATACAAACTTATCTCACATATTTATCTGTGTGCCTATCTGACTAACACTGCACATTCTGTTTAGCTTGTCTCCTTAACCCTGGTTGGGGAACACAGGCTTAACATACGGGACCAAGGACCTCGAGGCGTTTCCCACTGAGTTGGGGGAGTCTTTGGAGGAGCGGAGCGAGTCTCCTGGCATTTACTGCATTTTGCTACCCAAGTTTCTATTTGTCTACCTAAACCAGGCCACCATGACTAACTCCTGGCCAGTGCTTTCATCCGCACGATGCCTGGATGTCCCTCGTGCAGCATTTTCAATACCCTATATTGTAACTTCTCTGGGACTATGACTCTGTCTCCCCATACTATGCAACCTTTCTGGGAGAACAGTTCTGTTTGATGATTCTTAAATGGCTTGAACGTGTCATTGGTTGCACTGACCGGCCAACCGCATTTTACCCAGCTGAGGACTCGTGCCAAAACAGGGTCCTTTTTTGTCTCTAAGGCTATGTCTCGAGCGGTTAATGGCGGCGATTTGAGGGTTTCGATTTGTAGTACAGTTACGGTTGGAGCAGGGTCCTCTATAATTTCTGGTAGTGGCGAGCAGCTCAAAGCATCAGCGTGGGGAATGGTTTTCCCCAGGCGATGTTGCAATCGGTAATCGTAGGCGGCTAAAAATTCTGACCAACGTGTCATTCTTGGTGATAATATATGGGGAGTTTGTTTGTTTCCCGCTAAAATCCCAAGTAGCGGCTTGTGGTCTGTAATTATGGTAAAGGGTCTCCCATATACATATTCATGGAAGCGTTTAATTGCAGATACAATACCGAGGGCCTCTTTATCAAGTTGACTATAGTTCGGTTTTAGACAAAGTTCTCGAAAAGAATGCAATGGGTGCCTCATTTCCATTTGGGAGGACATGACTTAAGATGGCTCCTACTCCAAATGGTGAGGTATCACAGGTAACCGTCAAAGGGAGAGTCTCGTTGTATTGCATTAATACGGCATCGGAGGTTAAAAGGTCTTTTATCTCTTTGAACGCTTTCCCTTCACGCCGTCCCCAAACCCAAGGAGCCTTTTTATTGAGAAGTCTATGTAGGGGTTCGGCTATGGTTGCCTTCTGGGGCAAGAAAATGTTATAAAAGTTAATGAGTCCCAGGAAGGCTTGAAGGTCTGTCTTATTCCTAGGTCTCGGGGCTTTTTTGATTGCGGTTAGTTTTTTTCCGGTGGGGTGGATTCCCTGTCTGTTGAGAAGATATCCCAGGAACTCCACTCTCTCCGTACAAAGTTGACACTTGTCTCATTTTACCTGAAGACCCGTGTCTTTGAATTTCTGCAGGACTTTTCTGAGTCATTGTACTAATAACTCTTTAGTGGGGGCAGCTATTAGGATGTCGTCAAAATAAGGCACAACGCCTTTTATGCCTTGTAATAGTCTCTCCATTAAACTTTGGAAAATGCCCGGTGCCACGCTTACTCCGAATTGGAGTCTATTGCACTTAAAAGCGCCTCTACGTGTAACTATTCTCTGGGCTTCTGCAGTTGCTGCGTCCACAGGGAGTTGCTGGTATGCCTGAGCTAAGTCCAATTTCGCAAATATTTTTCCGCCACCCAGGGAATGAAGAAGGTGTTGAAGCACCGGTACTGGATAAGCGCTCTGTTGAAGAGCATGATTTAGGGTGGCCCGAAAGTCCCCGCAAATTCTTAACGAACCATCTGGCTTCATGGGCGTTACTATCGGGGTTTCCCAATGGGCGTGGTCAATCGGTTCCAATACACCCTGGGCTATCAGTTTATCTAGCTGCTCATCGATTTTAGGTTTTAAGGCAAAAGGCACTCGATGGGGTTTAAGCCAAATGGGAGCTACATCAGGGCTTAGATTAAATGATATAGGGATTCCCTTGTGCTTGCCTAATGTTCCTGTGAACACGTCCTGGAATTCCTGGATGAGAGTCTCTTCCCAGTCATCATTTCTGGTATGGTGTATGCTGGCTAGTTCAATTCCGAGTGGGGTGAACCACTGTAACTCTAACAAGCTGGGTCGGTCACGATCGACGACAGTCAGGGGAAGCGTTGCTGTGCGGTCCTTGAATGATACTTGGACGTTGCTGGAACCGACAACTGGGATTCTGTTTCCCTGATAATCTTTCAGGACGATTCGCTGCATGCTGAGGTCCTGGCAGGAAATGGCAGGGATCAGTTGTTTGAGGGTTTTCCAGGATACCATCGACAGGGATAATCCCGAATTGACTTCCATCACACATGGTCGATTCTCAATAGTAACCTTCACGCATATCTTCCTTGCATCGAACGATGAAGCCTGGCCGATGATAATGGTTTGGTGGGCCTCTTCTCCTCTCGTTGAAAAGGCAGGTGCTTGGTTTCTGTAGTAGTAGTGGTTGTTCCATTGGTGGATCAGATGGTCCTGGTTCTCAGGAGGTTTGCCTATCTCCCGACGGAGGTTGTTCTCCTTTCAGTTGGGACTGGACTCTCACCTGCTTCTGCAGACCTTCGCGATGTGGCCTTTTTTTCCGCAGTTACGCAGAGTGTGTCGAGGAATTTGCAGTCCGATCGCGGGTGGTTTGCCCCGCAACCCGCACATTGGCGTGGACGTCGCTGGTTCCTTTGCTCTTGTTCTGAGTGGAGCCGGTTGACCTCCTCTTCATCACTGTCTGAGGATGACTCGAGGTCTTCGTGGTGGGTAGTGGTAGCGTGCTTCTCAGTGGCAAGTGGGACCTCGTCGGCGAGTTGGCGAAGCGGTGCGTTCGCTCGGCGCATTCCAGCGGCTGACTTCCTGGTTGCTTCTGCTGCAGTAGCGTCGGCGATGACATCTGTAAGGCTGGTGTCGCCTTTCGCCATCAGCTTATTCTGCACGTGCGGTGCATTTAATCCCAGAACTATTCGGTCTCTTAGGGCTTCCTCTAAGTTTGCAAAACCACAAAGGCCTCCTAAATTCTGGAGGTCAGCTACGAAATTACCAATGCTCTCGTCCTTCCGTTGGTCCCTCTGGTAAAATTCGTGTCTTCATATCAGTGTAGGTACTGTGGGTGTGTAATGGGCCCTGAGGATTGGAGCGAGGGTGTCCCAATCCATGGTCTTCACTTCCGCCGGTTTTGCTAATGCTTTAGCCATTTTGAAAACGGCAGGGCCGCAATGAGTCAGGAACACCACTCGTTTCTTGCCAGATGTAGCATCTTTTAAATTGTTGGTCTCCAGGAACATCTGGAAGCGGTTTATATATGAGTCCCAGTCTTCGGTTGCTGGGTCGAATGGAGCAGGTGGTATGGCACCACTAGTCATCTTGCCGTCTGTTGCGTGCATTCTTTCGCCACATACTCTGTCTTTGTCCAATATGTTCTATTCAGCTCTATCGTCTCCGCATCCCATCCTTGTCGCCAGTTATAAGTCCTGGGCATGGGCGTAAGAACGGAGATGAGACATCGGACGGTGACTTCAACTCTTTATTCAACAAGAAAGACTGGAGCAAAAACCCTGGGCAGCAGTAGCTCTTTTATAGAGCTTGCTGCCGTTAAACAACCAATGAACTGAGTCTATCACTTTCACAAGCGTCCAATCAGGGGTTTCCATTAACAGCCAATCAGACTGGCCAAACCTGACCAATCACGACTCGCTATTCATGGGCCAATGAGAATTGCAGGATTACAAGCCTGCTGTAAGACGAAGCTGTTTAGGGTTGTACCACTGCGATGGTTTAATTCAAAACAGTATTAATACTCTCTTTAGCTATGGATCAAAATATTAGAACAATAATCTAACCAAAAGCTTAGTGTTTTAAAATGGTTTGGTTGTTTTTTTTTAATGCACTAGAACAGACAGGGAGGTTGTGAATATAAAGTATTAAAAAGAAACCCTACAAGGGAAGAAAATAGGCAATTATATATTACACTGAGTGAAATTGGATATAGTTCTTTTCTTTGTATTCTCTCCCTCCCCTCTCTTATTATTTTTTTTTTTTTGCTCCTCATTCTATCTTCCCATCTGCCCTTTACTAAATGGCACAGTTCACCAAGATGCATAGGTTGGTGTTGATTGCGGGCAATGCTCAGACCTTAACTACAGAATCTGTTCCTTGGATTCCTCCAGGAATTATTTCCAAAAGGGCAACAGAACCAAACATGGTATTTCAGCTCCTATTCCTGTCAAAGCAAAACAAACTCGGCAGTATACATAATAATCATGCAAAGTGACCTGCAGCTATGTCTGACTCATTTAATGAAACCTCTTGGTTCGCAGAGCCTGACAGTATGGCTATAAGGTAGTTGATACAGTCTTGCAGGGTTGGCCTTACCGTTGGGCAGAATGGGGTAACTGCTTCTAGAGTCTGCAGGTGGAGTATAAATTCTTCCATTCTCCACCATCCTGTCAGAGCTTTATCTCATCCAAGAAGAGATAAATTTTCTGACAGGGAGAACAATCAACCCATGGAACAGAAGTTGCCTTTGGAAGTTGTGGGAGTTTCATCACTTGATACTTTCAAGAAGAAATTGGATTGCCATTTGTCAGAAACGGTGTAGAGTCTCCTGCTTGAGCAGGGCTTGGACTAGATGACCTACAAGGTCCCTTTCAATTCTGTTAATATGTAGAAAGGAAAATTATAAATAAATTTTAGGAGAGTAATCAATTAACTAAATGTAATCTGAAGCCAAGTTTGAAATGAACTCAAATATTTATTTATTTTTATTTTTATTTGGTTTGTCAATTGCTTACAAGATAATAAGTAAGTAAAAACATAGTTATGAATACATGGATATATATAAGAAAAATAAAAGAAACAATAGGATGGGGATGGTAGGCACGTTGGTATACTTATGCACGCCCCCTACAGACCTCTTAGGAAAGGGGTGAAGTCAATAGTAGAAAGTCTAAGGTTAAAGTTTTTGGGGTTTGGGGAAGAAACCACAGAGTCAGGTAGAGTGTTCTAGACATTGACCACTCTGTTGCTGAAATTGTATTTCCTGCAATCAAGTTTGGTGAGGTTTACCTTGAGTTTGTATCTATTGTTTGCTCTTGTGTTGTTATGGTTGAAGCTGAAATATTCATTGACAGGTAGGACATTGCAATATATAATTTTATGTACTATGCTTAGATCAGACCAAAGGCGGCATTGTTCTAGGTTTTCTAGGTTTAGAATTTCAAGTCTGGTGGAATAAGGTATTCTGCAATGAGTAGAGCATTTAGTCCTGATTTTATCTACTGCTCTTTGGATTTTGCTTTTCCCTCTGTCTGCCCTGCAACTTTCCTCTCCCTTCCAACTCTATTATACCATTACTGTCTTTCCTGATTTTTTCTTCTTCTGACAATCTCACTGGAGCTTTGAGAACTGAGACCGCAGGTATGCAAAACAAGTGCTACAAATGGTATTGCTCTTCCCCCCCACACCCCTAAGGCTCCTGGTTGCAGATAAAGACTCTGAAATGCTCCTGGGATGATCATAAATGTGTTGGCTTCACCTTTCAACAGGACACAAAACAATTTAAAGGAAGATATGAGAAAGTTCCCCAAGGTCTGAAGCTCATATCAGCTAATAGATTGATTTTGGTCAGAGGAACTGATCTTATTATACAGGCTCTGAAAGTCTCACTCTCGGTGTGTAGGCTTGTATGCGTGTGTGAGTTGCAAAGGGTTGCTGATTCAGCTTTTCCATAGACAAATAAATATAGCACTTTCTCAACCCTTCTCATAAATCTGTGTCAGATGACAGATATTCATTTTTTTTTATCTCTCCCCCATCATTTTTAAATTGCACAGGCAAGTTACTGCAGGTGACTTTAGACCTCCAGATCCCGAAGTCAGGGACTTGCACAGGTATTTTTAGGTAATGCAAATTATTGACAACTCCAATTTTTTTTTAGAATGCATAAACGATGAGAATAATGGCAGAACAGATTATTTCTCTCCTGCATGACTTGTTTTTAAAAGGAATGCAGGCTTGGCATTTTATATACCTGCTTTTGTTTCAAGGTAGAAATAAGGCCTCATTTGCATTCAGAATCTAAGCAGAGTTGATCTTATATATTATACATTATTTTGCAAATCTCAAGGCTTTACATTAGACTGAGAAGTGAAAAAGAATTCTAGGAGAATTGTGGATGCTCCATCACTGGAGGTTTTTAAGAAGAGTTTGAACAGCCATTTGTCCAGAATGGTATAGGGTCTCCTGCTTGTGCAGGAGGCTTCGGCTAGAAGACCTCCAAGGTCCCTTCTGACTCTGTTATTCAGTGGCATAGGAATCCTTGAGTTGGAGGAAACTTTGGGGGTGTTCTAATCCAATCCCTTGCCTCTCATGGCTTAGGCCCAGGACCCAGACCTTGATTCTGAAGAAGATACTTCAGCTGAATCTGTGGAATGTCAGTCTCAGAAGACATCCATCCACGAACGATATGAGGCTGATCAAACACAGGCACCATCAGAGCAGCTGGAGCAGTCAGGCTTCCCAATCCCTGCGCTCAAAGAATAGAGAGAAAAGCAAAATTAAAACATTCCATGAGAGTCCTTACCAAACAAGAGAGCAAATCTCTTGATAAGTGATAGCTGGCTGCAACCCAATTGAAAAGGCAACCCTGGCCCACGTTCCTTTGCAAGAAATAACCTCTGATCTCTGGCTCTTATATGAAATTCATGCAGATTCTGCTTGTAAAAATCTGACCTCTGGACTGGGCAACAACCCTGATCTGGCTCTTAGAACCCGGGATTGAATTTGGACTATTGTTCTGTGTGTGTGCCTATTAAAAGTGAACTCTCCAGGCAAGCATCTGTCAAAGATTCTATGTTGGTTCACATGCTTTAACTATTGTTATCTCTTTGAACTTGAGTAAACTGTGAACTACCATAACAACTGTGCATGAGTCAGAATTTGAAACCAGAAGCAGGAATCCTTAAACCAACTCTGACCAATGGCAATCCAACTGTAGGAGATGGCAAGGATGAGCCTGAAGGAGAAGATAAGCATGTTATCAGTTTGAATCCACAAGAAATCTAAGTCCCAATTCTGTTGACTCTTATCCACTGCCAATTTGTTTTGACTTTTAGTACTTCAGATTCTTATAGACAGATGGCATGGCACCTGAAAGGTGTGAAGGAGAGAGAGAGAGAGAGAGCGCCTGGGTCATCCGTGAGCCCTTGGATGGAGAGTCAACAGTCCCCAAGTCTGAAGGTGGCTGATGAGGAAGAGAAGGAACATTTGGGTCTATTGCCTGATAGAATTATTTATTGGCCAAGTGTGGTTGGACACACAAGGAATTTGCCTTGGTGCAAATATTTCTCAGTATACATAAAAGAAAAGATACATTTGTCAAGAGTCAAGAATCATAAGGTACAACATTTAATGACAGTCATAGGGTACAATAAGCAATCAAATCATACTAGGAAACAGTCAATATGATGTGCAGTGTGCAGAAGGCAGAGGAGAGGGGAGGAGAGCAATAGAAATCCATGGACTGATCATTAGGAAAGAAGAGTCACCTCTGCTAGCGAGGCCCCACCCTAGCTTGGGGGATAAAAGGCAGGGGGGGAGAGATGAATAGATGTGGCAAACAACTAGTCATCTTCCAGACAGACAGACTTGTTAGCCTGCATTGAGAGAGAAACATTTTTGACAGGGCTCTGGCATCCCTAATAAAGGAGCACCAGTTAACTTCAGAGGGTTTGTTGCGTTTGGGGAGCTGGGTCAGAACACAACTTCTGTAGGCAGGATGTTCCACTGCTGAAAAAACCTTAGCACCAGGAAGTTTTTTCCTCATACTTAAAGTAAAATGAGATAAGGGCTACTTATGCTAATATTTCTGGTCGTAGTTTCCATTGACATGAAAAGTATCTCCTCATCCTCTTCCTCTTGTATATCCAAGCATGGAATCATGCGTTCTCTCTGTTCTGTCCCTTAATTAGCATTCTTGAGATCCCCGCGCTTTGATTGGCCAAAGCGCGGGGCACTCTGATTGGTCAGGCGAGCCGCGCCGATTGGCTCGCTAAGAATCTCCCGCGATTGGTCTATTCGAATCGCGGGAGATTCAAAGCGGTGCCATTGGCCGCGGCCGCCGCGGCTAAAAGAATAAAAGCCGCGAACCTTTTGCAAAGCACCAGTTCGGTTCCTACTTTAATAAAAGAGCATGATTTGAAGTCACCGACTCCTGGCATCATTTTCGAGGACACGACACTGGCGACGAAGGTGGGATCCAGACCCTGAACCGAACCACGTGTCCGACGGAAGCCAGACGAACCACCACGATGGCGAAAATCGCACCCCCCGCACCCTTCAACCCCGCCACCGAGGACTGGGAATCGTACTCCGACCGATTCCGCATGTTCCTCGAGTGCAGTGATCTGAAGTACGCCACCGGCCCCATGAAACGCGCCGTCTTCCTGACCCACTGCGGGACCAAGGTATTCAAGATGGCCAAGGCGCTTGCCAAACCCGCCGATGCGACCGCGATGGACTGGGACGTCCTCGAGCCAATACTTCGGCGGCACTACGCTCCAGAGGTACCCATCCTGATCCGACGAAACGAATTCTACCGTCGGGACCAATGGTCGGGTGAGAGTTTCAGCAACTTCGTCGCCGAACTACGGCGCCTAGGGGGGCTCTGCGAATTCGACAACCTGAACGACGCCCTGCGAGACAGAATCGTGCTCGGCTTGTGGGACCCCGTCCTCCAGAGCCAGCTGATGGCCAAGGGCAACATCAGCCTAGCAGATACCCTCACCGCAGCCGCAGCCGCCGAAGCAACCCGAACATCCGCCGACCGCATGCGCAGACCGAACGCTGGGGACCGCAGCGGGAACAACAACCCTGCAAGGTCGGCCAAGGCCCAACCCGAGATGACCACCCACCAGGGTGATTTCCACTCGGCATCGGGCACTTCCGATGACGAGGAGGACATCCATCGCCTCCAGACAGGCCGCGACCCACGGAACCGACGGGGTTGTAAGTCGAGGACCAACTGTGCCGGTTGCGGAGGCGACCACCCGAGGTCCGAATGCTGGTTTTTAAAGTCGATCTGCCGGCATTGTGACAAAAAGGGTCACATCGCCCGCATCTGCCGCCTTAAAAAGAACCGCAGCCCGCCCCGATGGGACCAGAGCGAACGGAGGAGAGAGAACACACCACCCCGGACCAGAGATCGCCCCTCGGAAAACAGATGGGACCGGAATGGACGATCCCTACGAGGCGGTGATAACCGGCGAAGAGATGAGACCCATCAGACGGTCACCATCGGCCACGCCATAACCAATGACGCCCGGAAGGTCCACGTGGAGGTAGGCATCGAGGGCAAGCCATGCACAATGGAGGTGGACTCCGGGTCCTACCTCTCCATGATAGCATGGCATGAAATAAAGCGCTTGCTGCCTACCATCCAAAGGAGGAACCTAGACAGCCAGAGACTCATCGTAAAGGATTACCAGGGAAACCGCATCCCGGTAGTCGGAACCAAACACTTCAACGTCACATATAAAGGGCACACCAAAAGGCTTCCCCTGACAATCGTCGACCACGACCGCCCAAGCCTACTGGGACTGCAATGGTTCGCCCCACTCGGCATCGCAATCACGGGAGTCGACCACGTCACCGACGACAGCTGGGAGCAACAACTGGCCCGGGAATTCCAAGAGGTCTTCGACAGAAACCTAGGCAAGTACCGAGGGCCCCTTATATCATTCAGCCTAGACCCAAACGTCCCCCCAAAATGCCTGAAACCAAGGCGGGTGTCATTCGCACTTAAACCCAAGATAGACGAGCAAATTGACAAGCTCGTCAAGCAAGGGGTCCTACAGCCAATAGACCACGCCCGGTGGGAGACCCCCATAGTCACCCCGATCAAGCCCGATGGGTCGGTGAGGATCTGTGGGGACTATAAGGCCACCCTAAATGGCGCGTTGCAACAAAGCGCCTACCCCGTCCCAGTAGTGCAATACCTACTGCACTCACTGGGAGAGGGCAAGGTTTTTGTCAAGCTCGACCTCGCCCAGGCATACCAACAGTTTCCAGTCGACGAGCAAACGGCAGAAGCGCAAACCATAGTCACCCACTATGGTTTAAATGCAACCAACTCCAATTCGGAGTCAGCGTGGCACCGGGAATATTCCAAGGCCTAATGGAAAGACTATTGCAAGGCATCAAGGGGGTGGTACCGTACTTCGACGACGTCCTAGTGTCGGCAACCAACCAAGCCGAACTAGAGGGTCGCCTAAGAGAGGTCCTAACCAAATTCAAAGAGACCGGGCTCAAAGTAAAGAGGGAGAAATGCCAATTATACACGGAACGGGTTGAATTCCTAGGATACCTCCTAGACTGTCACGGCATTCACCCCACAAACCAAAAAATCAAGGCCATCAAAGAAGCCCCCACACCCAAGTCGAAGACGGAACTACAGGCATTCCTGGGGCTACTTAACTTTTACAATGTTTTCCTGCCCCAAAAGGCGATGGTGGCGGAGCCCTTGCGTAGGCTCCTGGACAAGGCGGCGACTTGGACTTGGGGAAAATGCGAGCAAGCTACCTTCCAAAGAACAAAGGACCTCCTCACTTCGGACGCCGTCCTTATACAGTATAATGAGACCCTACCTCTGGCCGTCACATGCGACGCATCACCCTTCAGCGTCAGCGCTGTCCTCAGCCATACCCTCCCCAACGGAAAAGAAGCACCCATCGCGTTCTTTTCAAGGACCCTCACCAAACCGGAGCGGAACTATAGCCAGCTGGACAAAGAGGCTCTGGCTATTGTTGCCACCATAAAACGATTCCACGAGTACCTCTACGGCCGGACATTCACCATCATAACCGACCACAAGCCGCTGCTGGGAATCCTTGCAGGAAACCGGGCCACCCCGAACATTCTGTCTCCCCGAATGACAAGGTGGTCCGAGTTCCTGGCAGCCTACAACTACGGACTCATACACAGACTGGGTAAGACAATCTCCCATGCAGATGCCTTAAGCCGCTCACCGCTACCTGAACCTGACACCGACCTTGGTCTAGGATCCATATAGACTTCGCCGGGCCCACAAAAGGACACACCTTCCTTATAACAGTAGATGCTTACTCCAACTGGCTGGAGGTAAGCAACATGAAAACAACAACCACGGAGGCCGTGATCAAGGAACTCTGCAAACTCTTTGCAACGCACGGCCTCCCAGACGTCGTCGTTTCCGACAACGGGCCCCAATTCACCTCGCTGGAATTAGAAAAATTCCTAGCGGAAAGGGGTATCCGCCACGCGCTGACAGCACCGGCGCACCCGGCGGCGAATGGTAGGGCGTAACGGATGGTGCAATTCACTAAGAAAACCATCCGGAAAATAGACCACGGGGAGATCCAGGAGAAAATAAACAAACTGCTCTTCACCCAACACATAACCCCAAATACCACAACGAATAAGAGCCCAGCCGAACTATTAATGGGGAGGAAATTAAGGTCCCCACTCGACAGGTTACACCCCACGTATAACCCGGAGAAGCCCCCAGACTCAAACAGCAAACACCGAACTTTTGCACCAGGCGACCCCGTATACGCAAGAAACCTGATGGGAGACCCATTATGGGTACCGGCCATCATCACACAAATAACAGGCCCACACTCGTACCGGTTACAAATAGCAGACGGACGAGCCTGGAAACGCCACATCGACCAATTAAGGTCGAGGACGACCAACCAAGAGACCATCGACGCACAAACAGGCGAAACCGACCCCACAACACAAACCAAGGGGGGAGGGAATACCCAGGGGACCAAAACCAAAGAAAAATAAACCAGCCATACTTACCGGAAAGCAGCCAGCACGACCCCTCGCCAAGAAGAGACAGCCAGGCCAGCTCGACCGACCCGGGGAGACCGAGCGGGAGCGGCGAAACCCGCAGCTCAACCAACCCGGGAGGCCCAGGAGGGAGCTACGGAGAACGGCCCGGCCTGACCGACCAGCCGGTTCCCACGACGGCATCAGGAGCAACAGAGATCCCGACCGAACTGGCCGGGATCTAACCTACGACTGAGCTGCGCAGGTCCAGTAGGCTCAGACGGAGCCCCGCCTACCTACGTGACTACGCGACGTAAGGACCAAACCAAGAGGGGAGGGGTGTTCTGTCCCTTAATTAGCATTCTTGAGATCCCCGCGCTTTGATTGGCCAAAGCGCGGGGCACTCTGATTGGTCAGGCGAGCCGCGCCGATTGGCTCGCTAAGAATCTCCCGCGATTGGTCTATTCGAATCGCGGGAGATTCAAAGTGGTGCCATTGGCTGCGGCCGCGGCAGCTAAAAGAATAAAAGCCGCGAACCTTTTGCAAAGCACCAGTTCGGTTCCTACTTTAATAAAAGAGCATGATTTGAAGTCACCGACTCCTGGCATCATTTTCGAGGACACGACACTCTCCATTTTGATTTCTCCAGGCCAAACACACCAAGTTTCTTCACATGTTTTCATAGGATATCACCATGATGTCTGCAACCATAATAAAATTGATTGAATGGATATTGCTATAGGACATGCCCAGTGTTTTGAGGTAACATGTTCTATCCCCTTTTTGAGGGTTGATTGGTTTATGGTTTCATCACTGGGGATGGTATAAATATTGAAAATAGATGTGCTAGGCCCAGGGGCCTTCAAACTTGACAGCTTTAAGACTTGTAGACTTCAACTCCCAGAATTCCTCCTCCAGTCATGTTAGCTCAGGAATTCTGGGAGTTGAAGTCCACAAAATCTTAAACTTGCCAAGTTTGAAGACCCTTGTGCTAGGCCATGAACATAAAAAAAAAAAAATCAGTAATGCAAAACAGAAGGAAACTCTTGGAACTGTGATCTTGAGAAACTCTGGAGCTGTAAACTGGTATGTGGCAGCCTCATGTGGCCTGCAAATTGTTTACCCTTCCAATTTTTTTAATTAGGTGAAAGCCATTTTTTCCTCATCAAGTGGAAAAGCCATCTCGGGTTCTGCGGTGCCTTGGGCATTGTGGTACCCAAGTTGTGCGGTGTGGAACAAAGTCACTCTTATTTAAACAGTTATAAATCATTTCAGACTGGGACCAATCATTTTCCCTACAAGCCTTCAGGCTGTTTTTGTTTTTTAAATGGTACAAGTCAAATCAGGTCAGATCCTGATTGTTATGAACTAATAAAAACGCTTAAATAAAGTTTTATCAAAGCTTAAAGAAAAAGCAGGGTTCTAATCCTGCACTTCTGATTGGCCGATAATAGCGATATCGGATTGGTCCGTTCTGGAGAATCTGATTGGCTGTTAACGAGCCACTCTCATTGGTTCAAGGGTTTAATGCTTCCATGTTCTCATTGGTTAATAGGTCAGCAGCCTGCCCTATAAAAGGGCTGCTGCTGCCCCAGGTTTTTGTCTGTTCACGATGATTAATAAAGAGTTGAAGTTCACTGTTCACTGCCTCGTCTCCATTCCTTGCACCCATGCGCAGAACTTAACACTGATATTCCAGTGGAACCAATTTGGCCCTTTGAATTGAACGGATGTTCTGAATCCATTTGAATTTTCAGACTCAACCCCCATTTGCAAGCCCTGATCTCATGTTTCGCAGCCTTTTTACCAAGTAAAAATTCCTCTCTCCTTGCCTTCATTTTTGAAGCTCCTACGAGCCTTTTAAAACTTGGAAACCTATTTTATTATATTTTACTGTACAGCATTATATAATTTGAAAGTTAACATGGGTCACTGCCCTAGTTTTGCAGGTAGAATTTTGCTGTCACGTAAAATAAAATGCCTTGGAATCCAAAGTGTGTTGAATTATGAAGCTAAAATAAAATTATGCCTAACCTCTTGAACAGTTGATGCACTTAAGAAATTATTTCTCCATGAGTGGAAAGTCCCTTTTTTTCTCCCCCCCCCACCTCTAATTTAACCACATTAAAAAAAAAGATTTGCTACCTTTTTCCCCTTTACAAGTCCCTGGTTTTCTCCAAGCAAGATACAAAAAAAACAGATTCTTGAAATGTAGAGCCGCCAGTTAGCAAGAATAACCACAATGGCTCAGTAAATATGATGAAATATTTACATGTTCAAAACTTATTTTAAAAAGCAAGACAGCCATTAAGGTCTAAAGCCTTCTTTTTTCTTTTTTTAAAGGAAAGCTAAGTGAAAGCTTCAATTCCCACCACTGTCGTGTTTCCAGATGGGGAAAATGGAACAGAATAACTTCAGCACTGTGGTGCTCTACATAGTGATGAAATTAATCTGGTTTACTGGTCACAGGGCATTGTCAAATCTTAACCCACAGGGCACAATCAATATGCACAACAATCTCAGGTAAAACACAAAATCTTAAGAACTACAATATAAATCCCTATCCCCCTTGTAGGGGTTAATAAAGATCAAATTTTTGGGGAAGTTTTTAATTGATTGTTTTCTTGGGCTTTTTGCAAGCTGCACTTAGCTGCTGTGTGTTAGATAAATTGGAAACAAACTCCATTCCTATTCTGTCCTCTATAATTACTGACTGAATGTATAAAGGCAGATAGATAACTCCTCGAAGCATCCATACAAAGTCTTTTTATTGGTTCATCAGGCATCCTCAAGATAATTCACAGTTATGGCTTCCAGTTTGAGTCTCTTTGGCGACAGACCGAAATCCGCGATTGTGCGCAGTTTTGATCTGTGCTCACTGCCAGAGCTCCTTGAGCCGGCTGGTTTCGGAACTAAGCCATCCCGCAGAGGTGGTGAAGAAGGGGGAGACTGCCAGCAGGGTCGAGGAGAGCCGCATCTCTCTTCCCCAGCTGGCCATTACTCCCTTTCCCGTAGGCGCTTGCAGCGGTGGTCAGAAATGGCCACCTCAAAGAAGAACTGAACCGGAAAAGAATGTGCAGGAGGAAGATAAGAAGAGAAAGTTTTGGTTGACCGGGTTAAACCAAAAAAATAACAACGTATGGTACCCTGGAATTTAAATTAAATAACATTGTTCCCAAAGAAGATTTTGAAGCTGCAAAGGAGAGAGAGAAGGGAAAGGATTAGGTTTTTTTTCTTCCCTTCCTTATACTGACAGCTAAGAGACTTAAGCAAGAAATTGAAAAAAAAATCCACTTTGACATTAATAGGCATCTAAGCTGAAAATAAAAGTCAAAGGGATAATAAAGATTTCTGGATATTTAAAAGTTTTTAAAAGCAGGAAAGGAGAAAAAAAAAGAATAAAAGGGCAGGATCTGGAAAAAATAGAAGAGACTGCCTGGAAGTAAGGAATGGAACTGTAATTAAAAGGAACTTACAGTGAAATTCTAACAAGATTCCTCAAAGATACATTTTAATTGAAACTTGGTAACAAAATAATAGAACCCCAGGAAGAAAAAGTGGAAAAAGGAAGCAAGAAGAAACAGCCTTGGATTATTTGGATTACTTGATGATTTTTGGTTTTTGCATCTAGATGACTAAAATTAACCGGGTGTCTTTAAAATTGTATCACTCTTAGAAGAACTGAAAATGGAACTTAAAAATGGAAAGAAGATGCACAAGAAGGGAGAGGTTCTTTTTGCTTCGTATTTCAATTCTTAGAAATGGAGATCTGGAACTATGAGAAACAACAAGAAACCCTTGCAGAACAAGAAGATTGGGAAAAAGAAGAAGCCATCTTTAATGATCAAATAATTTTAAGTGCGGGGGGGAAAAAGAAAAGGGGGGAAAGAGAGTGAAAGGTTTAAGACTAGAAAAAAAAACAATCAAAAAGAAGAATAATTTGAAAGATGTATAATATTAGAAAGCAACAGAAGAGGGGATTACAGATGAGAAAGTTAGAAGTAGAGAGACAAGGGGGTAAAAAGGGGAGGGAGAAGAAGAGGGGGAAGAAGACAAGGAAAAGAAGTTGTAAAAGACAGAAACAAGAAATAGAGAAACAGGGAAAAGATATAAGGATTGTAACCATAAGCTTGTTTAGAGATAATGGGTGAAAATTTAATTGTAAAAGGGATTCTGCAAAGGTACATAAGATAGCATTGTTATGTTACAAACAGAAATAATTTTAGAAAATATGACTAAAATGATGGATAAAATCTTTACTGTAATGCAGTGGAATGTTTGTTAATAAATAAATGAATTAAAGTGATTGAGAGAATTAAATGGGAACATTTTAATTATTGGCAATGATTTATAAAAATATAAGTGAGAAATATGGGGGGGGGGAGAATTAACTATGGAAAGTTTATAAGTGTTCCCAAGGAAGTATGATATTTAATTGAAAAGAAATGTTAACATCTTTAACATCTTTAAAATCTTTAAGATTTTAATGCATATTAATGATAGAATTGAATTGGAATGGAATGTGTGTTTTATTTACATATATATATAATTTTTTCTTTTTAAGAATATAGTGTCTATTTTAAGAATGTACCAAGCAGAATTCGATTGGAAGTTATGTATTATATTGAATGCTATAATCTTAAAGGTATACATTGAAGCTTAAATAAGAGCTTGAATGGATAAAATTAAAAGATATAAAGGTATCATACTCCAATTGGTAATTACAGGGAAAAATTTGTTTAATGAGAAAAGATAATATGAAATTGAAACAGGACAGACAATTATAATATAAACAGGACAGACAAAATATAATTTATAATTTATATTATAAATATAATGATTTGAATTGAGATGAGATAATTAAAATAAAGTTGAGAAACTTAAAAGAGGGGAAAAACTATGTAGAAAATATAAAACAGTAATAAGATATGGAATAGAATGTAAAAATGAGCATGAAATTGAGTTTTGTGTCTGTGCGAAGAAGTGATAACCTGGGACCATGCTATTTTCAAAAAAAGATGTTTTATTTGCATTTTGTTTTTGTGAAAACCCAAATAAAATTTTCAGAAAAAAAAAGATAATTCACAGTTATGATGAGATTCTTCTCAATGTCCACTTCTTTGCATATCTATCTTTCTGGTGTAAAAAGATGGTAATCTTTTATCCCTTCCATCCCATATTGTAGGAGCAGGGCTAGAGATACTAGCACGAGGCTGGGTTCAGGCAAGAGTGAAGAAACCTCCCCCAACCCACCAAGGGTCAATTCAGTGACCAATCAGGATTATGATATGGCCACATGACATGGACTACATTTCCCAGGATACCTTAACTACATTTATCATGATGCATTCCCTTAAGGGGACAGCTCCCAATTACTAACTAACTATACCAATTCCCATGAACTATAAACTGTCTGGACAGCACAATTCCCATCTGCTGGTTGTTAATGTTTGGAATTCATCCCATGCCTTTCTCAGCCTTCTAATAAACTTTCCTATCTACTTTCAAACACTCTCATCCTTCAACCCAAAATACCTAGATCTGGTGATTTTCAACCTCAGGTTAACTCCTACCTATTCTCCGGAACCAATGGTTTTCTACAACACTCAGTCCTGACTCACATATTGAACACCAAACAGGGACAAGTTTAAATTATGTCTTTGTAAAATGGATCGCATTGTGCAAAGACAGGAACCAGGCAAATCGCCTTATGCAGAAGGGTGTGTTCAAGAAAATCAAGATGCTGCCCATGTGATGGTGTGAACAAAACTCTGTTGTTGTTGTTTTAAAGGGTAGAACTTCCATGGCAGCAACACATCATAAGAGCCATGGTGGCGCAGTGGTAAGAATGCAGTACTGCAGGCTACTTTTGCTGATTACCAGCTGCCAGCAGTTTCGCAGTTCGGGTCTCACTGGCTCAAGGTTGACTCAGCCTTCCCTCCTTCTGTGATGGGTAAAATGAGGACCCAGATTGTTGGTGGCAAGATGCTGACTCTTTAAACCATTTAGAGAGGGCTGTAAAAGTATTGTGAAGTGGTATGTAAATCTAAGTGCTATTCCTAATTCTATCTTGGCCATTTGATAACAACCTGTGGACATACTTGACATTATGGCTTAGTTATAAGAGATGATCAGATAAAGCCTGAGTGCAGGATCAAACACATTATCAGTTTGGAGTTGTTACATTGGTTCAAGAGACCCAAATCTAGCACCCACCCCATTCCCCATGAATTCTATTGACCCTGATCTGTCACCAATTTGATTCTTGACCATTAATAGATCATAAATAGAAGGTCATAAATTCAATAAACTAAAGAAGCTTCTTGGATGAGAAGCAAGTCCAGTTGCCTTTTGAAAAAGCTCTTTTGGGACAACCATGACCTGGATGATTGAGAATCTAGACAGTGCAGAGAAGACCAACAAAGGTTATTAGGGGACTAAAGGCTAAAAGATATGAAGAATGGTTGCAAGAATTGGTTATGTCTAGTTTAATGAAAAGAAGGACTAGGAGTGACTTGATAGCGTTTCCTAATATCTATGGAATTCACCCAAAGAAGAGAGTGTCAACCTATTTTCCAAAGCATCTGAAGGCAGGACAAGAAGCGGTGGATGGAAACTAATCAAGGTGAGAATCAATCTAGGAGTCAGGAGAAATTTCCTGACAGATCAGTTAATCAGTGGAACAGATTGCCTCCAGAAGTTATGGCTACTGCAACAGTGGAGATCTTTAAGAAGAGAATGAATGACCATCTGTCCGAAATGATATAGGGCTTCCTGCTTGAGCAGGGGTTGGGCTAGAAGACCTCTAAGGTCCCTTCCAACTCTGTTATTCTGAACAAATGCTCCTGGATCCATGCACCTGACATTAGTCATGCATTATGGATTAGCCAAGTCCCTGTTTAATTTGCCAACAAAGCACACATTCTCTGCTGTACCTTCTCTCTTACCTTGTTTATGAGAACAGTATATCAAAATTGTAAGCTTCTTTCAGTCATTTTATTCCATCAGGGTGCCTTTTCTCTCCATGCTGAAAAAATCCTGAATTCACCCCTTTTCACATTGTGCGGAGCTGAAAATGCTACTTCTTGTAGTCAAGACTGAGATGATTTAAGAGACAGCAACCAAAACTGATATGAGATCCTACAAACAAGGACTGGAAAGCAAATAAGGTCCAAATTCTGAAGCTGAAATGAGAGAGAAAGCTGAAATTTGAGTCTGACGTGTTCTATGTTCTCGCTTGAGCAACTTACTCCATATTTTATTTTATGAAATAATTTAGGGAACTGTCAGGAAATTAAACTTCTATGGTGATTTTTTTTTTCCCAGAAAAAAAATATTTGAATGAAACAAGGATTTTCAAACAATCCTGCTTGGAAAAAACAATCTCAAATTTAAGAAACAAACAGGAAAATGATAGTAAGCAGCTCAGAGTTGTAAGGGACGTAGACCCTTTACTTCATTAACTGCCTTTGCCTGTCTGTACTCCTAATACAAGATAGAAGGGATGAGGGTCTACAGCAGGGATCTTCAAACTTCACAGCTTTAAAACTTCTGGACTCCCAGAATTCCTCCTCCAGGCATGTTAGCTCAGGAATTCTGGGAGTTGAAGTCCACAAGTCTTAAACTTGCCAAGTTTGAAGAAATATGGCTGATATGACTCATACCTGGGTCTATAGACCTAGATCCAGGTATGATTCATATCGGCCATATTTCTCTCTTCTCTCTCATTTTCAGCACAATTTAACCAACATTTCCTGGAAATGTGAGCTGATTGCACTTACTGGGGACCACATTTTGTGTTCAACCGACAAAATTCTGACCTGGTTAGAACTTGAATGGAGATTATCAGGAATATCTACAGGTAGGAAAGTAGCAAGCATTTTTTTTTCTTTTTTACAACTCTGTAGTTGCTTAATTTGGGGTGAAGTCAGGGTGGCTGGGTGGAGCTGAGCATTTACTGGCCAGATGCCCTTCCTGGTGCCTATAAGGAGTTCACTGCAGATATTTTCTCATTGGGCCTTAAAGAGAAATATCTGCCACTACCTAGGATCAAACTTTCAACTGTTCCAGGTGGGAAGTCTAGCATCTTTACCTTTAGGCCACATCACTGCTCAAAAATTAACAAACATAACTGTTCGGAATAACATTGGTTACCTAACTTAGTTTGGGTAAAATAATATATATAAACTATGTTAGTGAGTTTAAGTGTGTGTATCACTTTAACTGTTAAAACATGTATTTTGGGTGCGGTTGTAAAATCACCATAAGAGGGAGCAAGAGAGCTCACTGTTTGCTGGCTTTTACTGGATTGCTGACAATGTTGGATTGATGGTGATAACTGCGTGTTTTTCCCTGCTATTGCTGAGAGAAGAAAAGAGGTTTGATTTTCTTCATATCTCTAATTGCAAAAGAGATATATTACTGGACTGATTATTTGTAAGTTTACTGACCTCTTTTTTCGACACTGGACTTGGAAACCGATTAATCCCCGGATGGACTGAACTAGTGTATGACATATGGACTGTTTGACTATGCTATAACTCTTGCTGGAATAAAAAACTATTTAACTGGCACAGTGTATCTGTTTTACTGAGTGTAAGCTCCAACAAAGTTTATCTCACATATTTGCCTAACTGCTAGATTGCCGTTGCACGTTCTGCTAGGGTGTGTATCCCTAACAATAACATTTCCAAAAACATTTTAAAAAATAAAGTTGTATGGGTTCTCCCTAGGCTGTCTGCTTCATACAAGGTCATCATTTTTTGTTTCTTCACCTCACCTAATATAATAGCTGGGAAATACTGATATCTTTTATGTACAACTACTATTGTACCACAGTTCAGCATGAAGTAGTTTGTGGTCAACTTTTGTTATATGCATGCAAAATTAGACAGACTCTGTCTATTGATAATGCACTACCAATCACAGTATATGGGACGCAGTGGCTCAGGGGCTAAGTCTTGGGGCTAAGCTTGTTGATCAGAAAGGTCAGCGGTTCGAATCCCTAGTGCCGCATAATGGAGTGAGCTCCTGTTACTTGTCCCAGCTTCTGCCAACCTAGCAGTTCGAAAGCACATAAAAAATGCAAGTAGAAAAATAGGGACCCCTTGGTGGGAAGGGTACAGTGTTCCATGCCCCTTTGGCCTTTAGTCCTGCTGGCCACAGGATCATGGAGACCTCTTTAGACAGCGCTGGCTCTTCGGCTTTGTAACGGAGATAAGCACTGCCCCCTAGAGCCGGGTAAGTGACTAGCACGTATGTGCGAGGGGAATCTTTATCTTTATCTAATAATAATATATTATTCATCTGCTTATTATTGTTGTTTTTAATACTTTTATTTGTAAGGCTGGCCTGCGATCGTAATAAAAATTGATTGTTTATTGTTATGATGAATGTAGAAATAATGAAAAAAATGTGGGTATATGGGTATATTTTTATATGTTTGTCTCTGGTTCAAGGATGACCCTTCTGCCAATGGCTAAATTCAGTATTTCCTCAAAGCAGACCACCCATACAATTAGCCATTGTGGCTTTTCCCCTCCATAGCATTCATGTAATTTTAATTGATCTCAGTCTCATTTCCTTTTGGATTTACTAAGACCAGGACTTCGGCTTTCCCGTCAAATATACATCGCAGTTTTCTTTGGAGAAGTTGGAAGCTAGAAAGAAACTCAGCCTAAGTGGAAAGAGGATTTTTGCCCCTTCCTTTCTGCCATCCTGGGAGACAAAGAGATGCAAAGAACTGGCTATAATTAGAACTTGGCCCTTTTTTTTCTGAGCTGGAATTTGGACTGACCCTGAGCTTGTGAAATAATTAGTCCAATAGTGCAAAACCAGCCATTTTTTGAAAAGACTAATCCACTCCATATGCAGTGTCTCAGCAGGTGCTCTCATTAATCAAAGAAGGCCATGTACATCAAAGTGTTCAGTCGTGGCCGCCGTGGCATCCATCATGCTGCTATTAAATGTGTTATGGCAGCACTTGATAAATATAATGTCTTTGATCTGCTGATAATTTGGGGCCTGAGTGGGTTGCTGCTAGGAATTCCCTGGGTGGAGAAAGGAAGAAATCGGAGGCAGACAGACTTTCTGTTCTAAATTGTGATATAAACAAGCCTTTTACTGCCTCAAAAAGGAAGCCGTGAGCTGAGGGAAGGAAAATCTTACTAGTTCAACTCCCGTACAAAATAAATTTCATGCAGGGTCTGTGTAAGGTTAGGCTGTAGGGAGAAGAGAAATTATATGGTGCATAAAGGCTAAAATGTAGGAAGAATGATTGTAGGAATTGAATATGTCTAGTCTAGTGAAAAGAACTAGTGGCGGCATGACAGCAGTGTGCCAATACTTGAAGGGCTGCCACAAAGAAAAAAAGGTCAACCTATTTTACAAAAGAGCAGAAGGCAGGACATTTATTTTATTTTATTTAGCATATGGCAAATAGGGACATGGTGGCTCAATGGCTTGTTGATCAGAAAGGTTGGCAGTTTGGCGGTTCGAATCCCTAGCACTGTGTAATGAAGTGAGCTCCCGTTCCTTGTCCCAGCTTCTGCCAACCTAGCAGTTCGAAAGCATGTAAAAATTCAAGTAGAAAAATAGGGACCCTTTGGTGGGAAAGTACAGCACTCCGTGTGCCTTCGGCATTTAGTCATGCCAGACATATGACCACGGAGACATCTTTGGCTTTGTAATAGAGATGAGCACCATCCTCTAGAGCCAGAAATGACTAGCACGTATGTGTGAGGGGAACCTTTACCTTTACAAAGGCAAATGCATGGACTTATAGTAGACTAGAATAAAATAGAATACTTTATTGTCCAAGTGTGGTTGGACACACAAGGAATTTGTCTTGGTGCAAATATTCTCAGTATGTCCAGTCCACCCAGCCACTCAAGGACAAAGTGGTCTATGTTGAAAAAAGCAGACATTGGATATAAGCTCTTAATGGATATTTGGACACAATGTGATAGATAATTTGTCAAGGAGCAACACAGTCACACTGAGGGGTAGAGACAAGACCCCACTTAAACACTGAGTCCTGGCAGACACTATGCTGGGTACGGATCCTGTTCAGAGTTGACCAATGTTGGCGAGGAAGGTCAAAACCTGGCACCTTTTGTATAAAGTCATCTATGTAACTGCCCGTATCTGGGTGTTCAGCAGCCCATTTGGCTTTCCACTATGAGTTGAAGACAGCTGTTGAGCAAGTGCCAGAAGGCTGGATAAGAAATAATGGATGGAAGCTAACCAAAGAGAAAACCAACCTAGAAATAAGGAGAAACTTTCTGACAGTAAGAGCAATCAAACAGTGGAACAATTTGCCTTCAGAAGTTGTGAGTGCTCCAACATTGAAGACTTTTAAGAAGGCACTGGACAACTATTTGCCCCAAATGATATAATGTCTCCTGCTTGAGCAGGGGGTTGGACTAGAAGACCTCCAAAGTCCTTTCCAACTCTGTTATTCTGTTATTATTCAGTTGTATAGAGTTAAGCTGTTGACTTGGACCGTTAAGATTCAAGTCCTGATCTCATTCAGCCATAAAAACTCCTTGCTGACTTGGAGTAATCCCTTTCTTATAGATGTTCAGCAGAAGAACAGCATCATGTCCTCTGTCGTCAGCTCCTTTGTCTATCAGGCATAGCCTTAAAATCAATTGTTGTCCAGCTTTTTGAATGTTTGCTGCATTATTATTATTATCAACTTTTATTCATTGAACATGAAACTCAGTCAACTGAACATTTAAAAATGTATCACAAATATTACTGACTGATACTGATAGTTGATTTGAGTTGCAGCCAGCATCCTAGGTATCAACCAAGTATCTTCTTAAAATGTATTTTATACATATATATACATATACATATACATATACATATACATATACATATACATATACATATACATATACATATACATTTACTATATATTTATTATTATTATAAACTTCCCTGGGGCCCAGGAGGCAAAAAAATGGGGGGGGGGTGCAAAAAAATAAGAAGAAGCCATGCCCATCCAGTCACATGGCCACATCTACCAAGCCAGAACTGGTTGTTAAAAAATTTGAATCCCACCCGTGTGTGTGTGTGTGTGTGTACACATACATATATACAAAGACACATACACATATTTGTACTGTATTTACTTACTTCTTCCCTGATTTCTAGCCTAACAACAAATCCATCAACTGAATAGATTAGGTCAAGAGTAATTGTCGAAGTACACACAACACACAAGAGTTGGACTGAGTGTTGTGCATTTTCTCAGCAGATTGTAACAAAGGGACCATCATTTTAATCTATGAAAGTTACTTGGCACTTTTTTTAGAACTCAGCCATTATTTTTCATTCGTGTTAGTGCATCAACAGAGGGAAAGCTTACAGATCACAAGAAGTGATAGTGATGTGTTATACTTCACTAGTGAGGCCACACTTGGAATTACTCCATCCAGTGCTGGGCACCATAAAACAAAAAAAGATGTTGAGACTCTAGAAAGAGTGCAGAGAACAGCAACAGAGAAGATTAAGGGGCTGGAGGCTAAATCACTTGAGGAACAGTTGAGGTCACTCAGTATGTCTATCTAACAAAGATAAGAACTAAGGGAGATATGATAGCAGTCTTCCAAACAGAGAAGGGGTCAACCCAGAGGTGGAATTCAAATTTTTAACAACTGGTTCTGTGGGCATGGCTTAGATGGTGGGCGTGGCTTCGTGGTCATGTGACTGGGTGGATATGGCTTGGTGGTCATGTTATTGGTTGGGTGTGGCCAACTCAATATCATTCACATCAAGGCACACATCTCCTCGCCTGGCCTCTGATGACTGTGGGGATACTGCAACAGTCGTAAGTGTGAAAAATGTGTGAAAGTCACAGTGCCATTGTAACTTTGAATGGTCACTCCACACAAGCAAAGTACCAGCAAAGGAGGGGGGAAAAACTCCAGAGAAGTTCCAGAGACAGGAAGTCTAGTCCTGCCAAGAATGTAATAAGGGTTAACGGAGAGGCAGTTTCTGTAAGCAACACCAGAATGTGTTAAGAACTTGGACATGGGGCGGAGTAAATGGAGACAGCCTCTGAATAGTGACTTTCAGCTCTTTATTAGCATAGTGACTTCTCAAAACAACAACAGTGAACTCTGCCTTATATAGGCAACCCTTGTAAGAATTGTCCAATAACGGGCTATGAACGCTAGCTCTTTTAACCAATAAGAATCCTCTGTTAAGAGCCAATCGGATTCCTCAGAACTAACCAATCCAATCTGGCCGCCTAACAGCCAATCAGAAGTGCAGGGCCAGAACCCTGCACTTTAACTCAAGCTCATACTTTATTAACTATGGTACATACACAACACCCCTTCCCCCTGGCTTCTTAATTACGGTGTAGTTATATAGTCCTTTAAATAGGACGGTTGTCTTTTAAGTCTTTCGGATTTTCGTTGGATTGGTTGGTTGCAATCCTGTTGAGGTAGATTGTTGTTTGGCAGTGGTTCTGCTTCTTGCTCAGGTGCAATTTCTTGCGGTGCAAACGGTTCTCCTTCCTGCTCCATTTCCTGAGTATCACTTAGTTCGTCGCTCCCTTTGAGCAGGTTCCTGGAACTTCATCTTCTTCTGTACATCCCCCCCCCTCGGTTTGGTCATGGGGGAGTTGTTGACTGGCCGTTGTGAGTCGTGACCGTAATTGGCCGATATGCCGTTTCCACAGTCTATTGTCACAGCATTTCACTACGTAGGATTTGGGGCCGGTCACTCGTACTACTGTCGCCTCTATCCATAATGGATCGCCCAATAAGTTTCGTGCATAAACGAGGTCTCCTACCTGAAAGGTGCAACAGCGGCTGCTGGATCCTATTAGCTTTTCCAGTTCATAAGCAGGGTGCAACCGGTCGAGGTGGGAGCGGAGTCTTCATCCCATCAGTAGTTCGGCGGGAGTTCTGCCGGTGATGCTATGTGGAGTTATGTGTTGCAAAAAGAGAATTTGGTTGACCTTGTCATTGATATTGTCATAGTCCACTTTTTGCAAAGTCTTTTTAACAAATTGGACCATGCGTTCTGCTCGGCCATTGGTCGCAGGGTGCACAAGCGAGGTGAGCGCATGGAGGATGCCGCAGTCAGCGAGGAACTGCTCAAACATTAGTGCCGTAAACTGTGGCCCATTATCAGACACCAGGACGTCAGGCAATCCGTGGGTTGCAAAGAGTCTGTTTAGGATCTTGATCACCGCCTCGGAAGTTATAGCCGTCATACGATGAATTTCTAACCAATTGGAGTACACGTCGACTGTCAGCAGGAAGGTATAGCCCTTGGTTGGCCCCGCGAAATCCAGGTAGATTCTGGACCAGGGTCCCCGTGGCGTCTCCCATTCAGTAGGCATGGCTTTTGGTGGGGCGTTGCTGACTTGTTGGCAATTGGCACACGCTTTGACCCACTGCTCGATTTGCCGGTCGATGCCCGGCCACCATGTGTAGCTTCGTGCAAGTGCTTTCATCCGCACAATGCCAGGGTGGCCCTCGTGCAGAATTCGTAGCAGTGTCTTCCAGAGTCGTTCTGGGACAACAACTCTATCGCCCCAGATGATACAGCCTTTTTGGGAAAAAAGTTCAGTCTGTCGAGATTTAAATGGTGCGAAGTCATCTGGTACTTGGTCCAATGGCCATCCACGTTCTACCCAACCTAGGGCTCGAGCTAGGGTATGGTCTCGTTTGGTTTCTCTCGTGATGTCTCGGGCGGTCATAGGCGGCGAGTTGAGTGTTTTGATCTGCAACGTAGTTGCCGTTGGTGCCGGATCGTCGAGAGTCTTTGGAAGTGGTGCTCGGCTTAATGCGTCAGCGTGGGGGATGGCTTTCCCCGGGCGATATTGCAGGCGATAATTATAAGCAGCTAGGAATTCTGACCATCAGGTCATTCTAGGGGATAATATGTAGGAGGTTGGCTTGTCCCTGGCTATTATCCCTAGCAATGATTTGTGGTCAGTTATAATGGTAAATGTCCTTCCATGCACATATTCATGAAATTTCTTTAGAGCTGAAACGATTCTGAGAGCTTCTTTATCAATTTGTCCATAGTTCCGCTCTGCTTGTGAAAGAGTCTTCGAAAAGTATGCAACAGGGGCTTCGTTCCCATGAGGCAGTACATGGCTCAAAATGGTGCCCACCCCGAAAGGCGATGCATCGCAGGTTATAACTAACGGCAAATTCTCGTTATACTGCACAAGTACAGAGTCAGATGTGAGCAGTTTTTTAACATTCCGGAACACTTGCTCTTCCTGGTAACCCCATACCCACAATGCTTTCTTATCTAATAATCGGTGTAACGGTTCAGCGACAGTTGCCTTGTGCGGTAAAAATACATTATAGAAATTAATGAGACCTAAGAACGCCAGGAGATCGGCCTTGTTGCGTGGTCTGGGAGCATTTTTTGATCACTTTTAATTTACTCTCGGTAGGGTGAATGCCCTGGCTATCAATTCGGTATCCTAGAAACTCAACATTGTCAGTATATAATTGAGATTTATTTTTTTTCACCTTAAGTCCAGCCTCTTGGAATTTTTTAAGAACGCATTTCAAATGATCCTGCAAGATTTTTTTAATAGGGGCTGCAATTAATACGTCATCAAAATAAGGAACCACGCCCTTGATTCCCTGTAATAACCTTTCCATGAGGCTCTGGAAGATCCCCGGGGCTACACTAACTCCGAATTGCAATCGGGTACATTTAAAGGCACCTCTGTGCGTTACAATTGTTTGGGCTTGGGCCGTTTTTTCATCCACTGGTAATTTAGCGAAAACCTTTCCACCCCCCAAGGAATGGAGGAGGTGCTGCACCACCAGAACTGGATACATATTCTGCTGTAGGGCGTGGTTTAAAGTGGCCCGGTAGACCCCACAAATTCGGATTGACCCGTCTGGCTTAATGGGCGTTACAATAGGGGTTTCCCATGGAGAGTGATCGATGGGCTTCAACACCCCTTGAGCAATTAGCTTGTCGAGTTGTTCGTCGATCTTTGCTTTAAGAGCGAATGGAACTCGACAGGGCTTCAAGCGAATGGGGGCTACTTTTTGATCTAGATTAAATGAGATTGGGGTCCCCTTATACTCGCTTAAGCTGTCCGCGAAGATGTCGCTGAACTCAGAGATAAGGTCTTCCTCCCACTCACAACCACCAACTCTGTTCACGCCGGCCACTTCAATGCCGAGTGGCGTGAACCATTGGAGGCCTAATAGACGAGGCCTATCTCTATCGATGATCGTTAGAGGTAAGTACGCTGTATGCTTCTTGAAGGAGACTTGGACTCGGTAGGACCCGACAACGGGGATTCGATTTCCTTGGTAGTCCTTGAGGATGAGGCGTTGAAATTGGAGGTCTTGGCGTTGAATTGTGGGGATTAGTTGCTTGAGTGTCTTCCAAGACACCATCGAGAGGGACGATCCCGAGTCGACCTCCATGTGGCAAGGCTGGTTCTCGATGGCTACCGTGACTCGGATTTTCTTAGTGTCCAAAACTGAGGCGTGACCAATAGTGATAGTATGGTGAGCCTCTTCTTTTTGCAAAGCTCGATTTCTGTAGGAGTGGTTTACTGGCTCTCGCCTTACAGGACGGTTTCCTGTCAATTGGCGATAGTTGGCCCCTTTTGAAGCCTGGCTGAGTCCTGGTAAGCTGCGGCAGACCCGGCTGATGTGGCCTCATTTCCCGCACCCATGGCAGAGTGCGTCACAGAATTTGCATTCAGCCCTGGCATGGTTGGCTGCACAGCCAGCGCAAGGACATTAGGGCTTTGGGTGAGAGTCCCGGTCGGACCGCATTCGATGGACCCCTTCTTCGTCGCTGTCTGATGACGAAGAGAGGTCCTCGTGGTGCGTTGTTAGTAGCTGCCCTTCTGAGTTGGGTAAGATTTCGCTGGTCGGTGGTGTTACCGGAGTGCAGCTTTGCCGTAATTATACAGCCGACTTTTTGGTCACCTCTGCAGCTGTGGCTTCGGCGATGGCGTCAGCAAGGCTGATGTTGCCTTTCGCCATCAGCTTGCTTTGCATGCCTAGTGCATCTAATCCCAGAATTACTCGATCTCTTAGTGCCTCTTCTAAATTGATGAACCTGCAGAGACCCCCTAAATTTCGGAGGTCCACCACGAAATCGGCCACGCTCTCCCCTTTTCGTTGGTTTCTCTGATAAAACTCATGGCGTCTCATGAGTGTAGGCACGGTTGGCGCGTAATGGTCTCTCAGGATGGGTTCGAGGTCGTCCCAGCTCATGGCTTTCACTTCTCGAGGTTTGGCGAGTGCTTTAGCCATCTTAAATACATCTGGGCCGCAATGAGTCAGGAACAGTGCCCGCTTCTTTGCTGGTGTAGCGTCCTTCAAGTTATTCGTCTCGAGAAACATTTGGAAGCGATCCATGTACGATTCCCAATCCTCTTGGTTTGGATCGAACGGAGCGGGTGGTATGATGCCGCCGGACATGGTTCCGTTGTTGGCGTCGTCTATCACGTGCTCGGTATTGCTTCCTGGTTTCTTAGGTTCAGATGTCTCCACATCCCATCCTCGTCGCCAGTGTTAAGAACTTGGACATGGGTCGGAGTAAATGTAGACATCCTCTGAATAGTGACTTTCAGCTCTTTATTAGCATAGTGACTTCTCAAAACAACAACAGTGAACTCTGCCTTATATAGGCAAACCTTGTAAGAATTGTCCAATAACGAGCTATGAACGCTAGCTCTTTTAACCAATAAGAAACCTCTGTTAAGGGTCAATCGGATTCCTCAGAACTAACCAATCCGATCTGGCCGCCTAACAGCCAATCAGAAGTGCAGGGCCAGAACCCTGCACTTTACCTCAAGCTCATACTTTATTAACTATGGTACATATACAACAGAATGTTTCCTTCCTGCCTTCCTTACAGGATTAGGCCAGGAATTTCTTCTAACAACTGGTTCTCCGAACTGCTTGAATGTTAACAACTGGTTCTAGCGAATAGGTGTGAACTGCTAGAACCCCACTGCTGGGTCAACCTATTCTCCAAAACTCTTAAGGGCAAGGAGAAGAAGAAATGGATGGAAGATTTCCTGACATGACAATAATTAATCAATGGAATGGCTTGCCTCCAGAAGTTGTCGATGCTCCATCACTGGAGGTTTCCAAGAAAAGATTTAGCAGTCATTTGTCCAGAATAGTATAGGGTCTCCTGCTTGAGCAGGAGGTTTGGACTAGAAGACCTCCAAGATCCCTTCCAGCTCTATTCTGATTTTCAAAAGTTGATTAAACATGGGTTTGCATTAAAAATACACCATAGGGTTCAGTGGATTGTTTTATGCTGTATCATACCTGACATATTGCTATAAATATAATACAGAGAAATGCCAGATGCTTTCAAATGGGTTGGATTCTGTACCAGCCTTCTTGGATTGAACTCAAAAGGCCTGGAGTTTTCGCAAAGATTTATGTTGATTTTAATAGACTAAAAATAATTGGTCTTTACAGTTTGAGAAAAGAATATTGGCTTAAACTTTCACCTATGATTAAATCATTGATTTGGAACTTCAATGGATCATTCTTTTTTCACTATTACATTTATTGCATTTATAAAAGGGGACTTGTGGGAGGGAAGCAAAATATAAGTCTCAGCAGTAGTAAGAAGAGCGGGAGGAAAACCAGGACTGTAAGCACTGATAGGTATAAAACCCCACTTTCTAATATTATTAAACCATCATAACTTGAGTTTCATTCATAACTTTTAGTATCATCAGCAGTACAATAAGCCACAGTGGTGCAGTGGTTAGAGTGCAGTACTGCAGGCTATTTCTGCTGATTGCTGGCTGCCTGCAATTTGGCAGTTCAAATCTCACCAGGCTCTAGGTTGACTCAGCCTTCTGTCCTTCCGAGGTGGGTAAAATGAGGACCCAGATTATTGGGAGCAATGTGCTGACTCAGTATAACTGCTTTGAGAGGGCTGTGAAAGCACTGTGAAGTGGTATATAAGTCTAAATGCTATTGCTATCAGGTTCAAGGGTGAATAAAAGACTCACACACACAGTTGTGAATGATGGCACATGAAACTAATGAATAAAGTTATTAATCTATTCTCCAAAGCATGAATCTCTTTTCTTTTCTTTTCTTCTCTACTCTTTTCTTGAGAAATTCTCCTGCATTCCTCCAGTTTCCATTCAATATTTTGCTGCATTTAATGCAATGATTGCTTTTTTTTATTCATTTTTTTTAAAAAAAAATCAATATGAGCTTCCTAAAATGGAACATTAATGACCTCTTTAATCTCAGCATTTGGGATTTTCCATCAAATGCATCATTTTATCCACGAAAATTGGTGGTTTAGGAAAGGCTTGGATGTAATTATGAGCCTCAGCAATGGAGAAAACTCACACTGGGCTTTCTGGATTTATCCATTTCTTTGAACCAATAAAAATAATATAAAAATATAAAAAGAAAGACAATATGATGTTTGGATTGGCACTGGGTAAGTTGGTTGAAGGTAACTGGATCAATATCTAGATATTTACAGGTACCTCCTGAAAGTGTTTCTGCTTGTCTGGAGGAAAGCAGAAGTAATTTCTTTGTTTCTTTTTTTTTCTGCATATTTCACCCCACCATTTTTCTCTCTGCATTTTTTATTTTTATTTTTCCTCGGTTTGTATTAGTTTTTTTCTTTGCATTTTTAACCTTTAACAAAATTATTATTAAAAAAAATAATTTGCAGAGTAGCAAGTAACTTTTTTTACCCTTAAAAAATTAGATATCTACTATACCTATCTAATACGTAGAACCAATTGCTACCAATCATGTTTTTCAGCAGTTGTAATCTACACAGGAATCTCTTCTAGTAATATGTCAGGCTTCCAACCATTGCCCTAATAAAATCAAGGTTTTTTTTTTAAACGCAGTTGTTTATTAGGAGCGCCATGTCGGCATGACCTAAATGAAGTCAGATCTGACTTCAGCCAGTTTGCGCCTTGCCCTTAAGTTTCACCCTAACCCTATTCTTTGTGGTAGCCCCTTCAGATATTAAGGATAGGATAGGATAGGATAGGATAGGATAGGATAGGATAGGATAGGATAGGATAGGTGTCATGCCCCTGTTGGAATCTGACTTCAAGGGAGAGGAGGAACAGCCAACAGGGAGTGGGAGTGTGGCTCCAGAAGTTGTGGAGGAAACTGGGAAAGGGCACAGGCCGGCTGGGCAGTCAGAGGAAGACCCAGGCCCATCCCCTCTTCAGCTTAGGGCACACAGGGAGGAGTGGATAAGGAAAAACATGAATGGTGTGGTCGGTGGAGGAAAGGGTCCTGATCCCCTTCATGGCTACAGCTGTGAGAACTGTTTAAAAGGACAAACTGAGCATGGCCCAGTGTTTGGAAACAAAGTGTAAAATAATTCTAGTCTTTCGGTTCTTATCTGAGTTCTGGCATCCTTCCCAGTGTGTGTATTTTGATATCTGTGGACTTCTTCAAGCCCTTATCCTGCCTTGTCTCATTAATTGCTTCAGTGTGGTTTGTGTTGTTTTTTCTATTTATAATTTATATGTATTTTGAGTTTGAATGGCATTTCTTCCTTTTTGCAACTGTTTGTGGGGGAGTTTTTATTCCAGTCAATGATAATTGGAGCTTTGAAACCAAGTTGATGGAATTAAAAGGACTTCACCTGTTTTTGTGACTTTGTTGCTTTTGTATCCCACCCTGGGTCATCACAATAGGAGAAGAGAGAAGAAGAGAAGAGCAGAATATTCCTCAAATCTGCACATCCTTTGTCCAGACCTTTCCATATCCAGCCCCAACATGATCCTAAAAAAAACTTTCCAGAACCTTCTCCTCTTATCTTTATTCGGGCATTTGTGGTTCTTTCTTAACAGTCCTGCAAACCCACCTTTTCCTGAAAATATGAAGCATTCCAGCATATCGAGTCCACAGCCTTTGGATAATGAACTGCATCAACACATTTCCACTAAGACCAGCTTTGGTTAAATAACGCTGCCATACCCCATTGGCTTCCTGGTGATGGTCCACCGATGATGTATTGAAACAAGATAAGAGCAGAATGCGGGCTGTGGCATTAAAAATGCAGAATGTGGAATTGCAGGGAAAATGAAGGGCCACAAAAGATTAAGCTGTATCACAATATGGATGATGAAAATGTTCATTCAAGGAAGCTGCACTCAAAAGGTCTGCTAAGGAGGGAGGGTGAGAAATGCTGAGATTTATAATTCTCCAATTCCGTCCCCCCTCCCCCCGGGGTCTCTTCCCTAGTTTATAGTAGCTGAATGCTCTGTCAGGGAGGTAAGTAAAACAATATAGGAATGAATATATAGAGAACAATACAGGCATTACTCGATGTATCATCCCAATTGAGCCCAAAATTGTTAAACAACTCACTATCAGCAGTTTGATTCTGACCGGCTCGAGGTTGACTCAGCCTTCCATCCTTCCAAGATCGGTAAAATGAAGACACAGATTGTTGGGGGCAAAAGGCTGATTCTATAAACCACTTAGAGAGGGCTGTAAAATACTATAGTACTTAGCAATAGTACTTAGATTTATCTACTGCTTTACAGTACTTTACAGCTCTCTCTAAGTAGATGATAAAACCCCAATAGCTGAACGAATGTGTACCTGTGGCAATGGAGATGTTTGAAAATAACTGACATGTCCTATTGCGCTGCAAGTTCTACAGGGACATTGGATATGGAATGAATGAGCTGGAAGGGATCTTGGGGGTCTTCTAGTCCAGCCCCATGCTCGAGATCAATGTATATTTTCCTTCTCTTAGAGAGATTTCTTGAGAGATCTGATAATTTCTACATGAAGCACCTTCTTCAGAATTCAAATCCATCCACCATTCATGCAGTAGCAAAATGTTATGCTGCTGCAATGATAATGAGAGGAGAAAAACACCTAAATAAAGGAGCCTCTGTGGCACAGTGGTTAGAGTGCAGTACTGCAAGCTACTTCTGCTGACTGCCAGCTGCCTACAATTGGGCAGTTTAAATCCCACCAGGCTCAAGGTTCACTCAGCCTTCCATCCTTCCAAGGTGGGTAAAATGAGGACCCAAATTGTTGGGGGCAATATGCTGACTCTGTAAGTCTAGGTGCTATTGCTGAATAACTAAAGACCCTTATTCACTTTGCTTAGTTATTTTCCAATAATTTCTAGGGAATATATTTATTTTAATGTTTGACTTTTCTGCTGATTTGCGACCATAATAAAGATTGATTCTGAGAAGTCTATTATCAGCTGTTGCTATTATACTGCATTAGTGAGGCCACATTTGGAATACTACATCCAACTCCGGTCATCAGATGAAAAAAAAAAAAAAAAAAAAGGTGGTTGAGGCCCTAGAAAGGGTGCAGAGAAGAGTAACAAAAATTTTGGATCGTTTAAGGATCTGGAGGCTAAACTTTATGATGAAAGATTGAAGGGAACTGGGTATGTCTAATCTAACAAAGAGTAGATTACAGATTAACAGAGTTGGAAGGGACTTTGTAGGATTAGGAGAATAGGAGGAATAGTAGTAGGAGTAGGATTAGGGGTGACATGATAGCTAATTTTCCAGTGTATGAAGAGCCATCTCTGTGAGAAGGATATTGACATTCTCCAAATCACCTGAAGGTAGGACTAATCCAGTGATGGCTAACCTATGATACGCGTGTCACTTGTGACACACCGAGGCACTTTGACTGACACGCCTGTTGGTGTGGAGAAAACCTGCACATTTAGAGGCTGCCTGTGCTCTGCTCCAATCCCTGCTCCCTGCTTGTTGCATGGAGGTGTGGTGTCACCGCTGCCACAAGATCTTTGCAGCAGAGAACCAGTTTTAACCGCTATAAACTGAGGTTTGTCAGTTTCATTACCTCAGGAATGCTACAGGAGGAAAGGAGATCCATGAGGTTCACAGCCCTGTAAGGTGGCCTTCCGATCCCCACATCCTGCACCTGCAGCCCTGAGACCAGGGAGATGAGTTTCACAGCCCTGTGTGATCACCCCAGCCCAGTCCATCATAAACAAAATTATTGATATTTCTTGAAGTGACACACAACCCAAGGAAGGCTACACTTTTTCACGATTTTCGACACACCAAGCTGAAAAGGTTAGCCATCACTGGACTAAGCTAATGAAAAGTCCAAACTGGAAGAAGCAGAAATTTCTTGACAGCAAGAATGCTGTAATTAATCAATGGAATAGCTTGCCTTACTGAGTTGTGGATATTCCATTGCTGAAGGTTTTCCAAGAAAACACTGGACAGTCATTTGTCTGGGATGGAATAAGAACCCCTGCCCTTGTCTCGTTTTACCTTAAGACCCACGTCTTTGAATTTCTGCAGAACTTTTCTGAGCCATTGTACTAATAATTCTTTAGTGGGGGCAGCTATTAGGACATCGTCAAAATAAGGCACGATGCCTTTTATGCCTTGTAATAGTCTCTCCATTAAACTTTGGAAAATGCCCGCTGCCACGCTTACTCCGAATTGGAGTCTATTGCACTTAAAAGTGCCTCTATGTGTAACTATTGTCTGGGCTTCTGCAGTTGCTGAGTCCACAGGGAATTGCTGGTACATCTGAGCTAAGTCCAGTTTCGCAAATATTTTTCCGCCACCCAGGGAGTGAAGAAGGTATTGAACCACCGGTACTGGATAAGCGCTCCGTTGAAGAGCATGATTTAGGGTGGCATGATAGTCCCCGCAAATTCTTTTTTTTTTTAAACAAATTTTATTAATTTTACAGAAGACACAATACACAAACATACAAAACACAAAACATAAACAAAACTAAAAGATCTTTTCTGAAGGTTGTCTGATCCCGGGTTAAAACTCTTCACACAGACACAAATTCAAACATCATATTCATCCCATATATCTTTCCATATCTTATTATCATTTTCTTTTTTTATATATATATATAAAAACCATTTTTATCACTTTTATAAAAACAATGCACAAAGAATCAAGGCATAGCAGCTTATAAATTCTTTTCTAGGAAAAAATAATAATAAAAAACCAATAGAGCATAACAATTCCAAATTATAGTATCAATACTTTATCTATTTAACTTCATATCTTATCCCCGCAAATTCTTAACGAGCCATCTGGCTTCATGGGCGTTACTATCAGGGTTTCCCAATGGGCGTGGTCAATCGGTTCCAATACACCCTGGGCTATCAGTTTATCTAGCTGCTCGTCGATTTTAGGTTTTAAGGCAAAAGGTACTCGATGGGGTTTAAGCCAAATGGGGCTGAGATTAAACGATATAGGGGTCCCCTTGTACTTGCCTAATGTTCCTGTGAACACGTCCTAGAATTCCTGGATGAGAGTCTCTTCCCAGTCATCATTTCTGGTATGGTGTATACTGGCTAGTTCAATTCCGAGTGGGGCAAACCACTGTAGCCCTAACAAGCTGGGTCGGTCACGATCGATGACAGTTAGGGGAAGCGTTGCTGTGTGGTCCTTGAATGATACTTGGACGTTGCTGGAACCGACAACTGGGATTCTGTTTCCCTGATAGTCTTTCAGGATGATTTGCTGCGTGCTGAGGTCCTGGCGGGAGATGGCAGGGATCAGTTGTTTGAGGGTTTTCCAGAATACCATCGACAGGGACGATCCCGAATCGACTTCCATCACACATGGTCGATTCTCAATAATAACCTTCACGCATATCTTCCTTGCATCGAGCGATAAAGCGTGGCCGATGATAATGGTTTGGTGGGCCTCTTCTCGTCTTGTTGAAGAGGCAGCTGCTTGGTTTCTGTAGTAGTAGTTGTTGTTCCATTGGTGGTTCAGACAGTCCCGGTTCTCAGGAGGTTTGCCTATCTCCCGACGGAGGTTGTTCTCCTTTTGGCTGGGGCTAGACTCTCGTCTGCTTCTGCAGTCCTTCGCGATGTCGCCTTTCTTTCCACAGTTACAGCAGAGTGCGTCGAGGAATTTGCAGTCCGATCATGGGTGGTTTGCCCCGCAACCCGCACAGAGGATTTTCAGGAAAAAAAAGTGCAGAGAAGAGCAACCAGGATGATTAGGAGACAGGAGGCTAAAATATATGATGAACAGTTGCAGGAATTGGGCATGGCTAGTCTAGAGAAGAGGACTAGGGGAGACAGGAGAGCAGTCTTCGAATATTTGAAGGGCTGCCACAGAGAAGAGGGGGGCCAAGCTATTTTCCAAGGCACCCAAAGGACAGACAAAGAACAATGGATGGAAACTGATGAAGGAGAGATTTAACCTGGAAATAAGGAGGAATTTTCTGACAGTGAGAGCAATCAACCAATGGAACAGAAGTTGCCTTTGGAAGTTGTGGGAGTTTCATCCCTGGAGGCTTTCAAGAAGAGATTGGAGTGCCATCTGCCAGAAATGTTGTGCTTATTTTTTTCAAAACCATCATAATTTTGAACCATCATTCAATGAATGGTCATAAGTTTAAGGATTACTTGTAAGTCATCCATCCGTTCCATTTCCTTCTTATTGCTTATTACATTTATCGGTGAAACTCGAAAAGTTAGAATATCATGCAAAAGTTCATTTATTTCAGTATGAGATAAACTCATTACATGCAAAGCAAGATAGTTCAAGCTGTGTTTTGTCATAATTGTGATAATGATGGCTTACAGCTCATGAAATCCCCAAATCCACAATCTCAGAAAATTAGAATATTACATGCAATCAATAAAACAACAATTATACATAGAACAATATCGGCCCTCTGAAAAGTATAAGCATGCACATGTACTCAGTACTTGATTTGGGCCCCTTTTGCAGCAATTACTGCCTCAATGCAGCACAGTATGGAAGCTATCAGCCTGTGGCACTGCTGAGGTGTTATGGAAGATCAGGATGCTTTAATAGTGGCCTTCAGCTCTTCTGCATTGTGTGGTCTCATGTCTCTCATCTTTCTCTTGGCAATGCCCCATAGATTCTCTATGGGGTTCAGGTCAGGTGAGTTTGCTGGCCAATCAAGCACAGTAATCCCATGGTCATTGAACCAGGTTTTGGTGCTTTTGGCAGTGTGGGCAGGTGCCAAGTCCAGCTGGAAAATGAAGTCAGCTTCCCCATAAAGCTCGTCTGCAGAGGGAAGCATGAAGTGCTCCAAAATCTCCTGGTAGATGGCTGCATTGACCCTGGACTTAATGAAACACAGTGGACTAACACCAGCAGATGACATGGCTCCCCAAATCAACACAGACTGTGGAAATTTCAGACTGGACTTCAAGCATCTTGCAGTGTGTGCCTCTCCATTCTTCCTCCAGACTCTGGGTCCTTGGTTTCCAAATGAGATGCAAAAGTTGCTCTCATCAGAAAAGAGGACTTTGGACCACTGAGCAACAGACCAGTTCTGCTTTTCTTTAGCCCAGGTAAGACACTTCTGATGTTGTTTGTTGTTCAGGAGCAGCTTAACAAGAGGAATACAACGTTTGAAGCCCATGTCCAGGATCCGTCTGTGTGTGGTGGCTCTTGATGCACTGACTGCAGCCTCTGTCCACTCCTTGTGGAAGTCCCCAACACTTTTGAATGGCCTTTTCCTGACAATCCTCTCCAGGCTGTGGTCATCCCTGCTGCTTGTGCACCTTTTTCTTCCACACTTTTCCCTTGCACGTAACTTTCTATTAATGTGCTTTGATACAGTACTTTGGGAACATCCAACTTCTTTTGCAATTATCTTTTGAGGCTTTCCCTCCTTATGGAGGGTGTCAAGGATGGTTTTCTGTACAACTGTCAGGTCAGCAGTCTTTCCCATGATTGTGATTCCTACCGAACCAGACTGAGAGACCACTTAAAGGCTCAGGAACCCTTTGCAGGTGTTATGGCTTAATTAGCTTATTAGAGTGGGACACTTTGAGCCTAGAATATTGAACCTTTTCACAATATTCTAATTTTCTGAGATTGTGGATTTGGGGTTTTCATGAGCTGTAAGCCATAATCATCTCAATTATGACAAATCACGGATTGAACTATCTTGCTTTGCATGTAATGAGTCTATCTCATTTTTTAGTTTCACCTTTTAAACTGCATTACTGAAATAAATGAACTTTTGCACGATACTCTAAGTTTCACCTGTAAGTTCTCCTTCAAAATAATTTTCAAGCCATCCACTACAGCTTGCTCATATTCTGTAACTTCAGTGCAACCTGCTCTGTCCATTTTATGAAAGAGTTTGTCTTATCTTATCAAGATGCTTGGCAGAGTAACACTCAAAAGTTCCTGCTAGAGATTTCTGCTCCATTGTCTATGCTCTAGTTCCCTCTAGTTTCCAACCTTCAAAATCTCCTTCTTATGTAAAGACCCAAAACAACTCTCATTTTTACCATTTGCATTGATTTACCAATTTGGTTGTATTTACGTATGCATGAGTAAGGTTTTTGCTAAATTATATGGATGCTTTAATAAGAATGGATTTTTATTGTTCAGTACAATCCTAGGTGAGGGCTTTATTTTATTTTTTGCTTTGATGTTTTCATTGTTATACAGGGATATTTTCTAAAACAGTATGTTTCAGCTACCAATTCACAATATATTATAATAGTAAAATAGGAGGAGGAAAACCTGTGGGAGGAAATTTCCTGAAAATTTATATCATAAACAAAACAACTCTAGACAATTTTACTAGATGACTCAATTCTTATCTATTATCTATCTATCTATCTATCTATCTATCTATCTATCTATCTATCTATCTATCTATCCCTCTCTCCATCCATCCATCATCTATTTATTTATTCCTTTCTCTATCTATCTATCTATCTATCTATCTATCTATCTATCTTTCTATCTATCTATCCATCTATCTATCTAATCTGTTTCAAATGTTGACAAATATTATGTCAGCAATCCACTATTTCAAACCAAGTTGTGGTATTGTGCCATTTTCTTACAATGTCTTAAGATCCTTTAATAGCAAGGTCAACACATAACGTAACATAACATAACATAACATAACATAACATAACATAACATAACATAACATAACATAACATAACATAACATAACATAACATAACATAACATAACATAACATAACATAACATAACATAAAACTAGCATAGTATGAAAAGATATGGTAGTTCTCCACTAAGGTCATTTTCAACCATAGCTGAAAGCTGTTAGAAAGGATATTTGGTGCTAGTCTGTTTTAAACTGAAATATTTTCATATTGTGAGCAGGCTATTTGAAACAATACATTGAGTAATATATTTAAGAACAGGAGTGGCCATACCAGAATCCCTATAATAAACTTCCATTGTTTTAGCAACCTATAAATAATTGTTTAGTTCTGTGCTTTACCCTAACATTTTTGAACACAAAGAAAAAGAGAAGAAGGAGAAGGATTAGGGGCGGGAATAGATCTTAACATTCGGTAACAGAGAACAAAAAATGCTTAGAACAATTGATAGCAGGAAAAACACACTGTAATGTTGAAAGCTATTTGGGCCAAACCCTATTAAAATCACCAGTGGAGAATAATGGCTCAATTGTTGACTTGAAGTGCCGTTCAGAAGAAAATCGGAATGCAAACATAGCATGAACATTTTTTTTCCTGCTTTCTACAGACTTCGTCTCTTTTGACAACCAAACAAAATGAAGCATCCCTTTTGGCAGGAAAACAAGCTTTTCGCTGAATCTTTAGAAAACACTCTCTATGGACGCAGAACACAACCAACACAATTTTGAGGCCCAGGGAACAAGGGGTAGGGGAGGGGGAAGTGAACAATTCAAAACAAACAAACAAAAAACCCCAGAAACTGCCAACATCTGTTTCGTCTTTGTTCTCTTGGCTCTCCTCAGCCCCACCACTAATTCTATCAAAGTCTGTGGTGTTTGGTTAAGCGGTTTAAATTTTATTTCTATTAAGACTGGGGCTAAGGTGTCAGTTGAAATCCTCCCCTCTTTAGGGGCTGCCAAGGGGACTGATGTTTGCCAATAAAGCATTGCCTGGGCTGAATGGAAAAGCTGCCTGCACTTTTCTCTCTTGTTTCTTCAGTCCAAAAAATCAGTGGTGTTGCAAGGCCAATTCTGACATATCCACTGGCATGCAAATTGCCAGCCAGTGTAGAGACTGGACAACCTCTTGTCTTTAGCAAATTAACAGAGTTGGAAGGGACCTTGTAGGTCATCTATTCCAACTCTCCACTCACCCAAGCAGGAGACCCCACACCATTTCTGGGTTGATCCAGCGCAAAGCCATTCTCCCCAGCACACATGTCCCAGAATGAATGATGGGGGCAGGGGAAATTGGTTGGTCAGAATTTTCCTTCTTTTTCACAATATCCTTGAAAGTAGATGAAGGACTGAGAATATGATGTAGTTTAGCCTGCAAGCACACTACAATAAGTTGGGGAGATGTACCTACTGATTGGAGGTGTCTTCCAAAGAAAAATAGTCAGAAAGGAAAAAGTAGGGACCCTCAAGGAGCGTTTGTCAGGAACAAATGCTGAATTTGTAGAGTTTGTTGTGCTAGTACAGCAGAGGTGGTATTTAGCAGGTTCTGACCAGTTCGGGGAACCAGTAGCAGAAATTTTGAGTAGTTCGGAGAACCAGCAAATGGCACCTCTGACTGGCCCCACTCCCATCTAGTCTCTGCCTCCCATTGAGTCCCAGCTGAGCGGCTGGGTCTCCTTTGGTTGTTCTGCACAGGAGAACGGAGCTGGAAAGCAGGTTAATGGGGTAGGGAGGGAATGGGATTTTGCAGTATCCTTCCCCCAGGAGTGAGGAAGGAATGGGGATTTTGCAGTATCCTTCCCCTGTCATACCCACCAAGCCGTGCCCACCAAGCCACACCACACCATGCCCACAGAACCGATGGTAAAAAAATTTGAATCCCATCACTGCAGTACAGACATTTGGAGCTTGCAGGACTGCTTGCTTGTTCCTTGTTTCGTGGACTCATTTCCTTGTTCTTTTGTTTTGCTGGACCTGCGCACAGCCAGAGGCTGCTGTGTGTGTGTATGAGCGCACACTTTGCTCTGGGACTTGCCAAGAATATGGGAGCGTTTGGTGGGGGAAATGGAGCATTAAAGGAGAGTTTGAACTCTCATCTGGCTGTGTGACCTTCATGCGTTAGTCCCGGGTCATCACACCAAGGCAGTTCCTTCTTTGAGTCCAATCTACCTTACAGTTTATGGCTCTGGGTCAGGGTACAAAAATAAAATTGGATGGAGAGGGTGTTGACCTTTTGGGGAAAAAATTCAGACTTGTTCAACCAGCAAAAAAGAAGAAGAAACAAAAATGGAGAAAAGGCCGTCTTCATTAGAGAAGAAATATCTGAGGGTTGTAAGCATGGAAGAACAGCTCCTTCCAAGGAACTTCCCATATTCCTTACGGAAGATGCTTGATTTAAATCAAGCCCAGGGTCAGCGGTTTGAATTCTCCCACTATGCTTGGATCTTAAAAAAACTACGCAGACTTGTTTTAGCCCAACTTTGTACATGACACAGAACAGCAGACTACATTAGTAGAAACATTCATCAATATGGCTAGCTGGAAGATAATGGATTTTGCTGAATTCCCCACGGCAATAATTTTCAAACACAGAAGGATGGTTGCTTCTGTGCGCTCTGGACGAGGGTTCCAGTGCTTTGAAAAAAAGTCCCTCCTAATTCTCCAAGCTAGAATCACTTCCACTTCGATAACTGCAGCCAGAGCAAGGAAATTGGCCAGAGAATCGTTGGAACGTACCAACTCCTGCCACACCAACCTCAGAGGGTTTCTACCACAAAATGCATTGCAATATGTCGATGAAGGTTGGTGTGGCAGGAATTGGTACATTCCAATGATTCTCTGCCTAACTACTTTGGCATTGTTTGAGGCTACCAACCTGACTTCATAAATCACAACTTGCGGACATTCCTGTGACTAGCATTGACACAGTATGTATTCAAAATGGACAGTGATTAATCTTACGTAGCTTTTTCTCTGGTAATATTACACTAATAACTAGAGCATATAAAACATTAGCTAGACCAATACTCGAACACAGCTCATCAGACTGGAACTCACATTATGTATCCGATATTAACACAGTTGAGAAAGTCCAGAAATATTTCACAAGAAGAGTTCTCCACTCCTCTACTCATTGCAGAATACCTTACGCCACCAGACTCAAAATTCTAGACCTAGAAAATCTAGAACTACGCCGCCTTCAGTCTGATCTAAGTGTAGTACATAAATTTATATATTGCAACGTCCTACCTGTCAATAAATACTTCAGCTTCAACCATAACAACACAAGAGTAAACAATAGATACAAACTCAAGGTAAACCACTCCAAACTCGATTGCAGGAAGTACGACTTCAGCCACAGAGTTGTCAATGTCTGGAATACTCTACCTGACTCTGTGGTTTCTTCCCCAAACCCCAAAAACTTTAACCTTAGATTGTCTACTATTAACCTCACCCCTTTCCGAAGAAGTCTGTCGGGAGCATGCATAAGCGCACCAATGTGCCTACCGTCCATGTCCTATTGTTTCTTTTATATTTTTTTTATTTTTCTTATATGTACCTATTTCATGTATTTATAACTATATTACCTTATAATCGCTTGACTAAATAAATAAATAAATATTTCAGGAGTATCACAAGAAACTATGAGTCCCTAAATGATTAGTTTTTTTGGTCCATTCCCAGGTACTGTAGATCTTTGGATGTTGGCAATATCCAAAATCTTGCTAGATGGCTTTCTTTCCAGCTGTGTCCAAGATGTGTGACCTTCAGACTTATGAGTTAACTCATGATGGGTTGTTTTTTAAAAAATTGAATAGTCTTGCAAGTATGGGGAGCAGAGGTACAACCATATCTCCTCACCAATGACTAGATAACAAATGGAAACTTATCAAGGATAGAACCACTCTAGAATGAAGGAGATATTTCCTGACGTTGAGAACAATTAATCATTGGAATGATTTGCCTCCAAAAGTTGTGGGTGTTCCATCACTGAAGGTTTTTAAGAAGAGAATGGACAGCCATTTTTCCAGAATGTATGGGGTCTCCTGCATAAACATAAGATTGGTCTAGAACAGGGGTGTCAAACTCAATTTCATCAGGGTTGTGTTTGACCTCAGGGGGCCAAAGTAGGCATGGCCAGGATGGGTATGCCAGCTCAATGTCATTCATGTCAGGGGTGCTTGTGGTGGCCCAAGCACTCTACCAGAGAAAACAGGCTGCCGAGCTCTGTTTTTGACTGCAACAGCCTCCTGCAACACTTTGCCAGTGAAAATGGAGCCAGTCCTTCACTGTTTCCATGACAGCCCCACAGGCTGGATCAAGCACCCCATGAGCTGGATCCAGTGATGGGATTCAAATAATTTAACAGCCAGTTCTCTGCCCTAATGATTTCTTCCAACAACCAGTTCTCCAAACTGCTCAGAAAGTTAACAACCAGTTCTTCCGAAGTGGTGCGAACTGGCTGAATCCCACCACTGGATCCAATCCATCCCATGGACCTTGAGTTTAACACCTCTGGTCCAAAAGATCTCCAAGGCTTCTCCCAACTCTGTTGTTCCATAGTCTGTAACTTTGATAGTTGTTTTGGTTTCATCGAGCCCTCTCCGGTATATTATCTCTTAAAATATCTCTCTAAGTGTCAAAACAGGATGTTACATTTTGTACACATTCCTTAATTCTGTTTGTGATTCTAGTTCTTGCTTTGTTCCTACTAAGGTCTCTCCAGAGGCCTTCTGACAATTGGTGATGAAGAAGCTTTTTCTCAATGAATAAAGCTCACTTTGTTGTTGGCAGTTTCTACTTGTTTGACATCCTCTAAAGTACCACCCAACTTGGTTATCAGCCAGGCCTAACTTCATGCAAGACAATATCTTCCCACAGAGCAATTCTAGGAATCATTGCAAGAATATAAACCTGCCCTGAATCAAGCATAACTGCATGTGCTTGATTCAGAAGAAGAAACAGAAAAAGAATAAAGGTATATGAGTATGGGAGCTGGATTCAGAATGTGAGATTCCTTCATGGGGACCAGGAAGGATGAAGTATATTGTTTCACTTGATAGCTGGCAGAAATGTGCTTATTCCCAGAAAAGCAGCTATAGTCGTTGTGATTCCTTGAACCTGCTAATCACCATCTACAACAGGGGTGGGAACCAGTGGTGGGATTCAAAAAATGTTACTACTGGTTCTGTGGGCATGGCTTGGTGGGTGTGGCAGGGGAAGGGTGCTGCAAAATCCCATTCCCTCCCCACCCCACTAACTTGCTTTCCAGCTGCATTCTCCTGGGCAGGGCAACCAAAGAACACCCAGTCGATCAGCTGAGACTCAATGGGAGGCAGAGAATAGATGGGGGCCAGTCAGAGGTGGGATTGGCCAGTTCTCCGAACTACTCAAAATTTCCACTACTGGTTCTCCAGAATGGGTCTGAACCTGCTGAATACCATCTCTGGTGGGAACTATAGCCCTTTTATATCCTGTGGACTTGAACTCCCAGAATTCCTGAACCAGCATGACTGGCTCAGGAATTCTGGGAATTGAACTCCACAGGTCATAAAGGGGCCATAGTTCTCCACCTCTGATCTACAGCATGGGTATCCAACCTTGGTAACTTTAAGACTTGTGGACTGCGAGTTGAAGAAACTGCGGTGTTTCTAGCCACTTGGGTCTCCTCTTGGCCCTTTCTCAAAAGACATTTCCTTGGCAGTGGAGTTCCAGAGAATTAATGTCACCAATACCAGGTTCACCTGATGGGCCACAAAGTGACTGAACCAAGCTTGGGAAAATGGCCTACACACCACCCTTCCTGCTAATTAGGACTTGCTGTCAGCTGGTGCTCCATTCAAAACCCAAGAAAGAAATACTTAGACTCCATTAATCAGAGAAAAGATGTCTTTTACTGGAAATCAAGTGGTAGCAACAAAAGAATTCTGAATCTGAGAAAATGGGCTCGTAAATCACATATACAACATAATGGCAACGTTTCCACCCTCAATAGTTCAATTGGCTCATCCAATTAAAAATTGTGTATATCATCATGTGGGCATCTCCAGGTGATAATGAGGCCTCTGTTTGTTGACCTTGACATATTTGATAAAGAGTTGCAGCTGCATGTAGCATAAGGATAGAAACCTAAGCAAGAATCTACCCCCCACCCAGCTTATACAGTTCTGGTTTGTAACACCTCCAGCTCACTTCCCATAACCATTCCTCCCTCCTCCCACCCCCATTACTTATGACAGCTGAAAGATGCAAAGCAAAGGGAGAAATTCTTGAAGGCTGTTCGGTCTTCCTGCAAAAGAGACGTTAGTCCTAAAAAAGATAAAAATAGAAGGTAATAGAAAATATACATGTAACACCGTCATACTATTTTTTAGGGTTTATCAGGATATTTGGTACAAAATGCCTTGATAAGTTTAGGAGCTCTAACATCCTTTTCATTCACCCACTCAGACTGGGAAGGAGGAAAACATTTCCAAACAATCAAATATTGGAGTCAACCCCTTCGTTTTCAAGAATCCAAAATTTCTTGAACTTCAAAATGTTGTTCACCTTCAATTAACAATGGTACAGGGGGATCAACCTGAGTTAGTCTCAAGTCGGAGGTATATTCAGGTTCTAATAAACTAACATGGAAAACAGGGTGGATCCATCCAAGGGTTTTAGGTAATTTCAGTTGGACTGCCACAAGGTTCACAATTCGTTCAACTGAGAAAGGTCCAACATACTTAGGTCCAAGGTTTTTTGACTTTTGTGTGGTCTGCAAATATCTGGTGGATAAAAAGATCTTGTCACCAACTTGACATGGTTTTTGTGGAGTTCTCTTTTTATCTGCAAATTTTTTATGAGCTTGATGAGCATCATCTAATGCTTTATGGGTAACTGGCCAGGTAAGCTGGAGCTGTGTTATCCATTCATCTCATGACTGAATGTTAGGTTTCTCCTGTGGAAGGTCGAGTATGGGTACAAAGTTTTGTCCAGAAGTCACTTTAAATGGAGTAAGCCCAGTACTACTATGTACCGAATTGTTATATGCCACCTCAGCAAATGGCAATAGGTCAGCCCAATTATCTTGCTGATAATTTATAGAACATTGAAGATATTGTTCCAATACCAAGTTAGTTCTCTCACAAGCCCCATTGGTTTGTGGGTGGTGAGTGAAGCTTAAGCCCTGGGTGGAGCCCAATAACTTCAGGAACTCCTTTCAAAAGTTTGAAGTAAACTGAACACCCCTGTCTGAGATTATGCGTTCAGGAACCCATGTAACCTGTAGATATGTAAAATAAACAGTTTAGCCAACGTTTTCACAGATGGGATTTTTGGACAAGGTATGAAATGTACCTGTTTGGAAAACAAATCAGTTACTACCCAAATAACTGTATTCCCCCCACTTTCAGGTAATTCCACTATAAAATCCATAGAGATTTCCTTCCATGGAGCAGTTGGTCTAGCCACATTTTGTTGTAAGCCTGCTGGTTTACCAGGAGGCCATTTGGCTGAGGCACAGATAGGACAGCTAACCACATAAGTCTCAATGTCCTTTTTCAAGGTAGGCCACCAAAATTGCCTTTTAACCAAGTGTAAGGTTTTCACGAATCCAAAATGTCCAGCAGATTTAGAGCCATGAGCTTGCTGTAATATTTGGTTTCCCAGCTTTGCTGGCACATATAATTTGGCCCCCACCCATGCCAATCCATCTCTAACCGTACAGTTATTTGAGTGAGCAAGGAACCAATCATCAAGTTTTAGAGAGTCTCTTAACTGTGCAGTCAAATCATTTGATAAATCAACCTCCTTTTTCTGGGCTCTCGTAACCACTGGAGCTGCCAACTGTTTGGTTGGGACAATAAGCCGTACCACTTCTTGGTGAGCGCTATTATATTGAGGTAATCTAGATAAAGCTTCCGCCATGAAGTTCTTCCCCCCTGGAATGTACTTCAATGAAAAATTAAAGCTCTTAAAGTACTGCGCCCAGCGAACTTGCTTGGGAGACGGCTTCCGAGGCGTTTTCAAAGCCTCCAAATTTTTATGATCTGTCCACACCTCAAATGGATGTTTTGCCCCTTCTAAGAAATGCCTCCAGGTTAACAGAGCCCAGAAAAAGAAGGAGGCTGATTTATCAAATGATTTGACTGCACAATTAAGAGACGGCTGACACTTGCATGACGGCTGATACTTGCATTCTCTTCATGCAAGGTATTTAAGATAGTGCTGAATGTACTACTTTTTTTCCACCTAGAGTGGGTATAGGATTCCTAAGGAAAGGAAATGCATAAAGAATTGTGGAAAGAATTAGACAACATTTGTTTTAACTCTCAGTCCACACTATGAATCTGTGGCTGTGTTCACATGTCATGATTGCCTATGGCTTATGTAGCTCTAGTCTGCTCACTTAATCCCATTTCCTGGATCCACGTAATACATTTAATGAAACTAAATGGCTTGGGTTTGCACGGCTGCCATAAACAGGTGTGCAAGTTGTGCAATGCACAAAAGTGCTCTGGTATGGAGGGGGAGTTGATGGGAAAGATGGTAGCCCAGAGTCCCACTGCAGGGGTCTGAGTTGGGGGAAGGAGCTCATCTGGTTGCTACTCCGTGTTTCTGTGCATGGGCTGGAAGGAGAATGAAGGGCCAGGAAGCCACAACTGTCACAAAACCATGACTCACACAAACTTTTTCACAAGGGTGCAGTGGCCCTCTGGGTTTGCATGACATATTAAGAGTTTGGCTATGTTTCGATGGCTTGTCTTTAAGCTTGCCTTCGCAAATTGTGGGAGCTTCATCTCTAGAGGCTTTGCCATTTGTCAAAAATGGTGTAAGGTCTCCTGCTTGAGCAGGGGGTTGGACTAGATGACCTACAAGGTACCTTCCAACTCTGTTAATCTGGTTAAAATCATGTTGGCAAACACACCTACAGAAAACAACTGATCCTAACTCTCAAGATAGGCAGCTATTTGCCATTTCAGACAACTAAAGATTCTGGAAAATTGTCATCAGTCTCAAGAAGAGGAATGGTCTTGGCTAGCCCTCTTCTACTGAGAAAATTTGCTATTTTTCTACAAAGTTTGGAACCTGGAAGAATTCCTGTCTGGTTGGATTTATTTCAGTTTTGAAACTGCAGCATCCTTTGCAAGAGTTCACTCACTGGAATGTGTCCGAGTCACAGTGAGTCCATTGAACTTATGATAATGATGGCCCTGGGAATTTCCTTCTGGCAGTGCCAACATTGTCTCTTGCATTTCAATGCAAGAGAAGGGCAAATCTGTCTTCTTTCAGCCTGTTCCACTCACAAATGAGCAAGTTCAATGCATCCCATTGCTGCATATATTTGCAAACAGTATGGTCAATAAAATGCAGTTTTCTATACAGTTGTATATACAGCAAACTAATTTGGGTAAAAGTTTTTCCAAATGCCAGTGTTAGAAGAAACGTATACCATAGGCAGGGGTCCCCAAACTTGGCAACTTTAAGACTTGTGGACTTCAACTCTCAGAATTCTCCAGCCAGCTATTTATTTTTATTCAGAAGGGAAGCAAGCACAGAGTACTCCTTATCCAACTTTTGTGATAGGTAAACTGAGTCACCATTAACCCAAAGACCCAAAGACACCAGACCATGGGTCTTCAAACTTGACAACTTTAAGACTTGTCGACTTCAACCCCCAGAATTCCTCCTCCAGTCATGTTAGCTCAGGAATTCTCGGAGTTGAAGTCACAAGTCTTAAATTTACCAAGTTTGAAGACCCTTGCTCTAAACTATTCTGAAAGTAAGGCAGAAGTACAGAACTACCTTTCTTAAAAATAAAAGCTTTTCAAATTAGAGGACAAGTTTCATTACCGTGCTAATATGTAGGAGAACTTCCATGTATGTGTGGGTCTGAGAAAACAAGAAGATTGATCTACTTTCTATCATGTAATTAACTGGTTTTTATTGATGCTGGCTTTAATTTTATTTTGCTGGATTTGGGTTTCATTTTTAATTGTGGTGTTTTTTATTTCTATAATTATGTTTTATGACTTGATTTCAAGAACTCCCTATTAGTCAATGATGAATGCTTATCCCAAATGAATTTGGGGAGACTGTCTCCTGATAATTACCTGAGTCAAATCAAAAGTAACATTTCAATTTCAGCACCCCTTCCTGATGCGTTAAATGCTTTAAGTCTAAGACATCTGATCTGGGGAAAATACTGCTGAAGTATGAATTAGTTTCTGGTGCACAACCTAGATTTTATGTAAATAAGGTAGGGTAGGGTAGGACAGGGTAAAGTAGGGTAGAATAGAGTAGAGTAGCATAGTGTAGAGTAAGGTAAGGTAAAGTAGGATAAGATAAACTTAAAGTTAAAGTTAAAATTAAAGATAAAGATGATAAAGATAATGATAAAGATAAAAGGCAAAGCAAGGCAACTTTATCATTGTTTTTTTTACTGGGAACACACTGGCCCACATTAAAAATGAAATTCTGTTGCCTGCTCTCAGGAGGTAGTGTATATCTACCCATATATAACTACGTGTGTTTGTGTGTGTGTGTGTGTGTGTGTTTATTTTTATTTGTCAATTGCCTACAAGATAATAGGCATAAGTTAAAACATAATTATGAATACATGGATGCATATAAGAAAAATAAAAAATATATATAAAAGAAACAATAGGACAGGGATAGTAGGCACGTTGGTGCGCTTATGCACATCCCCTACAGGCCTCTTAGGAAAGGGGTGAGGTCAATGGAAGACAGTCTAAGGTTAATGTTTTTGGGGTTTGGGGAAAAAAACCACAGAGTCAGGTAGAGTATTCCAGACATTGACACTCTGTTGCTGAAGTCGCATATCCTGCAATCAAGTTTGGTGCGATTAACCTTGATTTTTTATCTATTGTTTGCTCTAGTGTTATCATGGTTGAAGTTGAAGTATTCATTGACAGGTAGGACATTGCAATGTATGATTTAATATAGTATACTTAGATCGGACCGAAGGCGGTGTAATTCTAGGTTTTCTAGGTCTAAAATTTCGAGTCTGGTGGCATAAGGTATTCTGCAACAAGTAGAGGAGTGGAATATTCTTGTGAAATATTTCTGGACTTTCTCAACTGTGTTAATATCTGATAGGTAATGCGGGTTCCAGTCTGATGAGCCGTATTCGAGTATTGGTCTAGCAAATGTTTTGTATGCTTTAGTTATTAGTGTAATATTACCAGAGAAAAAACTACATAAGATTAATCACTGTCCATTTTGAACACATAATGTGTCAATGCTAGTCACAGGAATGTTTTAGTACTATTATAACTTCGAACAATCACTAAACAAATGATTAAGTCAAGAACTACCCGTAGTGTTTTATTGTTGACCATAAAAATCATCCAAAAAAAGTTTTTACATTGTGCTCCCTCCTTAGGTTATTGTTGATATTTTATAAAATCCATCACAATACAACCAGGCTATACATTTTTTATTGTTCAAATTTAATTGTTCAACGTTTGATCTTGGATGGTTATTTTTTTGATATATTATTTATTCATTTGAGGTTTAATTTTTTATTGTAAACAGCCATAAGGCTCTGGCAGTTGGCGATATTAAAATTTTTGAAACTTTTAAAAAGGTAAAAAATTCCGTAGGTTTAAAGTCTGCCAGTACAGATTTCTGATGAATCTATCTTTTGGAACACCTTGCCTTACAGTAATCTGGAGCAATTAGGAATTCATTGGCCAGACATTATCCACGGTAAACAGCTGGACTAATAGGAAAACTTAAAAAAAAATACAGGGAATTCTTTAAAGGGCTAATATTTTTTGCAAAAGAGAACTGCTGGTGGGAAGGATTCAGAAAGCAATCACTTCTGCAATTTCTCATGCATCTCTTTATTTCAGCAGATAAACACTGGTGGAATTGTGGGCTGTAACATCAGCTCTGCCTTCATTTAACAAAGTTTGCAATTTTACTAAACTTTAGCAATATATGCCTCCCATTTGCAATCTGAACTCCGGAGCTCAGTTGTTGCATTTATTTGCAAGGTGAATAAAAGAAAGGAAAAACAAGGTTCCGGTTCCACGTGGCTTCGGTGGCAGCAGGAATTCGCGACCGTCTGTGATTCCTGCTGCGCTTGCCGCCCAGGTGCCCCCGATCCAAATGGATCGGGGGATATGGCTGCCCTGTAGAGGCAGCTGAAGAGAGAGGGAAGCCGGACAGGGGGTTGGGGGTGTCGCAGACCCCCTCCTCATCCAGAAAAAAACCTTTTTCCTGAGGTGGTGGAGCGGTGGTCAGTAATGGCCGCCACGAAGAAGCCTGCAACCGGGTAAGATTGTGCTGGAGGAAGCAGGAAAAGTGAAAGTGCTGACTGAGCCAGGTTAATCAACATCTCTCAAACTCTCTGGAACTGAATTGTTTGAATTGCTGGAGGATACATTGTATCCCTAAGAAGATCAGAAAGCGGCGGAGAAAGCTGTTAAAGGGAAACTTTTTTTTTTTTCTACACTCTCCCACCCCATAGAAACAGCAGATGAAGATTTGAAATTTATTTGGGCATTGAAGGTGAATTATTTTGAAAGTTAAAGCCAAGGAACAAAAGACTCTTTGGACATTGGACTTAATAATTTAAGAAATCGGAAAACCCTTATTGGAGGTATGGATTTCTGATTATTTAAAAATTGTTGTTGTAAGTGGGAAGGGAGAGGAAAAAAATTGGAGCAGAAGTTGAAAAAGGAGGAGATTGCCTAGAATTCTAAAGAAAGATATATGCTAATTGGACCTCTTCGATTAAACAGTAACCCCAGAAAGAGAAGTAGAAGAAGGGAAAAAAAGTATTAACTTTTGGAATCTTTTTTGAATTATTCTTGATTAAAAATACTTGGGTGGTTGTTTTGGGAAAAGTTTCTCTTTTTATGATCGCATCGCTTGTGGATGAATTAAAAACTTTGGGCACTCTATTTCAATTTTTAGAAATGGCGTTATGCACTTATGAAAAGTTGACTACGCAGCAGAATGACTGGGACAAAGAAGAAGAGGAAGAAGAAGTCATCTTTGATGAACAATGTGTTTTTTCCGGGGAGGAGGAGAAAGAGGATAAGGAAAAGGGGATCTTAAGGTTTGAAAAAACAACCAAAAAAGAGAAAAATGAGAGGAAAGGTGGATGCAAGGTTAGAAAGCAATGGAAAGGGAGTAAGAAAAAGGAGGAGGAGAGACAAAGGGGTAAAAAGGGCAAGGAGAAGAGTAAGCAAGAGAGAAAGGGGGGGAGGAGAAGCCTTAATGGTGGGAAGCAAGATCTAAAGAAAAAACGCTTATTTAGAGACAATGGGTGAATCTAATTGAAAAAAAAAGGGATTCTGGAAGGTACATAAGATTGTGTCTTTATATGTTTATCTAGAGTAGAATGCTTAAGATATAAATGAGTATTAATATATACGATTAGTTGTTTTTTTTTTAATGATATGGATAGTGCTTCTATAGGATTTTATTTAGTTATTGCTGGGTTTTTACCTTCTTTATATAATTTATTGTGCAATTTTAGAATGTACTAAACAGAATCCCAAGATAAATTAAGTGTTATATGAAGTAATTTTAAGTTAGGACAATGAGTTAAAGGCGTCACTCCAATCAGTGTATAGGAGAAGTATATTAAAAGAAAAAAGATGAATGGATAGTTGTAAATAGAACAGACAAAGAATGATATTGAAAATGATAATAAGATATGGAAGGATATATAAAGTGAATATGATGTTTGAATTTGTGTCTGTGTGAAAGTTTCAACCCGGGATCAGGCAGCCTTCAGAAAAGATGTTTTAGGTTTTTTTTTTTTCTATGTTCTGTGTTTTGTATGTTTATGAAAGGCAATAAAATTTTAATAAGCAAGAAATATAATTTGGATAACTAGAATGAAAAGGAGAAGTCAGGATAAGATATGAAGTTAAATAGATAACGTAAATATTGATATTACAATTTGGAATTATTTTATATGTTCTATTGGCTTTCTTCTTTAATTATTATTTTTTTTAGAAAAGATTTTTCAAGTTGTTATGCCTGGATTATTTGTGTATTGTTTTTGTAAAATTAATAAAATTTGTTATAAAAATAAAAAAGAAGAAGAAAGGAAAAACAAGTCACAAGCTTCAGAAAGCTTATTAATTTCTCCCCCCGGAGGTGGTTGATAGGGACCTGGTGTTCTCTGATAATTGCTTTCTTTCAACTGCTCCAAGGATGATGCTGGGATCCTTGGACCATGCTGAGAGGCAATACAATTGTGTGTATTTGAGGATGGGGGCAGCATTATTGTTATGAAATATTATGGATGCAAATGGCAGGGATGCTATTGCCTGACCGAGAAAGCCGAACCGATCCATGGAGCCCCAGACGTCAGATGCTCTGAGGGCTGCTGCATCAGAGCAGCTGGGAGAATTTAGCATGGCTGACACCCAAAGCAAAGCTGTAAATATTCACAACTTTCCATTTTCCAAATTATACATTTATGGTGATATACTAACATTCTGCTCAATTGTCATTTGCTGTCGAATTATTTAGGGATTCAGCATCCATATTTCATGCTTTTTTGGGGGTCCAGGAAGGATATATAATGTTCTAGCTGGAAGATTAATTTGGAAGCACTGGGGCAGGGTTGATCTTTTGGGAGTAGATGTACAAAGATGTTTGGATTAAGTGAGGCTGGTCATCACTTTTAAAGTGGGCATAGGGTCAGATTATCTGCAAGACCATCTTTCCCTAAGAACATCTACTCATGCTCCTAGTCCCTAGTCCCTTCCCCTAAATATGGCATCTGATGGGAGCTAGGAAGAACACTTTTTCCATGACAACCACTGCCCTATGGACCAGTGGTGGGGATTCAAACATCTTTACTACCAGTTCAGTGGGCATGGCTTAGTGGGTGTGCTTTGTGCTCATACTCTTTGCGTGCATGTGTGCACTAAATGCACACTCTGTGCAGGCGCAGAGGCATTCCAACTCACCTCCTGCAAGCCCTGCACTCTCCCGGTCCCTTCAGCAGCTGCCGCACAGCACTCTGCTGTGCAGCTGTGCTTCCTTTAGAGGATAAAGATGAGTATGGGAGCCTGGGTGGGTGGTAAGTCTCCGCTGTTCATTGGTGCTACCAGCTCAGCAGAAATGGGCTGAATCGGTAAAATAGCATCACTGCTATGGACCCGCTGCCCCTTCATGTTTGTCAGGCCTCCATTCTTTTAGCCTTCCATGGAGACTTACTTGAGTTTTTAACAAAGGTGGTGATTTTACCAAACTTTAGCGATGTTTGCCTCTGTTTTGCAATTTGTAAGCCTTCCATGGTGTTGTGTATGTATATAAGTAATAAAGTGTGAGCTTGGAGTAAGTGCAGGGTTCTGGCCCTGCACTTCTGATTGGTTGTTAAGCGGCCGGACCGGATTGGCCCGTTCTGGGGAATCTGATTGGCCCTTAACAGAGAGTTCCTATTGGTCATAAAAGCTAGCATTCCTAGTTTGTTATTGGTTAAAACATTACAAGGGTTGCCTATATAAGACGGGGTTTACTGTTGTTTTGCAGAGAAGTCACTATGTAAATAAAGAGCTGAAGTTCACCGTTCAGAGGCTTGTCTCTATTCCTTCTCATCCATGCTCAAACTTAACACATGGAGACTTACTTGAGTTTTTCCCCAAGCATTTGGGAGATGATTAGATGATGGCACATTAGAAAGTTGATTTAGTGCCCGGTGCTCATTGTTTTTAATGTTCTAATCTGTTTAAGTTTTGTAGTTTTAATATGATGTGGTTTTAACTTTTGCTTGAGAGCTGCACAGAATTGGTTGGAAGACGGGACATCCATATAAAATTTTAAATAAATATATAAACAAGCAAACAAATTTATGGTGTTTCTCTTCAATTTACAGGCAGATGGATAAAGTTGTAGCATAGAAGACTTAAGCCTAGGCACAAGAATCTAGTCAACTAACAGTAGAACTAAATTGTCTCAAGGTAAGGGTCAAAGGAATTCAGAAGTGGCTGGACTTGGATCATTTCTAGCAATGTAAGGATTCTAAGCTGATGACATGTTTAACTTCACCCCCAGCTTTGCCTACTCTTCTCCTTCAGAGAGCTGTGTGATGTATGGCCAGTCTTTCTCTCTCTGCCCAGAAGTAGGAATGGAAACCTACTTCTGAAATTTTGCCAAAAGAATTGCAGGGAGTTGTCCAGGCAGTTGTCAGGAATGAACACTAACTCAAAGGCACCCCTTGCAAACAAACAAACAAAAAAAAAAAAAGATTAAGCTTGGCTGTGATCCCAGCCAAGTAAGACTCACCTAGGAATGGCAAATATTTCAAAACCTGGTCAATTGATGTGGGCATGCACACACATTGACATGAATCATGGTGATTCAAAATGAAGGGAACGTCAGCATTAACGTGAAAAAGAAAACCCGCAAAAATGTTATAAAGCTACACAACAGACATGGACTATATTCACATAGTACCAGAGGTGGGATTCAGCCGGTTCCGGCCAATTTGGGTGAACCGAATGTTAAATTTACATCTAGTTCACTGAATTGATAGTTGAACCAACCAGCTGGCCCCGCCAACCCTGCCCCTCCCCTCCCAGGAATCTGTGGCCCGTTTTGGATGCAAGTAAGTGCAGGGTTCACACGGAGGCTCTGGGAGGACAAAAAACAGGCTGAATCAGAAGTTCTGGAAGTCTGGATATGAGCCTGTTTCTGGCTTCCGGACATCTCAGGAGCTTGGGGGAGGCTGTTTTTACCCTCCCAGAGGCCCAAGGTAAGCCTCCAGACTCTGGGGAAGGTGAAAAATGGCCCTCCTGGAAGTTCCTATAGGCCACACCCACCCAGCAACTGGGCAGAGAACCAGTTGCTGGGATTTTTGAATCCCACCCCTGCATAGTACCCTTAACTTGATCGTTTATAAATTTAGCAGCTCTTTTTTACCCAAGATGTTGCAAACCCAACTCTGATCCAATGTGAAGCACAAGCACGGATCATTTGTGGATTCCATAGCCTGGTTAAACATGTTGCCTAACACAATCCTTGTGCACACAGTACAATGTGAAATGTTTGGCTAGATTCCAGATTGAAATTATAAATTCCCTGTTGGGCTCCAAGTTCACTCGGAGACTGTCAGCTCTGAATATACCTCGCAGCAAGTCAGCTGGCCATGTCACCTTATCTCTGCTGCTGCCGGATCTGTATTTCTGCTTCTGTGCTGGCCGATGGCTTTGGAATGACTCAGCAGAGCTGAGGATGGATTCTGCAACAACTGCGGGGCTGCTGGAAATGGCTCTTTTCATGTACTGATGTGGTGCATATTGTTAAAATGGGTTGGGGCACACATAGGTGGTAAATAAGATTTAGGTTAAAACATGGGGAAGGTGGCACCAGGTGAGGATCAATTAGTGAGGGTCCGAATAGGATAGGTACGTAGACATGTTATAAGTTTAATAGCATTTAGGGATAATGGGTTAGGCATGGCCAGAATTAGAACTGGGTATAGGCCTGTGTGTGCTGAGGTGTGGCTCATGATAATGGTAATAAAAGAAAAGGGAGCAAACTCAAACTCAACTCTAACCTTCCTTGGCTTTTAGCCCTTCTTGTCAGAGAAGAGTATTTGTTGTTTGCTGAGCTAATGAATAAACCACCATTGCACTACAAAGGAGCTGGAGTTTGTATTCATTTCAGGACAAATCTTCAATACTCAAGGACTGACTGAGATTTCCTAGGTCCAATCAGTGATTCTATAACCACTGATTATACTACCTTACTCCATCCCATATTACCTGATTGTCACCTGAGAGATTAAAATAAGATGAGACTTATTTGCAAAGAAGTCCCTGACTTACCGTTCAAAGTTACAAGGGCACTGAAACAAGTGACATGATCGGAGCCATCCTCAGCCACACCCTCCCCGACGGAAAAGAAGCACCCATCGCCTTCTTTTCAAGAACCCTCTCGAAACCGGAAAGAAATTACAGTCAGCTGGACAAAGAAGCTCTGGCAATCATCGCCGCAGTCAAGAGGTTCCATGAGTACCTCTACGGCAGGACTTTCACCATCATCACCGATCACAAGCCATTGCTGGGAATCCTGGCGGGGAACAGGGCCGCCCCAAACATTCTATCCCCAAGAATGACAAGGTGGTCTGAATTCCTTGCTGCCTACAGCTACCAGCTAACCCACCGACCCGGGAAAACAATTACCCACGCAGATGCCCTGAGCCGCATGCCGCTGCCCGACCTGGACACCGACCCAGCACCGACAATGTCCACCCTTAGCATAGAGACCCTACCCAATCTACCCATAACCGCGTCAGACATTGCCTGCAAAACCAATAAAGACAAACGTCTGGCGCGGGTTTTACATTGGGTAGAGAAAGGGTGGCCGGAAAAAGACGACGATGAGGAATTTAGGACATTTCGGAACCGGCAAACAGAACTGTCTTTACAAAAGGGTTGTTTACTATGGGGGGATAAGGTTGTCATCCCAGAAAAATTACAAAGAAAAGTACTGGAATTATTACATGAGGGACACCCGGGCATCGTCAGGACAAAAGCTTTAGCCAGGAGTTACGCCTGGTGGCCAGGGATGGACAGACAAATCAAGGCTTGGGTGGCAGCATGCAGGCCATGCCAAGCATCCAGACCAAGCCCCCCCCTTCCCCCCCCAATCTGAGAATGGGAAACCCCCAGGGGACCATGGTCCAGGATTCATATAGACTTCGCCGGACCTACGAAGGGGCATACCATCCTCATTACAGTAGATGCTTACTCCAACTGGCTGGAGGTAAGCAACATGAGAACTACTACCACGGAGGCCATTACCAAAGAACTCAACAGACTATTCACAACCCACGCCCTCCCAGACGTCATTGTATCAGATAATGGGCCCCAATTTACCTCACTGGAATTCGAAAAATTCCTAGCAGAAAGGGGAATACGACATGCACTGACAGCGCCAGCACATCCGGCGGTGAAGGGGAGGGCAGAGCGAATGGTCCAATTTACGAAAAAAACAATCCAAAAAATAGAAACCGGGGAAATATAAGAGAAAATAAATAAAATGCTATTCATACAGCACATAACTCCAAACACGACAACCAACAAAAGCCCGGCAGAACTATTAACGGGAAGAAAATTAAGGTCCCCAGTCGACAGACTGCACCCCACATACAACCCAGAAAAACCTCCCGACTCATCAAGTAAACACCAAACATTCATACCGAGCGACGCAGTATACGCCAAAAACCTCACAGGGGACCCACTCTGGGTACCAGCAACCATAACCCAGGTGACAGGTCCCCGCTCGTACCGGCTACAGACAACCGATGGATGAGCATGGAAAAGACACATTGATCAATTAAGATCGAGAACCAACACGGGAAATACAACCGACACGCAAGCACACACAGAAAAAGAAACCACAGAAGGGAGGGGAAGCCCCACTACCAGCCAAGAGGGGAGGGAAAATCCCGGAAACCAAAACAACCAAACCCCACAAAAAAGAAACTAAGAAGACTTACCAACCGAAGCAGGAACAGACGAACAACTCGGAGCCTCGCCTGGAAGAAACAGCCAAGCCAGCTCAACCAGCCCGGAGCGGCCAGGCGGGAGCGACAAAGCCAGCAGTTCAACCGACCTGGGTAGACCGGGAGAGAACTACGGCGAAAGGCCCGGCTCACCCTTCCAGGCGGTTCCACCGATGAGGCAAGGAGCGACACAGAACCCGACCGAACCGCTCGAAGACCAGACACCAACTAACCTACGCAGGTCCAGTAGACAAGTGCGGAGCCCCGCCTACTTACAGGACTACGTCACGTAGGACCATACCAAGAGGGGAGGGGTGTTCTGTATTGTTCATTAGCGTTCTTGTAGATAACCATTCTGATTGGCTAAGACGCACGGCTACCCAATTGGCCGAACAAGTGGCATGGATTGGCCCGTTGCGAATCCCCCGCGATTGGAGGAAACCGATCGTGGGAGATTCAAAGCGGTGTCATTGGCCGCGACTTGGCTGGGAAGTTCTATATAAGCCGCCGCATACCCTAGCTGAACCGAGTCGATCTCGGGACCAATAAAGAGCTGAAAACTAGTCACTGACTCCCGAGCCTTCTTCCGGCGCCTACACAACATGAACCTTGGAGTCTTAGTGGATGATTGCTTGAATATGAGCCAGCAGTGTGCAGCAACAGCCAAAAAAGCAAATGAAATCGTGGGTTGTATAAACAGAGGCATAGAATCAAGTTCACATGAAGTATTAGTACTGCTTTATAAAGCCCTAGTAAGGCCACACTTGGAATACTGTAGCCAATTTTGGTCACCACCTTATAAAAAAGATGTTGAGACTTTGGAAAAAGTTCAGAGAAGAGCAACTAAGATGATCAAAGGCCTGGAGATAAAAATCATAGGAAGAATGGTTGCAGAATTTGGGCTTGGCTAGTCCAAAGAAAAGAAGAATCAGGGGTGACTATGATAGCAGTATCCCAGAATTTGAGGGGCTGCCACAAAGAAGAGAGGATCAAGCACCAGATGACAAGATAAGAAACAACAGATGGAAACTAATCCAAGAGAGAAGCAACCTGGAATAAAGGAGAAACTTCTGAACAGGGAGGACAATTAAGCAGTGGAACGGCTTTGCCTTCAGAAATTGTGGGCGCTCCATCACGGGAGGTTTTTAAGAAGAGACTAGTCAATCACTTATCTGAAATTATATAGATTCTCCTGCTTGAGCAGGGGGCTAGACTAGAAGACCTCCAAGGTCCCTTCCAGCTCATTCATTCTATTAAAAAAAGATTTTTTTTTCAAGGTGTGCTAGATGAGACTAAAATAAAAGGTGTGTTTTAGTCCTGAGAAAGTCTCTTACTATCCCTCACCTTAAACAAAAGAATGTCTGCATGAAACTACATGTTAACTCAACCTTCACAAGGTTCAGGAATGAACCTGGCACCTTTGGTCTGAGCTGACCCTGCGCTACAGCCCCTTTTGCTGAACACGGAGCAAGTCAGAATTGTTGCAATCTCTCCTTAATGAAGAAAAGTTCCAAGCCGATAGTGATGGTTCAAGCAGGATTAGTCACTGGGGAAAAACAATCAACAGTTGGATCGAGGTTGCCTATATAGACTCACCTAGCTGGTCAAGCAGTCAAAATTCTTATTTGGCAAAAAGGATTGGCTTTGTAACCTTGCTCACTCGGGCATAGCTGGCCACATGTCAACCGTTTGAATCTCCTGAACTCACTCAGCAAGAATGAAACAAGGGAACGGAGTTGTTGTTTTTTTTAACTCTTGATAACAGCAGAAAGAAACGTTATGCTATGTCAGTTAGAAACCAGACAACAAACACATTTTATCCCTCACATCCCAGGAAGCGTCCTATGCATTTACTATAGATTTGCATTTGACATTAGCCAATGAAGAGAAGAGCAACTAAGTTGATTAACGTCCTGGAGACTAAAACATAGAATAACAGAGTCGGAAAGGACCTTGGAAGTCATCAAGCCCAACCCCACGCTCAAGCATGAGAGTCTATTCTAAATATGAGCCTCTACATACAAAGAACTGCAGGATTTGGGTTTGGCTAGTTTAAAGAAAAGATGAATTAGGGGCAACTTTATTGAAGTATTCCAATATTTGAGGGGCTACCACAAAGAAGAGGGGGAGGTCAATCTATTCTCCTAAGCACCAAAAGGCAAGAGGGATGGAAACTAATTAAGGACAGAAACAACCTGGAATTATGGAGAAACTTCCTAATAGGAAGGACAATTAACCAGTGGAACAACTTGTCTCCAGAAATAGTGGGCGTCCCATCACTGAATGTTTTTAAGAACAGACTAAACAGCCACTTGTTTGAAAATAGTATAGGTTCTCCTGCTTGAGCAGGGGACTGGACTAGAAGACCTCCAGGGTCCCTTCCAGCTCATTGATTCTATTGAAAAAGAAACTTTCTAACAGTTCACTGGTGGAACAGCTTACCTTCAGAAGTTGTGGGTGCTCCAACATTGGGGGTCTTTAAGAAGAGACTGGACAGCCACTGAAGTGGAATGATATGGGGTCTCCTGCTTGAAAAGGGGGCTGGACTAGAAGACCTCCCAGGTCCCTTCCAGCTCTATTCTGATTGATAAGCTTATTGTTCATGGATCAAGTCTGAGGTACAGGAGAGTCTCCTGTTCAAGCAGAGAGCTGGAGTAGAAGACCTCCTGGGCCCCTTTCAAAAACTCTGTTTGTTGTGAATCAATAAATACTTAATAAAGATTATTAAGAGATTGAAGCAAAGTGCAGGGTTCTGGCCCTGCACTTTTGATTGGCCAATAATAGCGACATCGGATTGGTCCGTTCAGGAGAATCTGATTGGCTATTAACGAGCCTCTCCCATTGGTTAATGGAGCTAGCGCTCCCTGTGTTTTCATTGGTTAAATAAGTTAAGAGTTGCCTTTTTAAAGGGGCCCATTGTGGCCATTGAGCTGAGCTGTTTTCACATGTAAATAAAGAGTTTGAAGTTCACTGTTCACTGGCTCGTCTCCATCCTTGCACCCATGCACAGAACTTAACACTGTTATTCTGCATTCTGGGAAGTGTCCTCTCTTGTAAAGAGATACCTTTTGGTAATCCTCAGGTGGCCCCACCTGGCCAACTTCATCTGGGCTCTGAAGCAGGGGTGGCTATTCAAAACTGTAGAAAGAGGTAGGAATCCACTTGTATGGACATGTTCACTAAGTTAGGGGTCTCCTGCTTTGCTGGCTGAGGAATTCTGGGAGTTGAAATCCACAGGTCTTAAAGTTGCCAAAGTTGGAGACTCTTGCACTAAGTCATAGGAATTGAGTTTGGCTTCAAAGAGACTTTACCTTTTGATTTAGAGAAAGCAGCCCTATCATCCAAGATAGGGGTCTCCAAACTTGGCAGCTTTAAGACTTTTGGACTTCAACTCCCAGAATTCCTGATCTAACATGACTAGAGGAGGAATTCTGAGAGTTGAAGTCCACAAGTTTTAAAGCTGTCAAGTTTGGTGACCCCTGGTCTAAGCAGTCATAGGGAAGAGCCACGAAAGTGCCACTCAGTTGCAAAATACCATTTCCATCCAGTTGCATGTAAGCTTATCGTGGTTTACATAATCTGTGTGCATCTTGTAATACCCCACTTTGAAGTTAAAAAAAAATCTCTGCCATCATGAAAGGCGCAGAAAAGAGTACAACACAGAGGCATTCACATGCTGTGACTCGGGGGAAAGGAATAAAAGAGGGGCTTTTGTTAGCAAGGTCCATTCATAGGACTCCAGGCATATCTGTACACCCTTATAATTGATTCTAGCTGTTTGCAAATTATCCATGCATTTTTTTTGAAAGAATACTACAAAACTGATTTCCCTTTTAAAAAAAAATACATTTTATTGATTTTACAATTAAAACAGACCAACAACACATACATAAATGTAAGAGAGAAAAAGAAAAGAAGAAGAAAATAGAAAGAAAAAGATAGAAAACAATTAAAAACATTTTCATCTTCAACAGTTTGTGAGACCTCCTTTTTATCCTTATTTTATGCCATATACACACTTAATCCTTACATATATCTGTCTATCACTACTACGATTCTATCCTATCTTCTTTTACATTTTAGTGTGAAATCTATCTTTGGTCTATCCATTTGTACCAGCAGTTCCAGCTATTGTAGTATATTGAAGTGTCTTTATCTTTTAATGCCAAGGTTAATTTGTCTATTTCTGCACAACTTGAAATTTTTTGAATAATCATCTGATGGAACATGAGGCTGTTTCCAACATTGTGAAAAGCCAATCTGGCCTCTATCAAAATATGTATTATTATATATTTCACTTTTTTTGGTATCTGTTTATCAAAGATCCCTAATAGAAAGGACTCTGGTTTGAATTCAATCTGTTCTCTTGTCATTTCCTTCAGCCAATTTCTAATTTTCTGCCAATATTTTTGATACATTTGATACAATATTTCTTTACAAGACCACCACATATGGAAGAAAGTTCCCTCTTTTTTTTTTTTTTTTTGCATTTCCAGCAATTTGGACTCATATTGGGGTACATCTTCGCTAATCTTGAAGGAGGAAGGTGCCATCTATAAAACATTTTATAGGCATTTTCTTTGTATGCTACCGATTTTGTAATTTTATTATTTCTACCCCAGATCTTTTCCCATTCTGTTATGGTGATACTACATCCTATATTCCTACTCAAGGCTACCATGTTCCCTTTAACAATTTCTTCTTCTAATTCTACTTCTAATAAATAATTATAAAATTTTGTTGTTGTTGTTTTTGCTTGATCCTAATAAAATTTTATCTAATTGCTGGAGTTTATTGTTAATTCCAAATTCTTTCTTGTCCTGTTTATATCTACTTTGAATTTGAAGATATGCCCACCTATCAATTTTTAAATCTCTGATCTTGAAGGTCTTGCCATGATTTCAAATTTCCTTGCGTATCCAATAGGTCCTTATATTTAATCATTTTAGTAATATCCAGATTATTTGGGTGAATCATCGCCTCCATTGTTGAGATCCAAATTGGTATTTTTAAATAGTGTTTTTTCTGTATTTTCTTCCAATTAGTCAATGTGGTTTGGAGAAGAAACCACAGAGTCAAGTAGAGTATTCCAGACATTGACCACTCTGTTGCTGAAGTCGTATTTTCTGCAATCAAGTTTGGTGCAGTTAACCATGAGTTTGTATCTATTGTGTGTTCTTGTATTGTTATGGTTGAAGCTGAAGTATTCATTGACAGGTAGGACATTGCAATGTATGATTTTATATACTATACATAGATCGGACCGAAGGCGGCGTAGTTCTAGGTTGTCTAGGTCTAAAATTTTGAGTCTGGTGGCATAAGGTATTATGCTACGAGTAGAGGAGTGGAGAACTCTTCTCGTGAAATATTTCTGGACTTTCTCAACTGTATTAATATCAGATACATAATGCGGGTTCCAGATTGATGAGTTGACAAATGTTTTGTATGCTATAGTTAGTAGTGTGATATTACCAGAGAAAAAGCTATGTAGGATTAGGTTAACAACTCTTAATGCTTTTTTGGCTACGGAGTTACAGTGGGCTCTAGCACTTAGATCATTAGAGATGAGTATTCCAAGGTTCTTTACAGAGCCTGGTCTTGACTATTCAACAAGGTCTTGACTATTCAGCTTGTATTTTATTGTCTGATATTTTTTTTTGTCAATATATAAGACAGAGCATTTATTTGTTGAGATTTGAAGTTGCCATTTGTTTGACCATTCTGATACATAGTTGAGGTCTTTTTGAAGGGTAGCAGTATTGTCTGTGGTATTGAACAGCTTTACATCATCAATGAAGAGAATGCAGTTGCTCTTAATATGATCACAGAGGTCATTTATGTACAGTATGAAGAGAGTTGGACCTAAAACACTGCCTTGGGGGACACCACTATTGACAGGTACAGAATTTGATAGGACACTCCCAATTTTGACCATTTGTTGTCTGTTTGACAGGAATGCTTCTATCCAGCTATGCAGGTGTCCAGAGATACCATAAGATTTTAGTTTTAGGAGTAGGTTGTTGTGTACCACTGAATCAAAGACTTTACAGAAGTCTATGTAGATTGCATATATTGTTTTGGTTTGATCGAGTTGTGTAGTCCATATGTTTTTGCAGTGTAAGAGTTGCAGATTACAGGATAATGTTTTTTTTTAACCAAATTGTTTATTGGAGAGTAGGTTGTTGACTTTACAGATGACGCAGCATAAGGAGATTGGTCTGTAATTTTCAACTAGGCTGGGGTCTCCCTTTTTGAAGATGGGGATGACCGTGGCTTGTGACCATAGGTTAGGCAAGGAGCTGGTTCTGAAAGATTTTTCAAAGATTATGCTTAGAGGTTCTTTTGTATCAGCTTTTGAAGTTGACAACGTGACCAGATTTGTTTTTCCGCCAGAGTGATCTCTTTTTGGATTGAAGTTTCCTCATTGTTTTGGGTAATTTGTGGTTTTTTTGGGGGGGAGTTGTTGTTGGTACATATAGTTTGATGATTCTTTTGACTTCAAGTAAAAATATGTTGTAATGGTCTTCAACAGTATTGCATCCAGTGAATAGAGATTGCCAATCAAGGGATGAGAGATCATAGTTGCCTTTTTTGAAGTTATAATTGGGGATTACATCATTGTGATGATTTTTATGTGGGTGTATGTTGAGACAAAAGTCAATCATATTGTGGTCACTGTTGGAAAAGGGTTCTTTAGTTTGTATTCCGTAAATTAAATTCAAACTATTGCAGAAGATGAGATTGAGGCAGTTGTTTAGTCTAGTATTGTTGGTTACTAGTTGTTCCAGTCCCAGATTTGTAACAGCATTGTAGAAGGTTGCATGTGTGGGTTCAGGTGTACATTCATTTAGGATCCAGTCAAAATGAGGTAGATTGAAGTCACCAAGAAAGATAAAAGCATGTGGGCAGGAGTCGCCCATGTTAGTAGTGAATTTAGCTTGTTTACATGTTTGATGTCATAATCAGGTGCTCTGTAACATAGTAAGAATCGAAATGTGATATTTAAGGACAGTTCACAGATGATGGTCTCAGGAATAGCAAGCTCCTGGGTAACTTGGATGTTTTTTAGATGTAGGGACTTTTTATAGAAGATAACAACACCACCTCCTCTACGAATTTCACGATCTGATTGGTAAACATGATAGTCTCTTACTGTGGTAATGGAGTCAGGGAGAGATGCGTTGAGCCATGTTTCACAGACAAATATGATGTCAAATTTAGCCATATTTAGTAAGAGGAGAAATTCAGGTATTTTATTCACAAGGCTTCTTGCATGGAGTAGCTTGCATTTAAGGCCAGCAGTAGTTGGAATTGAGGTAGTTAGGGGCATGCATGCCTAGTCTTGGGTGATGGTGGATTGATTGAGGTAGGGTTGTGGTTGAAGGTTAAAGCTGAGTTGCGGGTTGTGTGACTTAAACTTTTGATACAGTCAGCACAAAAGTCAACTAGCCATTGTCTAGATGTTTTTTGAGTTCAGTGCAGAGTATACGGGAGCAGGCATATTGCTATATGGTTAGGTCAGGGAGAGAACGGAGGTTCTTATGGTTGGTGTTGCTTTTGGCAAGTGAATTTATAATATAAATGAATTTACGTTTGCTTGATTCACTGTGTATTTAACTTGCAACTTAAATGGAACACACAATCACTGAAGTGAATCCTTGGAAAGCTTGGCAATCCGAGCGGTAACATTTTAAATAGATTTGCAGAGCAGATCGCAAGAAGAATCAATAGTGTGAGGCTTTTCTCAGAGGTCCCATCACAAGCTTCTTGGAGTTAACCTCGCTGCTATCCCAGGTCCCAGATGTGTGAGGCTAAGGGTCAAACTTGATGTTACTTTAATTGAGTGATTAGCAACCCTGCCTGCTTTTTCAAAGAATTAAGTCCTGGAGGGGAGGGGGGGCTTTTCATTAAAACCACAGTGTGTTAGAAGTTTTCTTCATTCCCTACACAGCAACAGTCCAAATGAAAATGCTGCACAAAATCTAGTCCTCCCAAAAAAAATGAAAGAAAAGTTCTGATCTTTGCCAAAATAAACCTCCCTCTCCCTCCCTCTCTCCCTTTCTTGCAGTTACTTGCTGCATTGGGTACCAAAAAAATAATAATAGTGAGCCTAAACTGCAGAGAACCAAGATAAAACTCCTCAAAGCATTTTCGACTTGCTAAAAAATGCAATCAATCAGAATATAGTTGGAAGGGACCTTGGAGGTCTTCCAGTCCAACCTCCTGCTCAAGCAGAAGATCCTATACCATTTTAGACAAGTGGCTGTCCAGTCTCTTTTTAAAAGCCTCCAGTGATGAAGCATCTACAATTTCTGATGGCAAGTCGTTCCATTAGTTAGAATAACGCAGAATAATTTTATTGTCACTTTGAATGTACACTAATGGTCAGACACTAAAAATACACACTACATAAACATGACTAAATAAATAAATATAAAATTATGCATATCCTGTTTCTCCAAAAATACGGCCTCCCCGCATGTTTTATAGGCATGAAATGAAATTAAGCCCCTCCCCCCAAATTAAGGCCTATATTAAAACATGCAAAATGGGGGGGAATGTGGGGGGAGCTTGCCGTTAGGAAGTACTTTTGTGGCACACCCGGATATGGTGCTGCCTGCATTGACCCCGATACGAGGTGCCCCACCAATGCCAAGGTCAACATCCAAGCCATCGCTGCCCATCCAAAGGTGCAAGGGGGGGGGATTAAGTCACTCCTGAAAAGATGGCCTAGCCATTTTGGGGGGCCTCAAAAAAACATAAGACCCAGCCTTATTATATGAGAAACACGGTATACATATATTATCCATATATTATATGATACAGAGAAACAACACAGTCTAATTCAGATGTATACATGTACATGGCAAGAAAAACTAACCTTGCAAGTTTACTTGATGGATGGCATAGGGAACAAAGCTGTTACAGAATCTGTCTAGTCCTGCTAGAAATACTTCGAAACCTCCTCCCAGGGGGGAGCAACAGAAACAGACCATGAAGTGGGTGTGGGGGGGTCTCTAACAAGGCTTTGAGATCTAAGCGCCTAGCACTTTTAAGCAGGATCCTGAATAACGGGAAGTGAGCTTCCTATCATCTTGTCCACTGTCCTTACCACTCTCTGTAGGGACTTTCTATATGAGGCACTGAAGTCACTAAACCAAACAGTGATGCATTTTGTTAAAACACTCTCAAAGCACTCTCTGAAGTTGGATTCCAGGATGATTCTGGAAATCAAATTGTCAGCTGCCACTTTATGCTGACTTGTGTTTCATTGCTATGCAATGATACATTGCCATGATCATGCTTGGGGAAAATGAAAACTAAGTGCTGTATCTCCTCCAGATGCTGCCTCAAGGTCACCCAACTGGAAGAAGGAAGGAGCCACCACCAAAATGTGCTTGGACTGACCGTTACGGAAACAGCTTACCTGAACCTAATTGGTAAAACTGAGGTGGGCAATGAGAAACGTTGAAGGGAGGGAAAAAGTAGGGATTTTGGTGTTCAATTCTCGGTCCTGGCTTTGCAATACGGCAATAACTTGAACTCTAATAAAGTATATCTTTCTCAACAAATGGAGAAAAATGGTTTCTAATTAGAGGGTTTCAGTTGTGGCAGATCCAACACAAACTCCAAAGAAGGATCATAGACAAACTCTTCTATCCCAAACAAGGAATTGTTTCTAATAAAAAATGCCTTTTCAAGGAAAGTTAGATATCCTGTGCAGGTAGTGGAAGAGACAGGTAAGTCTCCAAGCTCCCTGCTTATTTAATTATAATATATTAATTAGATGAAAAGGATAGTTCCTCCACATGGCAATTAACCTCTGGGCCTGTAATTTTAAGGCCATAAATACTAATCAAAGGATACTGCAGGATGGCATTTTGTAACTTTTTTCATTTTCTAGCATTCTAAGAAAGCTATTGTCAGTCAAGTAAAGATGAATGGTGTAATTAATAGCACCAGTGATATACCAGAAACCTCAATACATCATTTTTGATTTTCAGAGAATCACTCTGAGCTTAACTATTAGGAGCTTTGCATTTTTGAAAGGGGAAGGAGTTTTTCCTTTGTATGATTGAATAATGCATAAACTATTCACATAGGACACAGACAACTTGGGAGGGAAATGAGAAGACATTATGTTGCCTTCTTCTACTTAGCTGCTGCCATAATAAAATTTAGAAGATGAGGAAAAAATTCATCTTGTTTCAACTCAAAACTGAGAAGTTAAGAGCGACGGGAATTATATATATGTAGATATTAGTGAAAAGGAAAAATATACATGTAAGAATATTATTATAAGAATAGTATATAAGACGAAAGGAAAAAAAATGAAAATATTAATATGTAACTATGAGTGATACTGATACTGAAATGCTGTAAAGATTGGAAATGTGGTGTAAATGTTGGAAAATGTGCAATAAAAATAAAATAAAATAAAATCTGAGAAGTTGGGGTCTCCTCTTCCTTTGAGGCTGGTTCCAGTTGGTATTAGTGTAAGGGAAGAGATTCAGCCCTAGATTCTTGCATTGCAGAGTACTTCAAGGCTCAGTCTCTTCCACTCTTATTTAACATTAACCTGAAGCTATTGGGTGACACCATTCATCGGCACAAGATCAAGGATAAACAGTTATGCTGATGATACTCAGTTATACCCTTCTGCTCACGACTGTTCAAGTAATGACACTGAGGTTCTTCCCCAATGCATGGAGACAATGCCATTGTGGAGAGAAGAACAAGGTTCAACTCGTATTAGCAAGACTTACCTGTGGTTTTAGGGATTCCCAGATCTGGATACATTCCATCCTTATCTCTGGATGGAATAGCACTCCACCAGATAGATTTAATCTGTAATTCGGGATTCTTCTTGAGCTCATAGTTGGAGGATCTTGGCACAAATCCAACTTGTGTACCAATTGCTGTTGTTCCTGGATTGGGGAGGGGGCTCCAATCATGGTAATTCTCTCTACACCATGAGAAAGGAGCGTATCATGGTCATTCTAAGTTGGGCTAATGCAATGTGCAGTAAGCTATTCTTGAAAAACATTTGAAAGCTACAGCTGGTCCAGAATGCAATGGCACAGCAGTTTTAGGTGTATAGACACATAATATTGCTGCATGAGCTTCATTGGATTCCAGTATGATTCCAGATTCAAGGTGCTGATTGTCATCTTTGATGCCCTGCATGTCTGAGAGTCAGGTACTTGCAGGTCTGCCTGACTCCAAATGTTTCTGCCCATCCCAACAGATCTGCTATGGATTCTTTCTGTGACACAGAGTCCAGGAGGCATGCCTCCTTTGCTGAAACACTTAATCTTTGGAATAGTCTCTCCTGTTGGCTTTGCGGAAGAGAAATAAAAGAAAAGAGAGCAAGGTAGATGTAAGTTCTCTTGTCAAGGTATCAAAGGGTGAAACATTGACCTTAGAACCTCTAGGTAAGGTTGAGAATTGACTCTGATAGACCCCTTCCTAATTCACTGGAGTATAAGGGGGACAAGAGGAGAAGGAGACAAGGAGGAAGAGAAGAAAGACAAGGAAGGGGAGACGAGGAGAACAGGAGGAGGAGGAAGAAGGAGGAGACAAGGAGGAGAAGGAGAAGAGAGACAAGGAGGGGGAGACAAGAAAGAGGAGACAAGAAGAAGACAGACAGGAGGAGGAGGGAGGGAGGGAGGAGGAGAGGGAGGAGATATAGCACTATCACACTTACAAGTTTTTACTTGTTCTAGCGCATCTCAATAAAAATAACTTTAGCCTTCCTATAGAGCTGATTTCTTGGTCTGATCTACCTATAGCTTGCTGGCCTGCTTTTTCCCTCAGGCAATGAGGTCAGGATGTTATTGGAGACTGGTATATCTGTTTGTTATGTGCTATGAGGCAGTTCTGTCAGGAGTCTTATTTTTTACTTTTAATTATGTGTTGCCTTCTGGCTTTTATGCTGTGTTATTTTATGCATGGTTTTGTTGGGTGTCCAGAGTTATTGGGTTAAGATGAGCAGCCATACACATTCTTTAAATCAATCAATACATTCCAAGGAAATTGCAGTCAGGAAGAAACCTTTGTAAAGGACCTTTTACTGCTGCAGGACATATTTGCTGATAACTAAACAAAAACAGTCACCAAAATTAGAAGCACTGGGTCTGTTGCACATTTTTCAAAAGTAATTCAGAAGAAATTATCCTTAATCCCTTAAATAAAACCAGAATATGTAGATTTTCACGGGTACAGGTATGCAGGTCTTGGCGTGTTCGGGTCTTTTCCTGTGTAAGATTGAGAGTATCTTGGTGACGTTTTGATGAGATCCCATTCGCCATCTTCAGGCTGGTGCTTTCGGCTTTGTGCTTGTGTGAGCAAAGCGTGATCAGAGAGATGGCAGCTCACGCTTTGCTCGCACAAGCACAAAGCCGAAAGCACCAGCCTGAAGATGGCGAATGGGACCTCATCGAAACATCACCAAGATACTCTCAATCTTACATGGGAAAAGACCCAATCATGCCCAGACCATCAATAAGGACACTAGACAGAGTGAAGGAAAAACCGGAGTTAGTAGGAACAGATGAAAACTAGCCCCAGGACATAAATTAGATGTGCAAATGTAAAATCAAACTGAGATTTGGCAGTTAAAAAAGAACAAAGATCCCTAGCTCCTGAATTCAGCAATGATCCCATGACCTGGGGACACTGAGGCCATCATAAATACATGCTAGTTGTCACATGTCTGAACTTTGATCATGTGGCCATGGGCATGCTACATCGTGTGAAAAATGGTCATAAATTACTTTTTTCAGTACCATTGTAACTTCAAATTGTTATTAAACAAATGGTTGTCAATTGAGGATTACCTATACAATTATGCAGATAATTGTTTAGTCTGGCAAGATTCTGTCTGTATGTGTCATTTTTGGTTCTTGGGAGTAGAACAATCACCACTGTTCTTAGACAAGATAGATATTTAACCCCATTCCTGCCCAAATCTGACATTCCCCTTTTCTCCTATATTTTGTACTTTGAAATTAGGGCTTTGGTGAATGACTGCCTCTATGTCCAGTTCATGTAAATCTATTTGATTTGTGTAACAGAATAGACTGCACGTGCACTAATCTGTACAGCTCGAATCATCAGTGTCTTGGCTTATTTATTGCAAAGTTGGTATTGCAAAGTCCACATTAACTGTTTGCTTAGGTCACAAAAACTAACTGTACCAAACCCAGGCATGCCTCTCCATGTTCTACTGTACATTTATATTCATCTCTACAGAGGGGCTATTGGGATGGGGTATCTAATGAGTTGGAAGGGGTCTTGAAGGTCTCCTAGTCCAACCCCCTCTTGAACAGGAGACTCTATACCATTCCAGACAAATGTCTGTCCAATCTCTTCTTCAAAACCTCTAGTGATGGAACACCTACAACGTCTGAAAGCAAGCTGTTCCACTGATGAATTTTTCTAATTGTCAGGAAATTTCTCCTTATTTCTAGGTTGCTTCTCTCTCTAGTTAGTTTCCATCCATTGCTTCTTGTCTTGCCTTCTGGGGTTTTGGAAAATAGTTTAACCCTGTGTTCTTTGTGGCAGCCCCTCAAATATTGGAACACTGCCTTCATGTCATCTCTAGTCCTTCTTTTCACTAGACTAGACATATCCAATTCCTGCAACCATTTGTTTTAGCCTCCAGTCCCTTAATCCTCTTTGTTGTTCTTTTCTGCATTTTTTCCAGAATCTCTCCATGTCAGCCTTCAAGATCTTCTTCCTTTGCTTTGCTTCTTTCTGGCTGTCATGAATAATGGGGGGTGGAAGGGAGAAAAGTGACCTGGAGGTGTTATTAACTAATATTGTATAAACTAAGGAGGGTTTCTATTTCTTGCTTAGCTTTCTCTTCTCTGCACATCTGCAAAACTTTGTCTAAGTAAGCCAAGGTCAACTAATCATCACCACCTGAAGATGTCCAAATGATGAAATTCACAAATTTTAATTGGAAGAACCCTTTGAACTACTGGGGGTGGGAACATTTCAATCCTGTGATATATGTGATGTACATGCCTATTTCCTCAGATTCAGAATTCTCTTGTTGTTACCACTTGACTTCCAGTAAAAGATATCTTTTCTCTAATTACAAGAGTCTAAGTATTTCTTTCTTGGATTTTGAACGGAGCACCAGCTAACACTCCATCTTTTTAATAATATATTGACCCAAACTGGATGCAGTATTCCAAGTACAGTCTTCCTAAGGCTTTATAAATCAGGACTAATACTTCACATGATCTTGATTCCATCACTCTCTTAATGCAATCTAGGATTGCGCTGGCTTTTTTGGTTGCTGTCGCACACTGCTGACTCATATTTGATTGTCACTAGGATTCCAAGATCCCGCTCACAGTTACTATACTGCTATTGAACCAGGTTCTATCAGTTCTATACCTTGTGTGTTTGGTTTTTCTTACCTAAATGTAAAATCTTTGAATTTTACACCCTTGAATTTCATTTTGTTGGATAGGTTTCAGATTAACCAGATCACTGTTTTTATTGCTTTTACAGATAACAAAGTTGGAAGGGATCTTGTAGGTCATCTAGTCCAACCCCCCACCCAAGCAGGAGTCCCAACACCATTTCTGACAGATGGCAGCCCAGTCTCTTTTTGAAACCTTCCAGGGATGAAGCTCCCACCACTTCTGAAGGCAAATTGTTCCGTTGGTTGATTGTTCTCACTAGAAAATTTCCTCTTATTTCTAGGTTGAACCTCTCCTTGATCAGCCTTTTTGATCCGTTATTCCTTGTCTAGCCTTCAGGTACTTTAGAAAATAGCTTGTCCCCTTCCTCTCTGTGGCAGCCTCTCAAATATTGGAAGACTGCTCTCCTGTCTCCCAGGTCCTTCTCTTCACTAGATAAGCCAGGCCCAGTGCCTGCAACTGTTCTTTATATATTTTAGCCTCCAGTCTCCTCATCATCTTGGTTGCTCTCTGCTTTCTACTAATAATCCTCACTTCCACCCTTAATTTTTTTCTAATGCTATCACTGGTTCTTAGTTCCTTACAAGGAGAAGAACTCATAACTGGAGTTCTAATGTAACTGCATATTAGCATTTTTCTGTTGAAAATAATTAAATGGGTTTCTTTTTGGGGGGGTGAGTGGGGGCAAGCTCTTTGGATTAGGGAAAAATCTACTTGACACTGTTTGAACACTATTTACTGCATGCCTGACTAAGAATCCTGTGATTTCTTTTGCTTAATGAGGAAAAGAAATGTGCTGATATATTGCAAATCTAATTAAATTATGAACTAAAAAGGTACACTTGTGCTTTGCATTGATATCACACAAGGTTAGGTCTTGTAAATTAGAGGAAAACTCCATTAATAATCAAGCAAAATATGGTCATCTGCATTATACTTTGTGTTCCTTCCATTCATATTAGCATAATTTTACACTTCTGGTGCTTCACAATTGAGCAATGATTACTTTGCTAAATACTTAACATGAGTTTGATAAAACAACCCCCTGAGGAATATAAGGGGAGAAAGTCATTTCTATTTAGCAAAGGGGAGGGAGAATATTTTTTCACATTAGGCTGCATAAGGTATTATAAACTCAATTATCACTGTATGAAAGGCACGTATAACAAAGTAACAACAATTAAACAGGAGCCAAATTAAACAGGCACCAAGGATGAAAATGCCTTTCCACAAGAAACATGAGTGCTTCTAAATTGCAAAGAAGGAAAAAACCTAGAGGGAGAATAACATTACAGAATCTCTTCAGAAATAAGAGATTTAATTCTTCTTATTTTGTGCAAATACTAACCCTCAGGAGGTGTTAATGTGATAAACTAAAGGGCTAGATTTGGGGCAATCAGACTGGCCTATTTCAAACCCTTGTCTGTTCTACAGACTTCCATATTATAAATCCTGTCCAGTTTCTGCACAAATCTGATTTTATTTCTCAAAAAAAAAAAAAAATCTGTGTTTTAAACATACGTTCCTATTTTCTCTCCTAACTTTACATTTATGCGTTGACTCTGTCTTAAAATATACAGGCTTGTTTCCCTTTTATCTGATTATTTTAGTATTTTGCCCATCAACATTTGCAGCAGTGAAAGTGAGTTCACTGCATTTTAATATATCCATTGTTTATTATTGTTTTTTTATACCCTCAATCTAATCTGCTCATTACAAAATTCTATGGAGATATTAATCCCCTAAGTGTAAACAAAATTAGTCTGCTTTCAAATAATGAACAAATAAACACCATGAATACAGCTATGAGGCACTAAATTCTGGAAACCATCGTACAGGCAATTTGGAGCAACTAAATTTTACAATTTCAGCACAATTCTATTCAATTCAGCATTGATTCCCTCTCATCGACATATGACACACATATGCACATTAATTAATGAAATAATTACAATAATAGCAATCTAGGACTGCACCAAAATTTGTTGTTTGTGTGTGTGTGTGTGTTTGTGTGTTGTGTTTCAGTGTCTGCATTAGCAAAGTAGTAAAATCCTGATAAAATAAAAGGAAAAAGTAAAGATTTCTCCTGTCCAGTTATGTCCAACACAAGGGGACAATGCTTATTTCCATTTCTTCACCAAGAGAACCAGCATTATCCGAAGACACTTCCATGGTCATGTGGCCGGCATAATTATTCACTGAGGTGCACAGAATGCTGTTACCTTCCCACTGAAGTGGTGCCTATTTATTTACCTGCACTTCCATGCTTTCAAATTGGTAGGTGGGCAGAAGCTAAGACAAGAATGGTAGCTCACCCCGTCTCATAGTACTTGGGTCTCAAACTGCCAACCTTCTGGTCCACAAGCCCAGCATCTTAACCAGAGGTGGTATTCGTCCGGTTCTGACCAGTTCTGGAGAATTGGTGGTGGACATTTTGAGTAGTTTGGAGAACTGGCCAATACCACCTCTGACTGGCCCCGCCCCCATTGACTGACTGGCCCCTATTCTCTGCCTCCCATTGAGTCCCAGCTGATCGGCTGGGTCTTCTTTGGTTGCCCTGCACAGGAGAATGGAGCTGGAAAGCAGGTTAGCAGGATGGGGAGGGAATGGAGATTTTTACAGTATCCTTCCCCTGCCACACCCACCAAGCCACACCCACCAAGCCACACCATGCCCACCAAGTCACGCTCACAGAACTGGTAGTAAAAAAATGTGAATCCCACGACTGATCTTAACTGGTAGATCACCACGTCCCCTTTCCTGATAAAATGGATGCAGAAAAAACAAAGTATGTGAAGACCCAGGTCTCTGGAAAATGGCCTAATGCTGTAAAAGATAGAATGGAGGAAAGGACGCTAGAAAATATTGGACTATAATTCGCATGTGGTTGGAAAAAATGACAAAGAAACATATAGACTTGAAACCAGAGATCTTCTTATTGGGAATTTTACCTGATATATATAGTAAAGATTTGAAGTACCTGATTGTAAATGTATTAATAGTGGCTAGGATTGTATTTGCTAAAAATTGGAAGAATGAGAAAATACCATTACACGAAGAAATTATTAAGAAAATATTGGAATGTGCTGAGATGAGTAGATTGACATTTGAAATTCGAGAGCAAGAAGATAAACAATTTTATGAAATTTGGGATCTTTTTTATCAATGGTTAGATGATAAAATACGATAATAGAATATTTAGAATGCTAGACAGTAAGGAATATCTTTATTTTGCTATTTTGCTATTATTTTGTTATTTGACATTATATTTATCAAGGGTTTTTTAGGATTGATTCGATATGATTATATGATTTGTTATAGAGTAAACTGGTTTAAAGTATTGTTAGCTCATAAAGCATGAATGATTAAAAATATAGTCAAAAACTTCTTTTTTTAGTGATATTAGGATATATAAGTTTGGATTGACAATATGAGTTGTTATGTAACATAATTGTAATTGAGACTACAGAATGAGTGCACAAAAATGATGAACCAACTGACACACTGGATGTACATATGAGAGTTGATGTTTTTATGTTTTGTTTGTCTTGTTTGTTTGTAGAAAATTAATAAAATCTTTTTCAAAAAAAAAAGATAGAATGGAGGAGGGGGGAGGAGGAGGAGGGGGGAGGAGGGAAGTATCAATAGCAAAGTGGATGGATTCAGTTACAGGAGTGATAAAGGATTTGGAAGACCTGAAGGACCAAGTTTGAAACACATTGTCTTAGAGAAAAATCTGTCTAGGTTGTCTGTAGACGTCAATAGTGACTTGATGTTATATAATCATAAGCAGGCAATCCAACAAGTTTCAATAGGGGTAGAAGTTTCTCCTTGGTGACTCCTTGTGTAGAGTATTGATTGTTAGAGTCAGCCCCTTCTCATCAATCTGAGCCTTGGTTGCTGGAGGGGATGAATTCTAATCTGTTTCTTTCCCAGCTTTATTTTTTTATTTGAATGGTGTGTAAATGTGGTTTGTCTCTTCTATCTGTTGATGGATGATTTGTCTGAATGTCAAGCTTCTAAGAAATCTCTAGGATTTTTAGATTTGGCTTAGTTTAAGATGCTCACATTTGCCCAGTTGAAATTGATTGAGATTGTGATATTAAAAAGTTTTAATGGGCTTTTTTGACTGCTAGCTGATGTTCATGGATGCTACTTTCTACCTGTCTTTCATACAAAGTGCCTGTTATAGTTCTTGCACTGTATGTTGTGGAAGATGCTTGATTCCTCCTCCTCCTCCTCTTCCTCCTCTTCCTCTTCCTCCTCCTCTTCTTCTTCTTCTTCTAAGTTTTCAAGGCTGCTTTATAAAGCATGGAAAAGAGATGTTACATCCATGTCTTTAAATGGAGTAAGCTTAAGCTATGCCATGGTAAGGAAGGTTGACATTTTACAGATATTTTGTAAAGATTAAAAAATTCTCTTTTCCTTGAAAAAGATGCTTCTTTATATAATAATAAAATTTTAAATCTAGTCACTGGCAAACATTGACAGAATTTTTAACATACAGCAACGGAATTTAGTTTAGAGAAATGTGCTACAATAGCAATAAATCAGGGTAAAATAATGAACAGCAGTAGAACTGAAATGCTAAATTTCCAAAGCATCAGGATGAAGACCACAAGTATCTGGGCATTTTACAATTGAATAATATCAAGCAGGGATAAGATAAAAATGTGATTAGTAAAGAATACATACAATACAGAAAGTAACTAACTAGCTAAAGACAAAGTTGAATGGTGGAAACACCATTAAAGTGATAAATACCTGGGCCATACCTGTGATGCAATATATATCACTAAATTTATTAACTAGACATGACCTGAACTGGACAGTTTGAACTGAAAAGCAAGAAAACTGATGATGATTCACTATGCATTGCATTAATATTGATAGATTATACCTTCCTGTAGAAATGGAGGTAGAGGATTGTTCCAACTGCCAACGAAGAAAAGCATGCATTGTCTATGTAAAAGAAAGCCAAGGAGAAATATTAATGCAAGTTCCAAATGGGAACTTAATAAATGTACAGGGAACAGAAGGGAATATAAAAATAACGTAATAAAGCAAAAGGCTGGCAAGGAAAAGCATTATATGGTCAATTTTTACAAATGGTATAGGGGAAAATAGATAAAGATAAAACCTGGCAATGGTTTATAACTAGAAGATTAAAAAAAATAATCAGAAGGCTTGATTTTTGACTGCATAAGAGTGAGCTATTTTGGGAATAGCCAAAAAAGCCAATGCAACCCTAAACTGCATTAACAGAGGGATACAACCAAGATCAAGTGAGGTACTACTACCACACTATAAAGCCTTAGTAAGACCACACCTACTGTAGAGTACTGCATCCAATTTTGATCACCACACTATAAAAAAAGTTGTTGAGACTCTAGAAAAAGTGCAAAGAAGAGCAACCAGGATGATTAGGGGACTAGAGGCTAAAACATACAATGAACAGTTACAGGAACTGGACATGGCTAGTCTAGGGAAGAGAAGGACCAGGGGAGACAGGAGAGCAGTCTTCCAATATTTGAGGGGCTGCCATAGGGAGGAAGGGGTCAAGCTATTTTCCAAGGCCCAAAGGTCAGACAAGGAATAATGGATGGAAACTGAACAAGGAGAAATTCAACCTGGAAATATTTTATTTATTTATTTATTTAATTTGTCAATTGCTTACAAGATAATTGATATAAGTATAAACATGAGTAAGAATACAGGAAATAGGTATGAATAAAAGGAGACAATAGGACAGGGATAGTAGGCACGATGGTGCGCTTATGCATGCCCCTTACAGACCTCTTAGGAATGGGATGAGGTCTATAGTGGTTAGTTTGAGGTTAAAGGAATGTGGGTTGGAGGATGTAACTACAGAGTCAGGTAGTGCATTCCAGGCATTGACCACTCTGTTGCTGAAGTCGTACTTTCTGCAATCCAGTTTGAAGTGGTTTACACTGAGTTTGTATCTGTTGTGTACTCTTGTATATTTTGTGGTTGAAGCTGAAGTAGTCATTGACTGGTAGGATATTGTAGCAGATAATTTTGTGTGCTATGCTTAAGTCTAACTCTAGGCGGCATCATTCAAGGTTGTCCAAGCCCAAAATCTCAAGCCTGGTGATATAGGATATTCTGTTGCGAGCAGAGGAGTGTAGTACTCTTCTCGTGAAATACTTCTGGACTCACTCAATTGTGTTAATATTTGATATGCAGTGTGGATTCCAGATGGATGAGCTGTATTCGAGTATTGGTCTGGCAAAAGTTTTGTATGCTCTAGTTAGCAATTCAATATTTCCAGAGGAGGAGCTTCATAAGATTAGATTTACAACTCTTAATGCCTTTTTGACAATGCTGTTGCAGTGAGCTCTGGTGCTTAGGTCATTTGATATGAGAACTCCAAGGTCATTGACAGAGTGAGGATCATCAACAAAATCATATCCGCCTAGTTTGGTGTACTGATTTTTTTTACCAATATGTAGGACAGAGCATTTGTTGGTCAAGATTTGGAGTTGCTAGGTGTTTGACCATTCAGACACCTAATCAGGGTTGCTTTGAAGGATAGTAGCATTGTCAGTGGTGTTAAATAGTTTTACGTCATCCGCAAAGAGGATGCAGTTGCTTATAAGGTGATCACAAAGATCATTAATATAGAGCATAAAGAGGGTGGGTCCTAGAACGCTGCCTTGGGGAACACTGCTGTTAACTGGAGCAGGGTTTGATATAGCGCTCCCTATTTTTACTATTAGTTGCCTGTTTGACAGGAATGCAGTAATTCACTTATGGAGGGATCCAGAAATGCCGTAAGAGTTTAGTTTTAACAGTAGTTTGTTGTGTACCACTGAATCAAAAGTTTTGCAGAAGTCTATGTAAATTGCATCTATAGCTTTACCCTGGTCCAGTAGAGTAGTCCATATGTTTTTGCAGTGTAGGAGTTGTAGATTGCAGGACAATTTTTTCCTGAAACCAAATTGTTTTTTGGAGAGTAGGTTGTTTGACTCTAAGTGGAGAGTGATGAATTGGATAATGATTGATTCCATGACTTTGCACATGACACAACATAGTGAAATTGGTCTGTAGTTTTCAACCAGGCTGGGGTCACCCTTTTTGAAGATAGGAATGACCATAGCTAAAGACCATCGGTTTGATAAGGAGCTGGTTCTGAATGATATGTTATGTAATGCTTAGAGGTTCTGCTATGGCAGAGGAGAGCTTTTTTAAGAAGTATGCACATAATCCATTGGGGCCAATAGAGAATTTTTCTGGCAGTGAGAGAAGTTCAGGAAGCTAAAACTGGAATTACTACCTTCTAATACCAATTTTTCCATTCTTTATAGCCTCTCTATCTGCTCATACTTCCCAATCTGGAAAACACCTATTGAAGTTTAAAGGGAAGTGAAGGATACAAGGGTGCAGAGGGAAGACTGGGAATCAAATCCTTGGGCCCATTTATACACAGGCCTTTGTCATTGTACCACTAAATAAGGGCAAGGACATCAAATTCCACTCCTGAGAATTTGCCTTTGAGCTTTTTTATCCCATAACAGAAAACCCAGAAATAAATCCATTGAATTGTGTAAGAACTGGTATAGAGAATGTGAAACAGATTTTCTGTGCTACATTTTGCCGTACGATTTTTTTTCTCTCTCTCTTTATGCCCTGGTTCTAACCTGATTTTATAACCAAGCCTAAGGGAGAAAAAAAATCCATTTCCATTCATTTGAGAGCCAGTCAAGTGAGCTCAGAATCCTAAATCGCATTATAATGTGGGGATTTTCTCTCCTTGTGCATGTGTTTCAAATGCCTTCTAATCTGACTTTGAAAAAAAAAAAAAAGACCTTTGGCTCATTCCCCAGCCATTCCCGCTTTTCATTCAAAGATGCAAACGCTTTGCAAAAGAGGAGGTGGGGAATGACACTTCTGAGTGTTGGACAAATTAAACATTCCTCTCTACTTGTTCCGGTGGTTGTGCATTTGCAAAAGATTTTCCAAGCATCTCCATGATGGCATCCCCAGAAATGTACCTGGAGAAATGTCTTGATTGGACCCATTCAATCTATATGCAGATGAGGGTTCATCTGACTGATAATTTGGAGCCAGCTGAATGAGCCCAGAACTTCACTGTCCAAGCCCATAATCATTTGCAAAATTATATCTGTGAAAATATAAAGCAATGGTAACTCCTGTTTAACCTCTGTATTAACCGAAGATAATTTACTGGAATATTATGTAAGAATTCTGTGTATTGTTCTGTATGTTCTTTTAGGACATTGTAGAAGGTCATATATTTGGCAGGTCAAACTGTCCTGTGTCGTGTTAATTATGGAGATTACTGGAAATGGAAACAGGTAAACAGGATGGGGAAACAGGTGGTATTCTACAATAGTAGGGTGTTGCATAGGGTGATGTGCAGCTGGATAGATGGTGAACCCGGAAAGGGGCATAGACTATATATTTGAAACTGTATATAAACTCCAGCCTTCCTAGGAAAAAAATGTCTTCTGTGGCTCTGCCTGTGAGCCTTTTGTAAAAGCTCCACAATAATGCTCTTATTCATTGTTCAAGAGTCTCCAGTCATATGAAAACCTGAAAGGTTGATTTTTATCACATGATGTATATTTACAGTGACTTGCAGATCAACCTTAAGAAGGTAGCCAATCAAAAAAAGGTAGTAAAATAGAAAATAAGAGTATTCAGCAAAGGATTTTCTCCCTGTTTTTTCCTACTAAAAAGGATTCTCCCCATTTTTTCCTCCTGTTAGCAAAACTTGATCAAAAACGCAATATATTCCTTTGGAATAGATAATTGAGGAACATCTTTGCAGCATAATAGATCTCCTGGTGTGAAGTTTCTCTCCTCTCTGTCTCCTATAATACAATACTTGAGTGTACAGATTACTGTTTTGGCATGATATCCATAGTCCTGGATCCTCTTCCATTCTTGACTGATTGCTTCCCAAATGACTTCATTGTCAGGTCCTGAAAAGGCTTTCCAGTAACTGAAAAGACTTCAAGAGCATTTCAAAGCCTACAATTCTACGATCTGAAAATATCCAGTTGAATTTTTTTTAAAAAACAGCATTCCATAAACAGATATGGAAAATCTCCTTGGCTTATTTCACAAATCTAGAGCACATTGTGTACCTCTCTCTCTCCTTATCATTGGCGAGCTAGCAGGGATGACTGAAATCACCGTAGGAACGGGGACAAAATATTCAGCATATCCAAGGAAGATTATAGTTGTTGCATTCTTATGTTTCATGAAGATTTGAGGACTTATTCTTAGAAAGGAAAACTAGTCCTTCCTTAATTCACTACATTGGTGATACATTTTAAATGAGCAATACGGGGGATGTGGCATATGGGGGTTGCCTTATTATCATACAATGCACAGATTAAAGTGAATTCCCACAAGGAAACTTGCTCGGAGATAATTTGTGTGTTTTCATTGCCAGAAAATCTATCCTGCCTAAGACAAATAAAATTTTTTGATGGAGATTCTTGGGTAGTATTTATATTTCATTTTGAAACTATATGAAATGATCAAGGTTTGTTTTTTGGGGTAATTTGTTTGTTTATATTTGATTTTTTAAAATTTGTAATGTTTACAAAAGCCAGGAGCACAGGTATCCATTGTATGCCAATCTTATTTTAAAAATAGGAAATATTTCCTCAAATTCCATTCCTTTCTCATATTTTTTTTAAAGAATTGTGCCATTACAATCTATCCAGTTGGATTATTATACACTATACTCTGCAAGTCATCATCACCATATGACCTTAGGAAACTGTCTCACATTGAACAAAATGTATCGGCATATATATATGGTATTCAGCTTTGTTCGGGTATTTTCCCATGTCATTATAGTTGTGCTTTTAAAGTTGTAGCAACATTTTGGCAGAATCTCATCTGCCATCATCAGGCTTCTGTATTGTGTTCGTCTGTGAGTCAGATTTTCAAGCTGTTTCTGTTTTAAATTTGGTGCTAGCCATCTGCTGTGCCAGAATGGTTTTTTCTTCATCCTGATTGGTTGGGAGTCTTGGTCTGTGTTTATCGGTCTTGGAGTTTGCTGGGTTCTGCTTGATTGGTGTTTCTAATATCTTCTGTCTGTTTTGTGGCTTTTTTTGTGTCTTGATTGGCTGGCAACATTGTGTTCCTGTATTGGAGGCTTTTAGTGCAGCTTGGCTCTGAGTAAATGGACGGCTATCATTTGTTAGGAAGCTAGGTTTCATCTGGGTGCCTGGTTGGGGTGTGTTTGAGCTGGAGGTATCAGGGGGGATCTGTTTGTGCCCAGGTGTTTGCCTGGCTAGTGGTGTGGAGATTTTTTTTGTTTGTGAGTGCAGGCTTCCAAATTATTGACAGTCTGGTGGAATCATCTCTTCTATTCATGCTTTCAGGTCTTTTTTCAATTCTATGGCTTCTCTGATAATTCTGTGGCTGGGGTTTTCTGTCGTGGCGAGGGTTTTGGTGCCATTGAAGTTGATGCTATGACCTGTGGCTAGTGAGGAAGTGTTTGGACTAGTGAGGAAGTTTTTTCCAGCTTTTTTACTGCATTTTTGTGTTCATCCAGGCAGGTACTTATTCTTCTATTGCTCTGTCCAATGTATGTGGCTGGGCATGATGCACAGGGGACTTATATATGTCTTGTTTTTCCAAGTCAATTTTATCTTTGGGGTTTCTAAGGATGGCTGCTATCTTTCTTGAAAAAAGACCTGGTAGGCAGAGTCAGACATTTTTCCCCTTTATTTTCCTCCCCAAAAACTAAGCCCGACCACATAGTTTCGTAGCGAAGCACGGGTATTGAGCTAGTCTATAATCTGAGCTATCTTCAGAGAGGATTCACAGTTCTTGAATCTAAGGGGAGGAACAATGTTGGTGATGACAATACCCATAAATACTGAGAACATTATCATCCCATATAAGTTGTTATTTTCCCTGCTCCAAGTAGGAAGAGATATTTTACTTCAGAGCAGTCTGTCTAAGGGATACAATGATCTCTTGAGAAATTCCTGGCCACCAAGTTACTCCCCCCCCCCCCTAATACCAAACAGGTACTTCTTCCTATTGTCTACATTCCTCAATTATCTGGCAATGGATTGTCCTTGTGGGCTTGAGTCTCATCAAAATGGGTCTCAAAACCTGGTACTTAAGTTTCAGTTTCACCAAATTCAATTCGCCCTTGCCCTGCCAATTCTTGGCTAAGCCTGAGATCTTTGGACTAGAACTTCTTCTCACCAAGTTGGTCCCATCTCATCCTAACAATGAGGACAGTTTGCAATAGTGGTGAATAGGACAGTTAGGAATAAGGGCGGTTATGAGGATCTCCTATCAGGAACATCTTTCTTACCCCTCCTGAGCTTCCAGTTCCTCTGGTGTATTTAACACCAAGCTGGATGGCAACCTGGCCAAAGGGAAATTGATTTAGACAATTATGAGAATCAATTAATATTCTCCCATTGATTATTATGGGTAGCATTCCCTCATCTTTCTGCACCAACTCAGAAAGCTCTGCCTAAGAAGCTGCTGATACAGTTCTACAGAGGAATTATTGAGTGTCATCTGTACCTCTGTAACTGTCTGGTTTGGTGCTGCAACCCAACAAAACATACACAGACTTCAGAGAGTAATTAGGACTGCAGAAAAAACAATGACTACCAACCTGCCTTCAATCGAGGACCTGCATACTGCACGAGTCAAAAAGAGGGCTGTGAAAATATTTAGAGACCCCACCCCTCCCATCCCAGACATAAACTGTTTCAACTCCTTCCCTCAAAACGACACTATAGGGAACACTATAGGGCACATCAGAACAACTAGACACAAGGACAGTTTTTTCCTGAACACCATCACTCTGCTAAACAAATAATTCCCTCAACACAGTCCAACTATTTACAAAGTCTGCACTACTGTTAATTAATCTTAATCATGTTAAGATTAATTATTAATTAATCATAATTAACTACTGTTAATTAATCTTCTCATCTCTCCTTATCACCCATCCCCTCCCACTTGTGACTGTACAACTGTAACTTTATCGCTTGTATCCTTACGATTTTTATTGACTGCTTCCTAGTATGATTTGATTGCTTATTGTACCCTTTGACTATCATTAAGTGTTGCACCTGATGATTCTTGACGAATGTATCTTTTCTTTTATGGACACCAAGAGCATTTGCACCAAGACAAATTCCTTGTGTGTCCAATCACACTTGGCCAAAAAAGAATTCTATTCTATTCTATCACCAACGGGGGAGCAGGAACTCTGGTTGTCTTCTCACCGCTATGTTGCTTAAATGCTATGCCATTTGGATGCCAACCATTGTTTTTCCACTCATCCACAACAAGGCAACTCTGTTTGCTTGCTTGGCAAAATACAGCCCAAGCAACCAATTTTGTCACATTTGGTTATTTTCCAAATTCTAAATTCAGAGAACACTGAAGACATGGGCCATTTCTTTCTGTTTTCACTTCTGAGGCTCCCACGTTGATGGGTTTTTCCCCTTTCCTTTTCTTCTTTTTAAGCAAAAGCCATCCTGGTTAATGAGCCAAGAGATCAAAGAAACACATGGCAAGTTATGCATAAGGATGGCATTTTTTTAAAAAGTAGCACTTCAGCAGGTGACAATAACTGGCTGACCTCTATGCTGGGAAGTTAAACAGAGATGGATCAGGAGGCTGTGGGTTCGATCCTAGGTGGAGGCAGATATTTCTCTTTCTGGCCACAGTGAGAATATATCTGCTGGAAAAAAAACCTCCACATTGGTGACAGGAAGGGCATCCAGTCAATAAATGCTCAGCTCCATTCAGTTGCCCAGACTCCACCCTGCAAGGGATTATGGGGTCATTAAAAGAAAATGATCTTTACATAAATGGAGGATGCTATGAGATGCCACAAATGGAGGTTAACAGGGAAGTAAAATAATAATTACAATGGCAGTACAGGTAGTCTTCCACTTGTTTAGTTTTTTTAGTGACCATTTAAAGTTACAACAGCATTGGAAAAAATGACTTATGACATTTTTTCACAGTTATGATCTCTGCAGCATTCCCCATGGTCATGTGATCAAAATTTGGATGCTTGGCAGCTGGTTCATATTTGTGACCATTACTCTGTCCCAAGGACATGTGAACCCCTTTTGTGACCCTCTGACAAGCAAAATCCATGGGGAAGCCAGATTCACTTAACAACTGGGTGTCAGGCTCTGAGTTCACTCGGAGCCCATCAACTCCAAATATGCCTCGCGGCGAGTCAGCTGGCCATGTCACCTTATCTCTGCTGCTGCCGGATCTGTATTTCTGCTTCTATGCTGGCCCGTGGCTTTGGAATGACTCAGCAGAGCTGAGGATGGATTCTGCAACAACTGCAGGGCTGCAGGATGGATTCTGCAACAACTACAGGGCTGCTGGAAATGGCTCTTTTCATGTATTGATGTGGTGCATATTGTTAAAGGGGGTTGGAGCACATATAGCTGGTGATTAAGATTTAGGTTAAAACATGGTGAAGGTGGCACCAGGTGGGGATCAGTTAGTGAGGTACGGAATAGGGTAGGGATGTAGACATATTATAGGGTTAATGGCATTTAGGGATAATGGGTTAGGCATGGCCAGAATTAGAACTGGGTATAGGCCTGCATGTGGCAGGATGTGTCTCATGATAATGGTAATAAAAGGAAAAGGAGCAAACTCAAACTCAACTCTAACCTTCCTTGGCTTTTAGCCCTTCTTGTCAGAGAAGAGTATTTGTTGTTTGCTGAGCTAATGAATAAACCACCATTGCACTACAAAGGAACTGGAGTTTGTATTCATTTCAGGACAAATCTTCAATACTCAAGGACTGGCTGAGACTGAGCTACTAACATATCAACTGCGATGATTCCCTTAACAATTGTGGCAAAAAGGTTGTAAAATGAGCTTAACAAATGTCTCACTTAGCAACAGAAATTTTGGGCTCATTTGAGGTCATAAGTCCAAGGTATCTGGAGACAGCAGAATACAAGAGAAAGAAATGGAAACAACCACAAAATCTAAAATAGAAATAGAACAACTGTGGCAAAAGAAAGCAAAGATAGTACCGATAGTCATAGGTGCCTTGGTTGCAATTGCAAAATGTCTGGAGCACCACTTGGACATCGTTGGCATTGGCAAAATCCCCATCAGTCAATTGTAAAAAGGCAGCTTGACTTGGAACCGCTTACAACCTGCCACAATCCCTTTAAATCCATCAAATAGCCACATCTGCCTATCCCAGATCCTTAGGAAAAATTGAATAGATGGAGAAAAATGCCAAATCCAGTTGAAATGTCTGACTGACTGTATGATCAACCATAATAATGAGAAAAATACTTAAAACACAACAAACATTAAAATTCAGCAGCAGGGAGCCGCAGTAGCAAAGGGAGAGACATAGAGCAGAGAAGCATGCCTTAAAAATTAGGCCAAATTCTGCAAATCCCAGAAGGCTTTGGCAGGTCCCAGCCCCACCTTCATAAATCATACGTTGCATTGATCTACTGTGAAACTCTCCATTTGTTCAACGAAAGCTAGTCTTCACAAGCGACATTTGCAATCTTGGTGGTATATCTTTTATTTTCGCTATAAATCTGCAGCAAGTAGAGTTTGTGCAAGGCAGGAGTGTGGAGGGGGTGGAATTGAGACAGGTCCCTTAATGTATTTATGGGTAGTTCTCAAAATTAGTTTAAATTAACTAGACGGCACAAGAGTCTTTGTTTAAAATGTGAGCGAGTCGGAGAGGGGTAAAAAAAAAGAACCAAGAGTCACTCGAAGGTAGAAGTTGGGAGAGAAGGAGAAGAGCACTAGGGGGCAGCTAGTAAGGAGGAAAAAATCAGCACCTGGGGAGAATGATGCATTGGACTGGAGTAATCTGAGCAAACCTATGAATGGATGCTGCTTCCCTTCTAAAAAAAGAAGGTCAGGGAAGAAATCACGGCTTATTCCTCATCGCTGTTATCAGCTTTGACCTGCAAATCACACCCCATCCTCATCCTCAGTGCTTATAAACAAACCTTTATCCCAGACAGCTCACTGGCTAAATGAAGATTTGGTATTAAACAGTATATTGCTTCTGTCAAGACCGATCGGCTGTTTGTGCAGATAATAATAATGGCGGACTGGAACAACAACAGTTCGTGTAAATTAACTTAACTGTGTGAAATAATGCCTCCTTTATCAGATTAGCTCTCTGAATGACTTTATTCTTAAATTAAAGCTTGCTGGGTGTAATAGTAAATCATTTAAATAGCAGCCGGCTTGGGGTTTTCTGTTTTTTTTTCAGGTAATGTCTCCATATATTACTGTAATTTCAATTCGCCAAGGCGCGCAGATGGCTTTCATCTCCAGCTCTTGGTCTCCAAAGCTTTGCCTTCTCCAGGGCTGCCATTTTGTAATTACTGAACAAGTGCATCGCCTGCCGTGGCTCCATTTCCCAGGGTGCCCCGAAAGCCAAAGCAATGTATTTTAAAATTATTGTTCTTTTGTGGCCCTCATCACATCACGTAAATCTTTTATGCTAATGCTGTCAGGGGCTTAAAAGCCACTGTTGTAAGGTGCTCCAGTAAAGGACGTGCCAGCAATCCATCAAGGCAAGGGGCAGCTGCGGACCAACAGCAAACAGATTTGGGTGGTGGGTAGTGAGACAGTGGCTCTTAAAGCCACAGTGCTCTTTCCTAGCTTCCATTCCACAATTAAATCTCAAAAGGAATAGATTAGACACCCCCTTTCCTATTGTTGAAACCAGGTCTTGATACATTCTAAAAGTTGATTCCCTTTCAAACATACTTAGCAATAGCAATAGCACTTAGACTTATATAGTGCTTCACAGTGCTTTTACAGCTTTTTCTAAGTGGTTTACAAAGTCAGCCTCTTGCCCCCCAACAATCTGGGTCCTCATTTGACCCACCTCAGCAGAATGGAAGGATGAGTCAACCTTGAGCCAGTCAGGATTGAATTCCTGACTGTAGGCAGAATTAGTCTGCAATACTGCATTTTAACCACTGTGCAGGATGGATGGATGGATGGATGGATGGATGGATGGATGGATGGATGGAAGGAAGGAAGGAAGGAAGGAAGGAAGGAAGGAAGGAAGGAAGGAAGGAAGGAAGGAAGGAAGGAAGGGCAATAGCAGTAGCACTTAGACTTATATATCACTTTACAGTGCTTTACAACCCTCCCTAAGCAGTTTACAGCCTATTGGCCCCAACAATCTGGCTCCTCATTTTACCAACCTTGGAAGGATGGAAGGCTGAGTCAACCTTGAGTCAGTCAGGATTGAACTCTAGACTATGGGAAGAGTAAGCCTGCAATACTGCATTCTAACCATTGCACATGAGGAGGGAAGGAAGGAAGGAAGGAAGGAAGGAAGGAAGGAAGGAAGGAAGGAAGGAAGGAAGGAAGGAAGGAAGGAAGGAAGGAAGGAAGGAAGGAGAGAGAGAGAGAGAATAGGACAATAGCACTTAGACTTATATGCCATTTCATAGTACTTTAGAGCCCTCTCTAAGGGGTTTACTTGCACACTGCCAGCAACAATCGGGCTCCTCATTTTACCAACCTTGGAAGGATGGAAGGCTGAGTCAACTTTGACCTGGTGAAAATCAAACTGCTAGCAGTCAGCAGAATTAGCCTGCAATACTGCATTCTAACCACTGCATGACCACAGCTCCTATTTATACTCACAAATAATAGATTGTTTCTCTGTGTCATATAATACATGTGGGTAAGTGCATAATTTTGCATTTATTTATTTGTTTATTTTTGTCATGTTTATGTTATGTATATTGGAGGTGATGACCCTTTGAAAAATGCATGCAATGCCATTTCATTTTAATGTATCTTTTCTCTGATGTCCTCTTTTCTTTGTCTCTGAGCAATATTTGCCAAAAGGAAAATTAAATATGTTTCAAAAGATAACAGAATAACAGAGTTGGAAGGGATCTTGGAGGTCTTCTACTCCAACCTATTGCTCAAGCAGGAGACCCTATACTATTTCAGACAAATGGTTGTCCATTCTCTTCTTAAAAGCCTCCAGTGATGGAGCACCCACAACTTCTGAAGGCAAGCTACTCCACTGAGTAATTGTTCTCACTGTCAAGAAATTTCTCCTTAGTTCTAGGTTGCTTCTCTACTTGAGTAGCTTCCATCCATTGCTTTTCGTCTGGCCTTCAGATGCTTTGGAAACTAGGTTGATCCCCGCTTCTTTGTGGCAGCCCCAGAGGTGGTATTCAGCCAGTTCTGATCAGTTCTGGAGAACCAGTAGTGGAAATTTTGAGTAGTTCAGAGAACCGGCAAATGCCACCTCTGACTGGCTCCACCTCCATCTATTCTCTGCCTCCCAAGTCCCAGCTGATCGGCTGGGTCTTCTTTGGTTGCCCTGCACAGGAGAACAGAGCTGGAAAGCAGGTTAGTCAGGTGGGGAAAGAATGGGATTTTGGGAAGGAATGGTGTGCTGTCCAGCCAGCTATAGTTAATGGGAATTGGATAGTTTGTTAGGAATTGGGAGATGTCCCCTTAAGGGAATGCATCATGGTAAAGGTAGTTAAGGTATCCTGGGAAATGTAGATCATGTCATGTGTCCACATCTGTAACCCTGATTGTTACAGCCATGCCTACCAAGCCACACCCACAGAACTGGTAGTAAAAAAAAATTGAATTCCACCACTGGGCAACCCCTTAAATATCAGAGCACTGTTATATTTGTGGGGCTGTGACAGAGAAGAGGGGGGTGTCATTATATTATATCATTACCTATCCTAACACTATATAAGTTTATCTGCTTTCTCAAAAACAATAGGTTGGATAACAAACTTTATGTAAAGCCGGAACCTCTTTTTTGAATGGGAAAAAAACTGCTTTTGTTGTGCTTCCTGCGTGCATCCATCTCTTTCTCACACATCCGCCACTGGCATCCACAACTCTTGTTAGTTTTGTACCTTTTTTTCCCCCCCTTATTCAGCTTCTCAGTCATCCATCCTTGGTGCCTCTCCAGCTAATCCTTAAGGGCCTGTTTCTCTCTCTTTTTCTCTCCCTCTCACAAACTGCCAAATGCAGTAAACTACTGATTCAGGAGAACTTACGTCCCTCTATTTCACCTTCAAATGGCAGCTGACTCGGCCGAAAGCAGATAGTGGGAAGGGGGAAAAAAAGAGGAATCCAGCATTTTTGCAACAGAAGTGCAGAGATTGGCAACTTGCATGGAACAAGATGAAAAGCTGGGACAGGGAGCAGCCTCTCCACATCATTAGAAGTGGGGGTCGGGACATGGAAAGAAAATGACAATAGCTTGTAAATCATCTCTTCTTGCATCAGATTGTTTAAATTTCCATTAAGGTATTAATTTCTACTAAGTAAATGTGGACATTTCTACCAGGAGGTAGAAGGTGACAGAAAAGTCCTTGAAGATAGTGGTATCTCCCCTGGTTCCCCAAGACTCTTTTCTCCATCGTCGGTCAGACATGCAAGGATCACAATGTTGGAAAAAATATCCATCTGGTTCAAGTTCCAAGCCAGGAGAAAGACACTGGAAAAATGGAGACTGATTGGGAAGAAGGTTTAATGATGAAGCAGAACCACCAAGCACATGTCCTGGACAGCTGACCACATGGAGTTGAGAGTGACAGGGGTTTTTTATACCTTCTCTGGGCTTTGTATTTGAGCTTTCTGTTCCTGAGCAAGAACATATATTCATATATATTGGCTGTTGTCAGACTCCCATGGGATTATGTAGGTGTTGTATAGGGGTCATAGCTGGCACTATAGGCAAAGTACAAATCCTAGATGTTTGTCTGAGCTAAGTTTGGTTGAAGTTTGGACTTCTCTGGAATGATGCAATGAGTGAAATGCCCTTAGGAGATTGCGCAACGTAGTGAGCTCTACATTGCACAGTTTCCTAAGGTCACTGAATGAATGGTTGTAAATCAAGAACTATCTGTAACCAGACAAGCCCAAAAGAGAACAAAAAGATTCCAGCACCTCTCCACCAGCAATCAGCACCCAGATCAGCATAGATTAACTCCAAGGTTAATTTCAAACCAACAATCAAGTAATACCCCAGTCAAGAAATTGCCAAAGTCATCAGAAAACAGTTCAACCAACAAATCTCTAAGACTGTCCCTCACCCACGCAGATAGGCAAGACACCAGATGATAAATGGAGAGCAAACTGCACTCCTTACTAGCGCTGATGAGGTTACCTAGTTTGTGTAATGAAACATCTGGAAAAAAAGCAACTCAGAGAGTACCAAGGACCCCACAGTTCTCCTCCTCCTCCTCCTCCTCCTCCTCCTCCTCCTCCTCCTCCTCCTCCTCCTCCTCCTCCTCCTCTTCCTCCTCTTTCTTTTCCTCCTCCTAACACTGATGAGTGTTAGGAGGACATTTCATTACCCTAGCTAAGTAAGGCTAGGGTAATGAAATGTCTGGAAATAAACAAGCAAGCTCAGAAAGCACAAAGGACCCCTCATGCCAACCAAGAGCAAAAAATGTTCTCCTTTATCTGTCATCTCTCGACATGGGTCCAAAATGCACCTGTTCGCCTGAATAGGACCAACAGAATCACCACCCAAAAGAAAGCAAAGCAGAGAATTAAAAATGAGAGCGTCAATATTGCCAGGGTGTAATGTGGAAGAATAAAGAGACTTGTGTTGAAAGCAGAACACCAAACCTCACCAGTGCCAGAGATGAAAAATACACATCAAAATTCCACACCCCACACCATCACACTCCACCTTCCTCACCCCACCTTCCCCTTTCCTTCCTGGCAGGATAAAAGTTGTCCATTCACTGCAGCGTGTTCTGTACACATCGAGAAAACCCTGGGATTTGGGGAAATAGATCCAAATCAACTGTGCAAATAAAGAGGGCATCTCAAGATCGCTGAACATGTGGAGACCTCTTTCCAACCCCCAGAAGTCTCTTGCCAGCTATTCGACAAAGTGCTGGATGAGAAACCCCACAAAGCAGTGGTGCTAATGCAGATGATATCATGTGAGATTTGGTATTTATTAAATACGCTCTCTAAATATTAATAGGATGGATTCTGTAATCTCTTTGCTCTGAATATAATTCATATGCTCGGAGCCATTGGCAAGCGAAAATAAATTTATTTGGCCTCTGATGTGCATTTACTGCCATTGGGGGTATGGGTGGGGGGAGAGAAGGCATAGAGATACCATTCCAAAAGGAATGCCTTCCATCATATCCAATTAAGAGTCAGACACTAATAAAATTACTTTTTTTTTTTTTCCAACAGGAACACTCTCCCAGCAGGAATGGCATGAAAAGGTAAAGATATGCTGATACAGAGTGTGTTTAAAGCTAAGCTGGGCACAAATAACAAGGAGAAAAAATAAATCATCATCCAGTTCACAGGAAGAGAAACGGAGAGCAGACAATTTCTCTGGGTTTCTCCAGATGTTGAAGAAATGTCTACAGTGGCTTCTTCAAGGACATTGGAGCCACGATGAGAAAGATCTCTTCTTCTTCTTCTTTAAAAAAATGCCCCCCCTTGGAATAGAAGAAAGTTAGGGAGACTTCAGGGCACAGATAATGGCACAGAGTAACAAGACATTTCCTTAGAGGCCATCATCATACAATGAATGGTTACAAGAACTGGGCATGGCTAGTCCAGTGAAGAGAAGGACCAGGGGAGACATGATAGCAGCCTTCCAATATCTGAGGGGCTGCCACAGAGAGGAAGGGGTGGACTTCTCCTCCAGAGCACCTGAAGGCCAGACAAGGAATAATGGATGGAAACTGATCAAGGAGAGATTTAGCCTGGAAATAAGGAGGAATTTCCTGACAGGGAGAGCAATCAACCCATGGAACAGAAGTTGCCTTTGGAAGTTGTGGGAGCTTCATCCCTGGAAGCTTTCAGGAAGAGACTAGACTACCATTTGTCAGAAATGGTATAAGGTCTGCTTTGGCCGAGGGTTGGAATAGATGACCTACAAGGTCCCTTTCAACTCTGTTAATCTGTTAATTCCTTCAGCCTTAAATATGTGCCAAAATACCAAATATTCACCTCTGACAGTCACTTGTCTGAGATGATATAGGTTCTCCTGCTCGAGCAGGGGCTGGACTAGAAGACCTCCAAGACCTTCCAGCTGGAGGTGGTATTCAGCAGGTTCTGACCAGTTCTGGAGAGCCGGTAGTGGAAATGTTGAGTAATTTGGAGAACTGGCAAATATCACCTCTGACTGGAGATTTTATCCTTCCCCTGCCACGCCCAACAAGCCACGCCCACAGAACCAGAAGTAAAAAAAAAAAACATTGAATCCCAAACTCTTCCAGCTCTATTCTATTCTATTCAGTTTGGCTGCTTAAAAATGTGCTGAAGTTAGTTTCTAATACTGTATTTCTTGTCACAGGTTACTGTAATTGCTATATGGTTCAAAAGACTTCCTTCTGGAGTTTGGAGAGACTCAAGAATTGGGAAACATTTAACAGAACAGAGTAACAAACAAATTAGTCCATCCCTCTGCTCAAGAAGGAGATCCTATATCATTCCAGAATAACAGCATAACTGCCTTTTTAAAAAGCAGTGGTTTTTCAACACCAGACAGCTTAAAGATGTGTAGGCTTCAACTCCCAGAATTCCCCAGCCACTGTTTTAAAGAAATCAAATTCTCATTCACTATCTTAAATGAAAACTAGCCATACTCCCACAAGCAACGTTTTGAATTCTTGCAATTATTGTTGTTTGCTGCATGGAGTTGCCTTTTTGTGAGTGGGATGGCTATTTACATGTGGTAAATAAATGAATTGATTTCTCTGCTCAGCCATGATCTAAGACAGTTTACAATGGGACTTAAGGGCTTCCCTGGGGCCACTTCCCTTCTTCTTGTTGGACAATAAGGAGATTTCCCTCATGGAACGGCCATTGTCAATATTTAATTCTCTTTCTCTGTTCCCCCCAGAAAGACCATGCTTTGATTTTCGCTTCCCAAAACCAACATTTCTACAATCATTGCTTTCACACAACACATTCACACGGACTAGGAAGCCTAAAGCAATGGATAGGTTTCCTTTGCAGTTCCTTTCAGCCATTTTCCTTCAGTTTGTGAGAAAATAAAATTGAATTCAACCCTCCCACCACACCAGAGAAGGAAAGACTGATTATCTTGTTTTGGACAGAGAATGGAGTTTTTGTAATCGTCTTAGTGATGAGCTGATACAGGAATTGTGCAAATCATCTTTTTTGGCAGCTTGCAACTTCTGCAACCCAAGAGGGCAGACAAAGACTCCAGAGAGTAATTAGGACTGCAGAAAAAATAATTACTACCAACCTGCCTTTCATCGAGGACCTGCATACTGCATGAGTCAAAAAGAGGGCTGTGAAAATATTTACAGACCCCTCCCATCCTGGACATAAACTGTTTCAACTCCAACTCTCAAAACAATGTTATAGAGCCCTGCACATCAGAACAACTAGACACAAGGACAGTTTTTTTTCCCTGAACACCATCACTCTGCAAAACAAATAATTCCCTTAACACTATCCAACTATTTACGAAGTCTGCACTTACTATTAATCTTCTAATCACTTCTTATCGCCCATCCCCTCCCACTTGTGACTGTATGACTGTAATCTTGTCACTTGTATCCTAACTATTTATATTGACTGTTTCCTAGTGTGATTTGATTTCTTATTGTACCCTATGACTATTATTAAGTGTTCTACCTAATGATTCTTGACTCTTGACGAATGTATCTTTTCTTTTATGTACACTGAGAGCATATACACCAAGACAAATTCCTTGTGTGTCCAATCACACTTGGCCAATAACAAATTCTATTCCTATTCCTATTTATTCTATTCCAAACTACAAACCAACTTTTCTACAATTACCCTGAGCTGTTTTATTCTGGGAAGTAAAAATGGCCAGAGACGTCTAAGGTTCATTGCCTAAGCAATCAACCTTTCCCAGCCTTAGCAACTTTAAGATGTGTGGACTTCAACTCCCAGAATTCCACAGAGCCAGCAAATCCACACATCTTAAAAATGTTGAAAAAGGCCTGGAAGAGATGGGAAGACATGCCACCAAAACCAAATCTGCTGCCATGGATGTCCATTAAAAACAACCCCACCATCATCACTTCATGATTACAAAAAAAGAGGTTTCAGTCCCTAAAATAAAAGCAAATGCCTGCCTTTTGTGCAGAAGGCAAAAACTTCATTGGAGTTAATCCTAGGGCCCTCCTTGAAGCAGAAAATTTAAAAGCTTCCCCCAAAGAAGTGATCTAGAGATGGGTCTACAGAATAGTGGCTATCCTAAAGCTTGTTCAGCCTCAGCCTCCGTAGTTAAGAGGCCGAACAATTTGATAAAGTTGTGGGGAAAAAACAATGCTTTCAAAGCACCGGTGCACCAAGCAGCCAGCTTCTCCCCCTGCCAGCTCACAATTTCCTATGTTGATTGGAGATTTTTATAACTAAACAGTTGATTGGCTTCAAGAAGAGGAGTTTAGAATAATCTCACTGATCAAGAATTAAAAGCAAATTGTCTCTGAGAGAAAACAGTTTTCTTGTTTGCCACTCGGCTGATTAGGAACTGGACTGAAGATAATTGAGATGGCATGAAAACACCTAGCCACTTGCATTTCCAATCTTTTCCCATTCCCCTCCCACTTCTTAATCCATTAATTCCTACTGAGTCTTACATCTGCGTTTAGATGGCCGCTGGAGCGACTTAATTCATTACCAGCAAATTCTGCCCCATTTATTTTGGCGTGTGACTTGATAAATGGAAGCAACATAGGTTTGCAAAACAGCAGTGACCTTCTAATTCCTTAGGTGTTTGGCTCCTGCTGTTGGCATCATTTGGCTTCCCATGGAGTGGTTGTTTGATGGAAGCTAGGACAAGTAACGGCTTCATTTTTTTCCCTCCAGTGTTTGTTTTCATACTTATTGGGGGTAAGTTTGATTGCCTTTCTGTGGTAAGGGAGGATGAGTTCTGAAACTACTGTTCAAGCTCAGAGAGCACCAAGGACCCCTCAATTCAGCCTTGAGCTACAAACATTCTCCTTTATTGGTACCTTTCATTTATGATCCCAAGGTGATGCTTTCAAACTTTACAAAAATCTTCCCAACTATAGGTGGTATAGGTATGATCCCAAGGTGATGCTTTCAAACTTTACAAAAATCTTCCCAACTATAGGTGGTATTAAATGTTTCATTGCATATGACAATGAGAGCCAAAGTTAAATCTTAGAAGTGGTGTGGCTACAACTAGAGACAATCTGGACTTGGATTACCACTCTAGGAAGCCTTGGATAAATGGTGTGGATATTCAAAATGATTTTAAGGGATTAAGGGTTGTGGTTCTGAACTGCATGCATCTATCTGCTGCTTTCATGTACAAGAGGAAAGTGTTGGAGATGACAGGACTAACTGTGAGGGAAGGGTCAAACATGTCATCAGTCTCAAGTCCTTTTGCACCAAGAGATCTAAGTCTAGCCCACCTTGAATTCAGTTGATTCACATCCACCACCAATTTGCTTTGGCCATGAGTAGGTCAGATTCTTGTAGAGATCATAAGCCAGAGGTGGTATTCAGCAGGTTCTGATCAGTTCTGGAAAACCGGTAGCAGAAATTTTGAGTAGTTCAGAGAACCAGCAAATACCCCTTCTGGCTGGTCCCACCCCCATCTATTCTCTGCCTCCTGAGTCCCATCTGATCGGCTGGGTCTTCTTTGGTTGCCCTGCAATGGAGAATGGAGCTGGAATGCAGGTTTGTGGGGTGCGGAGGGAATGGGATTTTGCAGTATCCTTTCCCTGCCACAGCCACCAAGCCACAGCCACCAAGCCAGGCCCACAGAACCGGTAGTAAAAAAAATTGAATCCCACCATTGACTTAAGCTAGCAACAAACCTGTCAGCAGTTTGACTAGCAAACCCAAGAAAAGTAGACACTCTCAGGCACTTTGAAATCCCAAAAGCAAAACTTTATTGGAAACACCATTTCGGTCCTGAAGAATCAAAACCAACTCTGGGTTTTCCAGAGCAATGCTTGTATAATTAAACAATAGCTTCCCTTTCTCCCAACACTTGGTTGATCACATTGCCCAATTATGAACCATCCCTTTGTTTTGAGAACAGTTCATCTTTCACCTATATCCATAGCCTTGGTGGGACCTTGGCTCTCACAGTCCATCCCTGAAGCTCCTTCATTCTTTCTCCCCTTCCTTCACCCTGTCCAGTTCTTTGGCAAGTTGAATAGTGATAAGATCTAAACATTTCAAAAAACTTCAACCTTGACAAAACCTTTATATTCATTTGAACTGCCTGGATTTCCTGACTTCTTGTACCTGATAAATAGCTTCCTATGCAAAACTAGAAAGAGATTTATCTGGCAAAGTGATTAATAACTGCATTCTGCTAACAAAGCACCAAAAGCACTTCATGCATTGATCTTACTTTTAAAGTGCAGCTTTCTCAACAAAAGTCTTTATGTAGAACAGACCTTGGACCTTGGATGTCTTAAGGAATCACCTCTGATTGTATCAAAACACCTCCATCCAGTCCGAGGGGGATAAAACTCAATCCTTTTCTGAATGAATAAATCTTGTAATCCATCACCAAGAAGTGTTTGGTGTATTTTTTTCACCCTACCATATCAAGGAGGGCTGATAAACCGTTTTCTTAACCAAACCTGTTGGGTGATCATTAGATAGCTTCAGGAATAAATTATCAGTGGTGGTTCTCTGGAGTTAAATACTCCAACAATGTTTGCTGTCAGTTTCATTTATACCCTTAATTTATTTAAGTGAACTTTCTAAGTTATTGAAGTGAGTTAGAAGTTAAAAAAAGGAAGGGGCCCATTTCTTGAGAAATTCTACCATCCCTGATCATATTTTGATGTTCATGATAAGATAGCCAATTTGGAAATAAGCTAAGACTACACTGGCAGAATTTTTTTAAAAAAAAAAACAGTAAGTCATTTTCTTGCAATTTTTTTCCAACACTTCTCATTAAATTTGATTAATGTCTTCTATAAACTAATTTCAAAGGAAAGGTGAATTTTGGAGCATTTCTTCCAGCTGGAATATGGCATCTTTGCATTTTGTTAGCAACAAGGAGGCTAAGGGATTTCTTTGTGTTTCTTTCATTACACAATCTTCTCTGCAGTCATTTGCAGCTCCTGGTTTTCTGCAGTTGCATGAAAACCCAAGGGAAGACCTCAGGAAAAACTTCTCCCAGGCGTGTTCTTCCCTCAAGGGTACTCTTGTTATCCTTGATGTATGATGGGAGGAATTCAAAGAATTCATCCACTCAATTTCAGTCTAATTCAAATTATACCCAGTCCTATCTAGCAGAACATATTGCTTACAATGGATTGATCCATTCTCCTCCTTCTCCTCCTTTTCCTCCTCCTCCTCATTTCTCCTCCTCTTTCTTCTTCTTCTTCTTCTTCTTCTTCTTCTTCTTCTTCTTCTTCTTCTTCTTCTTCTTCTTCTTCTTCTTCTTCTTCTTCTTCTTCTCCTCCTCCTCCTCCTCCTCCTCCTCCTCCTCCTCCTCCTCCTCCTCCTCTTCCTGTCTCTTCTCCTCGTCTTCTTCCTCCTCCTCTTTCTTCTCCTCCTCCTCCTCCTCTTTCTCCTCCTTGCCTTCCTCCTCCTCCTCCTCTTCCTCTATCATCTACTTCTTCTTCCCCTCCTCCTTGTCTCTCTCTTCCTCCTCCTTCTTGTCCTCCTCCTCCTCCTTCGCTCTCCCTCCCCCCTGCTTTGTCTTCTCTCATTCTCAGTTGGATCCTTCATCCAGAATCAGCAAACTACTGGGATAGTAGCTCTCCTTATGTTTTATCTCACTCTTGTGCTTTCCCTGCAAACATTTCAACTTTCCTTATCAAAATTACAAACCAAAAGACCTCACAGAGCGCGGCCCCTTTGAATGAAAAAAAGCTATCTGGCAGTTGGAGAACTAAGTGTCAGTTTTCTTCTTCTCTTAAAAAAAAACTGACAATGTTAAAAAAAAGTTCCAAAAGTTAATACTTTTCTTCCTTCTTCTCTTTCTCTTTCTGGGGTAATTTTTAATCAAAGAGGTCCAATTACCATATATCTTCCTTTGGGATTCTAGGCAATCTCCTCCTTTTTCAGCTTCTGCTCCAATTTTTTTTTTCCTCTCCCTTCCCACTTGCAATGTCAATTTTAAATAATCAGAAATCCATACCTCCAACAAGGATTTTCCAATTTCTTAAATTTTTCAATGTCCAAAAATCCTTTTGTTCCTTAGCTTCAACTCTCAAAACAATTCACTTTCGATGTCCAATATATCCAAACATTTCTGCTGTTTCCATGGGGTGGGAGAGTGAAGAAAAAATGAAAGTTCCCTTTAACAGCTTCTCCGCCGCTTTCGCTCTTCTTAGGGATACAATGTATCCTCCAGCAATTCAAACAGCTCAGTTCCAGGCAATTTAAAGGATGTTACTTGACCCGGCTCAGACAAAACTTTCACTCTTCACATTTCCTCCAGCGCAATCTTACCCAGTTGCTGGCTTCTTCGTGGCGGCCATTGCTGACCGCCGCTCCACCGCCTTGGGGAAAAGGGGTTTTTCCGGAGAAGGGGGGGGTCTGCGACACCCCCACCCCCCTATCCGACTCCCCTCTCTCTTCAGCTGTCCCTACAGGGCAGCCATATCCCCCTGACCCATCTGGATCGGGGGTACCTCGACGGCTAGCACAGCAGGAATCGCGAGCTGTCGCGAATTCCTGCTGCCCCGAAGCCACGCGGAACCGGAAACCTGTTTTTGATTGTCTTTGATTAAAAATACTTGTGGTTGTTTTGGAAAAAGTTTCCCTTTTCATTATGGCATCGTTTGTGGATGAACTAGAGATTGAATATCAAAAATATAAAAAAGAAGATACTTTGGGCACTTTGTTTCAATTCTTAGAAATGGCGTTATGTACTTATGAAAAGTTGATTATGCAGCGGAAGGACTGGGACAAGGAAGAAGAGGAAGAAGAAGCCATCTTTGATGAACAATGGGTCCCTTCTGGAGAGGAGGAGAAAAAGGATAAGAAAAAGGGGATTTTAAGAATTATAAAAACAACCAAAAGAGAGAAAAATGAGCGAAAAAGTGGAAGCAAGGTTAGAAAGCAAAGGAAAAGGAGCAAGAAAAGCGAGGAGAAAAAACAAAGGGGTAAAAAGGGCAAGGAGAAGAATAAGCAAGAGAGAAAGGGGGGGAGGAGAAGCCTTAATGGGGAGAAGCAAGACCTAAAGAAAAAAAGTTTATTTAGAGACAATGGGTGAATTTAATTTAGGATAAAAGAGGGATTCTGGAGGGTACATAAGTTTGTGTTTTTATATGTGTATTTAGAGTATAAAATTTATTATGTAATCTTAGAATCTTTTAAACAGAATCCCAAGAAAAATTGCTATACGAAGTATTTTTAAGTTAGGGTAATGAGTTATAGACGTTACTCCAATTGGTGTATAGGAGAAGTATAGTAAAAGAAAAAAGATGAATGGATAATGGGAAATAGAACAGACAAAGAATGTTGTTGAAAATGGTAATAAGATATGGAAGGATATATATGTTGTTGTTTTTTTTGGATTTTGTATATTGATAAAAGGCAATAAACTTTTAATTAATAAGAAATAATTTGGATGAAAAGGAGAAGTAGGGATAAGATATGAAGTTAATACTATATGAAGTATTGATACTATAATTTGGAATTGTTATGCTTTATTGGTCTTTTATTATTATTTTTTCCTAGAAAAGAATTTATAAGCTGTTATGCCTTGATTCTTTGTGCATTGTTTTTATAAAACTGATAAAAATGGTTTTTATATAGAAAATATAAAAAAGAAAGTGATAATAAGATATGGAAGGATATATGGGATGAATATGATGTTTGAATTTGTGTCTGTGTGAAGAGTTTTAACCCGGGAACAGACAACCTTCAGAAAAGATCTTTTAGTTTTGTTTATGTTTTGTGTTTTGTATGTTTGTGTATTGTGTTCTTTGTAAAACTAATAAAATTTGTTTTTTATAAAAAAAAAAAAAAGAATCAATAAAACCTTGGAGGAATGTTAGATGAGAATAATTGTAAACAAGTCAGAAAGAAATGAATATGATGATTATAAAATGGATAAATATAGAAAAGAAATGAAATTGAATAAGAGTAAAGAGAAATAATGAGAAATTTGCTGAAAGATATTTATGTGTCCATATGGAAATGGGATAAATTAGAATTATGTTGTATAAAAATAATGTTTTATTCGACTTGTAAAAATTTATAATGTTAAGAGGTTTTATGTACTTAATGGTTAATGATGTGTTGTTTGTCTTCAAAATTAATAAAATTTGTTTCAAAAAAAAAAAAACTGACAATGTTGATAAACAGGCAGAACTCAGATTTAGCATCAGGCTTTCATCCATTTTTCCTGTTACATGGAAAAAAGGATCAGTAAGACAGGTATCTATTAGCAGCAGTTTAGACATAATGAATGGAACATCTGTCTGCTCATTTGATGTTTCTACTTATGACAGTTTGGTTATTAAACTTATTTAAGATTCGGACCATTAATTCTAGGGGACTTTCCAGCAAACAAGAGAGAAATGCATCTTAGTAGCGTAATCTGGCTCATCTCATCAAATGAGAATTTGCAATTGCATTTTTAGAGTAATTTTTTATAATTATTCACCTGAAACAAAGTTTAAAACACATTTAAAGGTGCCTGCTCATATGAAACTGTGTTCTGACCCTGGCTTCATCAAACTTAATAAAACAAAGGGGTTCTGGTTTGAGCTTCTTCGGCAATGGACCAAAATCCATGATCGTGTGCAGTTTTGATCCGTGCTCGCCACTGGAGCACCCCGAGCTGGCTGGATTTGGGGCTAAGCCACCTCATAGAGGTGGTGAAGAGGGGGGAGACCACCAGCAGGGTGAAGGAGAGCTGCATCTCTTTTCCCCAGTTGGCCACTACTCCTTTTCCCGAAGGCAGTTGCAGCAGTGGTCAGAAATGGCCACCTCAAAGAAGAACTCAACCAGAAAAGAATGTGCAGATAAGAAGAGAAAGTTTTGATTGACCGGGTTGAACTGAAAAAAGCAACAACATAAGGTACCCTGGAATTTGAACTATAAAGAATAACATTGTTCCCAAAGAACAATGACAGCTAAGAGATTTAAGTAAGAAATTGACAAAAATCCACTTTGACATCAATAGGCATTCAATCTGAAAATAAAATGTAAAAGGGATAACAAAGACTTTTGGATATCCAAAAAACTTTAAAAGAAAGAAAGGAGAGAAAAGGAAAAAAAATAAAAGGGTGGGATCTGGAAAAATGGAGGAGACTGCCTGGAAGTAAAAGGAATTTACAGCAAAGACTTCAACAAGATTCCTAAAAGATACATTCTAACTGAAACTCTGTAATAAGATAATAGAACCCCAGGAAGAGAAAGTGGAAAAAAGAAGCAAGAAGAAATAGCTTTGGATTATTTGGATTACTTGGTGATTTTTGGATTTTTGGTAATTGGATTTAAATGACTAAAATAAATTGGGTGGTTGTTTAAAAGTGTTTAAAATGGCATCACTCTTGGAAGAACTGAAAATGGAACTTAAGAAACAGAAAGAAGATGCACAAGAAGGAAGAGGCTTTTTTGGCTTCGTATTTCAATTTTTAGAAATGGAGATCTGGACCTATGAAATGCTTGTAGAATAAGAAGGGTGGGACAAAGAAGAAGCCATCTTTAATGACCAAGTAATTTTAAGTGAGGGGAAAAAAGGAAAAAAGAGAGAGTAAAAAGCTTAAGATTTGAAAAAAAACCAAAAAAAAGAATAGTTTGAAAAGTAATTACAATACTAGGAAAAATCAGAAGAGAGGATTACAGAAGAAAGAATTAGAATTAGAGACAAAGGGTCAAAAAGGGGAGGGGGAAGAAGAAGGGGAAGAGGGAAAGAAAAAGAAGTTATAAAGGACAGAAACAAGATATAGAGAAACAGGGAAAACATACAAGATTAAAGATATAAGACTATTTAGAAGACATAGAGATAATGGATGAAATTTAATTGAAACAGAGATTCTGCAAGGGTACATAAGATAGTATTGTTATATTACAAATAGAAATAAACTTAGAAATATGAAACAAGTGTGATTAAAATGATAGATAAAATACTTATTGTAATGGAATGGAATGTTTGTTAATAAATAAATGAAATAAAGAGAATGAGAGAATGAAATTGAAAGGATGGGAACATTTTAATTATTATTAATTATTTATAAAAATTTAAGTGAAGAGAAACATGGACGAAATATGGGAAAAAATTGTGGAAATATTATAAGTGTTCCTAAGGAAGTATGATATTCAATTGAAAAGAAATGTTAAAGATTTTAAAGATTGTAACTAACATTAACTAACATTATTGATAGAGCTGAATTGGAATAGAATAAGTGTTTTATTTACTGTTGTTTTATATATATGTGTGTATATGCATGTATATATATATATGGACAAGAAAATGGACAAGAAAACCTAAACAATTTCCTAACACACCTAAACAGCGCACACCCCAAAATCAAGTTCACCATGGAAACAGAAACAAACAAACAACTACCATTCCTAGATGTACTAATCTACAAAAAAACAGATGGCACACTAGGACACACCATATACCAGAAGAAAACACACACCAACCGCTACCTCAACGCCCAATCCCACCACCACCCAGCACAGATAAACTCTGTGGCTAAAACACTAATTACTAGAACCAAACGCCTGGCAGACAATACACACATTAAGACTGAACTATGCACCCTGACCAAAATATTGACAGCCAATGGCTTCCACAAAAGCAAAATCACCAACTTGATCCACAAAAACACTCTGAGACATAATAGAGACCCAGATGATGAACAGACCTATCGAACAGCTGTCCTGCCCTACATAAGAGGCACTACAGACAAAATCAGTAAGATTCTATACAGACACCACATCAAGACTGCCTTCAAAACAGACAGAAAAATAGCAGCCATCCTCAGGAACCCCAAAGACAAAATTGACCTGGAAAATCAAGGCATATATGAAGTCCCCTGTGCATCATGCCCGGCCACATACATTGGACAGACCAATAGAAGAATAAGTACCCACCTGGATGAACACAAAAATGCAGTCAAAAAGCTGGAACACACTTCCTCACTAATCCAACACATGGAAGCCACAGGTCATAACATCAACTTCAATGGCACCAAAACCCTAGCCACTATAGAAAATCCCAGCCACAGAATCATCAGAGAAGCCATAGAGATTGAAAAAAGACCAGAAAGCATGAACAGAAGAGATGATTCCACCAGGCTGTCAATCATTTGGAAGCCTGCACTCACAAACAAAAAAATCTCCACACCTCAAGCCAGGCAAACACCTGGGCACAAACAGATCCCCCCTGATACCTCCAGCTCAAACAGACCCCAACCAGGCACCCAGATGAAAGCCAGCTTCCTAACGAATGATAGCCGTCCATTTACCCGAAGCCAAGCTGCACTAAAGGCCTCCAATAAAGTAACACAATGTTGCCAGCCAATCAAGATACAAAAAGAGCCCCCCTCCCCAAAAAAACAGACAGAAGATATTAGTAGCAGAACACAGCAAACTCCAAGACCAATAAACACAGACCAAGACTCTCAACCAATCAGGAGGAAGAAAAAACCATTCTGACACAGCAATAGGCTGCCCCAAATTTAAATCTGAAACCACTGTAAAAGTCTGACTCACAGACAAACACCATACAGAAGCCTGATGATGGCAGATGAGATTCTGCTGAAACGTTGCTACAACTTTAAAAGCACCACTATTTTGACGTGGGAAAATACCCGAACAAAGCTGAATGCCAGACATATATATATATATATATATATAGAACATAGTGTCTATTTTAAGAATGTACCAAGCAGAATTTGATTGGAAGTTACGTGTTATATCGAATGTTATAATTGTAAAGGCATAAATCGAAGTTTAAATAAGGGTTGAATGGACAAAATTAAAAGATATAAAGGTGTCATACTCCAATTAGCAACTACAGGGGAAAACTTGTTTAATGAGAAAAGAAAATATGAAATTGAAACAGGACAGACAAAAGTATAAATATAATGATTAGAAAGATATTGAAACTTAGAAAAAGATATATATAATTGAATTTAGATAGGTATGAGATAATCAAAAACAAAGTTGAGAAAACTAAGGGAGGGGGGAAATTATGGAGAAAATGTTAAAATAGTAATAAGAGATGGAATAGAACACAAAGACGAATATGAAATTGAGTTTGTGTCTGTATGGAGAAGTGATAACCCAGGATCCTGTTCTTCTCAAAAAAAGATGTTTTATTTGTATTAAGTTTTCTGAAAACCCAAATAAAACTTATTTTTTAAAAAAAACTTAATAAAACATAAAGTGAATTTAAAAGTAAAACCTTTTTTAATGTGATGCTGAATTACTTGAATTCCCAGCCAAAACTCATTATATACAGTTCTTCCAGATAAGAGCACGCTTCTCAGCACTGTCGAATGCTGCCAAGAAACAGAGGTCCAATTCAGGCTAAACATAAACCAACCCAAAAACCTAGAAAAAACCAACCAGAGTACAGAGCTTCACAAAGGACTCAGAGATTACTGAACTACTTTGCTTCCTGCACTGCTCTTCATCATTGAGGACTGACTTTTATCTCTCAGGGGAGGGGCAATCACCTCCCAGCCTTACTCCCAAGTTGCCCCCTTTTGCCTCAGCTGCTCTCGCCTTCTAGCAGCTCTGCGCACACGCGCACTGGGAACAGACTCCCCAGGATCCTCTGCCTCGCTGCTGCCAGACTCTGAAAACTCCACAGGCAGCACCCCACTCCCAGATGGCCCTGGCCCCATCCCTGCATCGGATGCAGGACCCTTGTCCTAGTCCTTGCTAGACTCCCTGACTGATTCCCTTTCATCCTCACTGTCCGATACCTCTGCCGTCTGCACCAGCTGCCGGTGAACTACATCAAAATGCTCATATGAAAATGAAAGACAAAGAAAGGCACCACGGCTCCAAAATCTCAGAATGTTTCTCCAAACAAAACATGATTTCCTTAAATTGGCACTTTATAAAAAGAGCAACAAGTTAAGGTGGGTCATCCTAAGAAGAATATTACGAGAAACGTAAAGGGGAGCTAAAAGGTTATGATCAGGCAAGTCTTGCATGGAATAAAATCAGAATGTTCAGATTATACAAAGGCTTTTTGTAATCTTGATTCTATTTTATTTATTTGATTTGTCACACTTACAAAATAATAGGAGTAAGTATAAACATGAGTAGGAATACAGAAAACAGGTACGATTAAAGGGGGACAATAGGACAGGGACAGGAGGCACAATGGTGCACTTATGCACGCCCCTTACAGACCTCTTAGGAATGGGGTGAGGTCAATAGTGGATAGTTTGAGGTTGAAGGAGTCGGGGTTGGAGGATGTAACAACCGAGTCAGGTAGTGCATTCCAGGCATTGACCCCTCTGTGGCTGAAGTCGTACTTTCTGCAATCATGTTTGGAGTGGTTAACATTGAGTTTGTATCTGTTGCGTGCTCTTGTGTTGTTGCGGTTGAAGCTGATTCTCAGGTAGTATGAATGTTGCTAGGTCATTGTGACTGAGTCCAGTTCCACCCAATCCAGAGTGGCAAATCAACTCATCAAATCATATCATCAACCTATTTTCCAAAGCACCAGAAGGAAAGGCAAGAAACAAAGAAATCGAAACTAGTCAAGGAGAGAAGCAACCAGGAACTGAGGAGAAATTTCCTCACAGTGAGAACAATGAACCAGTGGAAAAGCTCACCTTCAGAAGTTGTGGGTGCTCCATCACGGGAAGTTTTCAAAAAGAGATTGGACAGCCACTTATCTGGAATGGTATAGGGTCTTCTGTTCAAGCAGTGGGTTGGACTAGAAGACCTCCAAGGTCCCTTCCAACTTTATTATTCTGTATTATATTGAACATCTCAGGACAGAGCTGGGCCAATATAAACCAAATAGGAAATTTTTTACACCCATGCACATTCATTTTAATGATCAGAATCAACTGTCACTTGATTGTCTTCATTTAGTGTGTGCCTAGTCCAGAAATCCAAAATTGTGCTTTTGGTCACATATAGTAATGCAATCTCATAAGGTAAAGTAAGATTACTTTCAGACATTTCTCCATAAGAGCTGATTTCCCTACTTGCATTACCTCCATTTTATCTGGATGAAGTCTTGTTTCCACCATCAATCTCAGAAGTGCCTCTAAACATTAATAGCAAAGCACTTAGACTTCACAGTGCTTTACAACCCGCTCTAAGTGGTTTATAGGGTCAGCCTCTTGCCCCCAACAATCTGAGTCCTTATTTTACCCACCTTGGAAAGATGGAAGGCTGAGTCAACCTTGAGCCAGGTGGGATTCAAACTGGCAAACCACCAAGCAGTCAGCAGAAATAGCCTGCAGTAACTGCACTCTAACCACTGCACCACCATGGCTCTTAAGATTTCAATATTGCAACAATAGAATAGATATTAGGTATAATATTTTTCATGCTCCAGTCCAGATTGCCAAACATTTAACAATGGTATTAGTGGGATGGTATTAGTGGGAAACTTATAATATACCATAGGTCAGTGATCATGGAGTAGTAGATCAAATGTTTCCCAATACCACTATCAGGAAGAACAGAAATTAATCGAAAAGGCTTGCTTGTTAGATTAAATTGAGATAAAAACCCAAAAGATTACAATGGATAGTTGTATGGAAAGTCATATATTTAAACAGTCATATAGATCTGCATGATTGTTTCTCACCTTGATTAGTTTCCATCCATTGTTTCTTATCCTGCCCTCTGGTGCTTTGGAAAATAAAGTGACCCATCCTCTTTGTGGCATCCCCTCAAGTACTGGAACACGACTATCATGTCCTTCTTTTCTCTAGACTAGCCAGATCCAAATCCTGCAACTGTTCTTCATATGTTTTAGTCTCCAAGGCCTTTAATCGTCTTAGTTGTCCTTCTCTGAACTTTTTCCAAAGTCTCAACATCCTTTCTCTAATGTTATAATCTGCAAATGTCACTGTATAATGTGAACTTGAAAATGAACACTACACTAAAATGTGCATAAGTCTGTGCTCCGACAATCCCATTGTAAATAGAACCCATTTTTCAATGATGAAAATTGCAATATCATAAACTACCAATGCTGAGGAAAGGATTATCATGTTCCATTGATTGTATTGCTGATGATATCTCAAGGGACCATAAACTCACCCACCCTCAAGACTTGAAATGAAACTCCAATGTGCCCACGTGGTAAAAATGCTCAGATGCAGGATTACTTCAGCATCGCTTCGAGATAAATCTTTGAGACTTTTGGCACCTATGGGGGGAGAAATATAATTGTCTTCCTAATTAAAATTGATTTTTTTTTTTCTTGGTGACTGAGCCATTCTGTACTTTTCTTTGACTGAAAGTTTTGTCCTGTGTAGTAGATGATATTTATGGTTTTTCACTGACAGTATGTTCAGGAGAGAGTCTGAACTACAATTGTGGAGCCAAAGGAACTGGTGGAAAGGTAAATCTTTCAGAATATTCATACTCTGCTACTTGTGAACGTGAGGACATGGCTGGAGGAAAAGGAGGTTGAGCTGATAGAACTGTTCAAACCTTCATCTATTGCTTACATTGATTTTTCTCCTGTCTTGGCAGAGAAATCTCAAGGACTAGCAATAGCTGTTCTACTTTTGGTTCTCAAGATGTACTGAATATACACTTTCTGGAAATGGAGTTCATTGCATTCACTTACACACATTTACCTGTCAATATTTTTCAAATTGGTCAATATTTATGCTGAATAATTAATATTGCCTGGATTCTGGAAAGAGATGGGCTTGTGTATGGCAGATTTATCCTTGATCCACTCTTTATTATTATTGTTTTGTTTGTTTTTTTAATTTATTATTTAGATACATTTTGGTTTATGTTTTGTGAATACAGTCCCAGTGGAAGAAAATGATGAATTTGGCTTTTTTCAATTTCAGTGAATAAAGTGAATGCTTATTCCCTCTCAACAACTGACAAGATGAAATCCAACTTCACTGGAGACTTTTTGGGTAACATTTTAACGTAAAAAAGGAGCTTTTAAAGGGAAACAAAGAAGGAGAGAAGCAACCTAGAACTAAGCAGAAATTTCCTCATGGTGAGAACAATCAGTGGAACAGCTTGCCTTTAAAAATTGTGGGTGCTCCATCACTGGAGGTTTTCAAGAAGAGATTGGACAGCCATTTGTCTGAAATGATACAGGGTCTCCTACTCAATCTGAGGGTTGGACTAGAAGACCTCCAAGATCCCTTCCAGTTCTATTATTCTATTATGTTCAGGTTATGTTGAATTATGTTCCAACTATGTAGAATCTGACTGGGTTTTTTTTAGGAACTTTTCTTATATTGTCCATTGGGACTTGCTGAAAGAATTATTTCGAGAAATTGGAAAAGCAGCTTTAATCTGAACAGTAAAAATAGGATGGAATACATCTACAATTTACCCATTTTAGGAAAAGCCATTTTCCCCACTAATCAAAAAAAAAGTGCAATCTATTTCTCTTTGACACGTATGTTATGATATTCTATAATATTGGAGCTTCTTTTTTCTATTTTGAATTTTTCATATATTGTTTAATATTTGATATGCAGCTGACATGTCTAGATGATTGATTTTTTCCATTTTTATTTGTTGTTGTTCATTATTAATTATGTTCCATTTTTTTTATTTTTGCTCATGGCTTGTTGTTTCTTTTTCTCTCTCTCTCTCCTAGGATTAATGATTTTTGGTGTCTATCACCATGAAATTAAACAAAAAATCTTAAAAGGGCTCCTCCCTCTCAAATTTGAGCATAAATCACATTCTTAAGTTGTCATCACACCAAACAATGGTTGGAGACACAATCTAATGCATCAGGAAAGTGACATTTCCATGAAATGTAGCATGTGAGAAGCACTTTTCTAAATTAATCTGAGGCAACAAAGGAACCTTAGGAATCTCCAGAAATGCATACATATAGTCCTTCACTTATAACCACAACTGAGCCCTACATTTTTGTTGCATTTGTTAAGTGAGTTGACAATCTTTCTTGCCACTGTCATTACATGAATCACTGCAGTTGTTAAATTTGTAACTCAGTTGTTAAGTGAATCTGATGTCAGCCTTGGAAGCCATATTTTTCACTTGGAAGCTTCAAGGCTGCCACATTCAGTGCCTGGGAATTTGGGAGGGGGGATTTCATAGAGAGGTGGAAGATTAGACTCAACAACACTCTTTCTCAGAGAGTCAAGGACATGTTGCCCTGCACCTGGAGGGGAGTGACTGGAGGGATGTCTCCAATTGGGACGAAGGTTTGATTGGGCCATGTGATGGACTGATGGGTGCAGGGGATGGATCTTTGATTTCTCTTTTGGGAAGGGAAAATCCAGAACTCTGATTCAGTTTTTCCCCAGATGTGCCAATATGACAACTCTAATAAAAATAAAAATAAAAACTCTAATAGAATGGAACTTTGAGGAAATGCTTGTCTCGGAGTTTATTGGTTTGGAGTTGGTTAGTTGGAACGCTGGCAGAAGGGAGGGAGGGAGGGAGGGAGGGAGGGAGGGAGGAAGGAAGGAAGGAAGGAAGGAAGGAAGGAAGGAACATAGGGGCAGAAATGGCAACTATATTGTTGGAAGAAATATCCATCTGGTTCAGTTCCAAGTGGGGAGAAAGACACTGGAAACATGGAGGGTGATTGGAAACATGGAGGGTGATTTGAAAGATGGTTTATTATCCTCTTCCCTATTTTCCTGGTGGGGGTGTATTTGGGCTTCTCCTTCTTTTACTTTAAGGGCATTCAATTTGATAGCCATAAAATGTATCCAAAAGAATTGTGTGTGGGACAGCTGTCCTGCCCTACATAAGAGGAGCAACAGACAAAATCAGCAAGATACTACGCAGGCATCACATCAAGACTGCCTTCAAAATGGACAAAAAAATAGCAGCCATCCAAAGAAACCCCAAAGATAAAATTGACCTAGAAAACCAAGGTATATGTGAAATACCCTGCACATCATGTCCTGCCACAGACATAGGACAAACCAACAGAAGGATAAGTACCTGCCTTGAAGAACACAAGAATGCAATAAAAAAGCTGGAACACACTTCCTCGCTAGTCCAACATATGAAAGCCACAGGTCATAGCATCGACTTCAGTGACACCAAAACCCAAGCTACTATAGAAAACCCCAGCTACAGAATCATCAGAGAAGCCATAGAAATTGATAAAAGATCGAATAGTATGAATAGAAGAGATGACTCCACCAGACTATTAAACATCTGGAAGCCTGCACTCACAAACAAAAAAATCTATACCACAATCCAGGCAAGCACCTGGACACAAACAGACACCCCCCCCAATACCTCCAGCCCAAACACACCCCAGCCAGCTACCCAAATAAAACCTAGCTTCCTAATAAATAATTATCGGCCATTCACAAGAAACCAAACTGCACTAAGAAACCCCCATGCACAAAACCCAACATTGCCAACTAATCAAGAACACAGCAACTCGAAGACCAATAAAAACAGACCTAGACTCCCAGCCAATCAGGATGAGGAAAAAACCATTCAAATAAAGCAGAAAGCCAGCACCAAATTCAAACAAAAAATGGCTGCCAAGCCTGACACATACACGATTAAAAAGAACCCAATACAGAAGCCTGAGGATGGCAGATGAGATTCTGCTGTAATGTCGCTATAATAAAAGCACAAATATTAAGACATTCTCGTAAGCACTCCAAAAAGCACAAAGCCAAAGACACAAGCCTGAAGACGGCGAATGAGATTTCATCGAAACGTTGCCAGGATACTTCCAATTTTATATGGGAGAAAACCCGAATAACCAAAGATACACACACAAATACCTGCGAAAACCTGTATATGTATATGTATATGTATATGTATATGTATATGTATATGTATATGTATATGTATATGTATATGTATATGTATATGTATATGTATATATATGTTTTCTTAAGTTTTCACGGGTACTTACATATATGGTATTCAGCTTTGTTCGGGTATTTTCCCACGTCATTATAGTTGTGCTTTTAAAGTTGTAGCAACGTTTCGGCAGAATCTCATCTGCCATCATCAGGCTTCTGTATTTTGTTCATCTGTGAGTCAGACTTTTGCAGTTGTTTCAGTTTTAAATTTGGGGCTAGCCTACTGCTGTGCCAGAATGGTTTTTTCTTCATCCTGATTAGTTGGGAGTCTTGATCTGTGTTTATTGGTCTTGGAGTTTGCTGTGTTCATTCAGATTCATTTAGAGATCTATCTATCTGCCATCGGCTAGCTCAGTCTGTCACATAAAATTTGCTTACAAGCAAACTCATAAAATTTGCTAGCAAGCAAACTCACAAAATTAACTCACAATACACCATGCATGTAAATATTGAATTTTTATTTCAAAAAAGAGCATTTTTTATCCAAAATCAGGCAAAGAAGGCAGGCAGATTGAGTTGCTCTCAGAATCATTCAGTGATCTATCTATCTGCCATTGGCTAGCTCAGTCTGTCACATAAAAGTTGCTTGCTGTGAGTCTGCACTGAACAATAGAACCTTCAATCCTAAGGGAGGTTCGGCTGTGCTTAAAAGCAGAGCCGAAGATCTAAAGATTAGCAACAAAGCAAGAAATCCAACCATTTCCTGCTTCCTAGCTAATCTAAATCTCCCGGCTCAGCAGAACAGCTAATTGTCGGAAAAAGAAAAAATAGCAATTTGGCAGGCAAGTTTACCAGGTAAGGAGTGAGTGGGCGGGGAAGGTTCCTGTGGGCCATGTAGGCAGCACAGCCTTGTGTTTCTGTGCAGCCTGGATTAATTGCTTTGCGGGGGTGCTCTAGGGGTGAGATTTCTCTGCAGCCCACCAGTGGGCCATGGCCCACCAGTTGACGACCGCTGGTTTATATTGTTTAATTAATTTCCTAGTATGGTTTTGATTGCTTATTTAGTGTGCTATGACTATCCCTCAATGTTTTATCTTAAGATGAATGTATTTTTATGTACACTAGAGCTTATGCACCAAAACCAGATTCCTTGTGTGCCCAATCATACTTGACCAATAAAAAATTCTATTCTATTCTATTCTATTTTATTCCATTCTATTCTATTCTTGTTAAATTTGTAACTCAGATGTTAAGTGAATCTGATGTCAGACTTGGAAGCCATATTTTTCACTTGGAAGCTTCAAGGCTGCCACATTCAGTGCCTAGGAATTTGGGAGGAGGGATTTCATAGAGAGGTGGTATGCTATGCTATGCCATGCCATGCCATGCCATGCCATGCCATTCTATTCTACATTCAACATTCAACATTCAACATTCAACATTCTACATTCTACATTCTACATTCTACATTCTACATTCTACATTCTACATTCTACATTCTACATTCTATTCTCTTTTCCTTGCATTCTTTCTAGATCTGAGCATCCTTTTTTGTATCATGGTGATCAGGAACAGGGTATGTCTAGTCTAATGAAAAGAAGGACTAGGGGTGACATGATAGCAGTGTTCCAATATCTCAGGGGCTGCCCCAAAGAAGTGGGAGTCAACCTATTCTCCAAAGCACCTGAGGGCAGGACAAGAAGTCATGGGTGGAAACTAAGAGAAGCAACTAGAACTAAGGAGAAATTTCCTGACAGTTCAAACAATTAATCAGTGGAACAACTTTGCCTCCAGAAGTTGTGAATGCTCCAACACCGAAAGTTTTTTTAAAAGATGCTGGATAACCATTTGTCTGAAGTGGTGTTGGGTTTCCTACCTAGGCAGGTAGGAACTAGAAGACCTCCAAGGTCCCTTCCAACTCTGTTATTCTATTCAGGACAGGATGCAGTATTCCAAGTGTGTTCTCGTGTTCTTTTTCTGTTATGTTCTTCTTCCTTCATTCTTTTCTTACATTCAGTCTTCAAAATCCTCCTTTATCTCTGTATGCATATTGGCTTTCCTTTGGGGAAACTCCCAGCCAGAAGCCAGCTGCAAATGTATGGGTCATGGTGATGCTGCAGAGCCAGGTGCATTCACCTGTGCATGTATATATACTGAGTAAATAGACAGTTTCACAAACCATTAATTAAACTCTTCCTCCCATGCAGTGAATAGAAGAGGCTTCCATCCAAATATGTGGAAAATACTTTGCATCCTGAACCGTTATCTTTAAGGTATTGACTTAGCAATCTTGCAGGCTGAACCTTAACAGCTTCTATATATGTCTCTTTTCACAGGAAGTCCAAAGGACCAGACGAAGACTGGCAGATGTTTAGGGGTTTAGGAAAAAGACATGCTGCCAAGAACTGGACTAATGTGAACAAGCTGGCATCCATTCTTATGACAAAAGACAGCCAGGAATCAGGATGCAGTTACCAAGCTGTTGAATCATAGAATTGGACTGGAAGGATAGTGTTCTTGTCCAATCCCCTGCTCATGTCAGGACATCTTATACCATTCCAGGTGAAATGGCTGTCATATTTTTTCTTGAAAACCTCTAGCAATAAACAAAACTGAAGTTGGAATGCTGAGAACTGAAGAAGCTTTTTGGATAAGAAGGAGAAAAGAAGACCAGGAAAATCCAGTGGCCTTTTGAAAAAAACAAAAAACCATGAACTAAATGACTGAGAATCTCCATAGAGATACCTCCAGCAATGAAGCACCCTCAACTCTGAGAGGCAAGCTGTTCCGTTGATTAATTGTTCTAATTACCAGGAAATTTCTTCTTGGTTCTAGGTTGAATGTCTCCTTGATCATTTTCTATCTATTATTTCTTCTCCTGCCTTCAGGTGCTTTGGAGAGCAGGTTGACCCCACTCTCAGTAAGACCACACCTAGAGTAAGGCATCCAGTTTTGGTCACCACACTATAAAAAAGATGTTGAGGCTCTAGAAAAAGTGCAGAGAACAGCAACCGAGATGATGAGGGGACTGGAGGCTAAAACATATGAAGAACGGTTACAGGAACTGGGCCTGGCTAGTCTAGGGAAGAGAAGGACCAGAGGAGACAGGAGAGCAGCCTTCCAAGATTTGAGGGGCTGCCAGAGAGAGGAGGAAGAAGTCAAGCTATTTTCCAAGGCACCCAAAGATGAGACAAGGAACAATGGATGGAAACAGAACAAGGAGAGATTCAACCTGGAAATAAGGAGAAATGTTCTGACAGTGAGAACAATCAACCAACGGAACAGAAGTTTGCCCTTGGAAGTTGTGGGAGTTTGATCAGTTGAGACTTTCAAGAAGAGATTGGACTCCCATCTATCAGAAATGGTGTAGGGCAGGGGTGGGATTCAATTTTTTTAACAACCAGTTCTGTGGGTGTGGCTAAGTTGGTGGACGTGGCTTGGTGGTCATGTTATTGGCTGGGCATGGTCAACTCAATATCACTCACATCGAGGCATGCATCTCCTCTCCTGCCCTTTCATGATTGTGGGGATGTTGCAACAGTTGTAAGTGTGAAAAATGGTCATAAGTCACTTTTTTCAGTGCCATTGTAACTTTGAATGATCACACCACACAAGCAAAGTACCAGCAAAGGAGGGGAAAAAAACTCCAGAGATGTTCCTGAGACAAGAAGTCTAGTCCTGCCAAGAATGTAAAAAGGGTTAACGGAGAGGCAGTTTCTGTAAGCAACACCAGAATGTTTCCTTCCTGCCTTCCTTACGGGATTAGGCCAGTAATTTCTTCTAACAACCGGTTCTCTGAACTGCTTAGAATGTTAAGAACCGGTTCTAGCGAATAGGTGTGAACTGGTAGAATCCCACCCCTGGTGTAGGGTCTCCTGCTTGGACGGGGATTGGACTAGATCACCTATGAAGTCCCTTCCAACTCTGATTATATGTTATCTGTTATTTCTTCTCTGTGACAGTATAGGAAAATGGCTATCGTGTTCCCCCAATCCTTCTCTTCGATAACCTAAACCAGGGGTGTCAAACTTAAGGCCCACAGGCTGGATCCACCCCACAGGGTGCTTAGATCTGGCCCAGGGGCTCGCCGTGGAAACAACGAAGGACTGGCCCACAGTGTCTCTGCACAGCCCTCCCAAGCTCTGTCTTCAGCCATGACGGTCTCCTGCAGTTCTCTGCTAGCGAAAATGGAGCTGGAGCTCCAAATATGGAGCCTCGATGAATGACGTCAAGTTGGCTATGCTCACCCTGACCATGCCTAACCCCAGCCCCCCATGGTCAAATAAAACTCTGATGCAGCCTTCAATTGACACCCCTGGGCTAAACATACCTGGCCTATGAGAAAAAAAATGAGATATTTTGTTGCACTTTTTGCAGTTGAAATTATACCTACAGCAAAGGGAATTTTATGCCTTCCTCTCAGATACTTCAACGTATAGTTTTCATAATCAGTTAGCATCTTACTTCCGTTGCTACCATTTACAAAAGATTTTATCTTGATCCTATTATGAACTATTATCACACATGGGACCAATAACAAAATGTCTCAGGTTGATCTCAAAACATGACTTCTTTTCAAAGAACGCCACCTAGGCAATGGATTTCTAAGGATTCTTTGAATGATGTTTTTAAAATACCTTTTTGGTTCTTATGCTGAATCATTTCTTATTTCTTCAGATCAGTTGAAGGACTTGCAAATTGCTTTTGGAGATTAGTTTTGGCCTACTTGTGCTGCAACAAATCAATTATGTCATAATTTTCAGGCTATGTTTAGGGCTCTTCCAATGGGGAATATTCAAGCAATTCCTGGGATTTGGATTAGAGAGTTGAAATGGGAACAGCTTTTAAGACATGAGACAAAGAGGCATGTAATGATTCCCCAAAACGGAATTTGAAAGTATTTCATGTCCTCTTGAAGAGGACATATTCCTTGAGTTATAAAGGCAATTTTTTGGCTAAGTCTTCTTCATTGAATAGGCATCTATGTGACAAATATTAGAATAACAGAATTGGAAGCGACCTTGAGCTCTTCTAGTCCAGCCCCCTGCTCAAGTAGGAGACCTACACTATTCCAGACAAATGGCTGTCCAGTTTCTTCTTAAAAACTTCCAGTGATGGAGCACCTACAACTTCTGAAGGCAGCTTCTGTTCCACTGGTTAATTGTTAGAAAAGTTCTCCTTAGTTCTAAGTTGCTTCTCTCCTAGGTTAGTTTCCATCCATTGTTTTTTGTCTTGCCTTCCAGTGCTTTGGAAAATAGATTGATCCCCTTTTCTCTGTGGCAGTCCCTCAAATACTGGAACACTGTTATCATGTCTCCGCTAGTTCTGTCAGCCCAGGGCTGACAAGTTTTTTATTTTCATTAGATTAGACATAACCTATTCCTGCAACTGTTCTTCATATGCTTTAGCCTCCAGCCCTCTAATCATCTCTGTTGCACTTTGCTGCACTCTTTCCAGAGTCTTCAGTTTTCTATCATGATGACCAGAACTAGATGACATATTCGAGAGATGGTCTTATTGAGGCTTTATAAAGCAGTACTAGTACGTCAAATGATCTTGATTCTATCCTTCTGTTAATGCAGCCTAGGACTACATTTGGGTTTTTTGGGCTGTTGCTGCACGCTGCTGACTTATATTTAAGTGATTGTCAACTAAGGCTCCAAGATCCCTGTCATAGTTACTGTTATTAAGCTAGGTTTCACCTTACCTGTACCTGTAAGTTTGGTTTTTCTTGCCTAAGTATAAAACCTTACTTTTCTCTATGTTCAATTTCATTTTGTGAGATAAGGCTAACAAAACTTTCACAGGTAAGAATTCAAGCAGTGCCCTACTGGATGGGATCCAGTGGTGGGATTCAGCCAGTTCACACCACTTTGGGAGAACCAGTTGTTAACTTTTTGAGTAGTTTGGTGAACTGCTTGTTGGAAGAAATCATAAAGGCGGAGAACCGGTTGTTAAATTATTTGAATTCCACCACTGATGGATCCATGACCCCCTGAAGTCCAACAGTCTGTTCTCACCATGGCTAATCAACTTCTCAAAGAAGCTCACTAGCGTCCCAAAAGATGGGACACTTTTAGAGAAGGTCCTGCTGACATCAAACTATATACAGCTAGTCCTAGACATACCACCATAAGTGAGCCCCAAAGTTCGGCCGTGAAGGCAAGGCACTTGTTACGTGGCTTTTGCCCAAGTTTATGACCTCTCTCGCCACAGGGTTCAAGTGAATCACTGCAGTTGTGAAGCTGTGAAGCTGGTTTCTTTATTGACTTTGCTTGTCATAAAATCACAAAGGAGGAACCCAGGATACTGCATAGGGCATGTCAATTTTTTCAATCTCCAAATATTTAGGCGTGTTCAATAGTTGGGACATGCCTTGGGGATTGTAAAGATATTTTCATTACTTTCATATAATTTAGACATGCTCGGCAAGTAACTGCATCAATAGTGTAATTTTTTTTAACATTTTGTTTGTTTCATAGGTCAGAAATACTGTGCACCAGTTGCCAAGTGTCCAAATTTTGATCATGTGACCCCAGGGATGCTGGAATGGTCAGCAGAGAGAGAGAGACAGAACTTGGGCTGTCTGATCAGTCCCCAAATGGAGAGTCAACAACTCCCAGGTGTGGAGGTGGCTGATGAGGAAGAGGAGGAACAGCTGGGCCCAGTGCCTGACATGCAGTTGCACAGAAGGCAAAGGAGAGGAGAGCAGCAGGAATCTATGGGCCAGTCCTTGGGACAGAAGAGCCACCACTGCTAGCAAAGGCCCACCCTAGCTCTGGGGATAAAAGGCCAGAGATGAATAGATGTGGCAAACAACTATTCATCTCCTTGCTGGACAGACTTGTTAGCCTGCAGTTAGAGAGAAACTTTTTGCTGGTGCTCCTAATGAAGGAATCCTTGAGAAGGTTTGTCGTGCTTAGGGAACTGGGAAAGATTAGGCAGTGACTGTGACAGCAAATCCTACATTTTGTCTCTCTTTTTTTTCGAGCCTTGGTTTATTATATGCGGAGTATATTTCCTTCTCACGGAAGTGCTCGCCTTCCCCCTCTGATGATTTTAAAATTTCTGTAGCAATTAAGTATTGAAGTGTTTGATCTTTGCTTACTTTTATATTTCAGTTACCTTAAGATTTATTTTTTTTAAGAAAGACAATTTCCCTTGGAATAAACCACCTCAAGGATTTGAATAGAACAGCTGGGTTTTTTTTTCTCTAAAGTATATATAAAGAAGTCTGCTCTTTCTTCCCTGCCCCAGTGCACCAGGAATTAGCATTCTGGAGCCTTATTATCCAAGTCTAAAAATTAAGACTTTGTGGCATGCAATGTCAAATTACAATCTGAATTTCCCCTGATAATTCTCAGATGAGTAAAGTTGCTCCTAATCTAGTTCCTTGGTGGCATCTTTATGCCATCTCTAGGAACCCAGGATTGTATTTAAATTCCAACTAATGAAGGGAATGGCACGGATTCAAAATAAGACTGAAATGTGGTGCATTTTTGGTAGTAGTGATGGAAGGAAAGAATACCTAATCGCAGAGCAAAGACATGAATTAGGTTTTGCAAAATAATGGGGCAGAAATTAGGGGGAATCTGAGAAGGATTTGAGAATGTGGATTTCCTTATGGGCCTCTATTGGGAGTAAAATACCCACTGAATGTTTTGCAGTTGTCTCTTGGGCCAAAATCCATCCATCTCTTTCTTTCTTTCTTTTTTTTCCCTCCCTTCTTTCCTTCCTTCCTTCTTTTTTCTTCTTCCCTCCCTCTCTCCCCCTTCTTCTCTTTCTTTCTTGTTAGATTTTTATCCAACCTTTATCGATATCTATCTGTCTGTCTGTATGTCTGTCTGTGAAATACCACTCACGCATCATCACAAAATCTCCAGAACCGTAAAGCCTACAAACTTGATGTTGCACATATGTTCCTCTTAGCTTCTAGGTGCTCACTAAGAAAGGAGTTTTTGAAATGACCATCACTGCATTAGTATTTTCTATATTATTATTAACATGCTGTGATGCTAAGGAGTTCTACTCCCCCTCCCACCTGAAAAGAAATCTGTTCCAAATGCAAAACACCACCAGAGGAGAGGAGTTTCAGTTTCACAGCACCGAGCAGCTTTAGTACAGAACAGTTGAGCTAAGCCACACCCAGGTTCCTTACTGTCTCCTTCTTGCTCACACAGCAAATACTGCTTCAATTTCCAAACAGCCATCAACTCTCTCACACACTGACAGGTCGGTAGCCAGATGAATACTGATGGATGCTGGTAGGCAGAGGCAGAATTTTTCCCCCTTATTTTCTTCCCCAAAAACTAAGCCTGACAACATATTTCTTAGCGAAGCACGAGTATTGAGCTAGTTATGTTATAAGTTACTCAAGATGGCAAAAATACAGAATGCTCCTTCTTCTTTATCTGTTCCCCATGCACAACAACCCTGTGAGGTGGTTGGGCTGAGAGTGTCTAATCCAAAATCGCCAGTTGGCTTCCACTGCCTAAGGTGGGATCACCCAACTGGTTTTCCTGTCTAAAGCAGAGCTAGAACTCAGTTTCCTGGTGATTGGCCCAAAGTTGACTTTTGTACCTAAGATAGGATAATACTTCACTGTCTTTTGATGATTGACCCAAAGTCACCCAGCTGACTTTCATGCCTAAGGTGGGACTAGAACTCACTGTCTCCTGGTGATTGGCCCCAAGTCACCCAGCTGGCTTTCATATCGAAGGTGGGACTAGAACCCCTACACACCTGCTTTCTTGGCCACCATCTTAACCACAGAATGTGATTTATTCATTCAGTTTTATTTTATTTTTAAAGACCTATACAGCTGACCCTACTGAAAAAGCAACCTCGGATGGTGCTCAATTGGAACATGGTTGCGGAGATGTTGCAGTCCTAAATCCCCTATAATTTTATTTCCCTTTGGTGACCGGAGAGCAATATGCTTTCTCATAATCCATGCATGAGTGAAGAATCAGGACCGAAAATGATAAACTGCCTCTTTCTCCCACTTTTTGAAATATGGCTTCTTTTTCCTTTGTCCAGTCTTTCTCAGATGGTTCTTGTGTGTTGATGGCCGAGGTCCAAGATGCTTTCTTTTCAAACTCTTCTTGCTCAAGGCAAAACTGTTTTGGACACTTTGGAAATGTACACTGACATTAATATCTAAGGAATTGGGCCTCTAACCACATTAGCTGTCTTGGATTACCTACAGTAAGTTATTTTGCTGTATTAAAAAGTCAATTTTCTGTTGACGGGGCATGAATTATTCTTGACGGGAAAAGAAAGCTTTATATTATCCCAGGCAAACAACCAGACTAAACTTTCAATTCTGAAAGTATACCATTGGATAAGAATCTGCTTAGGAACAAAGGATCCCATTTTAGCAACTTTGCTAAGATGGTAGATTTAACAAATAATCCACGGCTATCTATATATCTTCATTTTTCTGTCCATCCTCACATCTACTCCCCTTTCTCTTCCCTCCTTCTTTTTATAATTACGTTTGCCAAATTTTTCTGGGTGTTGGAAAACACTTGGTTTTTTTAAATTTTGGAATGCTTTCCATTACACAGCAGCCTAATAATTGGACTTTTCACCTGACAGCATCATAACCACTGCATCAGTTGTTTCCAGGTGTCAAAGTCTGGCCAGAATTTTGCAATGCTGGTGGAATAAAAAAATCAACTACTCCCTGCTCCACTCCCAAAGCCCCTCTCTGAGATTTTGTAGTTATTAACGTTTTTCCCATTTTTTTTTCTGTTTGTATTTCTCCCCATCAACTGTTCTTCCTGGATTCTTCTATGTTTTATACTTAGGCAAGAAAAATCAAATGTAGAGATTAAGTGAAATCTGGCTCAGTAGCAGTAACTGGGAGAGGGATCTTGGAGTCTTAGAGGAGACAGTCACTTAAATATGAGCCAACACTGTCTGACAGCAGCCAAAAAGCCAATGCAATCCTAGGCTGCATTAACAGAGAGATGAAATCAAGATCATGTGAAGTGTTAATACCACTTTACAAGATACCCTGCATCCAATTTTGGTCACCACAGTATAAAAGAGATGTTGAGACTCTAGAAAGAGTGCAGAGAAAAGCAACAAGATTATTAGGGGGCTGAAGGCTAAAACATATGAAGAATGGCTGCAGGAATTGGGTATGTCTAGCTTAATGAAAAGAAGGACTAGGGGTGACATGATAGCAATCTTCCAGAATTTGAGAGGATGCCACAAAGAAGTCAAGTTATTCTGCAAAGCACCCGATGGCAAGGCAAGAAACAATGGATGGAAATTTATCAAGGAGAAAAGCATCCAAGAATTAAGGAAAAAATTCCTAACAGTGAGAACAATTAACCAGTGGAACGACTTATGGAAGTTGTGGGTGCCCCATCACTGGAGGCTTTGAACAAGATCCTGGACAGTCATTTGTTGGGAATGGTGTAGAGCAGGGGTCTCCAACCTTGGCCCCTGGAAGCCTGGTGGACTTCAACTCCCAGAATTCCACAGCCAGCTTGCTGTGGAACTCTGGGAGTTGAAGTCCTCCAGGCTTCCAGGAGCCAAGGTTGGAGACCCCTGGTGTAGAGTCTCCTGCTTTAGCAGGAATTTGAACTAGAAGACCTTCCAATTCTGTTATTCTGCTCGGCATCTGTGATCATCAAGGATCTCGAGATGCGGTCGCGCAGTGGATAGAGTGCAGTACTGCAGGCTACTTCTGCTGACTGCTGCCTACCGGCTGCCTGCAATTTGGCAGTTTGAATCTCGCCAGGCTCAAGGTTGACTCAGCCTTCCATCCTTCTGAGGTGGGTAAAATGAGGATTCAAAATGTTGGGGGCAATAGGCTAACTCTGTAAGCTGCTTAGAGAGGGCAGTAAAGCATTATGAAGTGATATATAAGTGCTATTCCTTCCTTCCTTCCCTCCTTCCCTCCTTCCTTCCTTCCTCTTAGAATGCAGTATTGCAGGCTAATTCTGCTGATTGCCAGCACTTCTATCCTGACCAGCTCAAGATTGACTCAGCCTTCCATCCTTTCAAGGTGGATAAAATGAGAACCCAGATTGTTGGGGGCAAGAGGCTGACTCTGTAAACCGCTTAGAGAGGGCTGTAAAAGCACCGTGAAGCGGTATATAAATCTAAGTGCTATAGCTATTGCTATCTCAGCACATATGCCAAGCTGCCTGTTTCCCTCTGGAGCAGAGAGATAATCACTTTTGGACTGAAATACTGTTTAATCTTCCTTCCAGCAACAAATATGACAGAAGCTTGAAGCCTCTGCTACATGTTGGGCATAAGTTATTGACCAGCTAGCTGGCATAGATGATAGATCTTCGAAACAGTAAGCAGGGAAGGTAACACTGGGAATGCGCATGAATCTGAATGCCAGTTGTACACCTTCACTCATGTACCATCCTGGTACTTCACAAAGAAATGCTTTCCAAAAAGAAAAGGAGGCCTTTTCAGCACTACTGAAAACATTCTCATAAAGCCTATAAGTTGTAGGGGCTCAGAGTGAACATGTGCTTATTTTTTTAAATGCATGGAGAATTTCTTTTGGTCTTGGGTGCCTGAACATGACTTTTAGCAGATGATGTATTTCCAATCCATAATGCATTTTGCAGGGTTCTCTATAATGAAAGAACAGATGTCGAGCAACGAAGCTGCCTTTGGCGATATTTGCTAATTGATGTGTTTCCTTAAAACCTAGAAGAAAATTGAAAGGTATTTAATTCCTAACTGCCAAGGATGACCACAACCTGCTGCTAAGAAAGAGAGAGAAGGTGTGCTTTATGAACAATAATTTAAACTGGGGCCACTAATGAGAGATGTAGCTACATAATGTTAGCAAGAGAGGGAAAGTACATGCTAATTTGAGTTGCAGTTTGTAGAAGTAAGTTCCTCAGTTTAATCCTATGCAATACAGAAATGAGAGGAAAAACATATTGAAGGCCGGAAGGAACTAGTAAAAATATTCTTCCTTAGGAAAAGAGATGAAAGTTGTGATGACCCAGGGTGGGATACAAAACAAACACAGACACAGAAAACAGGTGAAGCCCCTTTTATTCCTTCAATTTGCTTCCAAGCTCCAAATATCCTTGACGGAAGACAAAAAACTCCCACACAAACAGTTATAAGAAGAAGGAGAAAAGCAACACAAACCAGGCAAGATAAGGGCTGGAGGACGTCCACAGATAACACACACTGGGAAGGATGCCAAACTTAGAGAGGAACCATAAACTAGAGATATTTCCACACTTTGTTTCCAGCATTTGCCCATACGCATATCCATCCTCTTATTCAGTTGTCACAGCTGCAGCCCATGAAGAGGATCAAGGCCTTCTCCTCCCGAGTAGGCCACATCTCTTCCTTATCCTCTCCTCTCTGCATTCCCTAGGATGAAGAGGGGATGAGCTTGGGTCCTTCTCTGACTGCCCAGTCAGTCTCTGCCCTTTGCCAGCTTCCTCCACAACCTCCGGAGCCCCACTTCCATCCCTGTCAGCTGTTCCTCCTCTCCCTCAGATTCCCAATCAATTCTAGTTAAGTGACCTGGCTGCTCACTTCCTCTAGCTTTCACGATAATGAGGAAGAATGAAGAGTTACTGTTCTTTGGGGTTTTCTTCCACAATGATATTTCTCTAACTGTCCCCTGAGCACAATCATATTTTTCAAACTGTCCTCTTATTGATTTCCCATCTTGTCTATTTCAAGCAGGGATAGAGGTCTGGTGGGATCAGAAAAGGAAAGGCCCCTAAGTGAGTCCATCATAGACTGTGTGGAAAGAATTACATTCCAGCTAAGTGATTCTAATATAAAACATTTGACACCACATTGTGCCTGACTTAAATCCCAGAGAGAAAATAGAAGTGCTGAAGTTCAGGAAGAAGCTATGGATTGGAAGAGCGCAAGAACAGCATGGTTCACAGAACATGATTGATCTGGGGCAATTTTAAATTAAATGGCTGTATTTGTACAGTGGCCAAGGTTTGGTTAGATGTGTATGTTTTCACCTGATGCACAAACTCTGGTCACTTTGGCTGGCTTACAATTCACTGATTGGACAATCCCACCCCCAAAATAGGCCAGCTTAGTAACCATATAGATCTCAGTCAGTGTGGAAAGAAAAGGAGACAGGATAAGGTGAAGGTAAAGTTTCCCCTCGCACAAAAGTGCTAGTCGTTTCTGGTTCTAGGGGACGGTGTTCGTCTCCATTACAAAGCTGAGGAGCCAGCACTGTCCGAAGACATCTCCATAGTCATGTGGCCGGCATGTCAAAGGTGCATGGAATGCTGTTACCTTCCCACCAAAGTGGTCCTTGTTTCTACTTGCATTTTGTATATGCTTTCTGTTAAGTTCTGCGCATGGGCGCAAGGAACGGAGACGAGACAGTGAACAGTGAACTTCAACTCTTTATTAATCATGCTGAACAGAGCAAAAACCCTCGGGCAGCAGCAGCCCTTTTATAGGGCAGGCTGCTGATCTATTAGCCAATGAGAAACATGGAAATGTTAAACCCTTGAACCAATGAGAGTGGCTCGTTAACAGCCAATCAGATTCCCCAGAATGGACCAATCCGATATCGCTATTATCGGCCAATCAGAAGTGCAGGATTAGAACCCTGCTTTTTCTTAAGGTTTGTTAAAACTTTATTTGCTTTTATTCGTCCATAACACCCCTTCCCCCCGGGTTCCGTTTGAGGGGTGCGGTGATGTAATCCCTAAGATATGTAGGTTGTTTTAACTGTCTATTGGATTTGCGCTATCCCACCGGTTCCTGTCTGTCATCTGGTTTCGGCGGGATGTTTTTGGACATATCTGGTACAGGCAGTTCCGCATCCTCACTGGACGACTCGGTGCCGCTAATGCTGTCATTGTTGTCCTCCAATCTTTGCGGGCTCGCCTCCATTGAGGTATTCCTCTGTAGTGAGGAGAGTCCCCTCCCTGATTCTTCTTCATTTATTGCACCCAATTGCTGACTTCCTTCGCTTCTGCTTTCCACCATCTCGAATTCAGTTTCTTTGACATCCCCTCCCACTTCAGTTTGGGAGTCACAGAAGTCGCGGGAACTGGGTTGTAGCCAAGAGCGAAGCTGATCTATATGGCGTTTCCATATTTTTCCGTCGCAGGTTTGCACACGGTACGATCTGGGTCTGGTGGTTTGAATTATGGTTGCTTCAACCCATAATGGTTCGCCGGAGAGGGTTTTGGTGAAAACTAAGTCGCCTACCTTGAACTCGCGGCATTTTCCACTAGATCCACAGGGTTTCTCTGGCTCGTAGGATGGGTGAAGCCGGTCGAGGTGGGAACGGAGCTTGCATCCCATCAACAGTTCAGCTGGAGTCTTATTGGTGACGCTGTGCAGAGTGATGTGTTGGAGTAGGAGTATTCTGTTTATTTTGTCATCAATGTCCCCATAGTCCATTTTATGGAGAGTTTTTTTGACAAATTGTACCATACGCTCAGCCCTGCCGTTAGCCGCAGGGTGCACTGGCAAAGTTAGTGCATGGCGGATACCCCGGTCCTCTAAGTATTGTTCAAACACCAGGGCAGTGAACTGTTGTCGGAGACCAGAACGTCTGGCAGTTCGTGCGTTGCAAATAGCCTATTCAATTTTCAGATGACGGACTCGGTTGTAGTATTCTTCATTTCATGGATCTCGAGCCAGTTGGAATAGGCATCCACTGTTAGGAGGAACGTATGTCCTTTAGTAGGTCCCGCAAAGTCAACATGGATGCGGGACCACGCCCCCCAGGGGGTTTCCCATTCTGTTGGAGTTGCTCTACATGGGGCACTGCTGACTTCTTAGCACTTTAAACAAGTCTTTACCCAGGCTTCGATCTGTTTGTCAATGCCTGGCCACCACGCATAGCTTTGTGCGAGCGCTTTCATACGCACGATGCTGGGGTGACCATCATGCAATGTTTTCAATACTGCTCGTTGTAACCATTCTGGGACGACGACTCTATCTCCCCATAGGATGCAGCCTTTTTGCAAAAAACGTTCTGTTTGCCAGTTTCTGAAAGGGGTGAAGTAGTCAGGGGTTTGTTCTATTGGCCATCCTCGTTCGACCCAGCTAAGAACTCGCGCCAAGACAGGATCTCGTTTTGTTTCGATTGCAGTGTCTCTGGCTGTTAGCGGTGGTGAATGTAGTGTTTCAATCTGGAGTGTCGTAAGGGTTGGAGCTGGGTTGACGACGGTTTCCAGAAGTGGGGCATGGCTCAATGCATCAGCGTGGGGAATGGCTTTCCCTGGGCGGTGTTGTAATTTATAGTTGTACGCAGCTAAAAACTCTGACCAGCGAGTCATTCTAGGTGACAATATATAGAGGGTTGGCTTGTCTCCCGCTATAATCCCTAGCAAAGGTTTGTGGTTGGTAACGATAGTAAAAACTCGTCCATACACATATTCATGAAACCGTTTCACAGCAGATACAACAGCAAGAGCCTCTTTGTTGATCTGGCTATAGTTATGTTCCGCCTTTGATAGGGTCCTTGAAAAATAGTCAATAGGGGCCTCACTACCATTTGGTAACACATGACTCAAAATGGCTCCTATTCCAAATGGTGACGCATCACATGTAATTGTTAAAGGCAGAGTCTCGTTATACTGCATTAAAACAGCATCTGAGGTTAGTAAGTTTTTCACTTGTCGGAATGCGTGCTCCTCTCGGTGTCCCCAGACTCAGGTTGCTTTTTTGTCAAGAAGTCTTTGTAGGGGCTCAGCTACGGTCGCTTTCTGGGGCAAGAAGATGTTGTAAAAGTTAATGAGCCCCAGGAAAGCTTGGAGATCAGTCCTATTTCTGGGTCTTGGGGTGTTTTTGATTGCCCTTAGTTTGCTATTAGTGGTGAATGCCTTGTTTATCGATTAGGTGCCCCAGGAACTCTACTTTATCTGTACACAGTTGACATTTATTTTTTTTAACCTTAAGGCCAGAGTCTTTAAATTTCTGGAGAACCATTTTAAGATGCTTTTCTAGTATTTCTCTATTCGGGGCAGCAATTAAAATGTCATCAAAGTATGGCACGACCCCCTTGATCCCTTGCAAGAGTCTCTCCATCAGACTTTGAAAAATCCCTGGGGCTATAAGAGGTGAAAGGATCTTAACTAAGGACTCTCTGCCTTTTTGGACAAGTGGTTACAATCAATGGTGCTTTTGTTCTTATACTTTATCATATTGTGTTACTCAAAAACATTAGTATATTATTTCACTACAGTGATGTTTATATAATATTGACTAGAGATTATTACTGTCCATGGGGTTTTCAAGGCAAAGATACTGGAGTGGGTTGCCATTTCCTTCTCTAGTTTTTCCAATTGCAATGCAATGAGAACTGGTTTTCCCAGTTGCAATGTATGGCTATGGAAGTTGGACCATAAGGAAGGCTGTGCACCAAAGAATTAAAAGACGTTTGCTTGTGGGAATGAAAGCTATGGCAAATCTAGACAGCATAATAAAAAGCAGAGATATCACCCTGCCAACAAAAGTGCGTAGAGTTGAGGCTATGGTTTTCCCAGTTGCAATGTATAGCTGTGAAAGTTGGACCATAAGGAAGGCTGAGTGCCAAAGAATGGGGGCCTTAGAACTCTGGTGCTGGAGAAGACTCCTGTGAGTCCCTTGGACTGCAAGGCCATCCAACCGGTCAGTCCTAGAGAAGATCAACCCTGACTGCTCTTTAGAAGGCCAGATGCTGAAGATGAAACTCAAAGACTTTGGCCACCTGATGAGAAAGAAGGATTCACTGAAGAAGAGCCTAATGCTGGGAAAAATGGAGGGCAATAGAAGAAGGGGACGGCAGAGAAGGAGGTGGCTGGATGGAGTCACTAAAGCAGTCGACATGACTTTAAATGGACTCTGGGGGATTGTAGAAGACAGGAAAGCCTGGAGGAATGTTGTCCATGGGGTTGCAATGGGTCAGACATGACTTTGCAACTAACAATAACAAAAACAAGAGATTATCAACATTCTAACATAAATCTTTAGATACTAAGAAATACATGCTTACATCAGTAGTCTGAGCTCTAAAATGTCCATATTAATAAGCATAAATTGTTTAATGATTGCATCTTAAATTAAATGTGGCATTAATAAAAAACTGCAAAGTATATCAAACTATTTGTTATACCATAAAGAGTTATGTTTTAAACTTCCTATTTAATACTAAGGGCTCCATTGTATTGTTACTTACTACCGTTTGAACATATTAAAGAACAATTCATGTTTTGAGCACATGTCATAGTGCAGGATCCAATCTGGATCAGGCACTGCAGACCAGAAGTTTTGTCTACTGAGGTTTTGGACTCATTCTGGAGCCTATCTTCAGAAACTTCTCTCTAGCATGTCATTGTTATGCCAAGACAGTGTTAGCCATGGGAGAGTCTTTCGTAAAATGACTGCTATAGTGGCACAGTTTGATCCAAATGTCAACTTAACAGAAGCCAAAATGATAAAATTAGTTTTGTAATGCTCTACTCCTCTGGAGTAGGTATAAATGTGTTGTAGAGTTTGGGGATGATCAGATTCAAGAAAAATATTAATTTCCCCTTGATTCAACACATCCTAAAGCAGGAACCAAGCTTACTATCCAAATTATCGATCAAAATTATCGATTGAATTTGGGAGTCTAGCTGAGGGTAAATAGATTCTGCACATTTTCCAGGGGAAGGAAATATTCTCCAGTGATTTCCCAAAAACAACAGGAAAGGGGAATTCTTCTCAACAGAAGTTTCCAACGATGCTCCCACGGACATAAAAATTTCATAATCAAAAATAAAAAATTCGTAATCAAACAAGGGCAATGGAGCAATTTCAGAGCAATTTCATTTACAATTCAGTTTGTCTTTTGAAGAAAATTTCTAAGGCCAGCTCGTTTTCAGTAGAATGAATCAGAACCGTTGTTTAAAAAAAAAAAAAAAATGAAGAGGTTTTGGCAAAACTGAAACTACATGCAAGTCTAACAAAATACACTTCCATTCTCAGAAACAATTGTGCTAGAAAACTCATTTTTGGAGGGTTTTTTTCTCGCTTAATTCTACCTGTCATGTTCTTTTCATAGCCCTTGTCAAAGAAAGAAAACTGGAGGGGAAAAAGGTAAATGCACACCCCTTCTGATTTATAATTAATTTTTAAATGGAAAAAAATATATACAACTCAAGGGATTAGAAAGAAATATTGAAAAGCAGGCAAAAATCCCTCTCTCTCTCTTTCTTCTAAACAAAACTAATAAGTTTGTCAGTCACTTCTGTAATATCCATCATTCTCTGGTGAACAATTTTCAGACTTTAATATTGGGTAAGAGGCATTCTGAGAAGTAATTATACACAAGCTTTTCACAGTCAAATGCTAGTTTGCAAACACCGATTCTGCTGACTTGTTTTGCCTTGGGGTGAGTCAAGGACAGTGGTGGGATTCAAAAAAAATCTGTGGCTGTGGTGTGGCATGGTGGGCATAGCTTGGTGGGCATGGCAGGGGAAGGGCACTGCAAAATCACTTTTCCCACCCCACTCCTGGGGAAAAGTTACTGCAAAATCCCATTCCTTCCCTGCCCCACACACCTGCTTTCCAGCTCCGTTTCCCTGTGCAGGGCAACCAAAGGAGACTCAGACGATCAGTTGGGACTCAGGAGGCAGAGCATAGGTGGGATTAGTGGGGCCAGTCAGAGGTGGTATTTGCCAGTTCTCCAAACTATTCAAAAGTTCTGCTACCAGTTTTCCAGAACTGGTCAGAACCTGCTAAATATCACCTCTGGTCAAGGAGATTTCCTTTGGCAAAGGCAACATCTGAAGATAGTTTTGATGGTGGAACACAATCTTCACTCTGCTAAAGTGAACCTTCCTAACAGCAAGGACAATTAAGCAGTGGAACAGCTTTGCCTTCAGAAATTGTGGGCTGTCCAGTCTCTTCTTCAAAACCTCCAGTGATAAAACACCCACAACTTCTGAAGGCAAGCTGTTCTATTGGTTGATAGTTCTCACAGTGAGGAACAAAGGTGGTATTCAGCAGGTTCTGACAGGTTCTGGAGAACCGGCAGTGGAAATTTTGAGTAGTTCGGAGAACCGGTAAATCCTACCTCTGACTGACCCTGCCCCCATCTAGTCTCCGCCTCCCATTGGGTCTTCTTTGTTGCCCTGCACAGGAGAACAGAGCTGTAAAGCAGGTTGGTGGGGTGGGGAAGGAATGGGATTTTGCAATAACTTTGCCCCAGGAGTGGGGAGGGAATGGAGATTTTGCAGTATCCAAGGCATGCCACACCCACCAAGACACGCCGACAGAACCAGTAGTAAAAAAAATTTGAATCCCACCACTGGTCAGGAAGTTTCTTCTTAATTCCAAGGTGCGCCTTGCCTTGATTGCTTTCCATCCTTCGTTTCTTGTCTTACCTTCTGGTGCTTTGGAGAATGGGTTGATTCCCCCTTGCTCTTCTTTGTGGCAGCCTCTTAGATATTGGAAGACTGCTGTCATGTCACCCCTGGTCTTTCTTTTCACTAGACTAGCCATACCTGGTTCCTGCTTCCTTCATATATTAGAATCATTTTCTTTGACTTCTTTCTAGAGTCTCAACATCCATTTTATATTGTGGTGACTAAAATTGGATGCAGCATTCCAAGATGTGGTCTTTCTATATATGGCAGTACAAACACTTCATGTGTTCTTGATTTTATCCCCCTGTTGATAACATATATGATATTCAACACACCACATTTAAATATTAAATATAATATTTAATACGCAGTATTAAAGACCTTCTGGGTCCCATTTTTCAACGAGAATTGTGTTTACCCTCTCTTGAAAGGAATATAACTGTTCCCTTTGTCAGTGGAGATGCTCAATCATCCAGGTTGTTTTTCAAGGTACTTTTTTCCAAAAGGCAAGTGGACTTTATTCTTGTTCTTGTTATTGTTGTTGTTTGGAAAACCTTTTGCTTCACATCCAAGAAGTTTCTTCAGTTCAGTCAGAAATGAAGAACCTTCTTTGGATGAGAAGTGAAATGTTTTCAAAGAAAAAAAAGGAAGTCCAACTGCATTAAGGAAAAAGCACCTTATGGAAAAAGCACCTTTGGGACAAGCCAGAGGTGGTATTAAGCTGGTTCTGACCAGTTCTGGAGTACTGGTAGTGGAAATTTTGAGTAGTTCAGAGAACCGGCAAATCCCACCAATGACTGGCCCCGTCAACCCCATCTAGTCCCAGATGAGAGAGAGAGATCTGGGTCTTCTTTGGGTGCCCTGCACAGGAGAACGGAGCTGGAAAGCAGGTTAGTGGGGTGGGGAGAGAATGGGATTTTGCAGTATCTTTCCCCTGCCATGCCCACCAAGCCACGCCCACAGAACCAGTAGTAAAAAAAATTGAATCCTACCACTGGGATAAGCTGTCCTTTTGAAAAAACGGTGTGCAATACGCAGTATTCCTGGAGCCTCCACTCCATCCCATTGCCTCAGTCCTTGGGAGAGCCATTTATTAAACTAGAATGAGATGCCAACGACAAGCTTTCCCAGACAGGCATTGTGCAACCTCAGCTGTACATGTGCTGGTTGAATTTCTGCACAGCAGGCGACATGAGACTGCATCTAAAGCTAATTCAGAACATTCATTTACACCAACAGCACACCCCAGGGTTGTTCTGTGGCTGACAGGCACATAGAAATGTTAACACACTGCCTCCCTCTGGCCCCAAGGCAAAGCTTGGATGCTGGATTTTCAAGACCTAACCAAGTTTCAAAGAACATCAAGGATTACCTCTTCAATTTTTGCATCTCCAAATGAAGGGATGCAAAGAAGTAGAAGGATCTTCCCAATGGTGGAGCCCCGTGGCTATTCCAGAGAGACACCCTTTGAGTCATCTGTGTAAAGTTAAGCATCCCTCTTCTCCAAATCCTGTCTCTGATTGCTTTTAAGGGGAATTGGTAGATTTTATATACTTATCTTTCCTGTGCAATTTATTCATTAATTGTAGGTCTCTCTCCCTCTCTCTCTCCCACTCCCACTCCCTCTCCATTTCCCTCCCTCTCCATTTCCCTCTCCCTCCCCCTCTCCCTCCCTCTCCATTTCCCTCTCTCTCTCCCACTCCCTCTCCCACTCCCTCTCCCTCTCTCCCTCCCCTGCTCCCTCTCCATTTCCCTCCCTCTCCCTCTCCCTCTCCCTTTCCCTCTCCCTCCCCCTTCCTCTCCATCCCTCTCCCTTTCCCTCTCTCCCTCCCCTGCTCCCTCTCCATTTCCCTCCCTCTCCCTCTCCCTCCCCCTTCCTCTCCCTCCCTCTCCCTTTCCCCCTCTCCCACTCCCCTCTCACTCCTCCTTCTCCCTCCCTCTCCCTTTCCCCCTCTCCCTCCCTCTCCCTCCCTCTCCCTTTCCCTCTCTCCCACTCCCCTCTCACTCCCCCCTCTCCCTCCCTCTCCCTTTCCCCCTCTCCCTCCCTCTCCTTCCCTCTCCCTTTCCCTCTCTCTCCCACTCCCTCTCTCTCCCACTCCCCTCTCACTCCCTCTCTCCCACTCCCTTTCTCCCTCCCTCTCCCTTTCCCCCTCTCCCTCCTTCTTCCTCCCTCTCCCTCTCCCTCCCTCTCCCTCCCTCTCCCTCTCTCCAACTCCCTCTCCCTCTCTCCAACTCCCTCTCCCTCTCTCTCCCTCTCTCCAACTCCCTCTCCCTCTCTCTCCCTCTCCCTCCCTCTCCCTTTTCCTCTCCCTCTCCCTCCTTTCCCTCCCTCTCCCTCCCTCTCCCTCTCTGCATGTATTTCGACTGAGTGTTTTTCAATTTCTGTTTTTAGCTGGAGGCTAAAACATGCCAAGAGCCATTACAGGAATTGGGTACATCTAGTCCAATGAAAAGAAGGACTAGGGAGACATGATAGCAGTGTCCTCTTATTTGAGGGGCTGCCACAGAGAAGAGGAAGGGGGTCAAGCTATTTTCCAAAGCACTAAAAGCCAAGACGAGAAACAATGGATGGAAACCAAGCAAAGAGCAAAGCAACCTAGAACTAAGGAGAAATTTCCTAACAGTGAGAATTATCAACCAATGGAACAGCTTGTTCCAGAAGTTGTGGGAGCTCCATCACTGGAGGCTTTCAAGAAGAGACTGGACAGCCATTTATCTGAAATGGTACAGGGTCTCCTGCCCAAGCAGGGGGTTAGACTACAAGACCTCCAAGGTCCCTTCCAACTCTGTTACTCTGTGTTCTATTTTCCTGTAATATGATTTGGAAACTTTTTCATGGGTCTTTTTTCTGCTGTTTAGGCCTGTTTAACATTTTTGGGAACTTTATAATCCCTCCAGAAAGCGTCCATTTATTGGATGGATTAGAAGAAGAATACAATCAACTCCGTAAATACTGTTTGCTTTAGTGATATCATTATAAAATGGCTTATGGTGATTGTAAAGGAACCATTTAGACCAGGAAATGTGAAGTCAAGAGAGTGACAAATTGACTTTCAGTAAAATAACTCTCCATACAGGTCATTTTCAAAACAAATAAGCAGTTCTTTTATTAAAAGTCTCTCTTTTAATGCCACATTGGGGTGGGAGAAAAAACAAGCTGGAGGTGAGAAAAGGCTCAGACAAATTAACATTCTTGCTTCTCTCTGTTTATTAAACAGCAGCAGGGCTGTGAAAAAAAATATTTTCCAGGCACTTCCCCACCTTTTTTGAGACTTGAGATGACTTTGCGAAATTCAGGATTGCGCTGGGCTCTCCTAATGAAGCCCAAAGGATGAAAAAGAGCGAAGTAAAGGGATGAATTCATTAGAATGGACAATGAATCCCTTTGTAGAATTTGGAGTACAGAGGGGGAAGTTTCTTTGTATTTTGGAAAGGGGATCAATCAGCGAGGAGAAAATATTAGTGATGTTCAAGTAGATTGTCCTACAACTTCATTAGTATAAGTTTCGGTTCCAACTTCCTTAACAGGGGACTGCTTTGTCTTCTGAGCTGAGATTGCAGCTAGTAAGCAAACTGCTTCCAACCTAATTTGAAGGACTTTATGCAGAAAAATACCATGACTTTCCTAGATCCGTATTCTGGTGAGGTTTTTCCACCAGAAACTATACAGCAAGTTTTTAATCCTAGCCACATGAAAAAGAGTCTCTCCCCCCCCTTTCTCTCTTTCTTCCTCTCGCTTCCTCTTCCTCTCCCTCTCTCTTTCTTTCTTTCTCTCCCTCCCTCTCCCACCCTCCCACTCCCTCCCTCTTTCTCCCTCCCTCTTTCTCTCTCTCCCTCTCTCCCTCCCTGTCTTCCTCTTTCCTTCCCTATTTCTCTCTCTCCCTCTGTTATGTCCGCGTGGAAGGAAGCCAGGAGTCGGTGACTTTGTATCAAGCTCTTTATTGCAGTCAGGAACCGAACTGGCTCTTAGAAAACTTTTGCGGCTTTTTATTCCCAAGCCGCCGCAGCCGCGGCCAATGGCACCACTTTGAATCTCCCGCGATTCGAATCTACCAATCGCGGGAGATTCTCAGCGAGCCAATCGGCGCGGCTCACCGAGCCAATCCGATCGCCCCACGCTTTGGCCAATCAAAGCACGGGGATCTCAAGAATTCAAATGAAGGTACAGAACACCCTCTTCCTTTACCTCCCTCCTCCTCCATTCTCTTTCTCTCCTTCTCCCTCCCTCCCTTTCCCTTTCTGTCTCTCCTCTCCCTCCCTCTTTCTCTACCCTCCTTCCCTCTCTCCCCCTCCCTGTCCCCTTTCTTTTTAAATGAAAACAAAACAAAGCACTCTATCCAGTGTGCCCCATTTGGGAACTAATTGAATAGTGCAGGTGAATTGCTGAAAGGAAAATATCCCCGCATCCCACCTCCATCATGCTTAAAGTTGGGAAATGTTTTCCTGTTTAATAAACCTCATCATTGTGAGCAATGCAACTTCCCAAGCCGACTTGACTTACGCTAATTCCAGTTTGGGGAGTCTGAGGTTTTCTGAGGTTAGTCCTGGACCAGAGTCAGTTTAAAAAAGCGGGGGGAAGGGAAGAACACTCTATAGTAAGGTTTCTCAACCTTAACTACTTTAAGTCATGTGGACTTCGACTCCCAGAATTCCCCATGGCTGGCTGGGGAATTCTAGGAGTTGAAGTCCACACGTCTTAAAAGTTGTAAAGGTTGAATAATACTCTGCTAAAAAGATCAGCCCTGGGCTCCATTTCACCTAGTGCTCGACAGGAATGTCCCCTCCTTCGTTTTCTACTTCTTCAATTGTAACAAAAGAGGATTTGATTTTGTTTTTGTTTTTTTGTTTATAATAAAAGGAGGAAAGCATTTCATTTGTAATTCCCATAGGTATAGCGTGTCATTCCTGTTCTGATTTAATGAGAAGGAGGCCTGCAAGGCGTATTTCTGAATTACTGTCTTTCACGACATGATCCTGTTTCTGATAGTCAGCAGCCTCTCTTTTTGGTCATTCAGTCCCAAAGGAAGGCTACTCTTTGCTTAGCATAATGCAGAGGGGAAATGCCCATGAAAATCTATGTGAGATTGAAGGTTTATGTGTGTGTATGAAAGAGGGAGAGGGAGAAGAAGAAGGGGAGAGGAAGGGGGAGAAAGGGAGAGGGAGAAGAAGAGAAAAGAAGGAAAGGGAAAGGGAGAGGGAAAGAGAGAAGAAGAGTGAGAAGGGGAGAGGGAGGGAGAGAGGAAAGGGGAGAAGAGGAAAGAGGGAGGGGAGGAGAGAGAGAGGGAGAGGGGGAGGGGGAAGCGGGCTGAGGAATTCTAGAAGTTGAAGGCCACATATCTTAAAGTTGCCAAGTTTGGAGACCACTAAGGCATTTATGGTTCTAGTTTATATATCATCAGGGCTAGATTCACATGCCTATTTGGCCAGAACTATGCAGAACAAGGACTGGAACAATTTTCTGTAGAGCTAATCTTGCTTAAACCTTCTACGAAAAGTCTCAGTCCCTGATCAAATCTGAAGGAGAAACTTCTCCGTAAGGCCCCCTCGATACCTTTCCGCATTTATCCGGGAACTGGAGAAAAAAAAAAAAACGGTGCTGCCGTCTTGCTATTATCCATCACCTTTGCCAGATTAGTGTAAAATATATGCCATCTTGTGTTGACAAGAGGGTAGAGCAATGTCTGCATCTTCATCCCTGCTGTTCGTTTCATTCTTTCTCTTTCAATATAGTTCAATATAAAAGACGTTTTAATTAGATGGAAAAAAGAAACAGAAAGAGAATAACACAGTTGGAAGGATTTTTGGAGGGCTCCTAGATCAACATCCTGTTCATGATAAGAGTTTTATATATCATCCCAGACAAGTCACTGTCCACTCTCTTTTTCAAAGCTTCCCATGACGGAAGCCCACACAACTTCCAAAGGCAAGCCACTCCATCAATGAATTGTCCTCACTGTGAAGAAGTTTCTCTTTAGTTCCAGGTTGCTTCTCTCCTTGATTAGTTTCCATCCATGGTTTCTTGTCCTGCCTTCAGGTGCTTTGGAGAATCGTTTGACCATCTCATCTGTTAATCTTCTCATCACTCCTTATCACCTATCCCCTCCCACTTGTGACTGTATGACTATAGCTTTGTTGCTTGTATTCTTACAATTTATATTGACTGTTTCCTAGTATGATTTGATTGCTTATTGTACCCCATGACTATCATTAAGTGTTGTACCTGATGATTCTTGACTCTTGACGAATGTATCTGTGATGACCCGTAGTCTCTCAAAATAACCCCAAACCCAAAACATATATGAAAGTCCGGTAAGGCCTTCAACTTAACTTCACTGTTTTATTAGGCACAGTTTAAAGTCACAAAAGTAACTAATGAGGCAAAGAGAAAACCAAAACAAACTGCATTGATGAGAGTTCCGAAGCAAGCCAAGATAACTAATCATAAACTCCAGGAAAATAACCGAGGAGAGTCCATGGGAAGAACGCCAAGCAAAGATAAACCTCTTTCAAGGTGAACACTAAATTGACTCCTGCAAATTCTAACTGCGCGGTTGCAAACTTATAATCATAGCTCCCAACTGCAAGCCACGAAGAGGATCATGGTAATGTCCTCTTGAGTAGACCTCACTTTTCCCTGATCCTGTCCTTCCTGCATGCCCTAGGATGGAGAGGGGATGGGCCTGGATCCTCCTCTGACTGCTCAGCTGGCCTCTGCCCTTCCCCAGCCTCCTCCATCACCTCTGGAGCCACACTCCCGCTCCTTGTCAGCTGCTTGGCCTCTCCCTCAGAATCAGATTCCAACAGGGCATGACACAAACATTTATAAGTCAAGAGCTACCTATTGTCAAGAGCTACCTGATGAACTCAAACAAGCCGGCACTATTGAGACGATCCAATCTCTTAAAGCAAAACTTTACTGAGTACATCATTTTGGCAAAGAATGAAGCAAAATCAGCTCTGGGGAATTCCTAGGCAACTCAGTATAATGAAAGTATAGAATATTCCCTCCGTCCCTCCCCCCATTTGTATAGGTCACATTGTCCAATTAGATGTCCAGGTGTTGTTGTGGGAAGATCTGGTGAACACTGGCTGAAATGTCCTTGGTTCTCACGAGACAATTTCTTTTTAATGTCTGGACTGGAATACATATTGTAATCTCTCCCTCCCTTTCCCTGGTCTGTTGGCAAACTGAAGCAGTGAAAACAAAAGCAGTTTGAACACAGTTCAAAGATTGACACCTGTATTATTAAATTCCAAGGAAACTTCTATTCTACAAATCCAGGCATTTTGTCTTCTGTTGTGATTCTCTTTAAGTTGCTGTTATATCATTTTCCTGGTGCACTTTCAATAAGTTTATTCCAAGAAGCTTCTAAGTTCTGGTGCATTATACGGCTTCTGTAGAGATCCAGTTACATGAGGATTTTTTAAATTTTAATTTAGTTTTTAAACACTTCTTTGGGGTTTTTAAATTGTAGCCTTTTAGTGCTGTACACTGCTCCAAGTTGCTGTGTGTGAATTGGACAGTCATATTAAATTAAATCTATATATATAAAAGTGAAATACCACTCAGGTACCATCACAAAATCTCCAGAACCGTAAAGCCTACAAACTTGAAATTTGGCACGCATATTCCTCTTGGCTTCTAGGTGCTCACTAAGAAAGGATTTCTTGAAATGATGATCAGAGCATTAGTATTTCCTATATTATTATTAACACGCTCTGATGCTAAGGAGTTCTACTCCCCCTCCCCACCTGAAAAGAAATCTCTTCCAAATACAAAACACAAGCAGAGAGGAGTTTCAGTTTTAGTTTCAGAGCACCAAGCAGCTTTAGTACAGAACAGTTGAGCCAAGCCATGCCCAGGCTCCTTGTTGTCTCCTTCTTGCTCACACAGCAAATACTGTTTCACTTTCCAAACAGCCCTCAACTCTCTCACACACTGAAAGGACGCTAGCCAGATGAATACCGATGGATGCTGGTAGCCAGAGGCAAAAAAAAAAAAAATTTCCTCATTTTCCTCCCCAAAAATTAAGCCCAACCACAGTTTCTTAGCAAAGCACAGGTATAGAGCTAGTTATTTAATAATAATACAGATTTTTTTAAAACTAAATGAGAAGCCAGCTTCTAGAATCATCTTTATACTGAGAAATGTTCTGAAGATTTTTAATTCTTTTCATGGTGCTTGGACAACAGAGGAAATTTGCTAAATGCTGGTTTTCATTCTTCCATTTATAATCTGCCATCTTGGTTTCTCTCTTTGCAATTTTGAGGAGGAATACTACATGACAGAAGTTATATTATGGTGTCTTTTCCTAGGAATTCATCAAAGTGAAGCTTCACCAAATAGATAGATAATTGCAGAGTAGAAAACCCTCACACATACATTAAGGTAGGAATTCACCAAGACCAACTTGATCAAAGTGCAGATGAGAGATCAGAAGGAGATTTAATGAAGCTTTGAAACTGAGCAAGCCACAAATAGCTTTTCAAAAGTCTCCATCAAATTTGCAGGCAAAGAAGATGAATGCAAGATCTCCCCAGCTTTCTCAAGGAGAAGAAAGGAATTGTCCCATGGGAGAAGTGGCACCCGAATTTGATTCAGAAAAATAACAGAGTTGGAAGGGACCTTGGAGGTCTTCTAATTCAGCCCCCTCCTCAACCAGGAGACCCTATACCATTCCAGACAAGTGACTATTCAAGTCCCTTCTGAAAAGCCTCCAGTGATGGAGCCCTCAGACCTTCTGAAGGCCAGGAGTCCTTTGTTGAGATAAGAATAAAGTGCAGGAAGCCAACATATGCTAAAGAAAGAATTGGGTTGTAAAAAACACTGCTACTTCCTGTATAAAAAGTTCAGGAACATCTCATCTCCACTCATGAGGTTCTCGCCAAAATTCTCCTCCTCCTGACCTGAAAATTTTTTCTGAATCAAATTCGCTTTCCTCAAATTAAACAGCAATGGGTGGGAAACAGAAAATGCTGGAGATGTCTGTCTTTCTACAACTGCAGAAGAAACTTTCAGGACATGGAAGTGTGCAATAAATATTCATGAGTGAATATTACACATTCTGACGGCAGCGAGAATAGTATACACCCAGCAATGGAAAAATGAAAACACTCCTTCAGAAAAGGAGATAATAAAGAAGATATTAGTTTGTGCAGAACTGGATAGATTAACATTAGAATTAAAAAAAACAAAGGGAAGACAGAATATTATGATATTATCAATGGCTGGAATTAAGAGGTGGGAGTTGGAACATGAAATAACTAGGATAAGTAAACCCAGAATGAGATATTATATATGTATTAAAATGAATATGTTGGTCAAAAATAATTGTACAAAACTAGCAAGTATATATGTTACTAGTCTTTCACTTTGGTGTTCATGGTGGAGGAAATGCCAGGATGGTCACATTGTGTTCAATATAACTATATGTAAATAATAAAAATATATTCTATAAATAACTAAATAAATATTCGTGAGTGTCTCAGTTTAGAAAGATGAAGTGAGGGTATTATTCCGAGATGAAAAGAGAGACTCTAAATCCTATTGTTTGGGTGCTTAGTGTTTCATGAAGGTGCGTTTTCATAACTCTTACCAGAAAGATTTCAATTATTTCTGAGGGAAATGAGACTCTCTCCTTTCCTGAGCATTTAGCATCCTGTTAATTATAATGATGAATCTAAAGACTCTGATATTCCACCTGACAGAAGTTCCCTTTTGGAGGAGATCAGCCAGATTCCTTGGGAGAAGGAGTTCCAAGAGAGATGAAGGCTATTGCTCTGTAATTTCAGATGATTGATTGGGGATGATTAGTGATCCATTAAAGTGCTACTGGAAACTCTAAAGTTATGATCAGAGCACTCTGAAGTTAGGAAACAGGGATGGGGAGAGAAGGCAGCTCATTAACAAGCTCTCATCTGACACATTTTAATTGCCGGCAAAGTAACACAGTCTAATATTTCATAACATTAGAAGACACTTTCCTATGAAGAGACATTTGGCCGGAAGTGAAGCCATTCTGTTGATAGATGTGTCTGCGGGAAGGCTTGGCTTGAGTGCACTCAAATTTTGCAATACAATAGTCCTCATCGTACAACCACAATGTCAGGTTTCCAAGTGATGAAATCCATTTAAAAAGAAAAGAATGAAGTCCATCTTCCAAGACAAATTCTTTTATTTAGGAAAGCATCAAATTGGCAAAGTCCATGGCAATTCCGGATCTGACACAACCCAGAATTACCACACAGTATTAAAAGTTAAAAACAACCCCCAAAAGTCACATTCTCCAATAGAAGTAATTCAACATTGCTTGATGTCATAAATCTCCACCTTAAGCAGTCCAAGCACAGACAGCTCGTTTCCCATGGGAAGAAGAATCACCTAGCCAAAACAACTCTATTTATCTCCATTCCTCTCACTAAGGAATGTGGCAAGCCCAAAACCCTTCCCCCATGACTGCTAGAGAAAGTAAGAAAAAAAATAGATACTAAGCCTAACTAAAATGGCTACACATATGTCAATTTTGGGCTTGGCATGCAATTCAACCGTTTTACAATCTTTCTTGCCACCTTGGTTAAGCAAATCATTCCAGTTGTTGAATTAGTGACATTCGGTTGTTAAATAAATCTGGCTTCCTCACTGACTTTGCTTGTTAGAAGTTTGTAAAAGCTGATCACATGACCCCAGGAACACTGCAACCATCATAAATATGAGCCAGCCAACATGTGAATTTTGATCATGTGACCACGGGTATGTTGCAACGGTCATAAATGTAATAATAGATAATAGTCACATTTTTGGGGTCATTGTAACTTTTTTTTTTTTAATTTTTATTTTGTAACAAACAACACAACAAATAAAACCTTCTTTCAATTGTACAGTGTGTCAGTTTGGTACATATCTTATGAGCACAATATTTATAATCCTTTTCTCTTTGGCTTACATTCATATTATATTCTAATCAACATTCTATTTCATATTGTATCATTATTATGCTATCATAAAAGTTTTAATTTCAATTCTAAGCTATCTTTAAAAACAAATCTCAACTCTTACTAAATTATATTCATATTGTAACTTATTCAAAAGTAATCAGTTATAACATGTCATTACTATTACAATATACTTCAGTTTCTTACTCTTCTATCTAAGGGGTCATTGTAACTTCAAATAGTCACTAAATGGTTACAAATGGTTGTAAGTTGAGAACCACCTATACCTTGACCCTCAATATTTTTCACAATAACTCTTCCCATGAATAAAACTAAACGAAAAAAGATCTCCAAGTCTAGGTATTTTCCTTACTTTATCTGTGCAAGTCTATGAAAATTCTCTGGGGGAAACAAAACTTATTTAGGGATTTTGATAGAATAAGATGTTTGTAACTCAGGGTTAAACTGTAGGGTCCTTGGTGCTCTCTGAGCCTAGTGGTTTTCGGCAGACATTTCTTTAGAATAACAGAATTGGAAGGGACCTTGGAGGTCTTCTAGTCCAACCGCCTGCTTAGGCAAGAAACCCCACACCACTGCAAACAAATGGTTATCCAATTTCTTCTTTAAAAACTTGCAGTGTTGGAGCATTTACAACTTCTGGAGGCCAGTTGTTCCACTTATTAATTGTTCTAACGGTCAGAAAATTTATCCTTAGTTCTAGGTTGCTCCTCTCCTTGATTTCATCACCAAACTAGGTAATATCATCAGGAAAATGTTATCTAGTTTGTAATGAAACATCTGCAAATAAACCTATCCCACCCTCAAACAAAACGAGGGAGCAGAAATATATCTTTGCATGCCATTGATAGTACATTTGCAATTTCTTTCGACATATTATAGCTGCCAGGAATGATGGTTGCTTTCTCTGTCACTCTGTAAAATCTATAGAAATCCAATACTCACAACTATCAGAAATCTTTCATTGGTTTTCAAATGGAGAAGACATGACAGCAGTCTTCCAACACTCAGAGAAAAGGGTTTTGACTTATTCTTCAAAGCACTTGAGGGCAGGGCAAGAAGTAATGAGTGGTATGTCATTGAAGAGACATCCAACCTGGAACTCAGGAAAAATTTCTTGACTGTGAGAACAATTAATCATTGAAACAGCTTAAATTTGGAAGATGTGGGTGCTCCATCACCAGAAGGTTTCAAAAAGAGGTTGGACGGCCATTTGTCTGAAAGAGTATAGGATGTCCTACTCAAGCAGGGGGTTGGACTAGAAGACTTCCAAGGTCCCTCCCAACTGTGTTATTCTGCATCCTCTTCTTCACTCTGCAATAGAGGCCAGGCATTGTGTGCATGAAGTTCCTGGTTAGTTCTGTAATGAATGACGATGGAGTCAGGAAGGAACATTTCTCCCACAGAGCTTAATGTCACTTTTTAAAATGTATTTTGTCAGAAAATAAATAGGTTTGATGATGCTGGACTTTAGCTTTGTTCATTGTGAAAGAAAAGGCTGAGGAAGGAAAGGGAGCAATACTAGACCCAAACAACTAACTAATGGGAGAAGAATTTGCTAGTAGTTTACCTCTTAAATAGCAGCTCTGTCCAACTTGCAAAAAGAAGAGATTAAAAATATTCCAACAAACTTGTAGAAGAGGACTAGATGTTCCCATCGCATTCTTTTCTCTCTCTCCTCATTTAGGACTGTATGAATGTCCTGGTTTTTCTAATAAAGTTGATTGCAAATTAGTTGAAGCCAATGTCTTATCCTTTATTGCCCTGCATGTAGTTTATTCATATATACTTTTTATAAAGGGTTTTAATTACAATAGTAAAATTGAATACAAATGAAAAGAAAGAAGAAAGGAAAGAATAAAAGGTGCAAAAGGGAAGGGAGGGAGGGAGGGAGGAAGAATTACTCCTTACTATCAAAAATATAAAGAATGTATGTAACTGCTCACACATCTTAGTTTATAAATAAATATCCCTTCAGCCCATATCCCAGCTCTTATCTATAGATCCAGAAAGTCTTTGCAGTCCTGATGTCGATAGAAAGTCCACTAAGCATTAGAAATAGCAACATACCTTAATTTAATTTTAATTGAACTAAATTTATATTCCTTCCTTTTGTAACCAACAAACTTAATCATTAGTCTACTAAATATGTTATTTAATTCTTTTTCATGTTTTCTTTGTCCCTCCTCCCCAGAGTCTTCAAAGATTTAACAACCCTCTTTTTGAATAACAGAATAAGAGAGTTGTTGTAGCTCCTTTCCAAATCTGTTAATCTGTTAATCTTGCCACGGCCAACTCGCTGCAGCCAACTCATTGTGGCCAACTCACTGCAGGATAACCCGCCATGGTCAACTCACCACAGGACAACACTCTTGCAGGAAAATTTAACAATTCTATTTAATTATTTTAAAATAAATAAAAAATCATTTTATTTTTTTGCCCTTCATATTTTGCAATGTCCTGGAGTCATAGGATCCCATTTTATGACCTTCTGAATCAACGGGAAATGCAAAGCTAAAGGGAAGCCAGATTCACTTAACAACCATGTCATTCACTTAATAACTGCAAGGGTTCACTTAACAACTGGGGCAGGAAAGGTCATAAAATGGGGCAAAATTCACTTAACAAATGTATCATTAGCAACAGAAATGTTGTGCTCAATTGTGGTCGTAAGTCAAGGACTAGACGTATTGCATTCTGACTTCCCATTTTACCAAACTGCAGCAATGGCTGGAATGAAACATCCTTAAGCACTCTAAACCAGGGGTCACCAACCTTTTGGACCTCAGGGACCATCAAACTTTATATCCTGCAGACCAGAGACCCTGGGAAAATCCCCCCAAAAAACAGTCTGCAGGAAAATTCCCAACCCCATTTTCCTACTGATCGATCATTCTTTATTTGGGATCACAGGATACTGTCTCCAGCTCTGTTCTCAGGGGGAGAGAGAGAGACGGAGAGACTTTTAGCTTCATGCAAGGAAAGCAGCAGAAGGAGCAAAAGTCTTTCTTTCTCTCTCCCAAACTCCACCAGAAATGAATCTTTATGAGACTTGTCGCTCCAGTGCAGCCTCTTGGAGCAGGATACTTTGCAGGGTCCCAAAGACTCAGATAACAGATAATCAGAGTTGGAAGGGATCAAGCGGGAGACCCTACACCATTTCTGACAAATGGCAGTCTTCTTGAAAGTCTCAAGTAATGGCGCTTCTTGAAAGTCTCAAGTAATGGCGCTTCTTGAAAGTCTCAAGTAATGGTGTTCCCACAACTTCTGAGGGCAAGCTATTCCATTGGTTGATTGTTCTCACTGTCAGAAAGTTTCTCCTTATTTCCAGGTTAAATCTCTCCTCTCTTTCCATCCATTATTCCTTGTCTGGCCTACAGGTGTTTTAGAAAATAGTTTGACCCCTTCCTCCCTGTGGCAGCTCCTCAAATATTGGAAGACCTCTGTCATGTCTCCCTTGGTCCTTCTCTTTATTAGACTAGCCAAGCCCAGTTCCTGCAACCATTCATTGTATGTTTTAGCCTCCAGTCTTCTCATCATCCTGGTTACTCTTCTCTGTACTTTTGCTAGAGTCTCAACATCTTTTTTATAATGTGGTCACCAAAACTGGATGCAGTACTCTAGGTGTGGTCTTACTAAGGCTTTATAGAGTGGTATTAGTACCTCCCTTGATCTTGATTGTATCCCTCTGTTAATACAACTTAGGATTGCATTAGCTTTTTTTGGCTGCTGCTGCACACTGCTGGCTCATATTTAGCTGGTTGTCCACTAAGACTCCAAGATTCCTCTCAGTTACTGCTATTGAGCCTGGTTTCACCCAGTTTATATGGGTACTTTTGGTTTTTCTTGCCTAATTGTAGGACTTTACTTTTCTCTACATTGATTTTCATTTTGTTAGATACCACCTAGTGTTCTAATCTGCCAAGATCCATCTGGATCTTGAACCTATCTTCTTGGGTGTTAGCTATTCCTGCCAGCTTAGTATCATCTGCAAATTTGGTAAGTTTCCCTTCTATTCCCTCATCTAAGTTGTTAATGAAGATATTGAAGAGTCCTGGGCCTAAGATGGAACCTTGTGGCACCCCACTGCTTACTTCCCTCCATGGAGACTTAGACCCATTAAGGACTACTCGTTGAGTATGGTTTGCCAGACAGTTGTGAGTCAATCTAGTGGTGATGATATCTATTCCACTTTTTTCTAGTTTACTAAGAAGTAGGTTGTGGTCTACTTTGTCAAATGCCTTGCTGAAATCTAAATATATTATGTCCACAGTATTTTGCTGGTCTACTCATTTAGTCACTGTGTTGAAGAATGAAATAAGATTGGTTTGGCATGATCTGTTCTTAATAAACCCATGCTGATTGCTAGTTATTACTTTACTTGTTTCTAGGTGTTGGCAGATCTGTATTTTTTATTATCTTCCCGGGTATTGATGATAGGCTGATTTTATAATCTTTTATTATCTGTATTTTTTCAGTATCTTCCCGGGTATTGATGATAGGCTGATTGGTCTGTAGTTTCCTGGGTCTGGTTTTTTTTCCCTTTTTTGAAGATGGGAACCACATCAGCTCTTTTCCAGTCCTCTGGTAATTTCCCTGGTGCTCCAGGATTTTTGAACGATATGGTGCAGTGGTTCTGAGATGACCTCTGCCAGCTCCTTTAAAACTCTAGGATATAATCTATCAGGCCCTGGTGATTTGTGTTCATCAAGATCAGACAGGTATTCTCTTACTATTTTTTTTGCTTATTTTTAATTTTTATTTCTGGTCTGTCTTTTACAGTTATGTTTTTGATGCATTGAGCTATAGTTTCTTTTTCCTTGAAGATGGATGCAAAGAATGAGTTAAGCAGTTCTGCTTTCTCTCTGTTGCCTGTTACTTCCTTGCCATCTTCTCTCTTTAGTGGACCAGCTGTTTCCTTGATTTTTTTTCTTGTTATTTATATGTTGAAAGAAACTTTTTTTTATTATCTTTGACTTTGTTGCAAGTCTTTGTTCTTTGCTATCCTGACTTCGTCTTTGCAGATTCTGGCTACCTGCTGATATTCTGCCTTAGTTGTATGTCCTTCTTTCCATTTTTTGTACTTGTCCTTTTTTTCTTTCAATTTGCCAGAGAAATCTTTGTGCAGCCATGTTGGTTTCTTTTTGGATTTCTTGTTTTTCTTTCTCAGTGGTATTGTGCTGGTCTGGGCTTCTATGATCATACTTTTTAGAGTTTCCCAAGATTCTTGAGTTGTTTTCCCCTTTAGGATTTTCATCCATGGAATCTTTCCCAAATTCTCTCTGAGTTTATCGAAATCAGCTCTTTTAAAATCTAAGATTCTGGTGTCATTATGTTCTGTTGCTTGTGTTTGTGTTATGTTGAATTCTAGTATGACATGGTCACTCTCACCCAAGGTTCCCGCGGTTTCAACTCCCTCTATCACTTCTTCTCTGTTTGTAAGAATTAAGTCCAGTATGGCTGTCCCTCTAGTTTCACCCTGTACCTTTTGGACAACAAAGTTGTCAGCTAGGTTGGTTAGGAACTTATTTGATTTCTCACTTGGTGCAGAATTAGTTTTCCAATAGATATCAGGATAATTGAAGTCTCCCATTACTATGTGATTCCTGCATATGTTTGTTAGTCGGCTGGCAAAAAGGACATCTATTTTTTCTGCTTAATTGGGTAGCCTATAATATATACCTGTGGCCATGTCATTCTTTTTTTTCTTTTATATTGACCCATATGCATTCTTGGAGGTTTTCATCTTTGGTTTCACACATTTCTGTAGCAATATAGTGGTCCTTTACATACAGTGCAACTCCACCTCCTCTTTTATAGTGTCTGGTTTTTTTGAACAGTTTGTATCATTCTATCAGTATGTTCCAATCATGGGTTTCATCCCACCAAGTTTCTGTTATTCCAACTATATCATATCTACTTTTATGTATTTGTAGTTTGAGTTCACCCTGTTTATTCCCCAGACTTTGTGCATTTGTATACAGGCGCTTGAGATCTTTAGTCTGACGCTGTGTTTACTGTCTACATAATCTGTATTGTGCCTGCCTGCCCCTACTTTCTTGCCACCTGTTTGATTAATGCACATGGTGTGGCACTCACTATTAAATGCTTGGTTTTGGTTGGCATCAAGGTTGATAATCTTACCTGCAGAAACATCTATTTTGCATGCACTGGTATCCTTATTGGTTTTGGGTTGCTGGGGACAGAAATGTTCTGAATCCATTAATTCTCTGTCCCTGCTGACTCATTTCTGGTGGAGTTTGGGGGAGAAAAAGAAATTTTTTTGCTGCTTTCCTTGTTTGCAGCCAAAAGCAGAAGAAGAAAGAAGCGGAAAGAAGCAGCTCAGTGGCCAGGCCAGGCATTTGGGGCAAGTTCCCCTCTCCGTTCCTTCTCCCCTCCCCTCACTACCTCGTGTTGTGCACAATGCAAGCGATGCAAGCCTTGAGTTCCCGCGGGCCATGTGGGTGGCACAGCCTTGTGTTCCCGCGCAGCCTGGATTAATTGCTTTAGGAGTGACATTTCTCTGCGGACCACCAACATTTTCTCGTGGACCACCAGTGGTCTCTGGCCCATTGGTTAGCAACCACTGCGCTAAATAATTCTATTGCCACCTATAAGATTTTCGAATTAACTTTGAGCTTTTTTTTTTTCTCCTTTTCTAGTATTTTGCAAATAAGTAGCACTTTTCAAAGTGAGAAAAAAAAATGAGTTAATCTTGTCGAACACCGCTTCTCTTTCATGATGTGGCTGGATAATGTATGATGGCTGCTTCATTTTGCACAAATATTTAAGCTTCCTTCATTGCTCATGAAAGGCAGTTGAGAAATTTCAGTCCAGCTGGGATGCTAAAGTTAACATCGACGTGCTCATTTTAGACTAATATTCCCAAATTAAGTGCCCAATGGCTTTAGTACTTGGCTTGTTTAGCACTTTTAATTTCCCTCAAAGTAAGTTATTGATTGCAGAGTGGATTGCATGGGAATTGAGCTGTCAATGTTCTAATGTTATCTTCGGAGAAAAGCTGGTTTCTGGCCTGAAAGAGGCAGTGGATAGATAGGCAGGAAATTGGAGGAAAAGAATATTCTGAAAAATTTAGAGCTGGAAACAGTAAGAATCTTCCCGTTTGTAAACTTAATGTGTAACAGTAACAAGCAAGCACCATTAATTAGATTAGCAGCCTGTTCTCTTTTTTCTTGTCCATATAAATTAGTTAGATTCTAGTATAAACTGACCAGTTAAAGGACCATCTGTGGAATTCTTGGTGGTCTCTAAATTTGTGTGTTTTTTTTTCCTTGCAGACATTTTATGACCTAACTAGGTAACATCAACAGTGCCAGAAGGGGTTGGGATTTGCTCTCTGTTTATATACAAGTGGCTTGCTGTGAAGCCCTGGGGCATGGCACAAAAATATCAAAGTCACCAAAGTAGATAAATTCCCTTGAATGCCTCCAACTTGGCCCCCAATCTCCAGTTAGCCTTGGCTGGAGATCAAACTCTTCCAAAAACAGTCTACGAAGGGAAGAAATACAGTCCGAACCCAAAGTGTACTATATTAGCATACTCCAAACCCTCGCAACTGATTGTTCTGAATGGACAGCGACCCGATTGGTTTAACCCTCAGCCGTGATTGGAGTGCTAGGAATCTACCGTGATTGGCTGCGCCGATCGCAGGAGATTCAAAGTGCTGCCATTGGCTGCCGAGCCGCTAGCCAGCCCTATATGAAGGGCTGCCGCGGCTCGTATTCCCCAGATTGTTCTTACCCTAAATAAAGAGCTGAACTCACTAGAATGGTCTCGCATCTCCTTCAAACCGATCCACCCCAGAACTAACACTGGCAACGAGGGTGGGATCGTGAGACAAGGAGACCACCCAGCACGTGGCAAAGTGGCACGCGGCAGCAGGCAGCATGGCTGGCATCAACTCGCCACCCCACCCTTCAACCCTGCTACAGAGGACTGGGAATCCTATACCAATAGGTTCCAGATGTTCCTTGAGAGTAGCAATCTTAAGGACGCCAACAGCCACAAGAAACGAGCCATGTTTCTCACACACTGTGGGCCCGCAGTGTTCAAGATGGCCAAGCCTTGGCCAAACCAGAGGACGTTAAGACCATGGAATGGGGCGACCTCGAGCCCCTACTGCGAAACCACTACGCCCCCGTCGTGCCCATACTTATCCAGCGGCACTATTTCTACAGGCGGGATCAATGCAAGGGCGAGGGGCTTGGTGACTTCATGGCGGCATTGCGAGACTTGGGAGGCCTGTGCGAGTTCGCCGACCTGGACGAGGCCCTGCAAGACCGCGTCGTCCTAGGACTCTGAGACCCCATCCTCCAGAGCCGCATCATGGCAAAGGGCGACATCTCCCTCTCCGATGCCCTCACTGAGGCAGCTGCGGCTGAGGCAGCCAAGAAATCAGTGGCTTGGATGCGACAATCGAGCATCATGCCATGACCGATGGCCGGAGAAACGAATTCGACCCCTGAGAAGCGACCCAAAACCGACCATCGAGACACAACCACACACCACGGTGACATTGACTCCTTCTCGGAGACCGAGGACGAGGATGAGGAGATCCACCACTTTCAAGCAGCACGGGAGCGACAGGAACCACGAGGTCGTAAGTCGAGGTTCCAGTGCGCCGGCTGCAGTGGCGATCACCCCCGGGCGGACTGCCGTTTCCTCGATGCCATTTGCTGGCATTGCGAGAAATGGGGGCACATTTCTCTGGGGGGAAGAAGGGGGAGTGGATTGAAGAAACTTTGTAACACTGCCAACTAGAGGCTTGGGAATATTCTGTTTGAAGTTGAAAAACTTTTGTTTGAAAAACTTTTCTCAAGGCTACTGGAAATGATAAGATAGAGGAAAGAGTACTGGAGGATGTTTATACAGGTGCTCTTTGGGACTTCTATTATTAAATGAATATTTGAAGTTTGGCTTTGAAACTTGTGGAGAAGTCAAATAAGAGCCTTGGATAAATAAAAGGCAGTGTGTGTCTTTTTTTTTTTTAAACTCCTTATTAATTGTTTCATCCCTCCCCTCCAACCCCACACTATTTTGTAATATTGATATATTTATTTTTTATCTTTTATTATATTTTATTTTTATTTTTTAAAGGGGAAGCCTCAGAATACTCTTTTTTTGCTTCTTTTCTTTTTTTTATAGGGATGTCTGCTTTTTTGATTTCCTTTTTTGACTTATTTTTATGGCTTTTTTTCATTTTCTGAGGTTTTTCAATTGGATTAAGGTGGGAAGAATTTGAAGAACTCTCTTTTTCTTTTTTTTCCTTTTTCTTTGCTTATTATTTTTTGATATTATTGGGCTTTATTTTGCTCTTTTTTTTCTTCATCTTTTTATTTTTATTTTTGAATTATATTTGCGTATTTTACAATTGGATTAAGGTATTGAAGAACCTGAAGAATCTTTTTCTTTTTAATTTTGGGCTTTTTACTTATTACTGGTTTTGTTTTTGTTTTTTGTGGTGTTTTCCTTTTTTTAAAATTGGATTATAATTGGCTACCTCACTAATTGGATTAAAAGATCTGGAAGACTCTGAGTTATCGAAATGAGTAAGAAAATTTTACCTTCGGGCATCTCAACTTCCGCTCCTGTTTCCCCGTCATCTAGAGGACGACTCTCAACAATGGCGAAGCAAGACAAAGCGCAAGTGGATTTAACGATGGTTATGCAAGGAATACAAGATCTTAAAATGAGTATGGAACAAAGAATGGAGAGTATTGACCAAAGAATTGGAAAGATGGATGAGAAAATTGAAAATTTTCAACAAATGATGGTGAAACATGATGAGAGAATCCAAAAAATAGAAGAGAAAGACAAACAAAGAGATGATACAATTGGGAATATTGATAACAGATTAACAATGGTCGAACAAGAAAAAAGTGGGATGTTGAAGTGGGAGATGGACAGGTCAGAATTTTATCTTAGATTCCAAAATATTGAGGAAGAAAAAGGACAAAACTTGGCGGCAGTAATGATTGAAATTTTGGCTGGAGTCTTGGAAATAACAGAGGAAAAGATGATGGATGGAGTAGATGAGATATATCGAGTCTTCACAAGATATGCGATGAGGAATCAATTACCAAGAGAGGTCCATGTTAGATTTACTAAAAAAACTATTAAAAACCAAATATTACAAGTGGTAAGAGAGAAGGGGTTGAAATATAAAGGCAAAGAGATTCTGGTCTTAAAACAAGTACCTAGAAAAATGAGAGAGATTAGAAGAGAGTATCGATTTTTGACTAAAATGCTATTGAAAAAAGAGGTGAATTATAGATGGCTGATTCCAGAAGGATTAATGTTTATATGGCAAGAACAGAGATACAGAATTGATTCAATTGTGAAAGCAGAAATGTTTTACAAGGAATTTTTTGAAAGAAGAGAAATGGAGACAGAAAAAGAAAAGATTTTCATTGAACTTGAAGAGGGCCAAATGGAGATGGAAAAAGAAGAAGGCGCAATAGGTGGACAAATGGAGATCAAAGAACAATGTGAAATAAGATCCACGAGAGCTGTTAGACCTAAATATAAAACATTACTATGGGGGAGAAAAAACTGATTTCTATGAATATAAATGGACTGAACTCAGCTATCAAAAGAAGGAAAACTTTTTATAAATTAGAGAAGCTAAAATTTGATATAATTTGCTTACAAGAAGTACACATTAAAAAACAACATGAACAATTATTGATACGACCAAAGTTAGGGAAAATATTTACTTCTCTGACCCATTGTAAGAAAAGAGGAGTGGTTTTGTACGTTAAAGAAACCACTCCAGCCAAATTGATTTATACAGATGAAGATGGAAGAGTATTAATAGTTGAAATAGTGGATAATAATATAAAAACTCTCTTGGTTGCAATTTATGCCCCAAATGATAAGCAAGAAGAATTTTATAAAAAAATACATATGAAAATGATTGAACTGGACTATGTTAACATACTTATGATGGGGGACTTTAATTGAATTGTAGACAATAAACTGGACTATACAGCAAAAACAACACGAAAAATAGGAAAACTCTCCCTAAATCCTTTTTTAAAATGACAGATGAACTAAATTTAAAAGATATATTGAGAGAAAGAAATATTAAAACTCAACAATATACTTTTTATTCAAACAGGCATTTATCATGGTCCAGAATAGATATGATTTGGACATCAACAGAATTAGTATCTAATATTAAAGAAATGAATATTGAAACAAGTACGTGGGCAGACCGTAATCCAATGACAATTAAATGGAAAGGACAAAAAAGAAGATTTAGATGGACATTAAACAATACTATTCTATAGGAAAAAGATTTTACACAATGGATGGAAAAAGAATTGGCTTTCTTCTTCAATGAAAACAGAAAAGAAGATACTTCAATACAGAATGTTTGGGATACAATGAAGGCATATGCAAGAGGATTAATAATGGATTATATAAAGAAAAAGAACATTAGGAAGAGGCAAATGATTAAAGCTCTAGAAGATGACCATAAAAAACTGGAAAAAGAATTACAGAAGATGCCACAGAAAAAAGATATCAAACTTAAAATGGACATAATTAAATACAAAATGGATCAAGAGAAAGAAGAATTGGCACAAAAAATTAGAAGTGCTAAACAGAACTATTTTGAAGATGCAAATAGGCCAGGTAGATGGTTAGCATATAAGCTGAGAAAAGAGAAAGAATCAAGGAAAATATCACAGTTAATAGATGATCATGGTCAAATTTGTTATGGTAATAAGGAGAAAAAGGCAATAATTCGAGATTTTTATGGACAATTATATAAACAAGAGGATCTTGATGAGGGAAAAATTAAACAGTATTTACAAAATGCTAACCTACCTAAGATACCTGATGAAACTCAGAAAATGTTAGAAAGTGCTATAACAATGATGGAATTAACTGAAGCACTTAATAGACAGAACAATGGGAAAGCACCAGGACCAGATGGTTTCCCGGCAGAATTTTATAAAACACTACAAGAATCGCTGAGCATTCCACTGTTAGAAGTCATGAATGAAGTTATGATAAATAAGAAAATACCTGAAACATGGTCAGAAGCTTATATTACACTTATTCCAAAAGAAGGGGTTGACCCATTACAAATTAAGAACTATAGACCTATTTCTTTATTGAATGCAGACTATAAAATCTTTGCTTCAATCTTGGCAGAAAGGCTTAAAAAATACCTAAATAATTTTATTCACTCCGATCAGAATGGATTTTTACCAAAGAGACAGATTAAAGACAATATGAGGGTAATCCTGGACACATTGGAACATTATGAGGCGCACTTGGAAAAACAAATGGCTTTGATATTCTTAGATGCCCAAAAGGCATTTGATAATGTGAACTGGAGATTTATGTTATTATTATTGGAACAGATGGGCTTTGCTAGAAAATTTATACAAGCAATAGAAGCCGTATATTATAAGCAAACGGCAAAAATAATGATAGATGGAGAATTCACAGACTCTATTAATATTTAAAAAAGGTACAAGACAAGGATGCCCATTATCTCCTTTGTTATTTGTATTGACCTTGGAAGTCTTAAATAGAAATATTAGAGAGGATATAAACATAAAAGGAATGAAAGTCAAAAAAGAGGGATTCAAATTGCAAGCCTTTGTGGATGACTTGGTCTTTATTTTGGAAGATCCCTTAGAGACAGCTTTAAAACTATTGGAAAAGATAGAGACGTATGGTGAGATGGCTGGTTTAAAAATAAATAAAGACAAAACAAAGATTTTGACAAAGAACATGTTATTAAGGCAAAGAGAAGAGCTGGCAGATTTATTGAAAATTCAAGTTACGAATAAAGTTAAATATTTGGGGATATATTTGACGTCAAGGTGTACTACATTGAAAGAGAATAATTATATTAAGCTTAAACAGCAGATAGCATCCGACCTGAAAAAATGGGAAAACCTACAATTGTCATTGATAGGTAGAATTTCAACAATCAAGATGAATATTTTACCCAGAATTTTATATTTGTTTCAAACAATACCAATTAGGTTAAGTAAGGATTACTTCGAAGAACTAAATAAAATTGTGTTGAAGTATATATGGCAAGGCAAGAAAGCGAGAATAAAATTAAAACTTTTACAGGATGCTAGAATTAGAGGAGGATTTGGCCTTCCTAATTGGGAGTTGTATTATCAAGCTGCAAACTTAATGTGGGTTAAAGAATGGATAACGTTAAGAAAGACTAGATTGTTGACATTAGAAGGTCATGATTTATTATTGGGTTGGCATGCTTTTTTATGGTATAAGGGAACTAAATCACAAGGTTATTTCAGAAGGCATTATATACGGGAATCGTTATGGTTGAATTGGGAGAAAATTAAGAAACAATGTTATTTGAAAATTCCAGTTTAGTTATCAACTATTGAAGCTTTTTCGTATCCTATAACTTATAAGAAGGAACAAACAGTTAGATATGAGGAAATATTGGATGAAAAGGGTGAACTTAAAACGATGCAAAATTTAGAAGAACAATGTATAAAGATGAATTGGTTTTCATATGCGCAAATACATGCAAGGTATCTTAAAGATTCTAAAACAGAAGGATTTTATGATAAATTGACTGACTTAGATAGGATTTTGATAGGTACTGATGAAAAAGTGATTAAAAAATTATATAGTTATTTGTTGGAAATTAAATTAGAGGAAGAACAAGTTAAAGAAACAATGATTGCTTGGGGGAAGAATTTTGGATATGGGATTGATTTAGAGAAATGGCAAAAATTGTGGTCACAAAATTATAAAATGACAATGTCAACAGCATATAAAGAAAATTTGTATAAGATGTTTTACAGGTGGCACTTTCCCCCACAAGAACAGCAAGAATGTTCAAGAATAAATCTGAAAAGTGCTGGAAATGTCATCAGATACCTGGCTCATATTACCATATGTGGTGGACTTGTGAGGAGGCCAGGAAATATTGGACTAGAATTCGCATATGGCTGGAAAAAATGATAAAGAAACACATAGATTTGAAACCAGAGATTTTTTTATTGGGAATCGTACCTGATATATATAATAAAAATTTAAAATATTTGACTGTAAATGTATTAACAGCAGCTAGGATTGTATTTGCTAAAAATTGGAAGAGTGAGAAAATACCATTAGAGGAAGAAATTATTAAGAAAATATTGGAATGCGCTGAAATGAGTAGATTGACATTTGAAATTAGAGAACAAGAAGATAAACAATTTTATGAAGTTTGGGATCTTTTTTATCAATGGTTAGATAATACAATATGATAATAGAATATTTAGAAATTTAGGAAATAATGAATATATAATTTTTCTTGGTTTTGATAATTCTTAAGAATATTTTATTATGATAGATTTGATATGATTTCATGATTTGTCATAAAATAATTTAACTTAATTATAGTTATCTCGCTTAAGTATGAATTAGTAAAATTATAGTCAAATGATTGTTTAATAATGATATTGGGATATTTTATTGATGATTGATAATGTGAGTTATTATGTAATATAATTATTCTGATGACCAAGAAATGGATGCACAAAAGGGAGTGGTAAACCAACCGATACACTGTAAATTTATGAAGAATGTTTAAATTTTTTTATTTTTTATTTTTTATTTTTTTATGTCATGTGTTATGTCTTATATGTTTTTTGTCTGTTGTTAAAATCAATAAAACTTTTACAAAAAAAAAATTATTTAGTTATTCAATTTTTATAGCTACCCATCTCAATTAATGACTCTGGGTGGCTTACAATTCAGAAATTGTTAGTGGGAGCATCCTTGGTGTTTCCTTGATTGTTGTTTGATTGTCTGGTAGTTCTTTGATTGGGGTATTGTTTGCTGCTTGTTTGTTGGTCTGTTACTAATCCTGATGTTAGTTTCTGCTTTTTCTGAGTGTTGAGGGCTGGCAAGGAGACCTGTTGATCTTCGTGTCTCTAAGAAAGCAAACACCCCAATTTACCTGGAGGCCTATCATACCAAGGTCTGGCATTATAAGATGTAATGTCAGGGCTACACATAACAATCTTCTCAGCTAACAGGCAGTGGCGGAATTCAAAATGCTACTGGTTCTGTGGGCGTGGCAGGGGAAGGATACTGTAAAATTTCCATTCCATCCCCACTACTGGGGGAAGGATACTGCAAAATCCCATTCCCTTCCCATCCCACTAACCTGCTTTCCGGCTCTATTCTCCTGTGCAGGGCAACACAAGAAGACCCAACCCATCAGCTGGGACTCGATGGGAGGCAGAGAATAGGTGAGGCAGGGCCAGTCACAGGGGTTATTTGCCAGTTCTCTGAAAGACAAAATTTCTGCTACCAATTCTCTGCTGAATACCACCTCTGCTTACAGGACCTGCTTGGAGTTAGATAAGGGTCATGGAATTCGAGGGAGGTTGGACTTGTGGCTATGTAAGGATTCTAGGTTGATACCTTTTTTAACTCTGCCCCCAGGTTCTGCCAGTCCTTCTCTATCACCAATCAAAATAAAATTAACTCTACAGAGAGGTTTTCTGCAACTAGATACCTTACTAATCTCCGGGGGGGGGGGGGGTCTAAGACCCACCTAAAAGGAGGAAGAGTGGTTGTGTGGTTGTGTGGTTATGGCTATCATATTGACTGTTTCCAACCTCCCCTGTAGATAACTCAACTGAAGTCAAGGGAGAACATTGACTGACCTTCTTAAATGAAAGTTTCCAACATACACCAACCTTAGATCACATCTTCCTACTTTGTTCCAATAATATTGAACTTTTCCCTGAAGTATAATAGCCTGAAGCAAAAAACACCAGAGAGGGGGTTCTTTTTAAAAAAAAAAAAATTCTTTGGTGTTGGGGTGGAATTAATCCATGACATGAGTTTTGTAGTAAGAAAGAAAGAGACTTTTGGACAAGAAGTTTTAAGGTAGGAGAACATTGAAGACTGGGGAATATTGGTGATAAAGCTTCAAGGTGCATTTCTTCTCTGGCCTGCTATTCCTAAGAAGTCCTTAACCAACTTTGAGAGTTTAAAGATAATTTTCCTCCAATTGCTCAAACTCATTCTGACCTTGTCTGTCATCGATTATTTTGCCACTTGAGAATGGGTTATTTTACTCAGTTAGAGAGAGAGAAAGTGAGATCGTGCTCTCTTTCTCTCCAATCTTGGAGGTTTTTCCGCCCTGCCAGGGTGGTGGGTGTTTAGAGCATTGTGAAGAGAGAGTTTGGCTATGGAACTCCCTCTCAAGTCTTGAACATCCCAATAATGAACTTGGCCACAGTGTGTGACATCCAGAAATGACAGAAATGTGCCTTTAACTTTCACAATGGGGGAATGACACAGTGAGAGAACAATGAGTAGTCTTTACGAGAAAATCTTTGTTACAACCCGCTGCATGCCAATGGTGGACACCTTGGATATCAAGCTAGGAAGAAAATGAATCCAGCGTTAATGTGCCTTTAAATGTAAAAAAGATCCATTTAGCTAATCAGCTTTATTGCTCACAAATTAGGAGCACTGAGAATTAGGTCCCACCAAGATGGAGCTGAGGTCAAGCTCCCCCATATGATTGGCAGAACAATTATTCTAATTGTGTTATTACTTTTAATTGTGATGAAAGCTTCTAAGGCAACCATAAATAAGATAAGTCATGGACAGATAAGCTTTCCTGGCCCTGCATCCCTTCGTATTACACTGAAGGGGGCTTCGGCAGCATCTGAAAAGCTTCATGGACACAAAGTGAGCTTTCAAAGTAGAAAGTAAACTGCAACATTTCAAAGGCTGATGGGGGAAGAGGAATCCTAAGAAATGAGAATATTATTAATGTTCTCATTAACAGTCTTTCTAATTTACTGCTGTGTTCTGATTAATGGCCAACCAAACTCCCCATGGATGGTCTATTTCAGACCAAGCACACACATGTCAGTTTGAGGTGCAAAGGGTTTACAGGCAAGTAGCAAGACAGTCCCACCCTAAGGCAGGCAGGGGCATCTGGGTGAGCATGGTTTATCCTAGAAACCTATATAGGAGAGCAAGAACACCCCAGGGAGAGAAATTTTAGTCCTGAATCAAAACCAAGCACAATTTCAGAAATGCAAATGTAATTAACAATGGAATAGCAATAGCAATGTCACTTGGTTGTCTTCATTTAGTGTGTGCCTAGTCCAGAAATCCAAAATTGTGCTTTTGGTCACATAGAGTAATGCAATCTCACAAGTAAAAGTAAAAAGATTAGTTTCAGACATTTCTCCATAAGAGCTAGTTTCCCTACTTGCATTTTCTCCATTTTATCTGGATGAAGTCCTGTTTCCCCCATCAATCTCTGAAGTGCCTCTAAACATTAATAGCAATAGCACATAGGCTTATATACCACTTTACAGTGCTTTAGAGCCCTCTTTAAGCGGTTTACAGAGTCAGCTTATTGCCCCCAACAATCTGGGTCCTCATTTTACCGACCTCGTAGATGGGTGGAATGCTGTCAAACTTGAGCTGGTGAGGATCGAACTGCCGAACTGCTGGCAGTTGTCAGTCATCAGAATTAGTCTGCGTTCTAACCACTGCACCACCATGGCTCTATCCTTGATGTTCTCTAAGCTCGGTTGTTTGCAGATGTTTCATTGACCTAGGTAATAACATCAATACTAGTGAGTGTGAAGATTGTTCCCTGTTTACCTATAGTACCTTGCCTTGGCAACATTGGTGGAGTTGTAGTTTTCTCATTCTTAGCTCTCTGAGGACCAACAGAAAGCAATGACCTAATTAAGGTACAACTGAGTGGAAAATCATACCCATACCATCATCAGCAATACAAGTGATGGTATTTAAACATAGAGGAAATCCCACACTCACTGCCAGTAGTACTGATACAGATACAGATTAACAGAGTTGGAAGGGACCATGTAGATCTTCTACTCCAACCCCCCACCCAAGTAGGAGACTCTACACCATTTCTGACAAATGGCAGTCCAGTCTCTTCTTGAAAGCCTCCAGTGATGAAGCTCCCACAATTTCTGAAGGCAACTTCTGTTCCATTGGTTGATTGCTCTCCCTATCAGAAAATTTCTCCTTATTTCCAGGTTGAATCTCTCCTTGATCAGCTTCCATCCGTTATTCCTTGTTTGGCCTTTGGGTGCCTTGGAAAATAGCTTGACCCCCTCCTCTCTGTGGCAGCCCCTCAGAGATTGCTATCATGTCTCCCCTGGTTCTTTCCTCCACTAGACTAGCCAAGCCCAGTTCCTGCAACCATTCATCATATGTTTTAGCCTCCAGTTCCATCATCTTGGTTGCTCTTCTTTGCACTCTTTCTAGAGTCTCAACATATTTTTTTATAGTTGAGCAATGAAATGTATGCAAGAAAACTACCAAACCCAGATAGCACCAAGGACTCCACAGTTCAACCATGAGTTTCAGATATTGTCTTCTCTTGGTAATCCACAGTGGGAGAGGACTTGAGATCCCCAATAGGTCCACCTAATGGCATTTCTGCTCCAATTCCATTCCTCATCACCAGACTCCTCCTATACCCTCTCCTGCTGATTGCCTATTGAGTCTGGATTTGTTTTTTGTTTTTTTCCTGTTGAACCTGCCCAGAATAAAATGCAATTAAAATGTCACCTCTTCTGACCTGAATGTTATCTTTGGCCAAGAGTAAGTAAACAAAGAAATTCCAGAGCTGGGTATGCAACTCGGTATGACGACCCCAGGAATCTCCAAGCATTGCTCTTAAACTGCAATTTTAAATATTTAGGGGGGAAATTATTCAGTACACGGAGCATAATTATATGAATTGCATTTCATTAATGGAATTTTAGTATTCATTAACTACAAATTAAAAGACATTAATTTTCATCCTGGTCTTATCTACTTGTTGGAGGGTGATCCCTTAAAGAAGATGCCTCAAAAATGGGAGGGTGGAAGGAGGACTGTTTCAGTCTGAAAAGGGCTTGTATTCCCCTGCATAAAGGATAGGATAGAATAGAATAGAATAGGATAGGATAGGATAGGATAGGATAGGATAGGATAGGATAGGATAGGATAGGATAGGATAGGATACGATAGGATACGATAGGATACGATAGGATAGGATAGAACCTTGGAGATCTTCTAGTCCAGCCCTCTTGTGTTCTGACCAAGGCTTCCAAAACTGTAATTACGCACACGCTTATTTTAAAAACAAGTCTTGTTTTATGGCAATTCTGGAATTATTTTCATTCCCAGCCAGTAATGAATCTCAAACAGTCGAGATAAACACCCACCTTTCTTTCCTGTAAAGTGCTGCCAATAACAGAAGCGTCAAATGAACTAGAAAAAAACCCAACCGAAGCACAAAGATCTTCAAGAATGACTCTGAACCAATTGAACAACTTTGCTTCCTGCAAAGGTTTCTCTACCTTTGCCTGTCCTTTATACCTTATGGGAGGGGCAATCACCTCCCAGCCTTACTTCCAAGTTGCTCCTTCTGCTTCAGCTTCTCTTGCCTTCTAGCAGCTCTGCACACATACGCACTGGGAACAGGCTCCCCTGGGTCCTCTGCTTCGCTGCTGCCAGATTCCAAAGGCTCCAGAGTCAGCATCCCACTCCCAGATGGTCCTGGCTCCATCTCTTCATCATACACAGAACCCTCGTCCGAGTCCTCTCTAGATTCCTGGACTGGTCCCCATTCTTCCTCATTGCCTGATTTCACTGCTGTCTGCACATGTTGCTGGTGAACCACAACATTCTGCTCAAGCAGGAGAACCGATACAATAGCTCTAGATTTATGGCATCTATTTATAATAATTCAATATGGCATCATATTCTAGCTGGTTCTTAAGGCACTCACAGTTTATACTATTCATTCCTACTTGCTTCTTTTGTGTGCATGTGTGTTTATTTGTGCATGGACGCACACATGTGCATGGACACAGACACAGACACAGACACACACACACACACACTACAGCTCTTTCATCTCTGTAAGTGAAAGTCCCCTAGCTATCATTAAAATCAAAGTCGCCTTCTTCTCCTTCTCCTTCTCCTTCTCCTTCTCCTTCTCCTTCTCCTTCTCCTTCTCCTTCTCCTTCTCCTTCTCCTTCTCCTTCTCCTTCTCCTTCTTCTTCTTCTTCTTCTTCTTATCCTCCTCCTCCTCCTCCTCCTCCTCCTCCTCCTCCTCCTCCTCCTCCTCCTCCTCCTCCTCCTCCTCCTCCTCCTCCTCCTCCTCCTCCTTCTTCTTCTTCTTCTTCTTCTTCTTCTTCTTCTTCTTCTTCTTCTTCTTCTTCTTCTTCTTCTTCCTTTCTCCAATTTTGTTCTTGTTTGGCTCTTTACCTGCCACCTCGCCATTTACTCTTCACCAGCCAGAGAAGAGCAAATGGGGGGTGAGCCAATGAGGGGGGTTGGATGTTCCTATTTCCCCAGGCTTCTGAAATTGGGACAAGCATCTGGCTTTATTTTTTATAATGAGCTGCTCATAATTGGAAAGCTTTGCCGTCCAAGTGAACACCCGCATACCTGCTACACTTGCTAATTAGGAGTTTGCTCCATAATAAGCTTGTTAATCTTGGTTCCTTGAGTGATGATGAACTGCTGATGCAGCGATAGAAGCACACACTTTGCCCCACCCATGCAGCAAGACAGGTTCTTGACCCCAGCATTTGGGGGAAGTGAGCATATGGCGAGAGGAATGGGGGAGCATGCAAACAGCTTGCTTGAATTACGGAGCAGCCATTGAAACTGGGGGGGACCCATGCTAAGTTGCTCAAAGTGAAGAATTTTCTCATTAAATGCAACACACACAAACACACACACACAAAGATTGATTTCATTCTGCAGTAATGACACCCAAGTGTGGCCAGTGGCACCAGCAATCTTGGGGTTCCCACAACAAAATACACCCCAGATAGGACACAATTGCCTTTGCAATGAAGGACATCGGTGTCTTCACTTCTGCATCTTCCAATATGCAAAATATAACTTCTGGAGGAGAATAAAGCACATATGCTCGCATGTCTGTAAATATTACTAGACGATCATGTGCAGCAATCCCAGATAGCATTAACAGAGGCATAGAATCAAGGTCATGTGAAGTATTAATATCACTTTATAAAGCCTTAGTAAGACCACACTTAGAATACCGCAGCCAGTTTTTGATCACCATATTATAAAAAAAAATATATTGAGACTCTAAAAAGATATTGAGAGCAGAGAAGAGGAAGATAGATTATTAGGGGGCTGGAGGCTAAAACGTATGAAGGTTGCAGGATTTGGGTTTGTCTAGTCTAGTGAAAACAAAGACCAGGGTTGACATGATAGCAGTCTTCCAATATTTGAGGGTCTGCCACAAAGAAGAAGGGGTCCACGTATTTTCCAGAGCATTGGAAGGCAAGACAAGAAACAATCAATCAGTGGTGGGATTCAAATATTTTTACCGCTGGTTCAGTGGGGGTGGCTTGGTGGGCATGCTTTGCACACGTGCAAACACTTTGCTTGTGCACACACACCAAATGCACACTTTGTGCAGGCACAGGGGCAGTCTAACTCTCCTCCTGCAAGCCTGCACTCTCCTGGTCGCTTCAGCAACTGCCATGGGGCACTCTGCTGTGCCACACAAAGCAGCTGTGCTTCAAATGCGGAGGATAAAGGTAAGTATGGGAGTCCAGGCAGGCAGGTGGACCCAACAGCAGAGTGGTGGAGAGAACCGGTTCAGCTTCTGCTGGTCCTTGCCGCTACCGGTTCGGCAAAACCAGTAGAATACCACCACTGCAATGAATGGAAACTCTTCAAAGGGAAAAGCAACATGGAATTAAGGAGAAACTTCCTAACAGTGAGAACAATTAACCAGTGGAGTGGCTTGCCTTTAGAAGTGGGTGAGTGCCTCATCACTGGAGGCTTTTAAGAAGCGACCGGACAGCCATTTGTCTGGAATGGGAGAAAGTTCCAGCTTGAGCAGGGAGTTGGACTAGAAGACCTCCAAGGTCCCTTCCAACTCTGTTATTCTGTTCATTTGGTAACAGCACATGGTGAGTCTCCAATGAATTGTCCTATATTTTTGGTGCAATATGGAAATATCCAACTTTCCCTTCAGCCCATTCCACTATAATAACAACCCTCATTATCAGACCCAATGAAAAGAAATAACAATTCCAGCTGACTCGCGCAATAAGATTCTGCCAAGGATAAAAGAAGGTTTGCATTATTGGTTGTTGTCATTTAGTATAGACTTTGTTCACTTTAAAAGCTTCCCCAATAAATTAAACAATTTCTGCAAAAGGGTTCTTCTTTTGCATCATTTAGCCTGCACATTGTATTCATTTGCCTCTGCTAATCATAGGCAAGGGTCAGGAAGAGCTAAAATAACATCCTCTTGATTACTGAAACTGGATTCAATAGCTTTCCAGTTTCTGGAAAGATTTCCGATGTGTTTTTGCTGCTGAAGATTGTAGAAATTTTCCCTTACAGCAATGGTGAAAGCTAGCAGAAATTTCTAGGAAATAGAATTTTATATATTTGAAAGGAAGTTAAGGCTATATTCTGCAAGATGCTTCTAAATGAGAATAGAGGAGAGGAGTAGAGTAGAGTAGGGTAGGGTAGAATAGAATAGAATAGAATAGAATAGAATAGAATAGAATAGAATAGAATAGAATAGAATCAGATCAAATCAAATCAAATCAAATCAAATCAAATCAAATCAAATCAAATATGGAAGGAACCTTGAAGATCTTGTAGTCCAGCCCCCAGCTCAAGCAGGAGAACCTATATGATAGCTCTAGATTTATGATGTCTGTTTATAACAATACAATGTGGCATCATATTCTAGCTGGTTTTTAAGGCATTCACAGTGCCAAAGCCAGGGGCAGAACCTTGTTAGCTTGGATTGATCTCCTTAAAATCTAGCAAAGGTTGAAATTCAATTGGACCTGAATGGGAAATCAGAAATCCAAGAGGTATAAAGTAGACTGGAAATTTCAAGAACTTTTTGGAGGAAAATAAAGGCAACCCAAGAAAATATAGATGACTTTACCAAGAGCTGAAATTCAGCCTGAAGGAGACTCCACTTGGTCAACGAAGTGGAAGCATTCATTTGTCCTTGTCTGATCTCATAGATTTAGATCTAAGTCATAGACAATACAACTGCTTTGTATTTGGATGAGAGACCACCAGAAAATCTCAGGGCTGAGGCTAAAATCTGCCCAACAGTCTAATTATGGATGTTCTTTTATCTCTCCAGGTTTTTAGAAGTGGTTGGACCTCCCCCTCTCACGTATGGTTTTAATCAGGGGTCTGTATCCTTAAACATTCAAAGAGCCATTTGGACCCGTTTCTTACAGAAAAGAAAACACCGGGAGCCAATAATTTAATAACCGGTGTGACTGGGTGGGCATGTGGCTAACTTGACATCACTCACTCTGACCCAGTCACCTCCTGCTCTGAAATATGGAGCAAGTCTCCATCCCCCGCCATCATCCTTACCTTCTCAGGCCAGGCAAGGAGTGACAGGAAAAGGGAGGGGTCAGGCAATGGTGGGATCAGCCGACAGGAAGCCACAGCAGAGGGCCCAAAGAGTCGCATGTAGCTCCAGAGCCACAGGTTGCAGACCCCTGATTTAAATGCTTTCTTGGACAGTTCTGAAGGTTGAAGAGGTTGATCCTTGTAGTCACCTCCAACTGAGAAGTCTGAAATATATTGTGGAAGAAGGCAATAGCAAGCCACTTCTGTGCAGCCATTAAGAAAACCATGTGAAGAATTCCTCAGTTTATCTCCACTCAAGGGAGGGAATCTTCACCTTTTAGCAGTTTGTCTTTGAAACAGCCTTCAGTTGCCTTTTCTGACTATCCTGGCATGCTGAGAAAAAAAAATGGAATTACAGGGAACAAAGCATGGATGCAGCTTCCCTTTGCTCTTTCAAGGTGTGAGGTCACATTGTTTTGTGAATCTATGCTTTGACTGAAAAATTATTTTTTTAAAAAGCACCCTTTCAAAGCTAGGAAATGTGCTTTGCCCATGTCTGCATTTCAGGTGATAAACTACCAGAATCCCTTTTCATGTTCAAAGAACATAGAATAGCGAAGTTGGAAGGGACCTTGGAGATCTTCTAGTCCAACCCGCTGCTCAAGACAAGGGGCTGTCCAGACTCTTCTTGAAAACCTCCAGTGTGGTGCACCTACAACTTCCAGAGTTAAGCCATTCCATGAATTAACTGTTCTCACTATCAGGAAATTTCTCAATTCTAAGTTTGCTCTCTTTAATGATCTTCCACCCATTACTTCTTGCCTTGGCCTCAGGTCCCTAGGAGAATAAGTCAACCCTCTCTTTTCAAGTACTATTACCTCTAGTCCTTTTCTTTGTTAGACTAGACCAGGGGTCTTCAAACTTGACAGCTTTAAGGTTTGTGGACTTCAACTCCCAGAATTCCTCCTCCAGTGATGTCAGCTCAGGAATTTTGGGAGTTGAAGTCCACAAGTCTTAAACTTGCCAAGTTTGAAGACTCTTGGACTAGACATACCTAATTCCCACAACTCTTCAACATAAGTTTTAGTCTCCAGCCTCTAATCATCTTCGTTGGTCTTCTCTACAGTCTTTCTAAGGTCTCAACATCTTTTTTTTTTTTCATTTTTGTACTACATTGTATTCAGCAAAATTAAAAATATGTTAGATGTATCTCAATCATTGAAATATTGTCCGTGCCTGGTGCATTTTAGATAATAGTGGTTGAACAATCCATAATACCTTAAGTCATTTATAAGCCTAAACCAAATTAAACAAAAAAACCATTATGGGTTTGAGTGATTTGCAACTTCATCAGATGAAGGACATTCTTGTTGTTCAGGACTGTCTGTTTAATGAACAGCAGCTCTTTCCAGATGACTCAGCAAGGGATTTTTCCAGACCTTCCTCTGAACTGTGTGACCTTGACTGATATAAAGCTGGAAATGAAAACATTTCTTTCAGGAATATGTAAGACATCAGAGGAGGGAACTTCTGTGGTTTAGAGGAATGGTTTAGAGGGTAGGGTAGGGTAGTGTAGGGCAGGGCAAGGCAAGGTAGGGTAGAATGGAATGAGATGGGATGGGATGGGATGAGATGAGATGGGATGGGATGGGATGGGATAGGGTAGGGTAGGGCAGGGCAAGGTAGGGTAGAATGGAATGGGATGGGATGGGATGAGATGGGATGGGATAGGGTAGGGTAGGGCAGGGCAAGGTAGGGTAGAATGGAATGGGATGGGATGGGATGGGATGGGATGAGATGAGATGGGATGGGATAGGGTAGGGTAGGGCAGGGCAAGGTAGGGTAGAATGGAATGGGATGGGATGGGATGGGATGGGATGGGATGGGATAGGGTAGGGTAGGGCAGGGCAAGGTAGGGTAGAATGGAATGGGATGGGATGGGATGGGATGGGATGAGATGAGATGGGATGGGATAGGGTAGGGTAGGGCAGGGCAAGGTAGGGTAGAATGGAATGGGATGGGATGGGATGAGAAAGGGTAGGGTAGGATAGGATAGGACAGGACAGAATAGGATAGAGATGAATAGAGGAGGATAAAATAGAATATTGGAATGAAGAATGGAATGGAATAGAACAGAACAGAACAGGAATAGAATAATGGAATGAGAATGAGAATGAGAATTAGGATAGGATAGGATAGGATAGGATAGGATAGGATAGAGTCTATCTTATAGACAATACAATACTACAATATTTGTTGATTTAGTCATCTGACCATATCAAAAATATAAATTTAATATAAATATACAGAAAACAATAGGATATGTTCATGCTGTCATCACCCTGACAGTTAACCCCAATCTGATCTAAACAATCCATTCTCTTTGAAACAGCCTTTGAAATAAAGAGTGAGGTCTTGCTAGTGATTTGCAGGTTTGTTTCCTGCAAAATATAATACAGATTCTCCAGATGCCCCAGTATTTTTAAATACGAATCCAAGTCAGCAGCCCTTTATGCAGAGTGCAGTTCTACAGAGTACAGTCATGTAGATTGTGTTTTCAGCTGTGGGTGTTCCGCAAATACCAAACGAAACTCCATTAAATCTCTTATGTCTTACCATGAAATGGTTTAGATCAAAAAATCTAGCTACCCAGCCAGCTATTTGTTATGGGAGTGACCCAGCCCATGAACCATTGGCCAATCTATCTGAGTGACACACAGAGATCTTAACCTCCCTAATACTCACTGAAGCCCAAACCATAATAATATTACTGTCAGGTCTGCCAGGCTCGTCTTGGCACCTCACAGGCATCCTGCCATCAAAGGCTAGAAGGGGGGTGGGGGGTGGAAGGATAATAAAGACGTGTATATACGTGGGGGGGGGGGTAATGACAGTTGAGGAAGACCAGAGGAGCTCAGCATAAGTTTGCACCAGAATCCAAGGCCAGGCACCCTGAGAAAGAGTGCCAATTGCCCCAAACATCTCAGCTTTCTCAAAAGAATCTCAGTGAGTTCTGATTGGCTGAAGATGGACTAGTCATGGGGAGTGGGGAAGGCTGGGATGAGGGGAACCCTTTCTGTATCTTTTAAGCATGGGAAACCCAGTGCTAACCTGACATTACTGCAGCCAAAATCTTTTTAGTAAAATAACCCTTTGCTTCTAAGCAGGTACAACCATTTAGAGAAGGCTGTAAAGCACTACAAAGTGGTATATAAATCTAAGTGCTATTGCTATTCAGCACAATGGAGTCAAGGGTCTTTCTTTCCTAAGGATCAGATTGGGGCAGGTCTAATAGTTGCAAAAGGTTGTTTATTGTGAGCAATTTAATAATAGATTCTGAAAGCTCTCTTTTAATGGAAAGAGAATTCCTACATCCCATTGTAAAAGTTCCTAGCATGGCTGATACAGAGACAGGCACGCAGGAGATCCAAATTTAGAATGAGATATGATTGTGTTTCTTTTTCTTTTTTTCCAAGCCTGTCCTAGAAGCCAATAATTCGGATTTGCAATCTTTATTTGTAAGGGAAAATGGGATAATGGTTGGAAGGAGGTTTTGGATGTCTGTCAAATTTAATGCTTCTGAGGAAATCATCTAAATGAAATTTAGAGACTCCAATTCATTGGGCTGTTGAATGATACTGGTTACATTAATCTGTCAGTGCTCACATTTGTATTTCAGTATATTTTTGAAGACTTTAGTCAAAGGGTTTGGATTAGTTGCCATTAAGGGGACAGTAATATTTATGGGCTTCTCTCTGGTATTTTTATCCCACAGAGATGAAATTATTTTCTGGACCTTGGGAACAGTGGGACATGTGTTCCAATCCATATTTCCAAGTAAACCAATCTAATACATGTTTCCCTGGTGAGTAATTACCCCCTCCCCTCCACCATTTTGGATCACTCACTTCCCATTATTTCATGATGCAGATTGCAACTCTAAAACTTTCTATTCAAACTTGCACATGCCAGAAAATCACGCAACAGGTTACCATGGGGTAGGACCCTGCTCCATGCTCTCTGGAGAGGCAATCCTCAACTTACAACCATTCTGTCAACTTGTCCAGTTGGTGAATCCAGAAAAAGAAACTCCTGAGACATTATTTTACCAAGAGTATAAACATTTATTGAATAAATCACATAGGCACAGAAGAACCGCTTCTTCTGACCTTCTGCCGCTGCACTATATAGAGTATTTTAACTTACTGCACCTCTGTATGGTTTGCCAATTGCACCGTGGCAGATAGGACAGCACTCCAGGGGGTTAAAGTCATTGCCCAGAGGATCATTTTACTCTATCACCAACCTTGTGATATTTATCGTTTAATTATTTTCTTTTTTAAAATAAAACAATTAAGCAGAACAAAAAAAAGAGTAAGAAAAAAGGAAATTAAAATACAAAAATAAGAGCGAGGACTTTTCATACAGGTTACAGTTTTAATAAAGGAAGAGCATGTTTCTTTATAATCACAGATGCATAATCCACACATGTAAGCCATTCTTACATAAAGTTCCCCAACTTCTCTGCTGCCACTTTATCTGAAAGTTGTCTTGTTTATCTAATGTCCCACCTTTCATCGAGAGCTCAAGGTAGCATACGTTCACTTTTCCCACAACAGTGTCCCTGCAAGGGAGGTTGGACTGAGAGAGAAGAACTGTATGAAGCTTTTGATATGAGACAAAGCAACAGGGTTGACTCCAAGATTGGAGGGAAGGTGGGGCTTCTTGGTGGTTTTGAGCAAAGGCTTCTTATCTCCCATCATCATCCATCCCCTTGTCTCTTTTATGGAGGACAATCAGCCCCATTGAGTGAGCTGAGTGGGTAAGAAGACGGACCCATGGTTTACTTAAGGAAGACATGTGAAGGAGGAATCAGATGGCTAGAACATATTGAGAGGGAGGAGCTGGGGTGAAGCCATCAAGGTGGCTTCCTGACTAAGAAAGGACTAGAACTCACTATCTCCCAGTTTCTAGCCCAATGTCTTCATTACTACACCAAACTGGCTTTAGTTGAGATGTGATCTGAGTTCTCTATTTGATGAACAAGCCAACATACTTTATCTGGGATTATCAAATGTGGTAAAAGTTTCACCATGATTTTCAGCCATGTATTGAGCCATGTCTTCTAGAGTGGTGTGGTGGCCTAGAGGTGGAGCTCTCACCTCACAATCAGGAGGCTGTGAGTTTGATCCTAGGTAGAGGCAGATATTTCTCTCTCTGGGCACAATGAGAATATATCTGCTGGGAAAAAAACAACTCCACATTGGTGACAGGAAGGGCATCCAGCCAGTAAACACTCAGCTCCATTCAGTTGCCCAGATTCCATCCAGCATGGGATTATGGGGTCATTAAAAGAAGATGATTGAGCCACGTCTTCTATCTATATACTGAAATGACTTTTCTTTTCATCTTCCATCATACTTTTGATTCTGAAAGAGTTCGTTCAGGAATCTTTTCCAATGCATGGAGTGAAGGCAATCTTTTCTCGCTTGCTTATTGCTCACCTTAGACAGTGATTGCCACAAAGAAGCAGGGGGTCAACTTATTTTGCAAATCACCTGAAGGCAGGACAAGAAGCAAGGGATGGAAACTCATCAAGGAGAGAAGCAACCTAGAATTAAGGAGAAATTAAGCAATGGAATGGCTTTCCCTCAGAAGTCATGGGTGCCCCATCACTGGAGGCTTTCAAAAAGAGACTGGACAGTCATTTGTCTCAATGATACAGAGTCTCCTTCTTGAGTAAGGGGTTAGACTAGAAGACCTCTCAGGTCCCTTCCAACTCTGTTATTCTGTTCTGTTCCAAACTAATCCTGATCAGCAAATGTCTGCATTTCACTCTGCCACATTTATTTTGCCAGTTTTCTGATTTCCCCAATGTCCTTTCCTGCTTAACAATTATGCTGTGGAATTATTTTTCACCCCTGGTCTTGCTCAGTGAGGTATACCTGTGGCTACTCACATCATTATAGCATTTCTTCTCTTTTTTTCCGGCAAAAGCAGACAAAACCCTACAAGCAATTATCTATGTTCCAGTGGTTATGCAGATCAGAAAGATGTAGTGGATGCTTCAGTTAACAGTCATGAAAGAAAGGTCATGAGGCAAAAAAAAAAAATTCCATAAACTGAAGTGAACACATTAACTAGAAAAGAATATTTTTTGGTAAAGGTTTAAGCAAAACTAATGTTGAAGTTCTTTCCCTAATAGGAGCAGGATTTCATATTCCATCTTGAAAATATACAAAGGTCTAAATGTTAAGGGGAAATAAGCAATTTTTCTCACCTAGAACACCAAAATTATTGTATAACATGATAATGAAATAAGATATCGATTTTAAAAAATACACTACAAAGGTACAAGTGAAAAAGTCGGTTTCAGAAAAGGGAACTTGTTCCCTTATGGCTTTTTCATGATAATACCTCATTTCTTAATAAGGTGGCATGTACTAGCTTTATCAAAGAAACAATCATGGTTTGGATAAAAAAAAGGAGGGAGAAGCATCTCTTGTTATCCCCCACTTAATGTGGGATCTCTCTGGTGGTTGCCTAGCAACAGAGGTTTTTTTAGTCTTGCTCTTCAAAATGGTGGCTGGGCTTTGTTGAGTGAGGAAAACCTAGCAGGTTCAGCAAGGGGAAGGTCAAAAAAGTCAGATGAACCAGTGCAACCAAAGACCCTACCCCTTTTTGCCTAGGTATGCTGTCTGCAATCTCTGGCGCCAAATGCTCTGTTGAAGAACTATGGTTGGCTGAGTAGAATCCCCAGGGAAGGTTTGTAATTCACTCTACATGTAGAACAGAATAACAGAGTTGGAAGGGACCGTGGAGGTCTTCTCGTCCAACCCCCTGCTCAAGCAGGAGAACTTCTACCATTCCAGACAAGTGGCTGTCCGGTCTCTTCTTAAAAGCCTCCAGGGATGGAGCACCCACAATGCCAGGAAACAAGCTGTTCCAACGGTTGATTGTTCTCAGTGTCAGGAAATGACTCCTTAGTTCTAAATTGCTGTTCTCTTTAGTTAGTTTCCATCCATTGCTTCTTGTCTTGCCTTCTGGTGCTTTGGAAAGTAGGTGTCAGTATTCTGATAATCGTGAGTTTCAAGTCAAGCTTCAAAAACTTCAAAGGATTTATTAGGAGTTAACATGTCGGTATGACCTGCGTATAGCTGACTCTGAGACACGTAAATTCACTGTCACCCTTAAACTTGGTTTTCCCCCACCCCTCTGGGTGTATCATAACTGTTCTCCAATTAGAGATTTGTGTGGCAGTAACTCCAGTCACTTAGTTATGATCTTTGCAAGATATGAATGGAATGCATTTTTGATTCCAAACTGCTGCACTGCTGTTTCAAATTCCTCCCCCCCCCACTCATGACAACTATAAAACAGGCATAGAAATGTTTTATAAATTGACATTAGGTTGACCTCCTCTTCTTTGGGTGAGCCCCTCAAATATTGGAACACTGCTGTTGATAGCCCTGAAGCCATTTTGAGCTGAGACCATTTTGGGAGCACCTTCAGGGCTGCCACAAGTGAAGCCAGTTGGAGCTGTGAAAACATGACGGGGGAGATAGAGATAGATAGAGATAGATGGGGTTGTGGAGCCAAAACAATATTTTTTTCCCCATGGGAGCCAAGGATGTTCTATCAGGTGTTGGAGAGGCATGGACCAAAGCCAGCCAGGATGGTGGCTGTGACCTGGTTGGGCCATGTGAAGGACATATGACCTGGGGGAAAGAACTTTGGGGTTTGATTTGTGTGGGGAAAACTTTGAGTCCTTCAGACTTGGGTTTTCCCCAGATGTGCCAATATGACATGTCTAAGAAATCTACACTTTGAGGAACATGGCTGCCTTGGAGTTTTGATTCCATTGCTTGTGTTAACTGGAACCCTGATACTATATTTTAATGGTCTGTCTCCAGAGGTAGTATTCAGAAGGTTCTGACAGGTTCTGGAGAACTGGTAGTGGAAATTTTGAGTAGTTTGGAAAACCAACCAAAACCACCTCTGACTGGCCCCGCCTCCCTTTATTCTCTGCCTCCCGAGTCCCAGCTGATCAGCTGGGTCTTCTTTTGTTGCTCTGCACAGGAGAACAGAGCTGGAAAGCAGGTTAGTGGGGTGGGGAGGGAATGGGGATTTTGCAGTATCCTTCCCCTGCCATGCCCACCAAGCCAAACCCACAGAACCGGTAGTAAAAAAAAAAAAAATTAAAATTGGATTCCACCACTATCTATCTCCTTGAGAGACGGCAGCAGCAGCAGAAGATGACTAGGCAATGGTCAAAGAAGAGGCACATTAGTCCACAGAAGAAAGGGGGATATGGCAAACCACTTAGAATGGACCTTCCCTAGCTTCTACGCCTGTAAAACTGAGAGGAGAGAGATGTTTTCAGACTTGCAAGTTTCTGTTCCTATAACCTTACCATAAACCTAGAGCTAGTTCTTTTGGATATGTTTCTTGGCTGGACTACCTCACAAGGCTCACATCAATCTTGCAAATACGAAAGTACATTCCTCCCCATCACCACCCCCTGCACTGGTATAGCCAAAAAAAAAAAACCCTGTGTATTTGAGGCAGTGTGAATGTAATAGAGTGTGGGAAGTTCCTTGGGAGAGAAGAGGAGCTACAGATTAGACAATGGTCAGATCAGAGATGGTAGCTGGCTCAATAGTAGCAACTGTGATAGGCATCAAGGAGTCCTATACTTTTGACATATATTTTACCTAGAAGTTAGTCCTGCCTAACTAACAAAAGGACACAGCTCTTTAGGGATAAATTATACCTAAATTGACATCTGGCAAAATTACTTTAATCCTCAAAATTATTCAAAAAAATTCCAAATAAAGAACAAATAAAATGTTCTTCACAAGAAAGTTAAATTCTCATATTTTTTGATTTTAAATGTATCTGATTTGTTCCCATTTCCTCCTCCTCCTCCTGGTTTTCACAGGGGCTGCACATCAATCTTGATATCACTCATTTGACAAGTTTATTAATTTGCAGGTGGGAGGTGACTATTTCAGTCTACTGATAAGACACAATTCCATAAAGATAATTTATTTCCAAATCAGCTACGTCATACTGTGCATGATTTTGATGTTTTTTTCTCGTAAGAAAATAGAGTATATTATTGATTCTGACCAGAAGACAAAGCTTACCTTCCCGTCCTTCCAGATTTTACATTTTTATTACATCCTGTGTAGATTCCGAAAACCAGAATTTAAGAAGTGAAGGTAAAAGAAACTTATATTGTTTTAGGCTGGCTTGTTGTGGTTTTATTATAATGAATCTGGGGAGTTTTAGGATGTTGAAATGGGTTCATTGCTCCTTGTAGCCAATATACTACAGCACTTAATATTACAGGAAAAGAATGATTGACTGTTAAATTAGTTTCGTCCGTTTGCCCCTACTGTGAATAGTTTAGATATACAGACTTCATTTTACTGTCTGAAAGACCACTAAGATTTCTGGAAGAGAAAGGAAAGACAATATGAAGGATGGCCTGCTGGAGAAGACTGGTGGGTACCTTTACAATTTTGAGAACATATCTTAGGAGCTTTCACAAAGTTGCTTCCATAGCTAGTCAAATAATCCTCATTTACTGGAAGGAATCTGGATGACAATTTCATCACCATCCTCTCTAGGCCTCAACGTGTCTTTTATCTGAGCAAGTTTCCAAGTAAAGAGATTGTTTTTGAACAATATCTAAGGGCCCAGTGAGACCCACAGGGCTTCTTTTAAAGAGAGATGATAGTACAGGAAGGCCAAGGTGCAGTTTCCCATTTAATTATTTTTAGGCTATCCTGGTTTTATTTGAGGAGGCAAGGATTTCAGGCTGACAGGTCTGATTACCACCTCTTATCCAACCGTGGAAAGGTTCCTCCCAAATAACAGAAGTACATACACCTAACTCTCCGTTCTGCTAATTTCAGGACCCTGGAGAGTTCACTGAGCAATTCATTTTAATTTGCCACAAGGGAGTTGGAGCATTTGGCCATGGTCAACCAAGACTGCTTGCTGTTGAGTTTAGAAACTCTTGGCCTTTCCTAGAACTTCAGGTGCCTGCATGGCTGGGAAACCACAGAGGTCACTGAAGAAGCACACTCTGAGCTGAGTTATCGCACAATGGGAGGGCTCCGTCCTCAGTGTGAGAAATAAAAGGCTTTCTTGAACTTGGGTAAGCAAAGAGGCATGAGATCTGATGGAGCAAAACAGAAGCATCACTTTTCCAGTTCTCCAGTTGTGATATGATGTACTGTATGTTAGCTGGATGTTTATTTTTTTAAAAAATGTAAGTATCAGGGAGGAAGGAGATTTTGGAGGATGCAAGGGAGGATTCTACAACCATATTTCCTGCCTGATGTCTAGTCCTTTGTATCTCTTGGTTATTGGATTAGCATATAAACTCTAGATAACTACAAATTGTTCTGCTGATCAAAACTTTTGATATGTGCCTATATTAATTATCTTGACAACATGCAGAATTTCATGTATCTTGTGTTGAAGTTAAGCAATTTTCCCAATGCTCCTATTGGAAAACTAAAGGAGAGTGTATTTATCTATGGCAGCTTAGAAAAAGACAGTATCTGGTTAAATACAGATTTAATGCTTTCACTACTGTTGCTGTTCTGTTTTTGTTTCTGCTTTTAAAAAAAAAAAAAAAAGCAGCAACCAATATTGAACTTTGCTGCAACATCTTCCAATATTTCTAGGCTGCAATTCTCTCCTTACCTCAATAATCTTGTTACACCTGTGCGCTTTCAAATATTAGCAATTTTCGGAGTCATCTCGGCAAGCTACTTTCCATGTACTCAATTGTATTCTGCATGTTGCTTCTATGTACTGAAAAAAGTTGATTTTTTTTTTGTCCCAACCAGTTAGAATCTAAGTCACAGGGTACAGGTTACTCATGCCATTGAGGGGAAGAGGTATAAATCCACAAGGGTATCTGGGAATAGCTGCAGAGTGTTAGTGGCTTGAGCCAAAGAGTCAAAAGAAGATGCAAATATTGGAGGGTGATAGAAGCTTTCATGGTAGGAAAAAGGAATTTTGAGGGTGCTGAAGACCAGCATTTGTCAATAACAGCAGCCAGGTTTGACCCTTATAAGCTGGGAAATGTCAGGTCAATCAGAATGATCAATCAATCACTCTTCCACTCATAATAGAATTCCCTATGCCCCCAGGCTCAAAGTTTTGGGCTTGGACAATCTGGAACTGCACCACCTGTGGTCCGATCTAAGCATAGTTCACAAAATTATCTGCTATAACATCTTGCCTGTCAATGACTTCTTCAGCATCAATCACAATAATACATCGGCAAACAACCAATACAAACTCAAGGTAAACCGCTCCAAACTCAATTGCAGAAAATACAGCTTCATCAACACAGTGGTCAATGCCTGGAATGTCCTACCTGACTCTGTTGTTACAGCCACAACCCCTCACAGCTACAACCTCAAACTGTCTACCATGGACCTCACCCCGTTCCTAAGAGGTACTTAAAGGAGGCGTGATTGAGTGCACCAGCATGCCTACCGTCCCTGTCTTACTGTCCCCATTTATCTGTATTTACTCCCTTTGTTCTTGTTTATGTTCATACTTATACTTGTTATCTTTTGTCTAACAAACAAATAAATGTCAACCTGCAAAATGATTTCAGCTGAAGCCATTTGTCATGCCCCTGGTGGAGATTGACTTTGAGGGAGAGGAGGAACAGCCAACAGGGAGTGGGAGTGTGGCTCCAGAGGTTGTGGAGGAGGCTGGGGAAGGGCAGAGGTTGGCTGGGCAGTCAGAGGAGGACCCAGGCCCATCCCCTCTCCATCCTAGGGCATACAGGGAGGAGAGGATAAGGGAGAGACATGATCTACTTGGGAAGAGAAGGCCTTGATCCTCTTCATGGGCTGCAGCTGTGATAACTGGATAAGAGGATAGACCTGCATACGGGCGAATGCTGGAAACAAAGTGTGGAAATAACTCTAGTTTATGGTTCCTCTCTAAGTTTGGCATCCTTCCCAGTGGGTGTTATCTGTGGATGTTCTCCAGTCCTTATCTTCCCTGGTTTGTGTTGTTTTCCTTCTTCTTGTAACTGCTTGTGTAGGAGTTTTTTGTCTTCCATCAAGGATATTTGGAGCTTGGAAGCAAAGTGATGGAATAAAAGGGGTTTCACTTGGTTTTTGTGACTGTGGTTATTTTGTATTTCCCACTCTGGGTCATCACAACTTTCTTACTTCTTACTTCATTTCTGGGTTGCCATTCAAGAGGGAGGGGGGAGAGCATGGAGGAGGGGAAACTCAGGAATGTGGTGTCTCAGGTGTCTAGCCATAACATCTGCCAGGTGGCATGAGAACCAAGGTCATGTCAATGGATACCTGTTGAAGTTAGGTGGGAACCTATCTCTGGACTGATTGGCCCATGGAACCTGAGAGACATGGGGGGGTCTCATTCTTTTAATTATTGCTAAGTGCAGGAATTATTTAGAGCTAGCTTCACCTTTCTAAGTGCCGGTGTAATATACTCAATGAAGGATTTCTTGAACCTGAATGAAGTGTCAGGGTCCTGACTTCCCGGAGTTCATTAGCAATAGCAATAGCCCTTAGACTTCTATACCACTTCAAAGTGTTTTTACAGACCTCTCTAAACAGTTTTACAGAGCCAGCCTCTTGCCCCCCAACAATCTGGGTCCTCATTTTACCCATCTTGGAAGAATGGAAGGCTGAGTCAACCTTGAGATTCAAACTGCCAAATTGCAGGCAGCAGAAGCAGTCTGCAGTACTGCACTCTAACCACTGCACCACCACCGCTCATTATCTGGAACAATGACACAGAATAGAGCTGGAAGGGACCTTGGAGGTCTTCTAGTCCAACCACCTGCACAAGCAGGAGACCCTGTATAATTCGAGACAAGTGGTTGTCCAGTTTCTTTTTAAAAGCCTCTAGTGATAGGACACCTACAACCATTCCACTGATTAATGGTTTTCACTGTTAGTAAATTGCTCCTTAAATAAAGTTAAACATAAAATTAAACCTCCTTTAATGCTGTGTTGAAATCAGCCATGGCACCTACCCATATTTTCCTCCATGGTGAAGGAAGTTTTGTTCTTTCTACATTATTCTTAGGATGCTTGAGAGTGGTTTTCGTAGATACCTTAATAGTGTTCTTGCAGTGATTTTATCGTTCGAGACAGTGTCGGCTGGCTCTGATGGCTGCTGTTGTTGCCTGCTAAGCATTTTTTCCAACACTCTATTGACTTCCTGGTTTTCCCAGGTGAGAAAATGAAATGCAAGGTGGCTTAATGGAAGTGTGGTAAGTTAAGGAGAGAGAATAGCATAATGAAATATAGCAAAATTGAATTCTCTGAGCGTTGGAACAGGACTGAATATTTCTTTGTGGGAACCAAAAGGAACAAAACCAGAAGGATTTTATATGTAAGATCTATAAGCCACCAAAGAAGCTTTCTGGGTAGCTTATAAATCTTTCATATAAAATACAAGTTATTATAATAATTTATTGGAATAGCAATCCAATTCAGTCTCAGCATCCATTGCTGTAATGTATCTAATTATATTTACGGAATATTGCCCTCCCTTTCTATGACCCTGTAATCCCTTATTTCAGCGTAGGGATGACTGAATGCAGCTAAGCATTTACTGGTTGGATGCCCTTCCTGACTCCTATGCAAAGTTCACAGCAGATTTTTTTTTCTTTGAGCCCTAGAAAAGAAACAACTGCCTAGGATTGAACTCTCAACCTTCTGAGTGGGAGGCGAGCATCTTCACTACTAGGCCACCATATATCTCTCTTTACAGAATATTGCACTGCCATTTGTAATTCATCCCTGAAGCCATGTTTTCACCTGCTCGCAGGAGACCATGAAAGTGGAAGCCATAAGGGCAAGCTATGCTAAAGAAGAGTTGCTAAGACAAAACCTGCCACCAGCTGCCCTACTGATGATGTGTTTGACCCCTCCCTCAGGTTCAGCCTGGTCAACTCCAACAAAAGCCCATCTATGACTCCTTGTCTGTTTGATGTCTTCGCTTACATTTCATCTGCGTTAGGTAGAGTGTCTCTTCATGACCCCAACTACGGGTGCTTCTGGAGAAGCCAAAAGCATCCCTAGTTCTGAAGCCCACCAGGCTAGCATCCCTAGTTCTGAAGCCCACCAATCCATAACCAAAATGTATAAAACAGCAACTGATGAACTGCACATGTGATTCAAGCAGGGGTGAGATTCTGCCGGTTCGGATCAGTTCAGCAGAACCCCTTGCTCCGAAAATCAGCTGGCAGCGAACTGGTTTGTTGCGAACTATCATGTGGGCCAGCCTGCCCACCCCTGCGCTTTACCTAATGGTATCTTCTCAGATGATTAGCACAGCACAGTGCATTGCTGCTTCTCAGCTGTGTAACTGAAGTACTATGCACACATGCACAGCACGTATCAGGTGCGGGTATGTGTGAAGTTTGCACGAAGCACATGATCATCAAACCAGTAGTTAAACCTGGAGAATCCCACCCCTGGGTTCAAGAATAACCTTATTATTTTTCTCACAGTCTAGATACACGTTGTATCTTTCTTCCCTGCCCTCGGACTGTTTCTTATGTAACAGAGTTGAGTGTAGTTTTAAAAAACAGGGCAGAAATAGAACATGATGAATTAAGGAAGCCCCATTAATTTTTCATTTTGACAGATGATAGTGTGTCAAAAGAGAGAAAGTTGTGCCTCATATCAAAACTGTGAGAGTTTGCTCTTTAGAATATCAACTTCTGTGGTGGTTTTGCCCCATCCACGCGCCCTTCCTTTGGCCTGAATTAAGTAACGGGCACCAAAAGCATGTAAAATTCATGTCTATCTATAATTTACATGCCTTGAGATAAATAATGAACTAAACCTTGTCATTCAATTAAGATTGCATTTGTCATCAAGTCCTGTGCTGCTTAATATGGAGCTCTTTCCTTCCTTCCTTTCTACAACCAATGTAATAGAAATAGACTGCTTTAAAAACCGGGGAAAGCTGCTCAAAATATTTTTTGTTTAAAAAATGAAATGAAAGTTGGAAAACGGTTGTTTGGAGTCACAAAAAAGATAAACCAGACCCTAAATCTGGCTCTAGGTCCTGCCTCAGTTTACCTTCCTAATAGGCAACTGGGTCAGAAGATCATTTAAAAGCAGCTTATTAGGGTACCCTGATAAAGTGGGGTCTCTCTATGTAAAAGGCAGGGTGTCAGGGTTCCGACAGATGCCCAAGGCAGGTTTCAAAAGAAATCCAATTATTTATTAGGAGCAATATGTCGGAACTTTCCCAAGTGCAGTCGGCTCTGCCCCACATAATTTACTGCCCACCGATGACCCTGTTTCCCTCCTCTTCCGAGGGTGTGTCATAAATCACATTCTCTAATAGAGCACTTTCATGGGCCATAGAAAACATGCCTCTACGGCTTGCTCTAGTAACCTGGGATACAATTTGGAGAAAGGTATGCATGGAATGTGTTCTGGTCATAGGAACTGCGCTTCTCCATCAATTCTCCCCTCTCCTCCCTATGTCAACTCAAGAGCAGGCCAGGAATGCTTTATAAGTTGACAGAGAGAGAACCTTCAGCTCCATATTTCCCTCCTTTTTATAGTTAACACAACAAAGAAAATGCAAGAGGAAAGTTGATTGCACAGAATAAAAGTAACCTCCCCTTTGCATAGGCAATCAGTTACATGTAGTCAAACATTACATATTTGCATCCCATAATTGTTATGTCTCACCTTTACAAAGAGCATGAGAAGACCAAAACTCCAACCAAATACAAGCAGGCAAGAAGACTCAGTATTTATAGAGTTAATTCCTTTGAGCCGGCAATGTTCTTGGCAGTATCACACACGCTGCCTGCCAAGTCTGACAAGATAACAGAAACATTAATCATGAAGGCTTTCAAGAAACCAGATACACCGAAGCTCGACAGAAAATTCACACTTTGTCCCGTACAGAGTTCTCAGAGAAAACACACTCACTTTTATCTCCTGTGGGGTGTGTCTCCATGACTCAGCTCACTCTCTTATTCGTCCACGCCTCCTATGCTGCAGCTCACACTTTTTCCTGCGACGCTGCCTAGCATCAAGCCAGTATTCATCTGCTTGATTCTCTGTCAGAGGCTGCTCCGATATTCCCTCCTCCTCCTGATTAGCCTCAGGCTGTCCCTCTCGGTTATCTGCCAAACCTGAGGCATAATCAGGGAGGAAGGCATTGCCGAAGAGGAAGGTCCTGGGGAGGAAGGCATTCCCAATTCCACCTCCTCATTTTCCGAGTCCTCTTCCTCTAAGAATGCAGACTCAGGACTTGGAGCCACAACACATAATACCACATATGTTCATTAAAATGAAATCTGACATGAGTGTAATTGTAAGGAAAAGGGTTGTTTGGAGTCACAAAAAAGATAAACCAGATTCTAATTTGTACTAACAAACTTTTTCTTGTCTGGAACTTGGTCTCCAGCTTATTTATCAGTTTAGGAATATTAAAATCTAATAAATCTGAACCTCATTTTAAAAGAGTAAAAATAAATCAAATTAAAATACAAGGTAACTGTGTTAGTTAACAAATAACAAAACCCATGTTATTTGCCCCTCAACACCCGTCTGGAAAACATCTGGCTTTTTGATAGAATGGTTCACAGGAACAAGCATATAGATCTCTTCTTAAAAATAAATCCTACTGAGTCCAATGCAATTTAATCCCAAAACAACACAGATCCCAAAATCTTAAGTACAATTAATTCAGGCCAGAGGACAACAATTTTTCTACATATTTCATTACCATGTTTTATTGTCTAACCATTGATAGAATAGATCCCAAATTTTATAAAATTGTTTATCATCTTGTTCTCTGATTTCAAATGTCAATCTACTAATTTCAGCACATTCCAACATTTTCTTAATAATTTCCTCCTGTGATGGTACTTTTTCCAGTTTTTAGCAAATAGAATCCTAGCCGCTATCAACACACTTACAATCAGATATTTCAATTCTTTACTATATATTTCAGGTAAAATTCCTAATAAAAATATCTCTGGTTTCAAGTCTATATGCTTTTTTGTCATTTTTTCTAACCATGTGTGGATTTTAGTCCAATATTTTTTGGCACCCGCACAAGTCCATGGTAATATGAGCCAGGTACCTGAAGACATTTCCAACATTTTTCACATTTGTTCTTGAACATTCTTGCTATTCTTGTTGGGGGGAAATGCCACCTGTAAAACATCTTATACAAATTTTCTTTATATGCTGTTGACAATGTCATTTTATAATTTTGAGACCACAAGGGAAAAAGTCCAATGCTCACACACACCGAATAAACTAGCCAATCCTAAAACCTAAAAACAAAAGTTAACAGGGATACAAATCTCTATCAAAAGTTAGGCATAATCCAGGTCAAATAATTTGAAAGAATACAATGAATTTTGTAAATAAACATGGTGGCAGTTTACAAAGATTACTAGGTGCAAATAGAAATACACATTATTTCCATAGCAAAGAAGATAAAGCAGGAATGGTAAAATTGATTATCTTATTCAAAGAGGAAAGTACGTTTTCATTTGGATACCACTTCTGGAATTTGTGCTTGTGAAGAAAAAAAATGAAACTTCGATTTTGGTTTGGTGTTATAGAAATGGTTAATTGTATAACAATGTGTAAAAGCAGGAATTTTAAGTTGGAGTGTGTTTATCTTGTACTGTGCTAGGAAGAATTGGAAGTCAATGCCCACTTTTCTTTCTTTTTCTCTTTCCCCCTGTAACTCACACTGCTCCTTTTCCTTCCCTTAATTTCCTATTTTCCTTCTTTTCTTTGTGTTTTATATAGTAAAAAATAATTTTAAAAGGAAAAAAAACAGGCATAATCCATGCTTCGTCTGAAACTAGCACTTGTCTGCAAATATAACACAGGTAAGCTGTGACCACATTTGAGACCCCAAAAAATTAATCATTCAGCAGTGGTCATTAACAAGACATCCCATGATTATGACTTGCAATTTTCCTAGCCAGCTTCCTTTTCTTGTCAAAAGCTTGCTGGGAAAGTTACAAATGGCAATTACAAGACTGTGGGAAAGCTGAGGATTACCAATTGTAAGTAATTTTTGGTGAAAAAGTCACTAAATAAATAAATGGTCAAAAGTAGAGGACTGCCTGTATCCTGTTTATTGCATCTGGGGAGTGCGAGAATTGATTGCACACCTTTAATGTGAATCCTTGCTGGCCAGCTGTATTCTTTGAAGGAAACAAATCTGGAACAGTTTTGCTTCATAAAACTTTAAGGACAACTGGTAATGCTTATTTCAGTAGGGACATTCAGAGGTTAGTATTCTCCTGGAATTTAATGAGATCAATCCTCCTCCCTTCTCCCACCTAATAATCAGCTTCAAGTGCCACTATGTATATTATTTTCTCTCTTTCTCTCTCTCCCCTTCTTGGCATTAGTGTTGCATTAGTATTGTTCCTTCCAGAACTCACCATCTCCTGGTGAATAGAATAGAATAGAGTCGAGTCGAGTCGAGTCGAGTCGAGTCGAGTAGAGTCGAGTCGAGTAGAGTAGAGTAGAGTAGATATTGGATGAAGAATAGAACAAAGAAGAGAAGGGAAGGGAAGGGAAGGGAAGGGAAGGGAAGGGAAGGGAAGAGAAGAGAAGAGAAGAGAAGAGAAGAGAAGAGAAGAGAAGAGAAGAGAAGAGAAGAGAAGAGAAGAGAAGAGAAGAGAGTGAGAATGAGAAGAGAAGATAGAATAGAATAGGATAGGATAGGATAGGATAGGATAGGATAGGATAGGATAGGATAGGATAGGATAGGATAGGACAGGACAGGACAGGACAGGACAGGATAGGATTAACTACCATCTCCCATTTTTAGCTTCTTCACCACTACACCAAACTGGCAAACTATAATATCAATCTTTGATATTGTCTTTAGATAAGGATTAGGGTAAAAATCTATGATTCTCTTCTAAGGTAAGTTAGAAATTAATCTCTGCATACTCACTTGATTTCCATTTCCTGAATTGTATCAAGCAACACTTGCTTGCTCCAATGCCTGGATTGAAAAGCTTTTTTATACTGTATATATTCCTACAGAGCAATTTCTTTACAAGATCTACTCCACTCAGCTTGATCACCTCCAATAAAACATCTCACAGAAAAGGTCCTCTTTTAGAAGGACTAACCAGAGCTAAATGCACACTTTTTAAAATACCTCTGCTGCTTAAGGCTTTCTGCCCCACTCTTGTATCCCTCAGGCATACGATTGTCAAAAGCAGTTATCAGATTCTTCCATCATGCTGGGCAACCATCCTAACCATACCCAAGTGAAATTGCAAAGGGGAATGCCATGATTGCATTAGATTCTGCAATCTTCAAGCAAAACTCAAAGGGAAGCCATCAAGGCACGGTATTAAAGCTAAAACTTGCAAAAAGAGGTTTATCACATGGGTGATTCCAAGGCAGGATATATTAAGGGGCAGGCATTCAAAGTCATGCAATCAATACATAGGAGAGCTTAGAAACATAACAGAGACGGTTACGAGCATGTTTGAGTTAAGTTACTTACAGATACAGATTAACAGAGTTGAAAAGGACCTTGTAGTCATCTAGTCCAATCCCGCACCCAAGCAGGAGACCCTACACCATGTCTGACAGATGACAGTCCAGTCTCTTCTCAAAACCTTCCAGTGGTGAAGCTCCCACAACTTCTGAAGGCAACTTCTGTCCCAATGGTTGATTGTTCTCAGTCAGAAAATTTCTCCTTATTTCTAGGTTGAATCTCTGCTTGTTCAGTGTCCATCCATTGTTCTTTGTCTGGCCTTCAGGTGCTGAAGAAGCTTCTTGGATGAGAAGCAAAACGTCTTCAAGGAAAAACAAAGGAAGTCCAGCTGCCTTTTGAAAATGCACCTTTGGGACCTGGGTGGCTGAGAATCTCCATAGACTTTGACCCTTATCTAAACTCCTAACCCCCAACTAAAGTGGTCAGATGAATGGATGGATCAATGGATTGATGGATATAGATGATGATGATGATGATAGCACTACAGCGCTTAGACTTATATATCTCTTCACAGTGCTTTACAGCCATCTGTAAGTGGTTTACAATGTCAGCCTCTTGGCCCCAACAATCTAGGTCCTCATCTTACTGACCACAGAAGGATGGAAGGCTGAGTCAACCTTGAGCCTGGTAAAACTCGAACTGCCATATTGCAGGCAACCGGCAGTCAGCAGAAATAGCCAGCAGTACTGCACTCTTACCACTGCACCACCAAGGCTCTTGATGATGAGATACGTAGGTAGGTAGATGATAGATAGGTAGGGAGAGAGAGAAAGAGAGAGGTGAGAGGGAAGGAAAGAGAGAGAGAGATTTTTATATGCTGCCGTGGACAGATCTTTTGTATGTACTCTATACAACTTTTATCTTGTCTACAGTAAAGCAATAAAGCAATGCACCTCCCTGTGTTGTGTCTTGAGTTTTTGCAGTAAGCAAATTCCTGAATATGGGGTTAAGTGTTTTGAGAGCTGAGATTTATTTCCTTAGCAGGTATGAAGTCTGACAAATACAGATAACATGTGTAATACCCAAATATAAAGAAATGCAGCTGTGGAATGTGAAATTGATTTCAGCTGATTGCATTTTTCTTTTTTTAAAATGTATGTTCTCCGTTTTAAATGTTAATTCATGGATTTAATTACTGCCATAGGCCAATGCAGCGTGAGTTTACAATATTAAAAATATAAAGAGCCTGAGTATAACAAATGTAATAAACATACTTAGTAGAGTTATATTGTTGTTAGGAATTACTAATATGGCACAAAAGAATATTCCAGATTCTACAAAATACTTTATCAGGCAAGTGGTTAAAAACGGAGATAGCAAGGAACAATTTGAGAGCTATGCTTGAGCAACTGTAGTTTTTGTATCAATCAGAAGAGCACGGAAAATATACATACAAAGGTATGCCTTCTAAGGAAGATTTAAGAGTTGGAAAGCATGTTGAGGCTATCTGGCCCATTGTGTTCCTGGAAGATAAACAGTTAAGCAAAAAAGAACAGCAGTAATCCATCTCAATGCATCAAATTCCTTTTCCATCCTCACTTATTCTAAATAAGGACATTTAAGGTGAGAATGCTGCTGATAATCAAATCATTGTTCCTTCTGACAATCTCTTGCCAGAGGAGGAAATATTGCGGGCATTAATATTCTCCTAACCTTGGAAAGAAGCACAGAAATCCAAATTATTTCAGGAAACATACAGTTCAAAATCAGTCTCAAGATAGCAATAGGAAATCAGATTGGAGTTGGCACAAGCTTTTCTACAATAGAATAGGTAAAGGTTCCCCTTGCACATCTGTGCTAGTCATTTCCAGCTCTAGGGGGTGGTGCTCATCTCCATCACAAAGCCGAAGGGCCAGCGCTGTACGAAGATGTCTCTGTGGTCATGTGACCGGTGTGGCTAAATGCCGAAGGGGTTCCTATTTTTCTACTTGCAGTTTTACATGCTTTCGAACTGCTAGTTAGCAGAAGCTGGGACAAGTAACAGGAGCTCACTCCATTATGCAGCACTAGGGATTCTAGGGCCAAAATGGGAGCATGCACACTCTGGCCGGAAACCAGAAGAGTAGCTCCCAGCACACACATGCATGTCATCACCTGGTCTTCTGGTTTCTAACATGCCTTCACACGTGCTGGAACCCAAAAGAGCAATAGGCAATGGCTGACAAGCCTGGAGCGATGGCTCTGCATGCCACTTCCAGCATGTGTGGCATAGGCTCACCATCACGGCCTTATACCATTTCAGATAAATGGTTGTCCAATGTCTTCTTGAAAACCTCCAGTGGTGGAGCACCCACAATTTTTGAAGACAACCTGTTCCACTGGTTGATTTCTCTCACTGTCAGGAAATTTCTCCTTAGTTCTAGGTTGCTTCCCTCCTTGATCAGCTTCCACCCATGGCTTCTTGTCCTGCCTTCAGGTGCTTTGGAGAATTGATGCCCTCTTCTTTGTGGCAGTCCCTCAACTATTGAAACACTGCTACTATATTTCCCCTAATGCTTCTTTTCATTAGACTAGACATATTCAAGTCCTGTAACCATTCTTCATATGTTTAGTTTCCTCATTTCAACCCTGAGCTACAAATATTCTCCTTTATTGGAGTTGAGTCTGTTTCCTTCCTAAAGGACCAAGCTGGGCCAGGTCTAAAAATCATCCTGTAGTGGAGATAGGCAGAAAAATAGATAGATGATAGATAGATAGATAGATAGATAGATAGATAGATAGATAGATAGATAGATAATAAAGAAAGAAAGAAAAAGAAGGGAGGGAGGGAGGGAGGGAGGGAGGGAGGGAGGGAGGGAGGGAGGAAGGAAGGAAGGAAGGAAGGAAGGAAGGAAGGAAGGAAGGAAGGAAGGAAGGAAGGAAGGAAGGAAGGAAGGAAGGACTGAGACAGACAGAAGATGGGAGGGAGGGAGGGAGGGAGGGAGCAAAGAATAAAGGAAGGAAGGAAGGAAGGAAGGAAGGAAGGAAGGAAGGAAGGAAGGAAGGAAGAAAGAAAGAAAGAAAGAAAGAAAGAAAGAAAGAAAGAAAGAAAGAAAGAAAGAAAGAAAGAAAGAAAGAAAGAAAGAAAGAAAGAAAGAAAGAAAGAAAGAAAACATAATATCAAAATATTAAGAACTGATGCCTGGATTTGCTTGCCTTTCCAATTCCATTTGTTCCCTTCTCACATTTCTCTTTGGTTTCACAAGAAAGCAAGGCACAATGGAGATACCAGTCCACCAGTTAATAAAGCCATCTTGGAGGAAGACCACATTAAAATGTTAATCGCAAGATGATACGGTTTAACAGAGAGAAGGACGGGTGTCAATACATTTTGGTTAAGAACAAAACCAGCTTGGATGTGTGTTGTCGGTTTCTCTCCAGGCCTCTGGGGCCTAATTTAAAGCATAGAATTTGCAGTCCAGTGCAGCCGATAAACTCCAAAAGAGAGCTGTCGGTTGATTATGGAGTTGCTCTTATTGCTGTCATACATATGCAAGTCTTCCTAATCTTGTCACCGACTTGCATGGGGCCGCCTTCCTTCAGTCCTCTTGCATTGTTCTGAGTGAGTCACTCACTGTTGTATCCATTTTTCTGCCCGGTATCTCTGCCAGACGCTTGCTGTTAACAGCTTTCCATGATGCAGCTATCAGGTTAAGTCTATATTATTTGTATTTATTTATTCAGGCAGGCAGCTCTGGGGTGGCTTAGATGGAGCAGGAAGGAAAAAATCTCCCAGAGTGTGTTCTGACACCCATTGAAAGACAAAACAAATAAAACAATAAACACTCAATGCCTTCATTCCAGGGGTGGGATTCTACCAGTTTCCACCTATTCACTAGAACCAGTTGTTAACATTCTAAGCAGTTCAGAGAACTGGTTGTTAGAAGAAATTACTGGGCTAATCCTGTAAGGAAAGCAGGAAGGAAACATTCTGGTGTTGCTTACAGAAACTGCCTCTCTGTTAGCCTTTATTACATTCTTGGCAGGACTAGACTTTCTGTCTCAGGAACTTCTCTGGAGTTTTTTTTTTCCTCCTTTGCTGTACTTTGCTTGTGTGGAGTGACCATTCAAAGTTACAATGGCACTGAAAAAAGTGGCTTATGACCATTTTTCACACTTACGACTGTTGCAGCATCCCCACAGTCATGAGAGGCCAGGCGAGGAGATGCGTGCCTCAATGTGAATGATATTGAGTTGGCCACACCCAGCCAATAACATGACCACCAAGCTATGCCTACCACCTAAGCCACGGCCACAGAACCAGTTGTTAAAAATTTGAATCCCACCCTTGTCTTCATCGCTAAAGCAGCCAAGAAAAAGCATCAAGCTTCAGTGAGGGGAGGAAGAAACAGCCAGCTAAAATTCAACAAGGGTGGACCCGGGGAGATAAATCTTTTAAAAGTCAGAAGAGGAGGTCATTTCTTGGCAACATTTTTTCAAGCTATGGGGCCCCAAATGAATGAAGTGCTTCAGGAAGCAGAATCATATCCATGCATCCAGTTTTTACTAACATTCTGGACAATGTATTCTATATCTAGATTGAAATCTCCAGACAGATGTTAAAATGCTTCTTCACGCTGACTTTATGATTATTCTGGCCAAATGTATCATCCACTCCTAACCATTCACATTTATCCACTGATTTCCTACCTAGTTTATTATGTAAGCAAGATTACATCAATTCAAGTAAGCTGAAAAAATATTTTAAAAGTGAAAAGAAGGGTAGAAATACTAATTACTTCCTAACCCTGGCAAATTCTTCAACAGTATGCAGCAAGATTAAACAATCCAGGGGAAACAAAGAAATGGGAAAAATGCTGTCAATGATTTAACTTGACTTGAACACTGGGCCCTATCTAACAAAATGAAATTCAATGTAGAGAAAAATAAAGTCTTACACTTAGGCAAGAAAAACCAAAAGGACACATATAGACTGGGTGAAACCAGGCTCAAGAGCAGTAACCGTGAGAGTGGAGTCTTAGTGGAGAACCAGCTAAATAGGAGCCAGCAGTGTGCAGCTGCCACCAAAAAAAATAATGCAATCCTAAATTGTATTAACAGAGGGATACAATCAAGATCAAGGGAAGTACTAATACCACTCTATAAAGCCTTAGTAAGGCCACACCTAGAGGACTGCATCCAGTTTTGGTCACCACATTATAAAAAAGATGTTGAGACTCTAGAAAGAGTACAGAGAAGAGCAACCAGGATGATGAGGGGACTGGAGGCTAAAACATATGATGAATGGTTGTAGGAACTAGGCCTGTCTAGTCTAGGGAAGAGAAGTCTTCCAATATTTGAGGGGCTGCCCCAGAGAGGAGGAAGGGGTCAAGCTATTTTCCAAGGCACCCGAAGGCCAGACAAGGAATAATGGATGGAAACTGAACAAGGAGGGGTTCAACCTGGAAATAAGGAGGGATTTTCTGACAGTGAGACCAATCAACCAAAGGAACAGAAGTTGCCTTCAGAGGTTGTGGGAACTTCATCACTGGAGGCTTTCAAGAAGAGACTGGGCTGCCATCTGTCAGAAATAGTATAGGGTCTGCTTGGGTGGGTGGGGGTTGAACTAGATGACCTACAAGTTCCCTTCTAACTGTATTAATCTGTTAAACTCCTGGGAAGAAGTTATTAAAATCCAATTTTAAAAAATTGGATCATTTGCCAGTTTTGAGTTTTCTATGGGTAACAGTTAGTTTAGAAATGCTCACCAAATGGTTGTTTTTTTCAAGCTTTCCTTCCTTTATCCTGTGCACTTGGAAAAGGGGGGTGAGGCATGCTTCACAACTAAGAGTTTGCCCTATTTTATGACTTTTCTTGCCACCGTTGTCATAAGTATGAGTCCATTTCCAAGTGTCTGAATTTTGATCACGTGACCATGGGGAAGCTGCAATGGTTGTAAGTGTGGGAAATGGTCATTAGTCAGTTTTTTCAGTGATGTTGCAACTTTGGTCACTAAATGAACTTTTGTAAGTCGAGGCCTAGCTTCATTTAATAAACAACAGAGTGTTGTTTTGTTTTGTTTTTGCTTTGTTCTGTTTTGTTTTACATGTCTTTCCCCCACCTGAGGACATTACTGGTTCAATTCAAAGCTGGCACAGCTTTTTGGCCAAAAATAAAATATATCTAGAAATTCTAATTCTCCAACAGCCAAATCACTAGCAAAAGGACATTATTGGCTATAAGCATTTGTGATTCCAACCCAAAAAAAATATGGCCCGTTTGTTGGCTGCATTACAATTTAGCAATAAATAGAAGGCACTCCATCTTTGAGCCACAAAAGATTTGTGGCTCAAGCTGTCCATATCCTTAATTTGCAATGGTTTTAATTTAATTTTATCTCTCTAAGAAGATTGAGTTATGTTTGTAATATCTCATCTACTGGATAAGGTACCCTTTCTAAAATGAGAAAAATGGGCTGGGATACTTTGCTCACTTGTGATGCTGCCTTGTTTTTATTCATGCTGGTATCCACAGCTTCCAAGATGAAGTTTCACAACAACAAAAAAAGGTATTGTTAAATCAATAGAAGCGTATAACATTCCCAATTATTTAGAGGACCTCCATTTTGATTTAGTGAAGTTAGTCTGCAGAGTTTTGACATTCCAGTTGGGGGTGGAGGGGAAGAAAACGTGCTCTCACATACGAGATGCTTTAACAACGCTTTTTCCAAATTGAAATTTCCACATAGTTTGAATTTGCCAATCTTCTTCTTCAATAGGACTCCCCAAAAAAGCTGCATGTCATTTCCAGCTTTCTGGGTGGAATTAAGAGCTTTGTGATTTTGCTTTCCTTTTTGTTACTCTATCACAATATGGGAAAGCAATACTTCACTGCCAAAAAGAGTTTGTTTCGATTTAGAAACTGATGCAGCATTTTATTTCTATGGAGAACATGTCAAGAGAACACCAATTATATTAGCATCCCCGTTTCACACAATCATTGAGAGCTTCAAATCCAGCCCCTGTTCAAGGCAGGAGGCCCCCTACCATTCCAGACAAATGGCTGTCCAGTCTCTTTTTGAAAACCTCCAGTGATGGAGCACTCCAGGAAGGCAAACTATTTCATTGATTAATTGTTCTCACTGTCAAATATATTTTGGTCACCATACTACAAAAAAGATGTTGAGACTTTGGAAAAAGTTGAGAGAAGTGTGACTAAGATGATCAAACGCCCAGAGACTAAAACATATGAAGAAGGGCTGCAGGATTTGGGCTTGGCAAGGCTAAAGAAAAGAAGAATTAGGGGTGACATGATAATAGTATTCTGGTATTTGAGGGGCTGCCCCAAAGAAGAGGAAGTCAAATTATTCTCCAGAGCACCAGAGGGCAGGACAAGAAACAATGGTTGGAAACTAATCCAAGAGAGAAGCAACCTGGAATTAAGGAGGAACTTCCTAAAGTGAGGACAATTAATCAGCTTGCCACCAGAAGTTCTGGGCGCTCCATCACTGGAGGTTTCTAAGAAGAGACTGAACAGTCACTTATCTGAAATGGTAGGAGTTTGGACTCCCTTCCACATTCTATTCTATTCTATTCTATTCTATTCTATTCTATTCTATTCTATTCTATTCTATTCTATTCTCGATCTTCTCCTGTGAAAGGAATTTCAGAGGAAAATTCTCTTTCATAGAATGATAGAATCATAAAATAATAGCATTGAAGTTGACAGTCACTTATCTGAAATGGTGTAAGGTCTCCTGCTTAAGCAAGAGACTGGACTAGAACACCTCTAAGGTCCATTCCAGCTCATTCATTCTATTCCATTCTACTTTCCTTATTTCTAGTTGGGTCCCTCCTTCATTATTTTCCATCCCGTTGCTTTTTCGCATGCTTTGGAGAATACATAGATAACAGAATTGAAAAGGATCCTGGAAGTACTTTTTGCTTTATAAAGCGGTACTATAGATATTATCTATGCATAGAATGTATAAGCCTGCCTTCCATCGAGGACCTGAATACTGCACAAGTCAAAAAGAGGGCTGTGAAAATATCTACACCCTCACATCCCGGACATAAACTGTTACAACTCCTTCCCTCAAAATGACATTATGGAGCACTGCACACCAGAACTACTAGACACAAGAACAGTTTTTTCCTGAATGCCATCACTCTGCTAAACAAATAATTCTAGACAACAACCAAAGAAGACCCAGCCAATCAGCTGGGAGTTGATGGGAGGCAGAATAGATGGGGTTGGCAGGGCCAGTCAGGGGTGATATTTGCCGGTTCTCCGAACTACTCAAAATTTCTGATACTGGTCAGAACCAGCTGAATACCGCCTCTGATTCAGATGTCAAACTCAAAAAAAAATTTTTATGAGAAACAAATGTTAACAAGTCACATTTCACTTGTTCCTTTCTTGTTTTTGGGGGGAACAAATTGGGAAAGAAGAGTATCAGAATGGAGAAATTCTACAAGTACCTATAGCTAACACCCCAAAAGATTGATTGGGATGTAGCAAGTGAATAATGAATTTGCTATTTAAACCCATGAATTCCTCCGCACATTTTTCTGAAAAAAAAAACAAAACAAAACTCTGAATACAATATTCTCTTTTAAAAGAAAACCAAAGGATTGCTGGCTATTTGATGATATTTCATCTTTTGACAGTAATTGATAGTCGAGATGCATTGGTTTCATATCTGGCAGCATTTGATAACTGGAGTGTTACAATATTTAATATTTGATAATTGACATGCAATGAGGTTTAATATGTTAGAATCTGACAGACCACATGTAATCAATAAGGAGATGACAATTGATGGGTTAATGAGATTTTGGGCTACATGCTGTCCTTCATTCACTGAAGGCTGAAGAAAAAAATTAAAAAAAAAATCCTGCTCTAGTCATTCAACCAAAGTAATCAAAAACTTCAAACTAAAACTTGTCAGAGGAGCAAATTCTTCAAAAACATGTACAGAACAACAGAAGTCTATGGAGATTCTTAGTCATCCAGGCCATGGTTGTCCCAAAGATGCTTTTTAAAGACACAACTGGACTTTCTGGTTTTTCTTTGAAGACTTTTCACTTCTCACCCAAGAAGTTTCTTCAGCTTCTGACTGGATGGTGGAGAATGGAAGGATTTATACTCCTTGCAGGCAGCTGGTCATTTGCATCCTTTTAGAGCAGGGGTAAGGAACGTTGGCTCTTTTATCACTTATGGACTTCAACTCCCAGAATTCCTGAGGGAGCCATAAAAGGTTCTCCATCCCTGGCCTACTGGTTTTTTCAGTTGTGAGGGAAATCAATTTTTGACTTGAATGGGACTGTTTAATATACAAATGTAGGACATACAAAGAATATATATAAAAATATGTCCTACATTTGTATATTAAACAGTCCCATTCAAGTCAAAAATTGATTTCCCTCACAACTGAAAAAACCAGTAGGCCAGGGATGGAGAACCTTTTATGGCTCACTCAGGAATTCTGGGAGTTGAAGTCCGTAAGTGATAAAAGAGCCAACGTTCCTTACCCCTGTTTTAGAGGGTCGTTGTTGCCACTTGGAGGTTTATCTGTGTCCTCAGGGTCACCTGAGTGGTGCAAATGGGTATGGAGCCTTCTTGGAACTGTTGAAAGGACTGTGTTGTAGATTGGAGATAGATGATGTCCTGTCCAGTTGCCTCTTGAAAAAGCACCTTTGGGACAACAGAGTTGGAAGGGACCTTGGCGGTCTTCTAATCCATTTCCCTGCTCAGGCAGGAGACCCTCTACCATTTCAGACAAGTGGTTATCCAATCTCTTCTTAAGAACTTCCAGTGTTGGAGAACCCACAATTTCTGGAGGCAAGCTATTCCACTGATTAATTGTTCTCACTGTCAGGAAATGTTTCTTTAGCTATAGATTGCTTCTCTCCTTGATTAGTTTCCATCCATTGCCTTGTCCTGCCTTCAGATGCTTTGGAGAATAGGTTGACCCCCTCTCGTTTACAGTGGTGGGATTCAAAAGTTCCCACCACCGATTCTGTGGGCATGGTTTGGTGGGCATAGCTGCAGGGGGATTTGTGTGACACGCACACTTTGTGCACTCGTTAAAACAGTAAAAACTAAGCTCCCGCGCCTCTTAGCTGTTTAGCACAGCAACCTACTGTGCCAAACAGCTGAGAGGTTTAAAATGAGCTAGGAGCAGGGGCAGGTGGGTGGGCCCAACTGCAGGGTGTCGGAGAGACTTGGAGAGAACTTTGGCACGACCGGTATGCCAGAACTGGACCGGACCGGTAGAATACCACCACTGCTTCTTTTCCCTAAGTGATTCTGAGACTTCCTAACTTTCAGGAAGTCTTGATCATTTCCATCTGGAGTGGGATGGAATAATTTGACCACCTCCCTTTGAGTCTGTAGCTTAAGCTGAGGCATAGAAACACACACCACAAAACAGAAGACTTGCCACCTCAACATTATATTTTATGGGAGGGCAACGCTTGCGCTTCAGCTTCAAACACAAAAAGGGCTCCAGGGCATGCCCTGTCTTTGAGTGACAGATGCTCAGCATGTACACTGTCTTAAGCAGCTTTATGCCTCCGAAGCCAGCCTGCCCCGTAGACCTGTTCTGCTAAGGGCAAAACAGCTGGGAAGAGAAGAAGAAGGGAGGGAGGGAGGGAGGATTGGATCCCCCAAAAGAAAAAGATGGATGGCTCCAACCTTTCTTTTCATATTTTTATTTTATTTTTTCTTTGGCTCTTGCAATGCCCACCTCAATTCTATGCCACGTTGGCATTTGTTTGGGTTCTTGACAAATGATTCCTGCATGAATGCATCACTCAGCAGGCAAGCAAAGCTGCTGCCCTTCGCTCAAGGCATAATTATGATCATATCCCTCCGTAGCCTTGGTTGCTTGAGGCACATTTTGCACAGAGCTCAAATCTGTCTTCAAGTCTCTACTCAGAAGTATAAAAAGTGGTCTTCTAATAAAGATGTAGTCAGCAGCTCCACTTTGCTGGGAGGGGGTTCCAAAGATCGGTAGGTATCCAATCAGAAAGCTCTTGTCTCATGTCTCCCACTGATGCGGGCACTGACAAAGCAGTTATTTTCACATTTGTAGCATCCAATTACATCCTATCCAGTTCTTGATGAATTGCCCGGGTCTAACCAGAAACCATGTGTCCTTGAGTCTAAGCAGCCTTCTTAACTTTCAAATGCATTCCTCTGCCTGTGTTAAGTCTGGTGCAAAGTATGCTTGGTGTGCTTTCCTACCTACCCCCAACCCTGAACCTCAACAAGCACAACACAGGAGTGCAAAGCTCATCCCTTGCAATCTGTAGCAAAGGTGACCCTGGCGTAATAAACTTCCTAACAATACACAGCTCTGACTCATTGAGTTATGAGCATTAGAGACAAGGGAATAGTAATCCCAGTTGGTGCTTTTGAAACAACATCAAGTTTAAGGTAAAGGTTCCCCTTCCACATACATGTTAGTTGTTTCTGGCTCTAAGGGGCAGTGCTCATCTCCGTTACAAAGCCGAAGAGCCAGCACTGTCCAAAGACATCTCCGTGGTCATGTGGCCGGCATACCTAAATGCCGAAGGCACATGGAACACTGTTCCCTTCTCATCAAAGTGGTGCCTATTTTTCTACTTGCATTTTTTACCTGCTTTCGAACTGCTAGGTTGGCGGAAGCTGGGACTAGTAACAGGAGCTCACTCCATTACATGACATTATGGATTCAAACTGCTGAACTGCCAACCTTTCGGATCAACAAGCTCAGCATCTTAGCCACTGAGTCCCCACATCCTGCATCAAGTTTATGTATGTTCTTTTCATAATCACATTAAAAAAATTGCTTATTAATTACTCTTCAGTTATTAAAAACCTTTGGATCAATGTCTTAAACACTGGGTGTCTGCCTAAAACAAAACATTAAGTACAAAATTCAGAACTTTTTTTTTAAATGAAATAAACACAGAAGGTTAATCAAAACTTTAATCTTAAAAACCTGCAAATGGATAAATCTCATAAATTTAAAATAAGATTTTTGAATTAATTATAATCATTTCCATGGGAAAAAGCTTTTGTTTTGATTTGAAGAAAAAATAGGTTTTAAAAGTTGGACGCAAGAGGGAACTAAATATTTCAATTTAAAAAAACGGATGCACAAACTTGACTGACAGTCACAGCCTGGCACAAAATATTTTAACCGTGGAAATATTGAAGGATGCTTTTAAAAAATGAAGTCCAAAATTATTATTAATAATGTCAATGGGAATATCTGTCTCAATGGACTGACTGTGTCTCAAAGATGTCATGAAAAAGGAACAAGTTTTACCTGACAAGACAGAGTTGAAAAGTGGCCTCACAAATGACAGGCTACAAAAATGCATGAAAAAAGATGTTACTCTGGACATACAAAAGAAATGGGTTGATGTTTTAATCATTAAAAGGGATAGACAAACAATAAACCAAGAGAATGACCAGGATAGTTTTTCTATATTGGACTTATAAAAGCTTTAGGGAAAAAAAACTCATGAAAAGGGACACAGAAGAAATGAAACGCAGGGTCCATATTGCTGTGTGAGCTTGGTTACTTTCTTGCAGACTTTTTACTACCAAACTTGGCAACATCATCAGTATTTAAAGGAAGTGGGTGTGCTCTGAGGAAAATATACTTTGGTAATGAAATGTCTGAAAGAAAACCACTAAGTTCACAGAGCACCAAGGACCCCACATTTCAACCCAGAACTACAAATATTATCTTCAATTGGAAGAAATGAAATCAAGTTTTGAGACATTATTGTATTGATCAGCACTGAGCATTGATGTTGTTACCTAGTTTGGTATAAAATGTCTGCAAGCAAACAAACCAAGCTCAAGGACCCTGTCAGGGTATATTCATCAACTGGCAGAGATGTTGTTAACAATGCAAGCATGGCAACAGACCAGTCAATGGGAGCTGACAGCCTGGGTGTTGTTTGGCTCTGTGTGTTTTGCTGAGAATTTGAAATTGAAACTTGTTTGCTTGTTTGCTAAAACTAGAGTTCTGCTCTGAGCTGCTGCTGTTTGGGTTTTTCCTTATGTTGCATTGAAAGAATCTACAAAATCAGTGGTAGAAGTCAAAAAAATTTACTACCAGTTCTGTGGGAGTGGCTTGGTAGGTGTGGTATAGCTTGGTGGGAGTGGCTTGGTGGGCATGGCAGGGGAAGGTAATTGCAAAATCCCATTCCTTCCCAATCCCACTAATCTGCTTTCCAGCTCCATTCTCCTGTGCAGGGCAACCAAGGAAGAGTCCCATCCGATCAGCTGGGCAGAGAATAGATGGGGGCAGGGCCAGTCAGAGATGGGATTTGCCAGTTCTCCAAACTCCTCAAAATTTCCACTCCCGGTTCTCCAGAACTGGTCAGAACCTGCTGAATACCAGCTCTGTACAAAATGGTATTGTAAATTTTACTTACATTATGTTTATAAAGAAGTTAATGATTATTGATTAGTCATCTGTGTGTTTTCTGGACTTGAATTTGCTGCAAACTCTATCAGATCCCACATGAAACAACAGACTTGGAAGGAACCTTGGAGATGTTCTAGTCCAACCCAGGGGTGGGATTCTACCAGTTTGCACCTATTCCCTAGAACCAGTTATTAACATTCTAAGCAGTTTGGAGAACCGGTTGTTAGAAGAAATGACTGGCCTAATCCTGTAAGGAAGGCAGGAAGGAAACATTTTGGGGTTGCTTACAGAAACTGCCTCTCCATTAACCCTTATTACATTCTTGGCAGGACTAGACTTCCTGTCTCAGGAACTTCTCTGGAGTTTTTTTTTCCTCCTTTGCTGGTACGTTGCTTATGTGGAATGACCATTCAAAGTTACAATGGCACTGAAAAAAATGACTTATGACTGTTTTTCACTCTTATGACTGTTGCAGCATCCCCACCGTCAGGAGAGGCCAGGTGAGGAGATGCATGCCTCAATGTGAGTGATGTTGAGTTGGCCACGCCCAGGCAGTCACATGACCACCAAGCCATGCCCACTACCTAAACCATGCCCACAGAACCGGTTGTTAAAAATTTGAATCTCACCCCTGGTCCAACCCCCGCCCTTCAGGCAGGAAGCCTTTTACTAAATGGATGTCAAATCTCTTAAAACTTTCCAGTGCACTCACAACTTCTGGAGACAACTTCTGGGTTATGTAGTTCTTGAAGCAGCAGAGTTTAAGAGCAACCATGCAACAGACTGAAATCAAAACAGCCCCATTTTCATGACCTTCCCTTTCAATGATCTTGAGCCCTCAACTCTCTCACCCTGGACTCCCAACTATAATTTTAAAATATTAATTAATTGTTGAAAGCCCCTTCTTTCAGTCCATTCCCCCCTCTCATACACATACAAACCCATGTGACTAACGTGACAAGCAGGGATTGGCAATAACATTCTTTTCACCTGTTATCCATCACAGGGTTAAGAAGCATTTATACCACATGTCAGAAAGAAGGATTCTGGTAGATCTAGGGAGAGTTAAATTTAGTTTGGTTTACTTTATTGTCATTGCACCTTGTACAACAAAATTAAATGCCTTCTTCAGTGTACATTATAAGTATAAAAATAAAACACAAACACACATCAATTATATAATTATATAATTGTATGAATCTATACAGTTGAATTGAAAACCCCTGATATTGCATTAATATTGCATTATACAGTGGAATTCAATAGTTACTGCCCTGGGATAGAAGCTGTTTTTCAGCCTATTTGTCCTTGTTTTTATTATTCTGTACTGTCTGCCAGATGGTAATAGTTCAAAAAAAAGGGGTGCACAGGATGAAATGAATCTTTGAGAATGTTTTGAACTTTCTTAAGACAGCGGGAGCTATAAAGCTCTTCCAAAGAGGGGAGAGGGCAACCCAGGATCTTCTGGGCAATGCAATGACATTAACCCTCTGGAGTGCTTTCCTATCTGCCACTGTGCAATTGGCAAACCATACACAGGTACAGTAAGTTGATACACTCTATGGTGCAGCAGTAGAAGGCCACCAGCAGTTTTTCATTCAGTTGTTGTTTCCTGAGAAGCCTCAGGTAGTATAATCTCTGCTGGGCCCTTTTGACCAAGGCTGCAATGTGAGCCCCCCAGGTCAGATCCTCTTTTATGGTAACACCGAGAAACTTAAAACTGGCCACTTGCTCCACTCGGTCTCCATTGATAAGCAAGGGCTGGATGTCTGATCTATTCCTTCTATAGTCCATAAAAGCTCCTTGGTCTTATTGGTGTTAAGGACCAAGTTATTGTCTCCACACCATGAAAGCAATAGGTCCAACTCATATGTTAGGCAGACCCATCCTGCCCGAAGATGAGTCCCAGGTTTGAATTATCATCAGAATTAGTACTCTTTATTGACTCAGAGACACCAATCTTCCCCAGCCATTACAGCCTTAATAAAACATTAAACTAGCTTAAAACTTTTACTTCTTTCTTTAAAACTATATTAGTTTCGTGTTTCTTTTGATACCCACAGTGTAAAACAGATTAACAGAGTTGGAAGGGGCCTTGTGGGTGATCTACCCCAACCCTTCCACCCAAGCAGGAGACCCTACACAATTTCTGACAGAAGGCAGTCCAGTCTCTTCTTGAAAGCCTCCAGGGATGAAGCTCCCACAACTTCTGAAGGAAACTTCTGTTCCATGGGTTGATTCCTCTCACTGTCAGAAAATGCCTCCTTATTTCCAGATTGAATCTCTCCAGTTTCCATCCATTATTCCATGTCTGGCCTTTGAGTGCCTTGGAAAATAGCTTGACCCCCTTCCTCCTCTCTGTGGCAGCCCCTCAGATATTGGAGCACTGCTCTCCTGTCTCCCCTGGTCCTTCTCTTTCCTAGACTAGTCAGGCCCAGTTCCTGCAACCGTTCATCACATATTTTAGCCTCCAGTCCCCTAATCATCTTGGTTGCCCTGCTCAAGCAGGAGATCTTCTTACTTACTAGATTAAATAATTATTAGAGTCATAAATTGGGAATACTTTCAAACCTGGAACCATTCTGTAAGAGTTCTGACAACATAGTTCCAAAAGGAACCCAATTCAAGTGCCGTGACTCACAGCTTTTCAGGTCCACTGAGCTGCAAACTCTACTGTAGCACAACATCAGATTGATGAGACCGGCAACACCCAAACACCCCACAGCAATTTAAAAGTAAGGTCACTTTTATTGACAGGCCCTTGAATAGATTTTAGCACTTGTATATAATACTTTGAAAGACTGTCCTCTGGATAAAAGAGAAGGGTGTATTTGTATTCAGCTTTGGCTTCTTGCTGTGAAATGAAGGAGAAAACAAAAATATAGAAACCAGGACAAGAAGTAATAAGAGCAGTGTTAGAAGGACAACTTAATCCTCACAAGGACACCCACTTTCTGCTTTCCGCAACAAATGCTGCATGAACAATGGGTTCAGATGGAGGAGAGAGAAATTTCTCCTTCGCAAACCAATGCACTCTTTATCACCTGCTCTCTGAGCTGAGAGGTTGGGTGGTTTTTAAAAAAATATTCATAGGTTCTCAGAAGTAAACCTATAAATTGGAGGAAAGGCTCACAAAAGCATATCCTTCTTGGTGAAAGCCATCTGCAGATATGTATCATCCGTGGGGGATTTGCAAAAGAAGTGCAAAAGATCCCTTGGGGGATTTGCAAAAGAAGTGTTACATTTAGGCACATGCAAAAGAAAAACCCATTCACTGTAGAGAAAAGTAAAGTCTTACACTTAGGTAAGACAAAGCCAAAAGTACACATATAGATTGGGTGAAGCCGGGCTTGATAGCAGTAACTGTGAGAGGGATCTTGGAGTCTCAGTGGACAGCCAGCTAAATGTGAACCAAGAGTGTGCAATGGCAGCCAAAAGTACCAATGCAATCCTAAATTGCATTAACAGGGGGATACAATCAAGATCAAGGGAGGTACTAATATCACTCTATAAAGCCTTAGTAAGACCACAACTAGAATATTGCATCCAATGTTTGGTCACCACACTATAAACAAGATGTTGAGACTCTAGAAAGAGTGCAGAGAAGAACAACCAAGATGATTCGGGGACTGGTAAAACATACAATGCACAGATGCAGGAACTGAGTTTTCAGTTCTGAAAATTGTCAGAGGAGCAAACTCTTCAAAAACATGTACAGAACAACAGAAGTCTATGGAGATTCTTAGTCATCCAGGCCATGGTTGTCCCAAAGATGCTTTTTAAAGACACAACTGGACTTTCTGGTTTTTCTTTGAAGACTTTTCACTTCTCACCCAAGAAGCTTCTTCAGCTTCTGACTGAATGGTGGAGAATGGAAGGATTTATATTCCTTGCAGACAGCTGATCATTTGCATCCTTTTAGAGGGTCGTTGAGGCCACTTGGAGGTTTATCTGTGTCCTTAGGGTCACCTGAGAAGTGCTCCTGGTTCCTGTAGTCAGGGATTTTTCCTCTGGAAATCCATTCCTATCCCCGCACCATTCAAAGGATGTTCAACCCAAATTGTATTGCTAAAAGTCTGTAGAGATTCTCCATCATCCAGGACAACCCCAAAAGTGCTTTTTGAGCAAGCAACTGGACTTTCTTCTTTTTCTTTTCTTTTTCTTTCTTGTTTTTCTTTTCTTTGTGATGAGTTGCGATCCATCCCCCTCCCCTTTTTCCAGGTCCACAGGGTAAAGAAATGAAAGCTCGAAAAAGCAACCATCTGGTGACCATTGCTGAACTTACCACTATCCCTAGAAAACTCAAGGCTGGCAAATGATCCTTTTAAAAAAAAAAAGGTTATTCTTCCCAGTAGTTAAATCATTGTTAGCGTCTTTCCCACTTCTTTGTTTCCCCTGGGTTGTTTAATTATTGCTGAATGACTGATACTGTTGAGGAATTTGCCAGGGTTGGGAAGTAATTAGTATTTCTATCTATTTTAATGAAAGAGGCTATTACTATTAATTAATATCCATACAAGGGAGCCAAAGATGTTTTTTAAAAGTCTACAATGGAGATATCTCCAGGGCCCACATTTACTTCAAGAGTTTCTTTGACAGGTAGCCATCTATTATTTTAACAAGCTGAGATACTTTGCATCTCCAGACGCAGGAGGTCAATCCGTCATGGCTGTCAAATTTTTGATAACTAAAGTGTCCGTATTAATAACTAAAAATTGAGAAAAAGATAAAATATTGTAAGAGGTGAGATGGCTGGGGTTATCACACTGGCAAATGCCAAACAGTAGCAACCTGGTTATTGCTCACAGAAAAGGAACAAAAAAAAAAAAGGCATATTAAAATAGTAAGCTGTTGGAGATGTACAGTACCATGTTGTTTGTAATATGGTGATATACATGTTGTTTATTATATTTTTATTATCATCATCAGGGCATTACTAAATGTTGGCATCTAGCAGACTTTGGCTGAACTTTAAAAACCTAACTGGGTTCAGACTTGGTTAGTAGTTGGATAAGAGATCACCAGTAAAAGGCCAGAGTGATAGTCTAGATTTAACAGAATAACAGAGTTGGAAGGGACCTTGGAGGTCTTCTAGTCCAGCCCTCTGCTCCAGCCAGAGACCCCATACCGTTCCAGATAAGTGACTGTCCAGTCTCTTCTTAAAAGCCTCGAGTGATGATGGAGCAACCACAGCTTCTGAAGGCACGTTGTTTCATTGGTTCATTGGTCTCACTGTCAGGAAATTTCTCCTTAGTTCTAGGTTTCTTCTCTCCTGGATTAGTTTCTACCCGTTGCTTCTTGTCCTGTCTTCAGGTGCTTTGGAGAACAGCTTGACTCCCTCTTCTTTATGGCAGCTCCTGAAATATTGGAAGACTGCTATCACGTCCCCGCTAGCCTTCCTTTTCACTAGACTCCTGGAGAAAGGGGTGAGGTCAATAGTAGACAGTCTAAGGTTAAAGTTTTTGGGGGTTGGGGAAGAAACCACAGAGTCAGGTAGAGTATTCCAGACATTGACCACTCTGTGGCTGAAGTCGTATTTCCTGCAATCAAGTTTGGTATGGTTAACCTTGAGTTTGTATCTATTGTTTGCTCTTGTATTGTTATGGTTGAAGCTGAAGTATTCATTGACAGGTAGGATGTTGCAAGGTATGATTTTATATACTATACTTAAATCAGACTGAAGGCGACATAGTTCTAGGTTGTCTAGGTCTAGAATTTCAAGTCTGGTGGCATAAGGTATTTTGCAACAAGTAGAGGAGTTGAGAACTCTTGTGAAATATTTCTGGACTTTCTCAACTGTGTGAATATCAGATACGTAATGCAGGTTCCAGACTGATGAGCTGTATTCGAGTATTGGTCTAGCAAATGTTTTGTATGTAAAAGTTAAAAAGAATTTGAAGGTTTGGAAGGATTAAAATGAGCAGGAAACCGGTTTCTGGTTTCGCGTGGCTTCGGGGCAGCAGGAATTCGCGACAGCTCGCGATTCCTGCTGTGCTAGCCGTCGAGGTACCCCCGATCCAGATGGGTCAGGGGGATATGGCTGCCCTGTAGGGACAGCTGAAGAGAGAGGGGAGTCGGACAGGGAGGTGGGGGTGTCGCAGACCCCCCCCTTCTCCGGAAAAACCCCTTTTTCCCAAGGCGGTGGAGCGGCGGTCAGCAATGGCCGCCACGAAGAAGCCAGCAACCGGGTAAGATTGCGCTGGAGGAGAAGAGTGAAAGTGATGTCTGAGCCGGGTCAAGTAACATCCTTTAAATTGCCTGGAACTGAGCTGTTTGAATTGCTGGAGGATACATTGTATCCCTAAGAAGAGCGAAAGTGGCGGAGAAGCTGTTAAAGGGAACTTTTGTTTTTTCTTCACTCTCCCACCCCATGGAAACAGCAGAAATGTTTGGATATATTGGACATTGAAAGTGAATTGTTTTGAGAGTTGAAGCTAAGGGACAAAAGGATTCTTGGACATTGAAAAATTTAAGAAATTGGAAAACCCTTGTTGGAGGTATGGATTTCTGATTATTTAAAATTGACATTGCAAGTGGGAAGGGAGAGGAAAAAAAAATTGGAGCAGAAGCTGAAAAAGGAGGAGATTGCCTAGAATCCCAAAGAAAGACATGTGGTAATTGGACCTCTTTGATTAAACATTAGCCCCAGAAAGAGAAAGAGAAGAAGGAAGAAAAGTATTAACTTTTGGAACTTTTTTTTGATTGTTTTTGATTAAAAATACTTGTGGTTGTTTTGGGAAAAGTTTCTCTTTTCATAATGGCATCGTTTGTGGATGAACTAAAGACTGAATATCAAAAATATAAAAAGGAAGATACTTTGGGCGCTTTGTTTCAATTCTTAGAAATGACGTTATGTACTTGTGAAAAGTTGATTACGCAGCAGAAGGACTGGGACAAGGAAGAAGAGGAAGAAGAAGCCATCTTTGATGAACAATGGGTCCCTTCCGGAGAGGAGGAGAAAAAGGATAAGAAAAAGGGGATTTTAAGAATTATAAAAACAACCAAAAATGAGAAAAATGAGCGAAAAGGTGGAGGCAAGGTTAGAAAGCAAAGGAAAAGGAGTAAGAAAAGCGAGGAGAAAAAACAAAGGGGTAAAAAGGGCAAGGAGAAGAATAAGCAAGAGAGAAAGGGGGGGAGGAGAAGCCTTAATGGGGAAAAGCAAGATCTAAAGAAAAAAAGTTTATTTAGAGACAATGGGTGAATTTAATTTAGGATAAAAGAGGGATTCTGGAGGGTATATAAGTTTGTGTTTTTATATGTGTATTTAGAGTATAAAATTCATTATGTAATTTTAGAATCTTTTAAGCAGAATCCCAAGAAAAATTGTTATATGAAGTACTTTTAAGTTAGGGTAATGAGTTATAGACGTTACTCCAATTGGTGTATAGGAGAAGTATAGTAAAAGAAAAAAGATGAATGGATAGTTGGAAATAGAACAGACAAAGAATGTTATTGAAAATGGTAATAAGATATGGAAGGATATATAAAGGTTTTGTTATGGTTTTTTTTTTTTGGATTTTGTATATTGATAAAAGGCAATAAAATTTTAATTAATAAGAAATAATTTGGATGAAAAGGAGAAGTAGGGATAAGATATGAAGTTAAATAGATAAAGTATTGATACTATAATTTGGAATTGTTATGCTCTATTGGTTTTTTATTATTATTTTTTCCTAGAAAAGAATTTATAAGCTGCTATGCCTTGATTCTTTGTGCATTGTTTTTATAAAATTGATAAAAATGGTTTTTATATATATATAAAAAAAAGAAAATGATAATAAGATATGGAAGGAGATATGGGTTGAATATGATGTTTGAATTTGTGTCTGTGTGAAGAGTTTTAACCCGGGATCAGACAACCTTCAGAAAAGATCTTTTAGTTTTGTTTATGTTTTGTGTTTTGTATGTTTGTGTATTGTGTCTTCTGTAAAATTAATAAAATTTGTTTTAAAAAAAAAAAGAATCAATAAAACCTTGGAGGAATGTTAGATGAGAATAATTGTAAACAAGTCAGAAAGAAATGAATATGATGACTATAAAATGGATAAATATAGAAAAGAAATGAAATTGAATAAGAGTAAAGAGAAATAATGAGAAATTTGCTGAAAGATATTTATGTGTCCATATGGAAATGGGATAAATTAGAATTATGTTGTATAAAAATAATGTTTTATCCGACTTGTAAAAATTTATAATGTTAAGAGGTTTTATGTACTTAATGGTTAATGATGTGTTGTTTGTCTTTAAAATTAATAAAATTTGTTTCAAAAAAAAAAAATGAGCAGGAAACCAATATCATCTGGCGTTTCTACTTCTACTTCTGCCTCCCCACCAGCTGGAGGACAATGTTTAATTCAGACAATGTTGAAGCAAGATAAAGAACAAGAAAAAGTAACTTTACAGATGATTATGCAAGGAATTCAAGATCTCAACATAAAATCGGACACCATTGAACAAAGAATAGAGAACATTGAACAAAGAATGGAGAAGACCGATGAAAAAGTGGAAAATATTAAACAAATGATGGTGAAGTATGAGGAGATATATCTGGTGATATATTTGACAGCAAGATGTAGCACATTAAAAGAGAATAATTATATTAAACTCAAACAACAGATAGCTACAGACTTGAAGAAATGGGAAAACTTGCAATTGTCATTAATAGGGAGAATTTCAACAATTAAGATGAATATTTTACCCAGAATTCTATTTCTGTTTCAAACAATAGCAATTAGGCTTGGAAAAGACTATTTTGAAGATTTAAATAAAATCATGTTGAAGTTTATATGGCCAGGTAAAAAAGCGAGAATAAAGCTAAAGCTTTTGCAAGACGCTAGAATTAGAGGAGGTTTTGGCCTGCCTAATTGGGAATTGTATTATCAAGCTGCAAGTTTGATGTGGGTCAAAGAATGGATAACATTAAGAAAGCATTGATTGTTGACATTAGAAGGGCATGATTTGCTGTGGGGCTGGCATGCTTTTTTATGGTATAAGGGAACTAAAACACAGGGTTATTTTATATACGGGAGTCTTTGTGGTTAAATTGGGAGAAGATAAAAAAACAATGTTATTTGAAAATTCCAGTTTGGTTATTGACTATTGAAGCATTTTCCTATCCTATAATCTATAAGAAGGAACAAACAGTTAGATATGGGGAACTGTTGGATGAAAAGGGTGGACTTAAATCGATCCAAAACTTAGAGGAACAAGGTATAAGGATGAATTGTTTTCATATGCGCAAATACATTCAAGATATGATGAAGATTTTAAAACGGAGGGATTCTATGATAAACAGACTGATTTAGATAAGATCTTGATGGGTACTGATGAGAAGGTGATTAAAAAATTATATGGTTATTTACTGGGAATTAAATTAGAGGAAGAACAAGTTAAAGAAACTATGATTGTTTGGGGGAAGAATTTTGGATATGGGATTGATTTAGAGAAATGGCAAAAATTGTGGTCTCAAAATTATAAAATGACAATGTCAGCAGCATATAAAGAAAATTTGTATAAGATGTTTTACAGGTGGCACTTTCCCCCAACAAGAATAGCAAGAATGTTTAAGAACAAATCTGAAAAATGCTGGAAATGTCATCAGATACCTGGCTCATATTACCATATGTGGTGGACTTGTGAGGACGCCAGAAAATATTGGACTAAAATTCGCATGTGGTTTGAAAAAATGACAAAGAAACACATAGACTTGAAACCAGAGATCTTCTTAATGGGAATTTTACCTGATATATATAGTAAAGATTTGAAATACCTGATTATAAATGTATTAACAGCAGCTAGGATTGTATTTGCTAAAAATTGGAAGAGTGAGAAAATACCATTACAGGAAGAAATTATTAAGAAAATATTGGAATGTGCTGAGATGAGTAGATTGACATTTGAAATTAGAGAGCAAGAGGATAAACAATTTTATGAAATTTGGGATCTTTTTTATCAATGGCTAGATGATAAAATACGATAATAGAATATTGACACTATATTTATAAAGGGTTTTTAGGATTGATTTGGTATGATTATATGATTTGTTACAGAATAAACTGTTTAAAGTATTGTTATCTCATAAAGCATGAATGACTAAAAGTATAGTCAAAAAAAATTTTTTTTTAGTTATATTAGGATGTACAAGTTTGGATTGACAATATGAGTTGTTATGTAACATAATTGTAATTGAGACTACAAAACGAATGCACAAAACTGATGAACCAACCGACACACTGGATGTACATATGAGAGTTGATGTTTTAATGTTTTGTTTGTCTTGTTTGTTTGTAGAAAATTAATAAAATTCTTTTCAAAAAAAAAAAAAGGTATTTTCCTTTAAAAATAACATAAAAATAAATCCTCCACGCTCCTCTGCATATCCAACCGTGGAGAAGAAATGTATTTGGCCCCAACCCTTCACCCCAAACTTTCCCTGCAGAATTAAAATCACCTTGACCGGCAACATAAAATGTGTAGAGTTATTAGCTCGTTGCAGAGGCAAATGCAGCTTTTCTGACCTGTATTCCACAATTAGTTGAAAGCAAAGAAGCACATTAGATTGCTTGAACACTCGAGTTAAATTCAGGTCATGGTAGTGTTGGTTAAAGAACATTAAGTTTGGGCATTTGACACGTGCTGGGTTAGTGTGGTGAGAGATAATGAAGAGAGCAGGTCGTGAAGGAAAGCCATCAGCTACACCCCTGGAAGCAAATAGATTGCTACCTCCAAAATTGTTCCATTTCTCAAACGCTGAAGGGGCGTCAAGGACCTTTCTGAGCTAGCAGATCTTCTCATTGTCCCACTACATCAAGGACAATCTCACATCCTTGTTGCTCAAAGACTGCATTCCCTCTTTTGTCTCTATTTTATTCTTTTTTGAAGTTGCCCAGTCAACTAATTTTGTGTAGCTGGTCAAGAGAAGTTACGTTTCTAAAAGGATAGACAGAGTTGATAAATCTGTTGTCATTCCCCTGCCAGAATCTGACTCAGAGGAGGAAGCTGACAGGGAGTGGGAGTGTGGCTCCGTTGGCTGTGGAAGAAACTGGGGAAGGGCAAAGTCTGGCTGGGCAGAGCAGGGAAGAGGTAGAGCAAGGGAGAAGGAATTCAGAGAAAGATCCAGGGCCTCTTCATCCTAGCACACACAGGGAGGAACAGAGAAGAGAGCAACGTGGGTTGTGTGGCTTATGGGGGAGGAAAGGGCCCTGATTCCCTTCATTAGCTGCAGCGGGGAACACAGTGTATAAAAGAGAAAGCTGCGCACAGCAAGCTGTTGGAAGCAAACATGAATTTATCTTGTATCATAGTGGCTTATCTGTGTTCCTGGTATCTTTCCAACTGTGTGAGTTTTGCCGTGCTTTCAAGTCTGAAATTCCTTCTTCTGCCCTGTCAAGTTAATTACTTCAGCTTGGTTGTTTTGGATTTTTAGTTACAGTTTGTGTGTACTTTGTTTTGGACTGAATTTTCTACAGTTAAAGTCTATTCCTGGGAGAGTTTTTCTCCAGCCGAAGGTAACCTGGACATTGCAGACAAAGTTGGAGATAATAAAAGGACTCTTCTTGCTTATTTGACTGTGTTGCCTTTGTGCCACACCCCTTTGGATCATCACATCCATATAGTAGTGATGGTAACTCCCTTTCTTGTTTCTGTAAATTTAATAAGTGTGGGGTTTTATTTTTGTTTGTTTGTTGGGTAATTTATTATTGAATAACTCCTTTGCATCCAAATAGATGGAGATGTTGGCAGTAAATATCTACAGATGTGCAAATTTTCTTTGGTCCTCTTTCAAGATGCTTTGTTCAACTCTTTAGCACATTGAATCCCAGTTGTTTTGGGAGACATGGGAGAACAACCAATATCTCAAGGTACTGGGATACAGATATAGATCCCCCTAAAAAAAACAAGAGGGCAGGTTAAAAAGTAACAGGTAGAAACTTGTTAAAGAGAGATGCAGTCTGGAACGATAGAGAAATTTCTTGACTGTGAGAAAAATTAATCAGTGAATCGGTTTGCCTCCAGAGGCTGTGAACCCTGAGAGTTTCAAGAAGACGTTAGATAACTATTTGTCTGACAGATGAAGATAGAGATAAAGATGAGGAGTGTGGGAGGCGAATTAAAAATGGATAAGAAATGAAGCACTAAGGAGAAGAAGAGATGATGGATAAAAAGAATTGCCATTTAAATATTTAAGTAGCCTGATCGTAAGCTAAGGAAGGCAGAAATAAAATTAGATAGGAGAAATATTAGAATATAATTTTTATAGAATGAATAAAAATGACAGACTAGAACAGGGGTCTCCAACCTTGGCCCCTGGAAGCCTGGTGGACTTCAACTCCCAGAATTCCACAGCCAGCTGGCTGTGGAACTCTGGGAGTTGAAGTCCGCCAGGCTTCCAGGAGCCAAGGTTGGAGACCCCTGGACTAGAAGATGACAGATGTTAGGCATTTTCTTTTACATATTTTTCAAATAATACAATGAGAATTATTTAAATTTGATGAATGTGATAGAGATTAATAATATTATTTGCGTGAATTGGATCAATATGAATGATGCTGAGAATTCATTTTGTTTACATATATAAACACCTGATCAAGGACAAGAAGCAGTTGCTTTAAAGGGATTGAAGAAAAGTGCTTCATTCAAGCTCCTGGGTTTTCCAAAGGCCTTTCTTGAGAATGTACATGAAGCACTGCACAGCACACCCCTACTTTTCAGCAAGTTTTCCCTAATGTATTTTGACAGTTGGTCAAGCTTTACACAGATGTCCCCTTTTTTCCTTCTTCTACTTTTTAAAATCTTACTAAGTGGTATGGTGTCCATGGTATAGGCACATGAAATTATCCTTCATACATAAACATGCCTCTGGATCAACTATGAAAAGTTTGGTAAAACAGGCATCTCCAATGAGTCAACTCGTTAAATGGAATGGGCCTGTTAAAGCAGCTACTTCCTTGTTAAGGAGAAGACAGGAAGTTAGAAAAGGCAATCTGTTTGAAGGAATAGGAGTAAGACGTCATGATCATTCAAGTTCTCAAGTACCAATCAAGGAGAATATTTATAGCTCAGGGTTGAAATAAGAGGTGCTCTCTGAGCTTGGTTGTTTTCTTGCAGATGTGTCATTACCTGAACGAGTTAACCTCATCAGTGCTAGTGACTCAGTAGATAGAAGTCACCTGATTTGGATAATGAAATGTCTGCAAAAAAACAACCAAGCTCGGAGAAACACCAAGGACCCCTCAAGTTTTCAAATATTTCTTTAAATCATCTTCAGGCTTAGGGGCTACAAAGAAGAGGGGGTCAACTTATTCTCCAAAGTGCCAGAGGGCCAGACAAGAAATAATGGTTGGAAACTGATCAAGGAGAGAAGCAACCTGGAATTGAGGAGAAACTTCCTAATGGTGAGAACAATTAACCAGTGGAACAGCTTTGCCTTCATAAGTTCTTGGTGCTCCAGCACTGGAGGTTCTTAAAAAGAGATTAGACAGTTACTTGTCTGGAATGATATAGGTTCTCCTACTTGAGCAGGAGGCTGGACTGGAAGACCTCCAAGGTCCCTTACAGCTCATTCATTCTATTCCATTCCATTCCATTCCATTCTCCACTCCTTATTCCAATATTCTTCTTTATTCCAATGCTCTGTTCTATTCTATTCTATTCTATTTATATTTATATTCCATTCCATTCCCATATTGTATTCTATCCTACTGTTCTATTCTATATTCTATTCTATTGCTACACAATACCACCAAAATACAGTCCGTGTAATGAGATCAATCCAATGCAAATGTTACCCGTAGGAATGACAAAGCGAGGAAAACATTTGTTGTGCAGTTTTCTCTGGAATTTCCCATGCATGCAAAATAAAGGAGGATTATTGAGATGGTTGAATTCTCAACTCTCCATCATACTCATTTAAACTGTGATAAGAGAGATGAAGCCCACATTTTTCAAACTGTTCCTTGGCACATTACAAAAGGGGTGACATTCCATCTTTCTCCCTGATCTTCGGAGCACAGGAGCTGTGAGGAGCAAGAAGGAATGCACCTTCACAATCTACATTATTCAGAACAGGCCTCTCTCTACCTTGTGCAGGTTATGGTATAAAGTTAAGGAGGATTAACATGAGCGTATTGGGCCAGAGAAAAATATAGATTTATTACAGCCCTGCATACTTAAGACATGGGGACGTGGTGGCTTAGTGGCTAAGATGCTGAGCTTGTTGATCAGAAAGGTTGGCAGTTCGATGGTTCGAATCCCTAGAGCCGTGTAACAGAGTGAGCTCCTGTTACCTGCCCCAGCTTCTGTCAACCTAGCAGTTTGAAAGCATGTAAAAATGCAAGTAGGAAAATAGGGGCCACTTTGGGGGGGAAGGTAAAAGAGTTCTGTGTGCCTTTGGCATTTAGTCATGCTGGCCACATGACCACGGAGATGTCTTTGGACATTGTTGGCTCTTCGGCTTTGTAACAGAGATGGGCTGTGCTATCCAGACAGTTTATTGGTAATGGGAATTGAGATAGTTAGCAATTAAGAGCTGTCCCCTTAAGGGTAAATTATAGTAAATGTAGTTAAGGCATCCTGGGAAATGTAGTCCATGTCATGTGGTCACATCCGTAATACTGAATGGTCACTGAATTGACTCTTGGTGGGTTGGGGGAGGTTCCTTCACTCTTGCCTGGACCCCAGCAGCGTGCTGGTGCCTCACCCCTTTGCTCCTTCATGATGGGGATAAAAAGATCACTGTGCTTTTACACTATGAATTCAGCTGTGCAAAGATTTGGACATTGGCCTGATCTCACGAACAGTGTCCTTGGAGTGCTCATCCACTTCAGAAAAAGAAGCCATAGCTGTTATGGCCGACATTCAGCAGATGTTCTATTCCTTCCTCGTATGGGAAGATCACCACAACTACTTCCACTTCCTGTGGTTCAGTGATGAACCAATGGATTTCAGAACACAGAATGAGGGAGCACGTCTTTGGAAACGGCTCTTCCCCTGCAATTTCAAACTATGATCTATACCAGGGGTCTCCAACCTTGGCTCCTGGAAGCCTGGCGGACTTCAACTCCCAGAATTCCACAGCCAGCTTTGCTGGCTGTGGAACTCTGGGAGTTGAAGTCCGCCAGGCTTCCAGGAGCCAAGGTAGGAGACCCCTGATCTATACCATTTTGAACCAAGGGTTGTCCAGTCTCTCCTTGAAAACCTACAGTGATAGAGCAACTACAAATTCTGAAGACAAGTTGTTCCATTGGTTAATTGGTTTCACTCTCAGGAAGTTTTTCCTTAGTCTCGGTTGTTTCTCTCCTTGATTAGTTTCCAACCATTGGTTCTCAAATATAAGCCTCCTTGTGGTCTCCTCGGAAAATCCAACTCAAGCCATTCAATTCTTAGAGTTAATGATGACTTCCCCAATCGAGTGTCTCCCAATCCATTACTCAAGTCTATTCCCTAAAAGTTAATCTATTGTCTCAAAGTCTAAAGCAGGGGTTTCAAACTTGACAGCTTTCAGATTTGTGGACTTCAACTCCCAGAATTCCTCCTTTGAAGACTCTTGGTCTGGAGCATAGAATACATAAGTTAGAAAAAGGGGTGGTGTTAAGTGTGGAACTTATTATACAGATAGGAGTGGGCTCCCCTTTGCTGGACAGCCATCTGTTTGAAAGGATCTGATGTCCATCTTGTTCTGAGATTGAACCTTATGACTTACTGAAATTAGATGGTTTTATAAATGGCAGGCATGTTTTTATTCTCCCCTTGATGTCACAATCAACTCCATTGTGATGGGAATGGAAACATTATAATTTGTGGTCCTTGGGCAATGTAGCTTAGAGATGGAGGGGGACAAGAAGTGAGAAAGAATTGGGTGACACTCATCTACATGGACGTTGGGTGGTGTTTGGAACTGTTAGAGTTTCCCTATATGCCAATCGCCCTTCTTAGTTAAAAAAAAAAAAAAAAGTAACAATAACAATCACAACCTCACCTGATAAAAAAAGCAGGAAAAATAATAAATTGTGGGACACCCAAGCAGTAGGTATTTCCTACTTCACTGATCACCATGTTTGAAAGAAAGAGAGAGAGAGAGATAATAGCAATAGCACTTAGACTTATATACTGCTTCACAGTGCTTTACAGCCCTCCCTAAGCAGTTTACATAGTCAGCCTGTTGACCCCAACCCTCTGGGTCCTCATTTTGCCAACCTTGGAAGGATGGAAAGCTGAGTCAACCTTGAGTCTGGTGAGATTTGAATTGCCCAATTGCCTGCACTATCTAAACATTGCTGTATCTTGGTCCAAAGAAGTAGCCTGTGGTACTGTGGAAGATGATGGTGATGATGATGGTAGCAGCAGTTGTTTCTCTATCAGGGTGCAATGAGTAATTGTCTGAGGCAAACTCCATGTAGGCATCGGGGAGGGCATCTGGCCAGTAAGCACTCAGCTCCATCCAATCACTCCAACTCTTCTCCAAATTAAGGAATTAAGGTTTGTAAAAAAGAAAAGAAAAAGGGAGCATGTATATGTGGGTGGGTGTGATATAGATATAGACTATATATAGATATATAGATATAGGTTAGATAGATAGATAGATATTTTTGTAGATTTTCACAGGTACAGGTATGCAGGTCTTGGCGTGTTCAGGTCTTTTCCTGTGTAAGATTGAGAGTATCTTGGCAAGATAGATAGATAGATAGATAGATAGATAGATAGATAGATAGATAGATAGATAGATAGATAGATAGATAGATAGATAGATAGACAGAGACAGAGAGACAGAGATAGAGATAGACAGAGACAGAGAGACAGAGACAGAGAGACAGAGACAGACAGAGACAGAGACAGAGAGACAGAGACAGAGAGACAGAGACAGAGACAGAGACAGAGACAAACAGACAGACAGAGACAGAGAGAAATAGAAATATAGATGATATAGATATAGATGTGTGGTGTGTGTATGTATATGTGTATATGTATGTGATATATATGTGTGTGTGTGTGTGTGTGTGTGCATGTATATGTGTATGTGTATACATATATGCAGTATATATAAATTCTATCTATCTATGATATCGGCTACCTATCTTTATCTCAGCTATATCTATATATTTTTATTTAAACACAATCAGGCAAACATTCTTATATCAACTGAAAAGCACCTAGCCTCATCTGTAATATTGTTCAGCTTTTGCTCCGTTTGCACTCAAACAATATATTTTTCTAACCTCAAGCAAGTGTGATTAGTTCATCAAAAGAATCCTAGATCAGCTTTTATATCTTCACCCAAATGAGGAGAATTCTATTCTTTTCATGGGAAGGGAGAATTAATTAACATTCACAAAATTCTTCATCAGTGAGACAGAAAAGCTATTACACGAAGAAGATTTAATCTGAAAGTGAAATTGACTGAACTATTTGTCTTGAAGTGCTTAATTTTTAAAAAAAAATAAAGTAAAAAAATAAAACCCACTATGGCAACTTCTGGCATCTGCTAGCATCCAACCATCATTGTAATAAGATAAGGACAAGTTATATATAATCTCAAAAATTATTCCTTTACACAAAGCAGAAATATATAATAGATACAGCATAAAACTGCCTACAAACTTTTATTTTATGAGTTCGGGCCCATCCTACTTAGACAGGAGCTCTCCTAATAATTCCACCGCATTCAATAAATGATTCTCTGGATTCATTATTTCTTTAAAACAAATTTTATTAATTTTACAATTAAAAAAACAAATCTACAACATATACACATATACAACATATGCACAAATCTACAACAAAACCAGAAAAAAGCAAGCAAGAAAGAAAGAAGCACGAAAAGAAAGAAAAAAGAAAGAAAAAGATTCATTATTTCCACAGTCAAGTAGCATTTCTCACCATTCGGTCAGAAGTGAAGAACCTTCTGGGATGAGAAGCGAAGTGTCTTCAAGAAAAATAAATAAAGAAAATCCTATTGCCATTTGGAAAAGTACCCATAAACACTGAATGTGGCCATTTTGAGACTTCAGTACTGACACACTGGAGCTGTGGGAGGGGGGAATAGAGATAGTTGGGGTATTATAGTCAAAACAAAATACTTTCTCTTGGGAACCAAGGACATTCCTGCAGGTGTTTAGAAGGAGGGGGCTGAGGTCACCTAGCAACTGGACTGTATCTTGATTGGACCATGTGACTGGGTGTTTTTGGAAAATGATAAACTTCTGCTTTTAATTAAGTGAAAACCATGAGAATATTTAGAGTTGGTTTTCACCAGCCATATCCATATGACATCTACAGTATACATATAGCATTAGTATTCCATACATTATTATTAACACGCTCTGATGCTTCTACTCCCCCTCCCCACCTGAAAGGAAATCTCTTCCAAAGGCAAAACACAAGCAGAGGAGAGAAGTTTCAGTTTCAGTTTTAGTTTCACAGCAGCAACCAGCTTCATTTCAGAACAGTTGAGCTAAGCCACACCCAGGCTCCTTGCTGTCTCCTTCTTGCTCACACAGCAAATAATGTTTCCAAACAGCCCTCAACTGTCTAACACACTGACAGGACACTACCCAGATGAATGCTGATGGATGCTGGTAGGCAGAGGAAGAATTTTCCCTCTTTATTTTCCTCCTCAAAAACTAAGCCCAACCGCATAGTTTCGTAGCAAAGCATGGGTATCGAGCTAGTATCTAATAAAATTATTATTTGAGGAATTTACTTGCCTCAGGCTTTGGTTTGTTATGGGTATGTTACTTGGAACCCTGACAACCATAACCTGGATGAATTAAAATCTCCACAGACTTGACATGCCCCTGTCAGAGTCTGAATAAGAGGAGGAAGATGAACAGCTGACAGGGAGCAGGAGTGTGGCTCCATTGGCTGTGGAGGAAACTGGGGAAGGGCAAAATGCACCTGGGCAGAGCAGGGAAGAGGTAGAATAAGGGAGAGGAAGACCCAGGCCCACCCCCTCTTCATCCTAGGGCATGCAGGGTGGAATGGAGAAGAAAGCAACGTGGGTTGCATGGCTTACAGGGGAGGAAAGGGCCCTGATTCCCTTCCTTAGCCACACCTGGGAGGAAAGTTTAAGAGACATGCAAGCTGCATGCGGCAGTTGCTGGGAGCAAACATGAGTTTCTTTTGTGTTGACTTTGCTAATCTGTGTTTCTGGCATCTTCCCAACTGTTGAATTACAGCCATTCCTTCACGTCTGGAATTCTTACTCCTGCCCTGCCGAACTAATTACCTCAGTTTGGCTTGATTGGACTTAAAGTTACAGTTTGTGTTGACCACATTTCGGACTTGATTCTCTGCAGTCAAAGGCTGTTCCTGGGAGATTTTTTTCACCAGCTCAGAAGGTAACCAGGACAATTGGGGGCAAAACTAGAGCTAAGATTGATTAACTGACTGTGTTGCCTTTGTGTCACACCCCGGGTCATCACAGGACTAAAACTTAGTCTTCCTCATTCTAATTTAGTTCTTTGGTTCTTAACATAAGCTGGCTCTTCATAATGCCTGCAATACTCATTTCATCATTCTGAGAAAACAGTCCTATTCTTCAGATAATTCTGTCCTCTGGAAAATCTGGGCCATTTAATATTCTTCACACACACACACACACACACACACAAAAGTATGTTCCATGATCCCAAAGTTCATTTTCAAGATGGTTTCAGACTTTACCGTTTGGAAAGTTATAACTTGAAGCTCGAATTTGATATTTTATTTTTGGGGTTAGATTTCCATTGCCAATCTTGTCCACAGTGATTGACAGCAGTTTGTGAAGACTTAGCAGGTGGCGGCTTCCTCAGGGCACCCTGATTCTGCCTGAATGTAATCTGAGATCTTCAACTAATTGAAATTCTGATTTTTAATACCAAGCATAAGCTACACTGTATTCCCACTTTTAACGTCTCAAATGTATGTGGCATTTTTAAAAAATTAAGTGTCAGTTTTATTAATGTGTTAAAACATGAATTAAAAACATGACAAATCAATACGAACCAACAGTCTGTTTGAATGAATATTTCATCTCCCCTGCATCATTAAATCATAGATCAAAAGAACTGAAGGGTATTTTCCTCTGAATATTTTATTTTCTATCAGGACAGGGTTATTCTAACTTTTACAAGTTGCGTGGCAACTTGGTTGTACTTGGCATTTAATGCTCACGCAAAGAAAATAAAGAAGAAAGTGTCTTCACAACTATTGTTATCAATTTATCAGGATGAAAAATGTGGTTGTTCTCCAGACTGAGTCTGTTGGCTCAGATGAAAGTAAACAAGCCACTTGGGCATTAGCTTTCCAATACATCTCAAGATTGGAAGCCAGCACAAAACTACATCTGTTACTCATCTGGCAGAGCTGATGTTGCTCCCTCTTCACCTTGGCTGACACCTGGGACAGAATGGTGGGCTCCTGCAGCACGAAAGAAAATCCTACCCCTTCAGCTTGCAAAGGGGAGAAAATGGCTTTCATTTTAAAAAAATAACCAAATAACCTGCCTTGTAAAACATATGATGAAATGTTACAAGAACTGGGCATGGCTAGTCTAGTGAAAAGAAGAACCAGGGGAGACAGAATAACAGTCTTCCAATACTTGAGGGGTGGCACCCACAGAGAGGAGTGGGTCAAGCTATTTTCCAAAACACCTAAAGGCCAGACAAGGAATAATGGATGGAAAACTGAATAAGGAGGGGAGAAATCTTCCGACCATGAGAACAATCAACCCATGGAACAGAAGTTTCCTTTGGAAGTTGTGGGAGCTTCATCACTGGAAGCTTTCAAGAAGAGATTGGACTGCCATCATATGTAGAGTCTCCTGCTTGGGTGGGAGGTTGGACTAGATGACCTAAAAGATCCCTTCCGATTCTGTTAATCCGTATGCAAAAAAACACCATGTTGTACAAGAACCAAGAACTAGAAGCCGTCTTCCTTGGGAGAGCCTTCTATTTGTTTGGATTTATGAGATGAGAGGGAAAGAACTCAAAATAGAGTCCTTTTCTCTTCAGCTAAAAGTGATACCATCTATTCCAGAGGTCACCAACCTTTCGGACCTCAGGGACCACTAAATTTGTAATTTTAAATCCCGTGGAACACTTATATGATGATCTAATGACTGAGTGGGTGTGTCTAGGCAGTCATGTGATTTGGTGGGTGAGGGGTGCTTCTTCAGCCTCTACTTGCCCCTCCCCTTCCAGTCACTCCTCGCCTGCCCACCCAGGCTCCTTAGGGCCTCAACAGGAAGCAGTTGTTGGAGCTAAGCAGCCACCAGAAGAAAGAGTTGACCAATCAGCTGGCTCAGTTCAAATTGGATCAGACTGAGAAGGAGGCTCAGCAGAAGCATCTCACTGAGGACTACGAGCATAGGCTTTCCAAGCAAAGGGAAGACCTGTGGGAGTGCATGGCCAGGTACCGGCACCTGGAACTCAGCAGACTGAGATGGTCAGCCAGTTCCAGGCCATGATGCAGTCCTACTGGAACCAGGCCCTCCGGCTCTTCGCCACCAGTGGCACTTCCCTCCAGCCTTCACCCAAAGCCCCACACCAGGAGGCTGAAGCAGACCCCAAATCAGAATTTCTACCTCCCTCCAACCCTCACAAAAAGACCCCAAAGGGGGGAGACTCTCTGCAGCAACACAAATGTTCATTGCACATATCCAGCCCAGGGGCCGTAGATTGAGGACCCCTGATTTAGTGCAATATAAAAAATGCAAATAATTTTTCTGTGGACCACCAAAATTTTCTTTCAGACCACCAGTGGTCCACAGACCACCAGTTGATGATTTGTTCTACCTCAGTATCTTATCATCCTATCGTTTCAAAAGACAAGTGAGGAGGAGGAGGAGTAGATGATGACGATGATGATGATATATCACTATCAGACTTACGAGTTTTTACTTGTTCTAACCCATCTTAATAAAAATAAATTTAGCCTTCCTGTACAGTTGATTTATTGGTCTAGTCTACCTGTAGCTTGCTGGCCTGCTTTTTCCCTCAAGCAATGAGGTCAGGATGTTAGGAGGAAAAATCGCTTCTCATCTAAGAAGCTTCATCAGTTCGAGAAGGATGGTGGGGGTAATGAAGCCAGAACCGAAGAAGCTTCTTGGATGAGAAGTGAAACATCTTTTTCTTTTTCTTGCTCAAAGAAATAAACAGTCCAGTTGCCTTTTCAAAAATCAACTTTGAGACAACTATGACCTAAATGACTGAAAATCTCCATAATCACTTGTCATCCTCTCTCATGCATTTGTAAATGAAGATATCTTTCTCTCAAATGTTCCCCTATTCTAAGAATTCACTTGGTCTAATAAATGTGTCCCTAAGAAATTTGCCTGTACTGACCCTCCCTTCCTAGCTTGCTACAGACCTCTTTGATCTAGACAAGCATCCAAAAAAGTGACTCACTTGCATTTGTTTTGTCGTTCTTTGTTATGCTGTGATCCATTGGAGTTACTGTATACAAGATGGGTAGGCAAGAGAAGTCTCATAAATAAATAAATAGTCATTTCCCCCTGCAATTCCTCATTAGGTAAGTGAAGAACATCACGCTCTACCTATGAGAGTTGTACAGAAATTCTCTTCTCCTTGGAAAGAAATTGTAACTGCGCATTCTGCTTCATTGACACTGAATGAGAATAGAATTTCTTCACCTGACCCTAGCTTTAACTAGCATAAGTTGGTTTAACTGTGGCCCCTTCAGCATCTAAGCATAATTGACTTTTGGTGCAGAAGCTAAGGGGCCATCGACATGATTTTCTTATCATGACTACAGAGTCCACAGTCTGTACATACAAACAAACCAAAACAATACACCACAAGAGTATGATCTGTTTTCCTAGCAATGCATCTTATGTCAGAACCAACTGTCCATGGGTACACCTATGTCCAGTACATCAGTTGTGTGAGTTTAGAAAAAGGGGGTGGGGTGTCCTCTGATGTCCCTTTTTCAATCCATATGCTCCCTTGTAGATATGCGCAGAAGCCCCTTTCCACCACAAAGCTTATAGAAATAGCAATAGCACTTGGACTTATATACCACTTTACAGTGCTTTACAGCCCACTCTAAGCAGTTTGCAGAGTCAGAATATTTTTCCCAACAATCTGGGTCCTCATTTTATCCACCTCCAAAGGAAGGCTGAGTCAACCTTGAGCCTGGTGAGACTCGAACTGCCAAATTGCCTCAACTGTGCAAACATTGCTGCATCTTGGTCCTCTGGGATGCAGCCCCTTCCTCCTGGGAATCCAGACTACTTTCCACCACACTACCAAATTATTCCTCACAACTCTGTGCTCCATGCTGCTTTCTTGACAACAATACAGAAGTGGCATTATCTGCTTCTTGCTTCCTTGAAGCAAGCATGTATTTCTGCTTATGGCACAAGAGAGCAATTCCATTAAAAATGAGAGGAGAGGAAAACCCAGGTGAGAGAGAAGAACCTCTCCTTGAAAAGGATTTGGGTCCCTCTATGATGTGCAGCAAGGACTTTTTAGATGGCATTCAGCATAAAATGATTGGCTAAGAAAGCATACGAAATTTGGACCTTCCTTTATCATGCCACATTTATTTTCTCTGCCCAGGAATCTTGCTTTTTCATTGCCAGTTTGAAGCCATGGCATGGTGTGACAAACCCATGTTTTTTAATTAGTTTGGAAGGGTTTTAATTGGGAAACAAAAGGAGAGATCTTGTTGATTGCTTCTGCAACCTTTAATTGCCTGTCTTTGCAGACCATTAATTATGTTGATGTGAATATGACGTCCCCTCTTTCCCATTCTTACGCCCCCCCCCCCAAAAAAACTATCCTGTTTACAGTCATTTGAACACAAGCCAGTACCTGTTGATTCTTTGCATGATCCTTAATTAAGTTATTGCCATGACAGGAATTAAGAAGGGAACATCAACATGTGATCCAGTGGATGTTCCGGCTTGTAGCCTGCATTAAAAAAAAAAGGGGGGGGGACGTTCTGTATTTAGTTCTTATCTTGTTTTCTGAAAGGGGGAAGGGTCACTAGGGGAAAATAACGGTGAACATGAAGATTTCCACCAGGGCTGGAGTATCTAGGAGCAAGAGGAGGGGAGGGGATCCAATTTTTTTTATTTTAAAGGCCTCTCATTTGCCTCCTTGCAGACAAAAGGAACAAAAAACCAGATTTTGCTAAGGTGGTCTTAATTTGGGGAGCATTTCAGGGGTTGGGAAAACAATCCATGGTCTACAATTAAACATCAGAACTCTTCCTTAGAGAAATGATTGCATTAGGTGCCTCCATCTTCCTGATATAGTAACGGCCGGTGAGATCTCAACCAAGAAGGAACTGTCCAAAAATGGGACAGAAGAGAAACGAACGCAAAACAAGAGTTTTAAGCAATCTCCTACAAAGATCTCCAGGTCCTTTGGCGAACTAAAGCAGGGGCAAGTTTGGGAGGCAGCCAGATGTTTTGATGGGCAGGAGGAGGAGAGAGATCATCCATTGTGTTCATTTGTGTGCCTTGTTCTTCTACTTCTCATACTATTCACTGACTCATTCTCACCGTCTCCCATACTTCCTCTGCTTCTCCTCGTTGTAGCACTATAGGATACTGCTGCCTGTAATTTGGCAATCTCACCAGGCTCCAGGTTGACTCAGCCTTCCATCTTTCCAAGGTGCGTAAAATGAGGACCCAGATTGTTGAGGGCAAGAGGCTGACTCTGAAAAGCCTCTTAGAGAGGGCTGTAAAGCACTGTAAAGTGGTATATAAGTCTAAGTGCTTTGGCTATTGCTACATTCATATCGAATAAATGGTGGAATAAATCATTAAGGAAAGGATGCCAAAGGAGGGTCAAAATGAAATGTGAATGACAAAAATTAAAATTATTTTAAATAATTAAATTGTTGAATTGTCCTATAGTGAGTCATGCTGTAGCAAGTTAGCCATGGTGAATCAGTTCACGGTAATAATTATAATGATTTTTATCATATTTTATCTATATCTTAAATTATTGTATTTTATTCCAATTTCATTTTAGACAGTATTTTATTCTAACTTCATTTTAAATTGTATTTTATCAATTCCATTTCAAATTGCTCTTATCAAATTTTAGTTTCTGGAATTCTGCACTTTGATAGAAGAAGAAGAAGAAGAAGAAGAAGAAGAAGAAGAAGAAGAAGAAGAAGAAGAAGAAGAAGAAGAAGAAGAAGAAGAAGAAGAAGAAGAAGAAGAAGAAGAAGAAGAAGAAGAAGAAGAAGAAGAAGAAGAAGAGAGAGGAGGAGGAGGAGGAGGAGGAGGAGGAGGAGGAGGAGGAGGAGGAGGAGGAGGAGGAGGAGGAGGAGGAGTTTCTCATCCAAGAAACTTTATCAGTTGGTAAGGAACAAAAGAAGAAGACAATAATTTTGAATAAATAATTGAAATACGTTTTGAATTATTGTTTTAAAATTAAAAGGTGCAACTTTTTGCTAAATGCACCAGTAAATCATCACTCACTTCTTTTGCAAAATGATTCCCCAGGGCCTTGAACCAAAGAGTCCATGTTCTCTTTATTGGTTCCAGTGATCTAAAATCCCTTGTTTTGGTAGACTGCAGCTTCTCTGAACACCACACATCCCTTCAGTCTCAAGGGAAGCTATCAGGAGAGAATTCTTCCCAAGGGGCCTCTCCCGCTGAAGCCTGCTTTAGATAAATGATGGGAGGATTTATCCTTCCCTGGAGAAAATGGAAAAGTATCAGCCCCTTTCTGTTCCCTGAATTTAGCGGAGAATTTCCAAAAGGCTACTTAGATCCACTTCTCTACTAAAATGTCCAAGCTAGCTGAGTTTACATGCAGTAGCAACCTTCAAGGATCCACTTGGACTGGATTCTCTGCAAAATGTAGGTCACCCTTCCAGAACAACCATTGGCTAAAAGCTGCCTTGTGTCCATCATCCAAGTCTCACAAATGGCACATCTGCCAGACAATCCCAAATACGTCCTTCACTGCTTCTGCTCAAACCTTACACAACTCCCCTATGATTGCTAGCAGTAAACCACAACTTAATACACTTGAAATGGAAGGAAATCTCTCTGCCTGCGTGTCTGTTTCTTTCCCTACATGTACAAAATATAAAATGACAGAGCTGGAAGGGGACCTTAGAGGTCCTCTAGTCCAGCCCCCTGCTCGAGCAGGAAAGCTCCACACCATCCCAGACAAATAGTTGTCCAATTTCACCTTAAAAATTTCCAGTGATGGAACACCCATATCTTATGGAGGCTTGTCATTCCACTAATTAATTGTTCTGCCAAGAAATTTCTCCTTGATTCTTTGATTCCAAATTGCTTCTCTCCTTGATTAGTTTCCACTTATTATCACTTCTTCTGCCCCCCCCCAGGTGTTTTGGATAATTTGCCCCCCTGTTCTTTGTGGCAGCCCCTCAAATATTGGAACACTACTACCATGTCACCTTTAGTCCTTCTTTTCACTAGACTAAAGGTCAGGGGTGGGATTCAAATTTTTAACAACCAGTTCTGTGGGCGTGGCTTAGTTGGTGGGCGTGACTTGGTGGTCATATGACTGGGTGGGCGTGGCTTGGTGGTCATGTTATTGGCTGGGTGTGGCCAACTCAAGATCACTCACATCGAGGCACGCATCTCCTCACCTGGCCTCTCATGACTGTAACAGTCGTAAGTGTGAAAAATGGTCATGTCACTTTTTTCAGTGCCATTGTAACTTTGAATGGTCCCTCCACACAAACAAAATACCAGTAAAGGAAGGGAAAAAAACTCCAGAGACGTTCCTGAGACAGGAAGTCTAGTCCTGCCAAGTATGTAATAAGGGTTAACGGAGAGGCAGTTTCTGTAAGCAACCCCAGAATGTTTCCTTCCTGCCTTCCTTACAGGATTAGGCCAGTAATTTCTTCTAACAACCGGTTCTCCGAACTGTTTAGAATGTTAACAACCGGTTCTAGCGAATAGGTGCAAACTGGTAGAATCCCACCCCTGCTAAAGGTAAAGGTTCCCTTTGCACATGAGTGCTAGTCGTTTCCGGCTCTAGGGGCCAGTGCTCATCTCCGTTACAAAACCGAAGAGCCAGCACTGTCCGAAGACGTCTCCCTGGTCATGTGGCCAGCATGACTGAACATCAAAGGCGCATGGACCACTGTTACCTTCCCACCAAAGTGGTTCTTATTTTTCCACTTGCATTTTTTACGTTCTTTTGAACTGCTAGGTTGGCAGAAGCTGGGACAAGGAATGGAGCTCACTCCATTATGCGGCACTAGGGATTCAAACCAACGAATTGCTGACCTTCCTGACTGACAAGCTCAATGTCTTAGCCACTGAGCCACCGTGTCCCTTACTAAACTAAACATACCCAATTCCTCCAATATTATTTATATAATCAGCCACTAATCATCTTTGTTGCTGCTCACCTCAGAAACACCTCAGATAACCTCCTGAGGCATCATTAAAAGGAAGTATTTTCTGCCACCTGTTCATTTATCCAGAGAGGGTAATGGCTCGTGTTAGGAAGGAAGGCTGCAATTGTGAACTCTCCATCTGTGGGTCTAAGAGAAGGAACTGTACAGAACAAGCTTGCCATAATATTTAGCTTTCTTCATTGACCAGAAACTACTGTGAGCAAGAGGCCTTGTAGACCTCCAAGCCTTGAGCTATGTAGGGCACTGATCTTTGCAGGATTTTGAATTTTGATCATAAAATGCTGCAGGTGGATTCCTTCTATAGCAATAGAGAGAATCTGCATTTTTCCGCACCAGTTGTCATTCAATCTGTGGGTTGAGAATTTGCTTTGGATTTTTTTTTCCCCACGAGAAAAATTGCACAGCAATTCTCCTGGGTAGAACGTGGCATTTATTTAATAACAAGGCTGGCATGAACTGATTGTGTGTGTGTGTGTGTGTGATCTGGCTCCCACTGAACAATCATTAACATGTATCAGCCTAACACTCTTTTTAATCTGTGTCTCTAGATCAGTGGTTTCCAAAGTGGGTGGTACTGCCCTCTGGAGGGCAGTGGGATGACTTAGGGGGCACTAAGAGGCAAGGGGGGTCTAAGAGGCAAGGGGGGGTGCTGGAGGTGGGCCCCTCGCAGGGCGTAATTCAGGGATGGGATTCTACCAGTTCATTACCGTTCCCAGTAGTTGGAGAACCGGTAAAACGGGCCCCTGGCTGGCCCTGCTCCTCTCTGCTTGCTCCTCCATTCCCTGCATAGTCAGTCCTTATTGGGCAAGTGCAACATTGCGCGCATGACCACCAAGCCATGCCCACAAATTAGGCCACACCCACAGAAACAGTTGTTAAGAAATTTGAATCCCACCCGTCGGTGGGGAGCACTGAGGATGGGATTTTAGCACCAAGGGGGCAGTGGACTGAAAAAGTTTGGGAACCACTGCTCTGAATGATGTATCTGTAGAGTCGTAAAAGCCCAGATTTTTGTTTCATTTGGTTAAAGAAAAGTTGGTACACTTAGAATCTGGAATGCAGACTCCGTTGTGAAGGTTCACTTAATTCAAAGCCAACCCTGTCGTTGTGGAAGGATTATAGATGTGTTTGGGTCAAGTTTACCATGACTTTGTGAGATTAACCATGACTGTAATCATGGTTGCCTGTTACAAAAAGCACCTTTCTGTCACCTGTGCATTTGTCCAAATAGAAATTCGTGACATTCTAGAAAACCTTTTCTCAACTTTGAGAATTTTAAGATGTGTGGGCTTTGATTGGCATGACTGGCTGGGGAATTCTGGATGTTGAAGTCCAGCCATTTTAAGAGTTTCCAAGATTAAGAAACATTGTTCTAGAGAGTTTTATTATCTATTTCCCCTTCTCAAAATTCCCAGAACTACACAGTGATTATGACATTAAAAAAAATAGCACCTGTCCACTTTCTATCAATTTTGTCCAGTTTCTGCTTTAAGGAAAGGAACTCCTTATATAATCCACTACAAAATAGTTCTTACTTGCTTAAATGCAATCTTCATCCATTTTTTTCTCACCCAACCCTGCAGGGCACCTGATAACACTCCAAATATTTGTAGGAAGATACTTGTCTGTATTTTTAAAGACGAGTTCCTCCCACTCACATTTATATTGTTTGCCAGCTGTGCTTTCCCTCTCTATTCACATTCAAACTCACAGCATGTTTTTGTAAGTCAGCTGAGCTCGTGGCTGGGTCATGAGGGGGTATACCAGAGGTCAGTCCCACATATGGCTGTTTTGTATCATTAGTTGCAGCTAAAAGACATAAAAGTACATGAAAAATACCCAGAAAATAGAAGCCAATATCATCACGGGAACTCCTTTTTTCCTAGTTAGGGTAGGGCAGCTAAATTCAATATCCACGTTCAAGGGCATTCTTCCTTGTGCTACAAACAAGAGAATAGGGTCTTCTTCCTTTCCAAATTGTGAGATTCTGGAAGGACCCACCCAACTGACAACCAACTATTAAATTTATGTCATAGAATGATAGAGCTGGAAGGGACCACAGAGGTCTTCTTGGCCAACCTCCTGCTCAAGGCAGGAGTCAAACTAGGTAACATGATCAGTACTACAGCTGATTATCAATCCTACTGCTGAGCATGGGTGATGTCAGCTAGTTAGATAATGAAATGTCTGCAAGAAAACAAGCAAGCTTAGAGGGTACAGATAACAGATAAGAGTTGGAAGGGACCTTGTAGGATATCTAGTCCAACCCCCTGCCCAAGCAGGAGGAGACCCAGATGGCAGTCCAGTCTCTTCTTGAAAGCTTCCAGGGATGAAGCTCCCACAACTTCCGAGGGCAACTTCTGTTCCATTGGTTGATTGTTCTCACTGTCAGAAAGTTTTTCCTTATTCCAGGTTGAATCTCTCCTTGTTCAGTTCTCATCCATTATTCCTTGTCTGGCCTTTGGGTGCTTTGGAGAATAGCTTGATCCCCTCCTCTCTGGAGCAGCCCCTCAAATATTGGAAGACTGCTATCATGTCTCCTCTGGTCCTTCTCTTCACTAGACTAGCCATGCCCAGTTCCTGTAACCATTCATCATATGTTTTAGCCTCCAGTCCCCTCATCATCCTGGTTGCTCTTCTCTGCACTTTTTCTAGAGTCTCAACATCTTTTTTATAATGTGGTGACCAAAACTGGATGCGGACCTCTAGGTGTGGCCTTACTAAGGCTTTACAGAGTGGTCTTAGTACCTCCCTTGATCTTGATTGTATCCCTCCGTTAATGCAATTTAGGATTGCATTAGCTTTTTTGGCGGCGGCTGCACACTACCAAGAACCAAGGACCCCACAGTTGTTCTCTTCCTCCTCCTCACCATCACGAACCTCATTCCCTTCTCACATTTATGATATTACCCAGTTTGGGTAATGAAACATCTGCAAGAAATCAATCAAGTTCAGAAGCCACCAAGGATCCCACAGCTGCCCCTTCCTCCTGCTATCCACAAACCCCACTCCAGTCTTACACTGATGATATTGTCTAGTTGGGTAATAAGATGTCTATAAAAGCCATATGTTCAGAGAGCAACCCTGAGCTACAAATATTCTCCTTTAAAGGCAAGGCAAAGACAAAAGGGAAATTAAAATCATATGCACACCATACTCCACCATACCTCATGTGCAGTATAATAATCATAATCATCATCATCATCATCATCATCATCATAATAATAATAATAATAATAATAATAGCAGCAGCAGCAACAACAGTCTCTCATTGCATTATATTAACAACATACCCAAGGTTTAAGAGCACTGCAGTATTTGGGAAAATTCAGAAACCATATTATCTTTTTAGGAAAGGGGTTTTGTTGCTTCATTTTTCTTCCACGACACTGTCCCCTTTTTAAATCTCTTCTGCTGCTGCTGCTTCTTTGTCTCATGCTTGGACCAGAGCTAATTAAACAAGCAATCTAAAGCTTTCAGCTTTGCCTGCTGTAATGGAGCATCTCTACCCCTCTCGTCTCTTCTCTCACCAATCCATTCCTCACCCCTATTGTTTAAGATGCCAAGCATCAACATGTGAGAGGGCAGGAGAATGCATTTAAATGCTTTCAACATCCTGCAGATGATGAGACCCATAAGGCCAACTTTGAACATTCCTCTTTAGATGTACCACTGAGAGCAGATGAGATAAAACCCGCTTGTTGAAAAGGGAGAGGGGGGTAAGGAACCCACTGGGCTCTGATGGCAAAACTAATTATTCAACTAAATTCTTGGAGAAATCTTCCAGGGATATGTCATTGATATGCTCCATTTGGTCTGCCTGTCCATTCCTCTTTCTTTCACTAGAGGTCAATTTAATCTCTTCACCCAGTGTTCAGGCTGTAAGGGAAATCTTTTTTTCAGGAACAGCTCCTGTCCATGGCAAATCAATGTTGTTGCCCCTGCTTCTCTCTTTACAAACAGTAACACCATCACAACAACAACTATAAAGTCTCTTTCTAGTTCCTTTTCTTTTCAATCCTGAACATAGAATCATATTTGTGGGGGGGGGGAGGGGGTTTCACGATTTTTTTTTTTTAGAATAGAATTCTTCATTAGCCAAGTGTGATTGGACATGCAAGGACATGCAAGGAATGTATCTCTGGTGCAAAAGCTCTGTGTCATGCCCCTGTCAGAGTCTGAATCCAAGGAGGAAGGTGGACAGCTGACAGGGAGCAGGAGTGTAGCTCCGTTGGCTGTAGAAGTCCGGCTGGGCAGAGCAGGGAAGAGGTAAAACAAGGGAGAGGGAGTTCAGAGGAAGACCCAGGCCCACCCCCTCTTCTAGGGCACACAGGGAGGAACAGAGAAGAGAGCAACATGGGTTGCGCGGCTTACGGGGGAGGAGGGGCCCTGATTCCCTTCATTAGCTGGGAAAACTGGGAAAACAGTTGATAAGAAAGGCAGGGTGCGTGGGATAGGCTGCTGGGAGCAAATGTGACTTTATCCTGTGTTGGAAAGGTTTATCTGTATTCCTGGCATCTTCCCAACTGTGTGAGTTTTGCCATGCCTTCAAGTCTGAAATTCTTGCTCCTGCCCTGCCAAACTAATTACTTCAGTTTGGTTTGTTTGGACTTTAAGTTACAGTTTATGTTGTCATGTTTTAGACTTAAGTTTCTGCAGTCAAAGGCTATTCCTGGGAGAGTTTTTCTCCAGCCAGAAGGTAACCTGGACTTTAGGGGCAAAGTTGGAGATAATAAAGGGACTCCTACTGATTATCTGACTTTGTTGCCTTTGTGCCACACCCCAGGTCATCACACAGTGTACATAAAACATGTAAGTGATGTGCAGTTTATTTTATTTGTTTCCTGGGTGGAAAATATGAAGGCTGACTTCACTTTACAGCCAGAGCCAAACTGTGTGAAAAATAGGACATTACTAGGAAAGCTTTCTGTTCGATGTTACGGGGGCTTAAAACAGATGCGGGAAAAGTGAGAAAATGTTTCATTTGCTCAAGGCAACAGGATTGGAAGGGAAAATGCATAATCCTTGTCTGTTTTTCATATCAGAATGTTTCCTCATCTGCTAACTATCTGGTTTGGGAGCAGAGGAAGCAGAGTGTGTGCACGAGTGTGTGTGTAATACCATCAGCAACTTTCTTTAATATTTAGAAAGTTTGGTCTGCAACTTCTCCCAAAGCACGCATTCAACAGCGCTAACAAAACCCACAAATTACTGCCTGCGCTATTCCCAAAAGGCAGATGCCCTTAACATGGGGAGAATGTTTGTGTATAATTCTCCCTGTTGTGCATTTCTTTTCAGTTGCAACTTTCCTAAATATGTAGGGGCTTTGTGTGAAATTCTGACTGGAGCATCCGAACAACCCATCTGTTGCAGGTTGGACACCTTGTTGGAGAATTATGCAAATGGTTTCTAATGAATTTCTTGGTAGCTGTTGTTGATATCTCTATCTGCCTACTCGTTTTAGACTATAAAAAAAGAACAACTGCAGAGTCCTTGCTGCTCTCTCAGCTTGGTTGTTTGCTTGCAGATATTTCATTACTCAACTAGGTTTTCATTGAGTAGGCATGTTGAAAACTCCTTAATTTCACAAGATGTGAACAACCACTGTTTCAGCTGGGAAATTGTGAGCATCCCAGACGAAACTAAATCCACGCAAAAGAATTCTTGGAAGCTTGGCGTTCAGGCAAATCAGCCATCAATACATAGAGATACAGTACATTTACATACCATGCGAAAGAGAGACAATTTAAAAAGCTAAGTAGGATTTCTCTTTCAGTCATGGAATTACAGGATTATGGAGCTGGAAGGGGCTTTGAAGGCCTTCTAGTCCACCCTTGTGCCCAAGGCAAGAATCAATGATTATTCAATTTTTTTTTTTGAGAACCTCTAACAATGGAGACCCTCAAAAACCACAGAATTTATGATCTCAAATAAAATTTCAGTCCTCCAAATAATATTAACTGCATTATGTATTGCAGGCTGACTCTGCTGATTGCCAACAGCTCGATTCTAACCAGCTCAAGGATGACTGCGCTTTCCATCCTTCCAAGGTTGCTAAAATGAGGACCCAGATTGTTTGGGGCAATATGCTAACTTGGTAAACTGCTTAGAGAGGAATGTAAGTAGCAGTACAACTATGGAGTGGTATATAAGTCTAAATGGTATTGCTATCTATTTCTCTCTCTCTCTCTCTTATGATCTACCTTTCTTTCTCTCATGATCTCTTTCTCTCTCATGATCCATCTTTCTTTCTCTCTCTCTCTCATGATCTATTTCTCTCTCTCTCTCTCTCTCATGATCTGTCTCTCTCTCTCTCTCTCCCTCTCTCTCTCTCTCTCTCTATCTATCTTTGTCTGTCTGTTTGTCTGTCTGTCTGTCTGTCTCTCTCTCTCTCTCTCTCCATCTCTCTTTCTTTCTCCACCACAACTTGGAGTTTGGTCCTGACTGGCTCGAGGTTCACTCAGCCTTCCATCCTTCCAAGATCAGTAAAAATGAGGATGCAGACTGTTGGGGGCAAAAGGCTGATTCCAAAGCCCTGTGAAGTGGTATATAATTCTAAACACCATTGCAATTGCTGTGTCCTAAATATCTCCACACTATACTTTTTTCCAATACCGACCAAACATCATATTTGCAAAAATTCATTCTATTTTTCTGACATTGTGATTGCTTGGAAGAAAAAAGAACCCCGCTTGTGAGCCTGTCATAATTGCAACGCTACTAACCCTAAGGGATGCAAAGTTATTTTATGGATGTTTGCCTACATGTGGCATTGCATTGTTCACTCTTGGGAAGTACAAATGTTTCTTTAAAATATTTGCTGTGAGCTAGAAGGAAATACTCTCAGATTGCTAGGCTGTGTGACGGAAGGGCAAAGGGAGGAAGGGGAAATCCAGAATTTTGACTGCAGAACATTTTTGATCATACATTTAAGAAATAATTAATATTTATGCCTGTTTATGCAGTGGGATCTTTGACACCCACAGTAGACTCCAGTATATTGAAAATTGCATGACGCACAGATACACACCACCAAAATAACTTTTTTAAAAATGATGGGTATGAATTTTAAATAGATGGCTTGATTAGCAACAAATTCAGGCTAGGGGGAAAGAGAGACTTTTCAGACAATGCAAAAAGCCACCAGCTAAGATAGAGGTTTCTTTTTTTAAAAAAAATAAAGTTTTAGAGGACATGAAAAATACACTTATCTGCCCAACAATCTGGGATATTCATAACACAGATCTTGAAATTATAAATAAGCCTCTTCCTGAATTACATATTGTTTGGCAACTAAAGTTCCTTGCTTTAAACGTATTTAGCTACTTAATACATATAAGCCAGTTCATTTTTATTTTATTTTGTTTTGTTTGTTATTTTTTTGAGGAGCAGAAGGCTAGGACAATATCTGCCAAAGAAAAGTGGGCTCTTGAGTTTTGTGATAAACTCTGCAATTGCAGCGCGCAGACTGTTTTCAGGAGGGGATAGATATGCCTTTATGGCGTAATACTCTCTTTTTGGCACTCTACAAATAAATGAGTTTTTCAAACAGGACTCATATTTTCCCCTCAAAAGAGAAGAGTGTGCTGAAACGTTTGAAGGCCAACAGTTGATAGGAAATCTAAAATATTTGGGATGGACAGCCGCTAGCTTTCAAGCCCTCTCGTGTCTTCTGGACCCCACTTCTCCCAGTTCTTCTAACTTAAATTCAAGGAGGAAAAAAAATCAAAATTGTGCAGATGG